>CM053787.1:352356135-352981135 GCA_028749045.1 Cupressus sempervirens | reverse complement strand
TCGATTAAGTTAGAAAATTTATATGAAGGTGGTGAATAAACAAAGAAAGTGAAGTTGCAAAATTGGAAAACTAAGCTAGTGAATGCTAGAATGCAATAAAATACAATTGTTAGAGCATGTGTGCAAAAGATTGCTAAGATCACTACATATAATAAAAAGTTTTGAAGGAACCATAACAAAAGATGAAGTTTGTTAGAAAACTATGTTATCCTTAGAACCAGCTTACAAGAACAAGGTAAATGCTATTGAAGAAGTTATTCCTCTTATTCTAGATTTTGATAGAGAAGTGTTGATTGGAAAATTGTCATCTTTTGAAACTGGTAGATTGAAAGATGCTTTGCCTAGAGTTGAAACTACTTTTAGAGCTAGTGCACACAAAGATTAGAGAGTATTAAAAAAATTTGGAAGTACCAATGAAAGACTTGATGACTATACAAATTATCAGAAAAATGTGTGTGTGTGTGTGTGTGTGTGTGTGTGTGTGTGAGAGAGAGAGAGAGAGAGAGAGAGAGAGAGAGAGAGAGAGAGAGAGAGAGAGAGAGAGAGAGAGAGAGAGAGAGAGAGAGATGAATTAATATTTGCGATTACAAGAACATAACTTAAAGGTAAGGATATTTAAAAAATCAAAGCTCATCGTGTTTTGTTGGCATTGTAAGAAGATTGGTCATTTTGTTGCTAAATGTCCTACAAGAGAGCCTAAGGTAAAGCCTAGACCGCACAAATCAAATATTCCTAAAGAATGCTTGTATGTTAGTGATGACGAGGTTGAAGACAAAGAAATCAATTTTCTAGATAGTGATTATAATATTGGTTTTGTTGTTATTAAGGAATAAACTCATGTTAAAGTAGAAAAAACATGTATTTCACATGTTGAGAGAAAGAAATCAAACTAGATTGTAGATAGTGGAAAAATGTTCTATTAATCTTAATATTAAGACTAGCAATGAAGATGTATATTTTGTTGATGGATTGAAACATAACTCGTTGAGTGTTGGACAACTTGTTGATAAGTGTTATCATCTAAAATTTTATGATAAAAAAAATTCAATTAAGCATAAGCATGGAAATGAGATTGCCACAAGTACAAGGACTAGAGGTAATGCATTTTTAGTTAAATCCTACACAAATAAGTTGTCTTGTTGCAAAATTTTACTACGGTTGGATATGGTATAGAAAATTTTGTCATATAAATTTTGATAATATAATGAAGGTGAGTGATTCTAATGTTGTCAAAGATCTACCTAGGATTGTAAAACATGAATATGATGTGTAAGGAATGTGTGATGGCTAAAAAAATAAAGAGTACATTTCCAAGAAAAAAAATTATTACAAAAAAAAATGGAGATTGTTCATTCATATTTATGTGGACCTAGAAAGACAAGAAAATTCTATGGTGAGAGGTATTTTGTTCTTTTCATTGATGATTTCACTAGTATGATGTGTGTTTCTTTCTTGAGAGAAAAAAATGAAGCTTTTGATAAGTTCAAAAAATTTAAGGAAAAAGTTGAGGATTAATTAGGAGTGAGGATAAAATGTTTGAGGTCTGACAAAGGTGGAGAGTTTACTTCAAATCAGTTCAATGTATTTTGTGAGGATAATGAAATTCACAAGCAAGTTTCAACACCTTAGACACCACAATAGAATGGTATAGTACAGAGAAAATAAAAATAAAAATGAGTGAAGTAACTAGAGTGTATTACTTGAATGTAAGGTATTGCGTGCACATTGGAGAGAAGTAGTTAATATTGTAGTATACATCATGAACAAAGTTCTAATCATGCAAGGAATAAGTAAAAATCCTCATGAACTATGGTTTGGTCATACACCTACTATTAAATATTTCATAATTTTTGGAAGAAAATGTTATATCAAAGGAGAAGATGAAAGAGGGAAATTTGATCTTAGAAGTGATGAAGGCATATCCCTTGGCTATTCAAATAAGAGTAAGGCTTATAGATGTTATAGTTTGAGACTAAAGAACAGTGTTGTAAGTGTAAGTATCAAAATTGATGAGAGATTTCATGTACAAGAAATAACATTTGAATATGACTTTGATGGTGATTAAAATTAGACTAGTAGGAGTTAGAGACTAGTAAAAAATTAGAACAATGAACAAGAGTTATTCTTTGAAATTGATAAATGAATTCAAGTAAAAATTGAAGAACCTAGAGAATTACAAAGAACACCAAAATATGTTGTAATAAACTATCCTAATGGTTAGGTTATTTTCCTAAGGATTATTGGTTAGACTATTTTTGTTTTTTAAATCCACAAATATAGTTATTCCTCTTTTGATATAATTCATTATCAATCTGTGTGATGTGAAGAACATAAATTATTAATTGGTGAGAAGATCTTTGTCTTGAATCCTCGATGGATTACAGTTTACAACTTAATTTAAAGTCTATAATTATACATAAGGAAGATCTGCTATTTTTCTTCATCATGAGTACTGTACTTGAGGTTAATTACTCTTTGAGTTTAAGGTCAGTTATTCTTTATAGAGTATTGCATGAGAAAAGAAAGGTATTGAGACTTCAATCCAACATGATATTAATGGTTATTCACATGTCTAGCATGATATTAATGGTTATTCACATGTCTAGCATTCTATTGAGTCATATCTAGAAAATATGTGTAGTACGTGATATAGATATCATGACCTAGAGTATGATGGTTAGCAGAGTTGTAGTTGCTTACAATTTGTCATAGATTGCAATTATTATTGGTTAGATTATTTACCTAAGGATTATTTGTCAGACTATTTTTGTTTTTTAAAGGCACAAATATTATTATTTCTCTTTTGATATAATCCATGATCAATCTATGTGAAGTGGAGAACATAAATTATTAATTTGTGAGAAGATCTTTGTCTTGAATCCTCGATGGATTGTAGTTTGCAACTTAGTTGAAAGTCTGCAATTACACATAAGGAAGATCTATTCTTTTCCTTCATCATGAGTAGTGCACTTGATCTAGTCAATTGTAGATTCAAAAGGTATCCATGATAAGAGGTTGCTAACGACAACGAATAAAATCACTTGAACTAAAAGTAAGTAAGTATTTATGATTATATTTCTTGAATATTGGTTATAAATAGTGTTTGTCTTAGCATTGATATTTGTAAGTGATTAATCTTTCATGATTGCATGACATTATATGCAGATAGAAACACTCCTTAGGACTAATTTAATATCTTGATTCAGAGGGAGGTTACATGACATCATTGAAAACAATTGGAGTAAGTTATGATCAGAGGGAGTTGTTCTTGATTGAGAGGGAGTTCACATAAAAACCCTATTGGATACAATTGTCTAATTGTGTGTTGTCTTTGATGTTACACAAATGTCATATCAGTTGTCAGTCTATGCTTACCGAGATCACTTGGTCAACAAGATAGTTTTTCTTGTCTATGGAGCATTCCTGGAGATTACTCTTCGAAGAATGTGTCTACCGAGCTCACTCAGGCGTCCAAGGAAATTCTAGTAGGAAGTAGTGTTAACCGAGTTCTCATGGTTAATGAAGGAAAGATGGTCAGAGCTAGTGTTCACCAAGTTCACTCGATTGCCAAAGGATTTCTCAAGTTCGTAGTGTTAACCAAGCATTTTTTGGTTAACACAGGAAATCAAGTCAGGACCAGTGTTTATCGAGCAGGGTCGGCCAACAAAGGATTTTGTTGATTTGGGTTATGAAGTTTAATTATTTCAAGTATTTATTTTAGTCGAATTGATAATCTAGATGATATATATGAAAGGTCAAGTTGAGATCCTAGTGCATGAGTGAGTATGCAAGTGTATTGACTGATTAAGGGAGGAAAATGTGTGAGAAAACTTGAAGGATGGTCAGATATCCTTGTGGAGTAGCAAAGTAATATTCGATCAGGAAGGATCTAATATCAAGCAGAATAGAGATCTATTATCAACAATTCAGTTGCATCTCATTAGGTCATTTCATTGTTACTTTCTTACCATTGTAGTAGTGATTCCAAAATCTCTTAACAGAGTTGGTTTAACAGCTAGTTGTAAATCCTCTAACAAGGTGACAGTTCCATTGAATTATTTTAAGACCTCTTGCAAGGCCACTCCTAATAGGGTGATTAAATCCTCTAACAAGGTCACACCTAACAATGTGTTTTGTAACCTTTAACCAGGTTGGCTCCTAATAGGGCTCACTTCAGAAGAGTGAAAAATAGTAACTAGTTACATTGGTGGTTTTTCCCATATTGGGTTTCCATGTTAAATCCTGGTGTCTCATGTGTTCATGTTATTTCTTTTATGCTTGCAAGTTAATCACTGTGAATGTTTAAGATAAGTTAATAGTAAAACATACTCTGCATTTACCGAGTTACAACATCTTTCAGTATGCTTACTGAGTGACAACAGTAATTAGTTTTATCAGACATCTAAGGGATCTTATGGATATGTTTTTGTGATAATTGATTCACCCCCCCTCTCAATTACTCCATCTACATTCCCATAAACCCTCCTTTTCTTTTACATGCTTTGAATAATTTTATGATGTGGGATCTTTAGAATTTTGATGTAAATGAGTCTTAGCTATGATTAGATTTTATCAAGCTTCTAATGTTTTTGGTTTTAAGACTCATGTTGGAAAAGAGTTTCAGTTGTGATTGCATTTCTTGTTGATTATGAGTTTTTATTTATGGGAAATTATTAAAGTTATTAGGCTAACCTAATAACTCTTTCACTTATGCAAGATTCATAGTGAACATCATGTAGATAAAGTCCATGATGTCATCATTTTGAGAGATTCTGTAATGAGAGTTGAAAGTTGTATTGAGAGATTCCATGACTATATTACATTTATGGAGTATGTGCTAAAATATTGGTTGTAATCCTTACAAACTTTTCATGTTGAGAGATTCCATGACAATATCACATTGAGTGAGTCCGTGGTGAAAGTTGATTGTGATTTTGCATGTTTTATGTTGAGTGCTTCCATGATTATTGGTTATGAACAAATATTTTCATCTATCATATTGAGTGATTCCATGATTATTAACAATGAGAAAATTATTCTCTAAGTGTAATGTTGAGAGTTTCCAAAATGACATCACATTTAGAGAGTCTATGATGAAATTAGGCTGTGTTTAATGCAAGCTTTTCATGTTGATTGATTCCATGAATTATTTTTTGGATCTTTATTTCATCATTGACGTCTTTTGTTGTAGCCTTGTGTAACTTCTTCGCTAAAGGCCTATCTCTAGCTAAGAGGGAGTGTTGGAGATTGTAGCCATGATAGAGATATTTATCTATATAAATATGGATGTTATTATCGTTATGGTCACCTTTAGATGAAGAGGATATTTATGATAAAAATTTAATATTAAATATAAATACATGTGTCATTCAATATGCTTCGAGGCATGGAAATACAAAGAGTTGTATTTGAAAATAAAGATTTATGTTTTGGAATGTGAAGAGTCTCTCTTTATGTTATATATATCACATTAAGAGAAAGACATTGTAAACTTTAAATTTATTATCAATAAAATAATCTTTTGATGTGTGGCTGGG
Source organism: Cupressus sempervirens (assembly GCA_028749045.1). Taxonomy (NCBI): domain Eukaryota; kingdom Viridiplantae; phylum Streptophyta; class Pinopsida; order Cupressales; family Cupressaceae; genus Cupressus; species Cupressus sempervirens. The sequence continues at coordinate 352,975,598 of CM053787.1, read as the reverse complement.
TTTTTCTCTTCATTCTCGAAGGGTTTTCTTAGGGCATCTTCTTGTGTCTATTGTATCTCCTTTCTAGTTATTCGTTATTGTTGTTTATCTATTTTTGAAAAAAATTGCAATGGTAAAACTTTCTTTGAATGAAGTAATTTCATACCTTTCTAACTCATGTGACCAAGTTTGTTGTTACATGGTATTATTTTAGAATATGCAACAACTATTTGTTCTCCCTACTCAACTACAGAAATTTTTTCTGAGCATTTATTTTTCTTTGAAACAATTAGAGTAGAAGGAACAATATGGCACGTATAAAGATATAAGGTACCTAATTTTATACCTTTTCTACTACTAAGGATCCTTTTGAAACCTTCCAATTTTTATTTATAAAGTAAATGTGCAACCCTCATCACCTAGTGGCCCTACTGAAATTAAATTCCAACTAAGCCTTGGAACATGTCTTACCTCTTGTATTAGTCAATGATTCTCATTTGCAATTTAATCTTCATTTTCTCTTTTCCAACAATCTAATGGGGTTCATTATATCTCAAATAAACTGGGCCAAAATCCCCTTGGACATAATCAAGGAAATGACCTCTATGGGAGTAGCATGAAATAAAGACTCTGAATCTAAAACTCATGAATCATCAACATTCTTTATAGAAAGAAAGAAAGCATCCTCTTCAAATTTATTAATTACCACTTTTCCCTCCTTGTTTCCTTCTTGTTTGTCTCCTTCATTGTTCTTTTGAGCCCAACAATCTTTCTTCTTGTGCCTTGGTTTCCCACATTACTAGCAATCTCTTAGCCCTCTAGATTAAGACCTCTCTCCCTTCAATTTATCTCTTGATTTTCCATGAATTCCATAATTGTTTCATCTCTCATTCATTCTTCCTCTACTTTGTGCACACTTCTTGATGTGGACCCACCTGATATTTTCCTATGACTTTCCTTATTTAGAATCAAACCACTAACATCATAAAATATTAGTATATTAGAACTAGAAATAGAATTAATCATAGCCATTACCAAGCCATTCCAACTTTCAGGAAAAGAACACAAAATCAAGAGAGCCCTAATTTCCTTATCAAAATTAATATTTACATAAGATAATTGACTGGTAACCATATTAAACTCATTTAAATTATCAACAAAAAATCTACCTTCTATCATATTCATATTAAACAACTACTTCATGAGAAATACCTTATTTGAAGCAAAGGGCTTTTCATACAACTTTGCTAGCATTTCCATCAACTCTTCAGTCGTCTTCACTTTTGTAATATTAAATGCCATAGATTGTGCCAAGCATAAATGAATACTTTCAAGTGCCTTTCTATCAAAAATTTTCTAGTCCTCATTTATCATAGATGCTTCTTTTTGAGTTTTTCCTTGAAATGGTCACCATAAATCCTTCTGATAAAGACAGTCCTCCATTTTCATTTTCCATAACTAAAAGCTCTTCCCAATAAACTTCTCAACCTTCAACTTGCCCACATCTACCATTTATCCCACTCAATTGCAGGACATTCTTATAGAGGATAAGTGAAACAACCTCGCTTTGATACCAAAGAGTGCAAGATGAGACCATTGCTCAAACATGCATATACAACTGTACAATGCTATCAATAAAGATAGATACAAAAATCTTATACAGTGTTGATATCTTTAATATATAATCTTCCTTTGTAGTTCCTTATTCAAAATTGTATATAAATTTATTCTTCTCTGATCTATCATATGGTTCACATCTATACCAATCACATAAAGCATGCATTCAAACATTATATCAAGATAATACAATGTCACACTTTGCTAAACAAAATGTTTTGCCTTTTTACCCAATTACTTAGTCATATCGACCTTGTTGCTTGATACTTTGCTAAATCTTTATAATCTTTTACCGCATGCAGATTAACATCTAGGATGTTGTCCCAATATTGTTAAGCTACTATTTTTGTAAACCAAAAACATTGCTTAACCAAAAATCCATTATAGTGCTTGTTTATCTATTCGACCCCGTTAACTTGTTTCTCATATATCCATCATAACTCATACAAAATTTCATATCTCTTTAGTAGTTTTAGACATATTTCATGTGATATCTGTACTATTTTTCTTCAAGTGCCAAAAACCTCATGTGCTTCTAGTGATTTTTTCCAAAGAAAATAAGTCTTCTTAAGGTTGTTACACTAATATGTACTTAGTCAATTTTCTAAATATTGTGCCTCCAAACTTCACCACAAATTCTTCCATCTTGAAGTAGACTATATGTTTCCATAAATGACAACCATAATGTCTTACCTTAGCCATATTACCAATAATTAACACTCTATTTTTGTCTCTTTTAATATCAAAAGAACTAGGATTATTCCCATTGAATTGAGGAAAAGTAGAGTTGATACAATTATTTATACTAGTTTATACTAGTGTAAACACTATGGTAGTTCAAATATATTTTCTTGGAGAAAATTTATTAGGATATTTTTTAGAGTTGATCAAGGATAAGCGGGAATAATATATAATATTAAGGGGAATATAATCCATTTTCTAGGTTTATCTATCTTTTGGAGATATAAATGATCAAATAATGAGTTAATTGCCATCAATGCTAAAGAGGGAGATTGTTGATATAAGATTGTTTTGAAGTGAAGAACCTATAATGGAATAATCATTATTTTGTCAATGATGTCAAACATGCTACCTACTAGTGAGACAATTGCTTTTTGGTCTGAAAGCTATCATTTAGTTGATTGATGAAGAGGATTTAAAAAGAGGAGATAACAATAGCACCTAGAGAAAGGTTGAGTTATTTGGTATGCAATAGAAGCACTAAGACCAAGTGAGACATTGATACTATAGTGTATTGTTTATCTACTTAAAGTCTGAAATGGAAGATTACTCAAGTTAATATTGGAAGAAGATCAAGTATGAAAAGTGTCTGCCAAGCCTTGTCGAGTAGTCAGTGTAAGCCGAGCATAAATAAGTGGAAGCTGAGTGAAAAATAAGAGGTGGCAAGAAAAGATGAAAAATAGTGTAAGCCAAGTGATTGTTAGTATATGTCGAGTAAATTTTAGTTGATGCCAAGCATCAGTAAATTGTAGTGTTGGCCGAGTGAACTAGTGTTGGTCGAGTGACAAAACAATATAGTTGTCGAGTGACAATAAATAGTGTTAAATCAAAGATTTGACAAATTTGAGTAGACTATTTTGTTTTCTTCAATTATGTGAAGCATGTGGAAGATAACTACGATGAGTTGGTGTGAAATGTCCCTTTACTGGTTTTGTATGATATTTCCAACCTCTAATCAGATCTTTAAGATCAAACAACTAATATCATAAAGATCCTCCAAATTTCTCAAGAAACCCCAAATCGAGTATGCCAGAAATGGTGCCAAAAGCTTCACAGCTTCACCTATTATTAATAAATCTGAAAATGGATATTTTTACAGAAATTTCAGCAGCATAACAGCCTACAAAATGACATTTCCAGATCTATATAGCCTTTACACAACAACTCACAAATGTAGGACAAAAACTATGCTCATCAGGCTCCTGAAATTAACACAAAAAATGCCCGAAAACACCACAAAAACATTAATAAACTATCTCAGAAGTTTAATCACGTCCCAATACATATATTCAGCTCTATTTTAATAGCTTAAAGTCTGAAATACAGCAGCAACCAAAACTGATATGAAATGCTCAACTGAAAACACTAAACTCATGCAAAAAACACACCCAAATACCCACAAATCTACACTGTTCAGCACAAAGGCAAACTCTGTATGAGCATGCACATGGAATGGCTTCAAACTCCTATCCTTAGCCTTCCTAGAAACCTACAAATTCCCATTCTTGGGTCTCCCTGGAAACCTGCAAACTCCCATTCTTGGGTCTCCTTCTCCACAGGTTTGGCAGCCTCTGAAGAATAACAAAGAATGAGTGAAAATCCAGTTCTGTAATCAGCCCAAAATGCCTCCAAACCCCTTAAAAGAAGGCATAACTGTAACTCACGTCCAAGAGAGGTTAATGAAACATATTTTAATAATAATTTTCATTTATTAGTCCAACGGTTTCCAAAGATTAACCCCCTTTTTCTGAAACTTCACTTTCTTGGGCCTACCTGCCTTAGCAAAGATTATTATTTTTTAATTATTTGAAAAGGGGACATGACATGGTGGTAGAAAATTCAAGGAAGATAATAGAATGAATTTCTAGAGGAACCAAATGGAAAAGTGAGTAGATTCATTGTATCCTACCTAACCCTAAAAAAGATAATTGTGGTTAAGTGGAAAAATATCTAAATTCTCTATTTATAGAGATAGATGGTTAGAACAAAAGGTTGTCATGTTGAGAACCTAAAAAAGACAAGGAGTCTAGTGTATTGCTTCATTCAATGGCCGAATAGAAGTGACTATAATTGGCATGCAAAGAAAGAAGGCTTAAGAGTATGAATGCTTGAAGGGTGAACAAGCTATCAGAGTTGAAGTGTATAAATGCCAAGTAGAATGAAGGACTGAAACAAAGATCTATAATCTGCAAGTGAGTGGTAAATTGTTATCAGATCAAGCCTTACTTTTACTTTCTAATCATTGTATTAGTCTAGGGTAAATCCTTTGGATTAAGGTTGACCTAACAGTCATTTGCAAATCCTTTAACTAGGTGTCATTCTAATGAAATGGTCTAAATTCCTCTAACAAGGATCACTCCTAATAGGGTGATTAAAATCCTTTAACCAAGTCACATTTAATAGTGTGTATTGTAACCTTTAATAGGGTTGGCCTTTCACAGGGCATCACTTCAGAAGAGTGAGAATTAGTAGCATGTTATTGGTGGTTTTCCCAAATTGAGTTTCCACGTAAAATCCTTGTGTCAAATTGTGTGAATATTCTTATGTTGTTTAATGTTTACATTTCTGGAAACTTATTTTGACCTAGGACAATAACCTACAAAGTTTATGTATTGTATGATCTAATGGATGCTTGCAACATAAGGTTTTATGGATATGGGTCTACTAAGCATTGAAATTTTTTATTTGTACATCTGGACCTTGGATAACTGATTCACCCCCCTCTCAATTATTCTAAAGAATTCCAAAAAAGTTGTACTACAACTCCATGAAAAATATCACAACTCAATGATCACTTCTAATGAATGAAATAATATTTCAATGTATGAAAAATGTTTTATTTTCTCCTGCACAAAATCATCAATTTTGACAAGGAGTAATCAAGTAACCACTAATTTTGACAAGTGGGTAGTGTTATAAGTGTCAACTTATGCTTTGGCCCTACAAGGAAATAATCATGACACTATTCCAAGTCCTATGTTCCTCCTCTTACTTATTTCATCTTAACTTATACTTAAGATTGTAAGAGTGTAATTAACTATTGTAAATGTGAACTAAAGAATCCAAGATTCCAAGAAATGTGTTGATGATAGAAGATTAAACAAATCAAACATTGAGAGAGAATTTATAAATATACTTGTAAGGTGCAAGAAAATAAAAATAAAAATATAATAACTACTTAATAATATTTAAAATAGAATATTGAATGTTTTTAATGTTAAAGCAACCAAAATCAAGTGGGTTGACCCTTTATAAAATGAAAAGAAACAATGGAAAAGCCACTGTAAGAAAAATCTGAGACAAAACTACAGTAAAACCACTAGAAACTAACAACAATGGTAAATGAAGGAAAAATTCACCTTTTTCCATCACATCTACAATAGATATTCAACCACTCATGGGAGAAGGAAGCAAAAACATGAAACATGTGGAATAAACTTAACTTAACCTATCAACACTTCCCTACCCAGAGACACACAAAAGATGTTAGAATATTTACAATAATTGAGAGTGGGTGGGGTGAATCAATTATCCTCAGGTCTAGATGTACCAATTAAACTTCTACTAACCTCAAACAACTTAAACATGCTCATCAAACCACTCAGTCCATATAGAAACTCATCAATAATTTAACATTCTATTCACTACTTAACTTTGTGTTTAGCATATGTCGATCAATAGTAAAATAAATAACAATATTTGATGTGGAAACCCAATTTGGGGAAAACCACCAAGTAACATGCTACCACTTTTCACTCTTCTAATGTGAGCTCGATTAAGAGAAAACTCTGTTAAAGGTTACAAAAAACAATGTTAGGTGTGACCCTATTAAAGGATTTAATTACCCTATCAGGAGTGGCTTGGTTAGAGGACTTTAGATCATTCCATTAGAATGACACCATGATTAAAGGATTTAAAAAATGACTATTAGGTCAATCTTGATTAAAGGATTTTGACCGCCACAATGATTAGAAAGCAACAACAGGTTTGATTTATAAAACACAACTCACTTTGCAAATTTAGATCTCCATTCGACTCATTTGTCAGTTCATTGATTGGACTTAATTAACATCTCCATCAATAATATGCTTGGAAACCCTTCAAGAAACCACACTTCACCAATCTCTACACTTCTCCTCTACTACTCTGTTGTTCATAGGTTCTCCATAAAATTGACAATCAATAACAAACCAACCTTAGAAAACATCTCTTATGCCTCCTTAAATAAGTAGCTTTGATATTTTTCCACTTAAACATCACTACATATCTTAGGGTTAGGTTAGATTCAATGTATCTATTCATCATTTTTCCCTTCTACTCCTTTATTGATACTTCTAGAAACTTCTCCTTAAATCCTTGCCTTTGATTGCATAACAAACTTAATTCATGTAATATCTTGTGATGCAGAGCCTAATCAGACTCAAAGGTTTATTTTTCCCAGTTCCCCCCCCCCAAATTATTTCTATGGGGGTTTAAGGGCAGTGCCCCCAAGATGGGGTTAAGGGGAAAATGCCTCTTGAGGGGTCCTAGGGTCATAGGTATAGGGTGGGATCGAGGGGCAATGCCCCCACCTGGGATTTTGGGGATAGTGCCCCCAAAAACAAAAAAGTCCCTACTATTGTAAGGGGTGTCAACTCTATTTTTCTATGAGATGACTTATTATAGCCCTAATTTTCTAAGTGAGAAAAGCTTGTTTAAAATGGCTTAGAGTTAGGGATTTCATAATGTATGATGATATTGTAGCTTCTTGCAGCCGTATTGAGTTGTAAGGGATTACGGGTTGTAATCACTAGATAATAATAATATTGGACTTGCTGTTGGTGGACGTAGCCCAGGGATTGGGTGAACCATGTTAAATCCTCGTGCCTTGTGTTCTCCTATGTGCTCTTTATTATTTTATGATATTGGTTATAATTGTATATAACTGTTATTTCTATTTGTGGTTAATCCTAACAAGTGGTATTAGAGCCAGAATGTCATCATTTTTTATAGCTTAGACTATCATCATTTTTGTTAACTATCCTCTACAGGAAGGTCTCACATTTGAGTGAGAATCTCACGGTTGAGTGGGAGTGATGGTAGACGAGGGTAAGTTGAAGGTTGAGAATTTTAATGGGTAGAATTTTCAATTATGAAAAATGAAAATGGAGGAGTATCTTTATCATAAGGATTTATGGAAGTCATTGGAGGAAACACCAAGAAATAGAGAACTATGACAAATGAGGATTGGGAGATTCTAGATAGAAAGACACTTAGAATTATTTGGCTATTTCTGACACCATTGGTGACTTTTAACATTACAAAAGTGAAGATGACAGAAGAGTTGATTCAAACCCTAGCAAAGTTGTATGAAAAGCCCTTCGCTTCAAACAAGGTATTTCTCATGAAGTATTTATTTAATATGAAGATGACAAAAGGTGGATCTATTGCAGATCATTTAAATGAGTTTAATACTATTACTAGTCAATTATCTTCTATGAATGTCAATTTTGATGAAGAAATTAGGGCTCTCTTGATTTTGTGTTCTTTACCTGAAAGTTGGAATGGCTTGGTAATGGCTATGAGTAATTATGTTTTTGGATCTAATACCTGTTGGTGAATAGATTTGTCTTCACACAAAATGATTACAAAAATAACTCAGGAATGCTCAAAATGAAGACACAATAATCTACTACTAGTTGGGTCGCTTTGCCATTGGATTGAGCAAGCGTCCTCTAAATTTTATAAGGTACAACTTCCCGATTAAATATGCAAAGAATGAGATTTACAATGCTTTTAACATGAAAGCGAAGGCAACCCTCACTATTCTTGGATAGCGAGCAAATAAATAAATAAATACAAAAGTGAGAATGGAATATTAATATTGCATGTAATAAAAATAACAATCGAATCCTATAATAATATAAGAATGAGCAAAGATCACATAAAGATTTCAGATAACCAGGAAACCCACATGAAGTATAATTCAATAAGTTAAACCTACAATCTAGTCTAGATTCAAATATGGATCATATAAATGATTAATAAAAAACAATCTTTGAGTACAATATGAAGTCTTTCATTCATTTAAAAGTAATTTCAAACAAACATAACTATTGAAAAGCTCATCAAATCTGTAGATCCCCTTTCATTAAAAGATCACAGTCTAATATTAATCAAAGAACTGCTCCCTCCTAAATAGTCTACGTTTCCTCCAAAATGCAACATTAAGTCTGCTCAAAAGTGGAACCTTCATGACTCTCCATTTCCAGAAAAGAAGAAGAATACTCTTAGCCTCCTTCAAAAAAAGAAGAAGAAAAACCCCTCTCTTTCTTTTGTTAGCATATTTATTTTCTCCCCTATCAGTTTCAATTCAGTTCAGGTAACTGATTCTTGGAAATATATGCAATTAGTTAGTCCTTCCTTCATTTTTCACGGTCTTTCTGAGTCACTTTTATTCTTATCATTAAATTCTTTATAATATTGTAACATTGTCGAGTTGGTGCCATCAGTAAATGGATGTTGTAATTTGTTTCTAACACAAAGGCAACATACCCATAGTGGTTATATCTATGCATATTGCATGACTTAGACAATCCCTTCATCCCCATCTTTCAGATTTTACCAGCTATAGGATATTCATTGACATTTTTTTAGGCCTTCTAGTGACTTAGAGTGTGGGCCTTCTTAGTGTTTATCCTAATAACCAATTGTGTTGTGAGCCCAGGATCTTTATGTTTACATGTAGGCATTGACCAAAAGTATTTTTCATGACACTTGAGCCACGTGGATCCTACCTTTGCAGATGTCAGTTATTTCACCCGATTTCAACATGTTCATGCAATTTAAATTCAAGTGGAGATGAATTCATGAGGCCCTGTTTGCTTTTGCCAGAATGACTGGTGAGTAGACTATTTTTTCATTTCCCAAAGATGGAAAGAAGATCGGGTACCCTGTCAACTGATCATCACGTGCTATTGATGTTCCACCACAAAGAGTTGCCCAAAACATATATTCACACTCATGCCTTCTCTCAAGAGACTCGAGCTTGCACTTGTCACTAAGTGATCACACTTGGAGATGTGATAATCAAAATTTTTGCCAATTTCTCTTATTGAAACATCACCTTCCATCATTGGGACATTCTGTCAAACACTTCATGTATATCCTTTGTGTGAGTGTCTCATATCCATGGCCTTTCAAATGAGAATTACCTGAGCTCATGTTTACCTTCCATGCACTGTCAAATGTTAGGAGTACATTCTTTCTGCCATGTCAAGTTTCCAAGCACTCCACCATATCATTACATGTGTTGCCTAACTCAATCACTATATCTCTGCAGATTGGGAAATACCGCATTCTACACCACCATTTTTGCATTGAAGTACTTGAATGGAGATGTGTGTATGAATTTAGCTTGGGCTGTCATGTTGCTTCAACTGTCATCAGGTACCTTTACCTTGACAAATGGTATGGAGTTCTTTGACAAGTGTAAGATGCATCTCTATCATCGAAAAGGCTACACAAGTTTTCTTTGAAATCAAATGGAAGGTTAAATATCAATACTTCTCAAAACATCATTCATGACATCATGACTTTGGGGTTGTGTTTGAGGAATGCTTCATTCGATGCTGACACCATGAGTGCTTTAGTGGAATGTAAGAGTGACATTAAAGAATAAGGAGTATTAAGAAATCCCAATCTCATTTTTACTGTTTTGATCATTTCTAACCATAGGTTATGCCTATGCATTGGTGGCAACCGGGTTCTTTTTAATGATAAAGGTACTTTTTCTATTACCTCTACACTTTACCTATGAAAGATGAGCTTCAAGTTACCCACTCATGGGATAAGATGTCTTATCAAACAAGCCTCTCACTTAAGTGATGTCGTTAGGTCAATTCTTCATAAGTTTGACTCAACACATAAGAGCAACCATTTGGAAGGTGTTGTCAACAATTCAATATGTTAAACTTGTTGTTAATTTGTCAAAGTTCATTCTTCATCGGGCTAAGAAACTGCTTATGGTATTCAATTAACCCCTACCCGTGTACAAGGAATGGGTTCGATGGTCTCTATCTACATGCCAAGGAATCCACTATATAATTACGAAGATTTAACCAATTATGGAATCATGCCTCAGATCTAATTTAGATCAGTGATGCTATATCACCAGATATTCTCCAAATCATGGGTTTTTATGCAATTGGAATTATGAATTTGAACATTGGCTACACTTCCATTTTGGATATCTAAACCCTTGAGGTTTGATTGATCACTTACACCTTAGAATCTACATTTGGAGTTGTCAAGATGAATTTGAAAAACTGAAACTGCATCTTGAATTCACATTCCCATTCTGACAAAAATGTGCATTTGGAAATGAAGCTAGAACTTGGGGTCTGCAAACTCAAATATTGAGCAATTGAATCACTAAACCTTGTTCAACAGGTATGAAGTGGTTTAGAGATGCTTCATACCATCTGAACTTGTTTTCTTGATCTCAAGCTTGGGCACATGTGTCACTTGTTTTGCTATTGTAATGATTAGTTTGGATATTGCCTTCTTGAAAAAAAACTTCATAAAGAACTCCTCAAAATGTGTTAAAGAAGAATCATTAAGAAGGCTGAATTTCCAAGTTTAAAATTGGGGTTAAAACACCAACTAACAATACCCTAAAACTTGATGATGTCATTGGTGTTATTTTAAATGAGGGAACTCGTAGAAAAACCTTAGGTGGATCTACATCAGGAAGTGCTTTGAACGCACAAAGTAGAAGTAAAACTACTGAGAGAGGAAGTAATTCTAGAAATCATGGGAAATCAAGATGAAAATCAAAGGGGAAGAGGTTTCAATCAAGAGGACCAAGAGATTGCTGGTACTGTGGGGAACTAGGGCATAAGAAGAAAGATAGTTGGACTCAAAAGAACAATGAAAGAGATAAACTAGAAGGGAACAAGGAGGCAAATATGGTAAGTAAAAAATTCAAAGAGGATCCTTTGCTTCTTTCTTTAGAAAGTGTTGATGATTCTTGGGTTTTAGATTCTGGAGCTTCATTTCATAATACACCCCATAGAGGTTATTTTATTAATCACGTCCAAGGGGATTTTGGGCTTGTTTATTTGGGGGATAATGAACCCTGTCAGATTATTGGAAAGGGAAAAGTTAAGATTAAGTTACTGAATGAGAACCATTGGCTACTATATGAGGTAAGACATGATCCAAGGCTGAGTATGAATTTAATTTCAGTAGGGCAACTCGGTGATGAGGGTTGCATAGTTACCTTTAATAATAAAACTTGGAAGACTTCAATTCGTTCCCTTGTAGTAGAAAAAGGTGTCAAAGTAGGCACCTTATATCTTTGTATAAGTCATACTATTCTACTTCAATTATTTCATAGAAAAATGAATGTTCAGGAACAATTGTTGCAATTGAGTAGGAAGAACAAACAGTTGCTATAGATTCTGATACAACATTATGGTACAACAATCTTGGGAACATGAGTGAGAAAGGTGTGAATTATTTCATTCAAAGAAATTTTGATGATTTTTGAAATGTGTCAATATCAATTTTTGTGAAAGTTGTGTATGGAAAACAAAAGTGAGTGAGTTTTGTGAAGAGTGGGAAGGAAAAGAAAAATGAGAAATTAGAGTTTGTGCATATAGATGTATGGGGACCAACTCAAGTATCTTCCCTTGGTGGCTTTCATTATTATGTTACATTTATTGATGATGCAACTAGAAAAGTATGGGTTTATTTCCTTAGACATAAATCAAATGTATTTCAAACTTTTAAGAAATATAAATGTTTGGTTGAAAATGAGACTGGTAAGAGATTAAAATGTCTTAGATTTGATAATGGTGGTGAGTATTGTAGTTATGAATTTGAATATTATTGCTCCACTAATGGCATTCATAGAAAAAAAACTATTTCAAGGACTCCATAGGAAAATGGAGTGGTTGAACACATGAATAGGAAAATAATGGAGCGTGCAAGGAGCATGAGGTTGCATTTTGGGCTGCCCTTAAACATGTGGGCAGAGGATGTGCTACTATATATTTGGTTAATAGAGGTTCCTCTACTCCTTTGGGCTATGTTATTCCAAAGGAAGCATGGAATGGTAAGAAGGTGAGTTATTCTTTTCTCAAAACCTTCAATTGTGAAGCATTTGCACATATAGATTCTAAAACAGAACCAAAATGGAAGCTAAGTCAAAGAAATGTGTATTTTTTGGATATGAAATTTATGAATTTGGTTATAGGCTTTGGGATTTTAAAAATTATAAAATTGTAAGAAGCAAGGATTTCGTATTCAATGAAAAAGTGTTGTACAAAGATATGTTGCAACAACATGAGAAGAAATAAAATTATTATGTGGTGTTGGATGATACTCCAAAATATGATATTCCAACAATCCCTCATGCTCTACAATAACCACAACAACAAATACCACACACCCTAGTGAATGTTAGATGGTCAACAAGGCTAAGTAGACCTCTAGAAATATTTCTCCCTCTTTGTATTCTATTTTACTTACTAATGTTGGTGAACCTGAGTGCTATGATGAAGTTGTGTAGGTGGGTATGAAGAGTCAATGGGAGTTTGCAATGAAAGAAGAAATGAACTCCTTGCTGGAAAATCAAACATGGGATTTATGCAAGTTGCCTGTAGGTAAAAGGGCTTTATAGAATAAATGGGTTTACAGGTTGAAAGAAGAGGATAGAGGTTAGAAAATATTTAAGGCCAAGTTAGTTGCAAAAGGATTTGCATATAAAAAGGGCATTGATTTTGATGAGATATTCTCTCCTATTGTTAAAATGACTTCTATTGATACTATTTTAAGTATTGTGGCTACTCAATATTTTCATTTGGAGTAGCTTGATGTTAAAACAACTTTCTTCATGGTCAATTGGATGAATATATATATATGGCACAACCACAAAGATTTGAGGGCAAAGATATAGATAACTTAGTGTGCAAGTTGAAGAAAAGTTTATATGGCTTGAAGCAAGCACCTCAACAATGGTATATTGAATTTGATAGTTTTATGAATCAGCATGGTTATACTCAGTGCCATTCTGACCATTGTGTTTATTTTAAGAGGTTAGATGATGACAAGTACATTATTTTATGTTTATATTTTGATGATATGCTTGTAGTTGAATCTAATTTAGATCACACTAAGGTGTTAAAAAAATAGTTAGCACATTCATTTGCAACGAAGGATTTGGGGGCAGCAAAAAATTTCTTGGTATGAAAATTTGCAAAGATAGGAAGCATAGAAAATTGACATTGTCTTAGGTTGATTATATTGAGAAGGTGTTGCAACATTTCTTTATGGAGAATTCTAAAGCTATTAGCACACCTTTACCTGGTCATTTGAAGTTGACTAAGATGTGTCCAAAGACACTAGAAGAGGAGGCTAAGATGTGCAAGGTACCTTATGCTTTAATTGTAAGAATTTTGATGTATGTTATGGTATGTACGAGGCCAAATATTGCACATGCAATGGGAGTTGTTAGCAGGTGTAGACACTTAAAATTGTCCTAAACACTATATTAATTCATTTAATATCGCCCTTGATATTATAATTAATTATATTTTTCATATTCTTCTACTTATTTAATTAAATTTATTTAAATAGGTTCACTTTCTTAAAGTATTTAAATTTAATTTAAATACTTCCATCCCTAATGTGTTAAATTTATTTAATGCATGATCCTCCATAAATCCCCTAAAACCTAGTCTAAAACCATCACTTTCATTCTTTTAAGCCTACCCACTACTTAACCCCACTTATTTATCCTAAATACCTTGCTAAACCCCTTTTAATTCCTAAGTGTGTGCTCACACATGTGTGAGGAACCCTCACACTTCCCACATCCCTCACACTTCTCACACCTCTTACACCTTTGTCCCCCACTCTTTCTTTCAAATTTGCTCACACATGTGTGAGCAAACTTTGAATGTTGACCTTTGCATGACTTGTCTCCATGTCTCCCTTGTGGCACCTATGTGGATGCCACACAGATGCCACCTCCGCAAGGCCTCTCTCAAGCTTATAAATAGAGCCCTTGTCTCAAGAATTTTCATCTCCCTCATATGCATTGTTATCATGCTAGTTTGGTATTAGAGCTTTCTAGTGATTTTCATAGTTGCATTGTTACCAACCATTTTATAGTTGATAGATTTCATTTCATCTTGCATTTTTAGATTGTTATTTTATTGCATTTCGCATCCATATCCTTTGAATGCTTTCAAACATGGCTGCTTCCATAGCCATTGTTTGAAGTATTCTTCACTCATTTAGCATAGTTTCATTCTAATGTTTGCATTTCCTATCAAGAGATTCACCATAGTTGTGTTTTGGGAGAGCACATCAACATCCCTCCAATCTAAAACACACCAACATGGCCTCTCATGGGTATCTTTGTTGAGCTGTTTGAGGTTGCATGAGGACTTGTCTTTTTGGTTGCTTTGAGTTGCAAAACTCAAGCAAGTGTTAGTTTTATTTTATTTTATTTTGGATATTTGATATATGCATGTAGCTAACATTTGCTTATTTACTCTTGCTCCCAATAGGTCAGGTTTTCTTGCATACAACAGGTATATGAGTCATCAATGGATTGAGCATTAGAATGTAATTAAATGGATTCTTGGATATTTGAGAGGAACATCTAGTAAGTGTTTATATTTTGGGGGCTCTACTATTGATTTACAAGGTTATGTTGACTTATATTTGGCAAGAGATATTGATACCAAGTAGAGTACTACAACTTATGTATTTTACTATTGGTGGAGTAGCAGTGAGTTGGGTTTCTTGGTTACAAAAGATAAATGCTTTATCCACTATAGAGGTAGTGTATGTTGCTACTACAAAGGTGGCCAAGGAGATGATATGGCTTCGATTCTTCATGGAAGAATTGGGACACCTATAGAGGGATAATTTTTTTTTATGGATAGCTGGAGCATCATTCATCTTGCCAAGAATTTTTCTCTACATTCAAAGACAAAACACATACAGTTGTGGTACCACTTCATTCGGTCAGTTTTGGATGATGGATAGTTAAAGCTAGGTAAGATATATACAGATGATAATCCAATGGATATGTTTACCAAGGAAATAACAAGGGAGAAGCTGAACTCCTTTTCAGCTTCAGTTGGTTTTCTAGACTAAACAAAAAAAAAGATCAATAGAGTCCAGGGTGGTTTGATATTCTAGTAGGAGCTACAAGTTTAGCAGTGTTGTGATTAGTCTCTAAGTGGGAGTTTATTATTGTAGAGTCTAATTAGTCTCCAAGTGGGAGATTTTTGTGATGTGGAGCCTAACCAGACTTAGAGGTTTATTCGGCATAGTTTCCCCCCCAGATGATTTCTATGGGGGTAAAGGGGTAGCACCTCTTGCAGGGTCCTAGGGTAGTGCCCTAGGTGCACTCCCTATCATAGTATAGGGTGGGGTCAAGGGGCAATGTTCCCATTGGGATTTTTGGGGTTAGCACCCCCAAAGCCAAAAATGACCCTACTATTGTAAAGGGTGTCAGCTGAGCTATTTTTCTATTGGATGACTAATTCTAGCCCTAATTTTGTAAGCAAAAAAAGCTTATATAAAATGGATAAGGGTTAGGCATTTCATAACGTATGATGAGATTATAGCTTCTTGTGGCGGTATTGAGTTGTAAGGGATTGCAGATTCTAATCATTGGATAATAATAATATTGGATTGGTTGTTGGTGGATGAATTCTAGGGATTAGGTGAACCACATTAAATCCTTGTGTCTTATGTTCTCATTTGTGAGCTTTATTATTTTCTGACATTGGTTATAATTGCATGTAACTATAATTTATGTCTGTGGTTAATCCTAACATATTAAACATGAAAACTCATCAATCCTTATCATCCACATATTTTGACTAATTCAAGAATTCAACTATGTTGCCCTCAAACTTGATTCTTTCACAAACTATAATTTTTCTGACACTTGATCATCACTATGTTCTTCTGCTCAGTCTTCATTGTGTAGCTCGGTCCTACTATTTTGTCTTGCTCATCTTCCATTGGCTTTCTCAGTCTTCACTACGCTCAATCACTATATATTTTTCTATTTCATCTTGCTTGGCCATAATTATCAGTCAAATAATATTGTTTGTTTGGCTAACACTTAATTTCCTTAATCTTCTGTTTTAGCTCCTTCATTGACCGATCGCTATTCACTAGGTTTTTCTTGTGTTCAACTCAACACTTCTATACTTCATACGATGATTGAACAATAAAACATCTTGTCAAAGACTAATTGATCAAGTGCCCATTGTAATTACAATATACTTTCTCCTTTTCACTCAACACCATCACTAGTTGATCTAGTTATCTCTGTTTTCAAATTCTCTACAGCAATCAACATATATGACAAACTATACTATTAGTAAATTTCTCTCTTGTAGGTTTGACATCAATGGAAACAACAATTATTCCAATTATAGTTTCCACCAATCTCCCTCTTTGGCATTGATGACAACACTTCTAGTTACCATGTAAATGTAAAAGACTTTCTCATGATTTACTAATAACAACTCCTTTTGTGATTTGATCCAGATCTTCATTAATATCCTTAGTTTCATTCTGATTTTTATCTTGCACTAACTTACACTTCTCCCTTTATGATACCAATTGTATATTTCTTCAATGCTAACACCAATTGTATTACCAACTGCATTGGCAACACCTCTACTCCTCTAGACATAGTCTCCCTCTTTCAACAACAATCACTTCATAGATTCTCTCTCTTTCATGTAGATATAGGATTGTAACTACACAACTTATCCCTCTTTGACAACAATGCCAAAGACATCAACCATTCACATATATCTCCATCTTTTCTCTAGCATACATATTATCTTCAATCTATCACTATCTGATTGATATAGAAATGTCATTTTCTCTTTACCTTGACTCCTTGTAGTCTCATATGCTCATGCTTATGTCTATCTTTTCACAATCTTTAGGTAGCTCCTAAAGTGTGACTTCCTACATCAATGTGTAAGATCTTCAGATCATATCATTTAATGCAATACAACATCTCTACTCAACTTGCTTTAGATAGTGGAATGACCCCTAACTTACCTCTTAGGTACTCATAAGCATCCTTAGGCAATGCCTTAGTGAATATATTAGCTATATGCTCCTTTGCATTCACATACTCCACTATCACTTCTTTGTCTTGTACCAACTCTCTCAAGTAATGATACTTGATAGCAATGTGTTTGGTCTTAGTGTGCATCACAAGGTTCTTTGATATGTCTAAAACACTCATGTTATCACAATATATCATAATAGGTTTAGTAATTTATTCCTTCATACCTTTCAATAACTGCTTGATCCACACACTATTTGAATAATTGACTACTGCAGCAATATCCTCAGCCTCTATGGATTGAGAACTATAGTTTTGCTTCTTGCTTGTCCATGTATCAATCTTCTACCTAGAAAGAAAGTGCCTCTTGTTGTACTCTTTTTATCATCAATGTTTCCAAACCAATCAATATTTGTGTACACTTTTAGCTCAAACTTGTCATTATTTTTGTACCATAATCCATCCATAGTAATTTGTTCCTCTTAGACATCTTAGTATTATTTTCACAACCATCATGTAATTTTCTCTAGCATTAGCAGAAAATCTAGCAATAATTCCAACTGCTAATGCAATACCAAGCTTGCTATGTACACCATATTGAAGGTTTCCAATCATTGACCTATATAATGTTTGATTCACTTCAACAGAGTCATCATTCTTTGATAATTGATGACTAGTAACCATAGGTGTTCCAACTATCCCTGAGTCCTCCATTCCAAAAGTCTTTAATATCTCTTTGATATACTTTGATTGAGTAATGTATATGTCTTTCTTTATCAAATAAACTTTTAATCCAACAAAGAGGTTGATCTCTCCAAACATTGACATCTCAAATTGTTCCTTCATCTCATTAGCAAATGATTTATGCAACAAATCACATCCTCCAAATATGATATCATTCACAAAGTTTTCAGCTAGCAATATCTTGTTCTTAGATTGACTTTTCAAGTACATATTTCTATTGTCATTAGTTTTTGAAAAACCATTTTTTACCAAATAATTGTGTAACCTTTCATACCAAGATTTAGAGGCTTGCTTCAAACCATATAAAGCTTTGTGTCTAGTATAAATACCATATTCCTCTCACTGGGATCAACAAATCCTTCTGGTTGATCAATGTAGACTTCTTTTAAGATTCCATTCAGAAATGCAAATTTGACATCCATTTGATATACTTGAATCCTTTGTAAGTAGCATATGCAAGCAAAGTTCTCACTTCTTCCAACCTTGAAACTGGGGCAAATGTCTCACCAAAATTGACTTCTTCATCTTGTGCATATTCTTTACAAACTAGCCTTTCCTTGTTCCTTATGACTTCACTTGGTTCCAATCACATTCTTATCCTTTGGTCTGGCTTACCAATGTCCATGTCTTACTCTTCTCTATTTGATCAATTTCTTCATTCATTGCCTTAATCCAATCTTTATTCTCCAAATCATCTTTAACTAATTTAGAGTTAACTTCACATTGTAAACATTTATCATTCCTTAACTTACTTGTTGTCATGACTCCTAAATCTTTGCTTCCAATGATTTGGTTTGGTGTATGATTCCTCCTAGACACTTTGCTAGAACAGGTTTAGATCCTCATTCCTCTTCATTTATTTCCCTTAGTTTTTCTTGCTCTTTTATTTCAGGTATCATTGACTACAACTCGGCTTGGTCTTTATGTTGTCCAGTTTCCTTTCTCTAATGTTCAACTTTTATAGTTTGTAACTAGGCTCCTATAGCTTGATGCTCGGTAGTTTGTTGATGCTTGGAAGAGCTCTTCTATTGAACCTTGATAGTGCCTGGTTGTTGATGCTCAACAACCTCTTTCTATTGTTTAGGTAAGGTGCTAGGTTCACCTTCATATATATAGACAAAGTTTCTATATTCTTCATGTTCTTTCTTGCATTCTTCATCATTATTTTTTGCGAATTCATCAACTCTAACATTTGCACTTTCCATAATTTTGTTAGAGTTAGAATTCAAACACTTATATGCCTTTCTTTTAGTGGAATATCCTAGAAATATTCCTTCATCACTTGTTGCATCAAGTTTTCCTTTCCTTGCATCTTTAAATATGTAACTTTTTCTTCCAAAAACTTTGAAATAATTGACATTAGGTGTATAACCATACCAAAGTTCAAAATGTGTTATGTTTTTACCTTCCTTGACTTGAACTTGGTTAAGAGTATAGACTACAATACTTACAACTTCTCTTTAGTACTTTTGTGAAACATTCTTCTCCATCATCAATGTCATTGCATAGTCCATGATTGATCTATTCCTTCTTTTAGTTATTCCATTATGCGGTGGAGTCTAAGGTGCACTCATTTGTCTCTTATTTCCTTTGTCATTACAAACTATGTTGAACTCATCTGATATAAATTCACCTCCTCTATCCGATCTCGAGCACTTCAAACTCTTTCCTATTTCTTTCTTAACTCTTGCCAAATACCACTTAAATATTTGAAATGCATCGGATTTTTCTTTAAGAAACATCAGAGTCATCATTCTATAAAATTCATCAACAAATTAAATGAAATATTTGTCACCATAATAGCTATGTAATCCAATAGGACCACAAAAGTCAGTATGAACCAATTCCAATAAATCATTAGAACAATAAGTCTTACTGTTGAAACTAGAATTTGTTATTTTTCCCATTTGACATTGTTTGCACATCACTTTATCATGTTTGCTCAATCTTGGTGTTCCTCTTACTCTTTCCATCTTATTAATGCAAATTATCAAAGTTCACATGACATAGCCTCTTATGCCATGACCAAATATCTTCAAATTGTGCAAATATACAAGTATCTTTAGATAGGTTTAGATAGAATAGATTACCTCTTGTTTGATCACTACTTCCAATTAGTTAACTAGTTGCATCATAGATCTTTTCCTTTCTATTTTGAAATTCAACTCGGTAGCCTAAATTGATCAACTATGCCATACTCAAAAAGTTATATTTTCAACCATCAAACCAATATGCATTATCACATTTGATCTTATCATTTAGTGTAATTGATCCTTTACCTTTTACATAACATGGTACATCATTTACAAACTTAATACTACTTCCATTATAATGTTCCAAATTTTCCAACTTACTCGTATCAGTAGTCATATGATGTGAAAAACCACTATCAATTATCCATATGTCACCACTATCAATTATCCATATGTCATTCTTGCTCTGAAATCAATGCAATTTTCTCATCTTCATCAGATTCATCTTTCATTGTAACATAAATAACTTCTTCATCATTTTTATCAGTATTACTATCATAACCATATTTTTCAGCAATTTAATAGGATTTCTTACCTTTTCCTTTGTAGTCTGTGTTACCTTGGTTGTCTCTTCTTTCCCTTCTTCCTCTATATTTTCCTTCCTTAATTTATTCCTTCTCATCTCTATCAGGACATCTTGCAACAAAATGACCAAATTTGTTGCATGTAAAATAGATAATAAGGAGTTTACCTTTGTATTTGCCTTTTCCTCTTGGTAGCCTTCTTGCCAATAATGCTTCAAGATCTTCATATGATTCACTATCACTATCCACGCATCTTCTCTTCTTCTTTCTCTTAGATCCATCAAGGGTTAGCTGAGACTTGAAAGTACATTCAATACTAGTAGGGGAATAATTATAAAAAAATTGACAACTCAAATGCAGTGAGTCTACCAATTAGACTATTTAAGGTATTACTAGGTGTACATCTCGGCTCTTGAATTGCATATACTCTAATTAAATAGATAGGAAATAAAGTCCTCAATACCTTACTTATCATAGTCTTATCAGATATGATGACTCCACCTCCTCTAATAGCATTCACAACCTCCTTGATTTGACCACAATATTGAGCAACATTTTCACCTTCTTTCATTCTCATAATCAAATTGCCTCTCAAACTTTCTACTTTAGCTCTCAACACATTTTAAACTCCTCCATAGATTTGTGCCAACTTGTGCTTCAATTTCTTTGAAATAGTGCATTCCTTTAGGTAATCAAAATCAAAATAACTTAGAGAATATTCTAGATGTATCATCATTTGATTATGTTCTTGCTTCTCCTTTATTTGTTCAATAGTCATGTGTCTAGGGAATTCAATGTATTCATTTTCCAGATAGTATAACAGAGAATCTTCAACTCTAGATAGATTTAGTTTCATCATTTGTTTCCATGTTAGGAAGTCTCCTTGTTCAACTTAGGTACCTCTCTCTTGTACATCTTGATATTTATCTTAAGTCCTTCGAACTTTCCTTACAAGAACCAAAAATACCAATTGTTAAAATATTTAGAATAAATGAGGGGGGGAGGGGGGGGTTGAATCATTTATCCTCAGGTCCAGATGTACCAGTTAAACTTCTACTAACTTTAAATAACTTAAACAATCTCATTTAACCACTCAGTCCATATAGCAACTCATCGTCAATTTAACATTTAGTTTAGTACTTAACTCTCTATTTTGTATATGTGGATCAATAGTAAAATAAGTAATAGTAAATACCATACATCACACATAATATTCACACATATATGACATCAATATTTAACGTGGAAACCCAATTTGGGAAAAAACCAAGTAATATGCTACCACTTTTCACTTTTTTGAAAAGTGAGCTTGGTTAAGAGCCAACTCTATTAATGGTTACAAAACACATTGTTAGGTGTGACCCTGTTAAAGGATTTAATTACCTTGTTAGGAGTGACCTGGTTAGAGGAATTTGAACCATTCCATTAGAATGTCACCTTGATTAAAGGATTTACAAAATCACTATTAGGTCAACCTTGATTAAAGGTTTTTAATTGCCATAATGGTTAGAAAGTATCAATAGGTTTGATTTGTAAAACACAACTCACTTTGAAAATTCAGATATGATCCATTCGACTCATTTGTTGGTTCATTGACTAGACTTCATTAACATCTCCATCACTAATCTTCTTGGAAACCCTTCAAGAAATCACACTTCACCAATCTCTACACTTCTCCTCTGCTACTTTGTTCTCCACAAGTTCTCCATAAAATCTCTGATTAATAATGAACCAACCTTAGAAAACATCTCTTATGCCTCCTTAAATAGGTAGCTTTGATATTTTTCCTCTTAAACATCACCATAGATCTTAGGGTTAGGTTAGATTCAATGAATCTATCCATCATTTTTTTTCCCTTCTACTATTTTCTTGATACTTCTAGAAACTTCTCCTTAAATCCTTGCCTTTGATCACATAACAAACTCAATTCATGTATTAAATATTACATCTCATTAATCCTCATCATCCACACATATTGACTAATCCAAAATTTCAACTATGTTAGCCTCAAACTTGATTCTCTCACAAATTGTAATTTTGTTGACACTTGGTCTTCTTTGTGTTCTTATGCTTGGTCATCACTATATAGCTTGATCTATACTATTTTATCTCACTTGGCTTCCACTAGCTCACTCGGTCTTTAATACGCTTATTCACTACTATAGTTTGCTTCTTTGTCATGCTTGATCATAACTATCACTCGATTAGTACTATTTTCTTGGCTAACACTTAAGTTCCTTAATCTTCTATTTCGTCTCCTTTATTGAATAACCACTAGTCACTAGGATTTTCTTGTGTCCAACTCAACACTTTAATACTTCATATGATGATTGAATAGTCATGTTGTCAAAGAATAAATGATCAAGTTTCTATTGCAATTCTAGTGTACTTGCTCCTCTTCACTCAACAACATCACCATTTCATCTAGTTATCTCTATTTTCAAATCCTCTTCATCAATCAACATATATGGAATTCTACATTGTTAGTAAATGCCTCTCCAATAGGTTTGACATCAATGACAACATAACAATTATTCCAATTGCAGTTTCCAATAGAAGATACACACAAAGATCAGATAACCATAGAGAATACAAGGCCATATGCAATAATGTATAGGTGTAATTATTTAACTTTACATATAAAACAACAACATGTACGGCTATGAGGTCTTTTGGGTTACAAACTTATATATAATTTAGAATTATAATTTTGGAGTTCAAGCTCACATCTTTAGTCTCTATCCTCTAAGAATGCTACTTCCTACATCTAGCCAAGCTTCTTATATTTCCATCTAAGCCATAACTCAGCTAGTATGACATTTAATTACAATATAGGTCCAGTCTTGGAATAGTAAACCAAAACCAAATCAAAGGACAATATAAAATAACTCACACTTAAAGGTAGGTGATGCAGGGGACTCCCCTTAATACCATAAACTCATAACAAAAATAAAGAAAAAACAACAAATGTGAGAAACAAAATATGGACTTCTTATTATCAGTGCAAATGTAAAATTATAGAATTCTCAATTATAATATGCTAACCCAAATGGGTGCCTTCATTACAGAAATCTGCAAGATAGTGCTGCGACTATCACCCAGAGTTGTCATAGACAATGTTTGGGCCTTTCTTAAATAGGTAGTTTTATGCCACTCGGGAAGGTTCTAGATGTTCAAACTTAATACCTAGGGCCAATAGACCCTAACAATACACATAGAGTTGGCCAAATACATCTTTGACAAATTATTTTAGAAATTTCAGTAGCCCAACTTCTGAGACCATAACTCATGAACCATTGCTTTGATTGGCTATTATAACCATTTTTTGGAAATGCCAGCTCTTGATCTATGGGCTTGGAATTGTGCTAGCACCCTTCCCTCAAGTTTTCAGACCTCATTTGGGCACTTTAAGGCCTCCAATGGTGATCCTGAAGATTTTTTTGCAAAATTTTCCATCGAAAATCCACAATAGCTTCTCTGATACTTAAGCTGGAGCAATTAGATTTTTATGGTAGGCTTATATCTCTAAAATGAACCTTCCTGTTGAAAATGAGAACATTCCGAGCTCAACTTACTAAAAATAACAAGTCCCCATAAATAGTAACCACCTTGTCTACTAGTCCTTACTAAAATAGAAAAGTCTGAAAATAAAACATTTTTTGGGTGATTCAAGATTGCCCTTACACCCAGGATGCTCTTGCATTAGACACTTGGGGTAATTTGAGAAGTGACCCCATCACATCTCAGGTGTTCAAAGGAAAACCAAGACTGTTGACCTCCTCCTTTGCTAGCCATGATGAATCCTCAACTGGTCTCCCTTTCCATTTGACCAGATATTCCTTATAAGTTTTATTTCTAGTACTTTTTCCAATACAACTATCTAGTATCTCCTCAATCTCCTTGATAGCTGAACTAGCTGCTAGAATGCTCCACTGCACTTCTACAACTTCATCTCCATTACCTCCTTCACAATACTCTGTCAAATTTGAAATATTAAATACTGGTGAAATATTCAATTCAATAGGCAACTCCACTTCATACGCATTTCTAGAATCATGCCTCTTCACTATCTTGCATGGTCCAAACTTCTTCATCTTCAGCTTATTATATGTACCTACTAGAAAACACTCCTCTCTCAAATGAACCATGACTTCATCTCCAATATGAAATTCCTTATATCTCCTTTTCAAAATTTCCTTAGCCTTATATTGTGTATTCATCTTTATGATGTGCTTCCTCACCTCCTCATGGATGTTCTTCAAATGTTTAGCAAAATCTTCTACTTCAACACTACTTATCTCTCCCTTATCCAACTTCCTCAATTCAGAAACATTTTTGGGACTACTCCCATATACAATTTGGAATAGTGATTTACTAGTACTCCTATTGATAGAATTATTATATGCAAATTCCACCTGTGGTAAAATCATATCCCATCCTTTTGGTTTATCTCCAACCAAGCATCTTAGCAAGTTTCCCAAACTGTGATTCATAGCTTTTGTTTGTCCATCAGTCTGTGGATGATGTGATGAAATGAACTTCAAATCTGTCTTCAACTTCTTCCAAAATGTACACCAGAAATACCCAACAAATTTGGTATCTCAATCTGAAACTATACTCTTTGGCAAACCATGTAATCTCACCACTTCTCTGAAAAACAACTTTGCTACATGAACAACATCACTAGTCTTCTTGCAAGGAATAAAATGTGCCATCTTTGAAAACCTATCAACCACCACAAAAATAGAATCATACCCATGCTGTGTCCTCGGTAATCCCAGAACAAAATCCATGCTGGCATCCTCCCATGGCTTCTCTGGTATAGGTAATGGCTGATACAATCCCATATTTTGCTTCACTCCTTTCATCATCTGACATACTTGACAACTCTGTACAGAATTTGTCACATTTTGTTGCAATTGTGGCCAGTAGTAATTTTCAGCAATCAAACCTATGGTTTTATCTCTACCAAAATGTCTAGTCAATCCTCCACTATGCTTGTCCTTGATGATATTCTCTCTCATTGAACTTCTGGGAATGCACAACTGGCTTCCTTTGAACAACATATTATCCTAGATCATGAAATCCAACCACTTTGTCCTGTCAAGTGTAACAGGTTCTGTACAATACTTCCATGCTTCACCAAAATTAGGATCATCTGGATACAATGTATTGAGTTTCTTGAACCCAACCACCTCTATCTGCATTTCTGTTAGCAAAAGTTGTCTTCTACTAAGAGCATCTGCAACTTTGTTAGACTTCCCACTCCTATTTTTCAAAACAAATGTATAACTCTACAAAAAATCAACCCACTTTAAATGCCTTTGGTTCAATTTTCCTTAACTATTCAAATATTGCAAATCTTGATGATCAGTATACAAAAAAACTCCTTAGGAAAAAGATAGTGTCTCCACTTCTTCAATTTTTGAACTATAGCATACAATTCTTGATTGTAAACAAAATATTTTCTTTTTGCATCATTCAACTTCTCACTAAAATAAGCAACTAGTCTACCTTCCTGGCTCAAAACAACTCCTATTGCAGTACCACTAGCATCACAGTCTACTTCAAACACCTTGTTAAAATCAAGAAGTGCTAAAACAGGTTGCTCAATAACTTTCTATTTCAACAAATTGAAACTCTTATTCCTACAGTCCACTCAAACTCTTTCCTATCTCCTCTCATTGTTTTAGTCAAGGGTCAACAAATACTGCTAAAACTTCTTATGAACTTTCTATAAAATGTAGCCAGTCCATGAAAAGATCTTACCTCTATCATAGTCCTTGGAGTAGGCCATTCAAGGATAGCCTTCACTTTCTTTGGGTCCATTTTTAGACCTTCTCCTGAGACTACGAATCCCAAGTACACAAACTCTTTCTTTACAAAACTGCACTTCTTTAGGTTTATGAACAATTTTTCTTCCCTCAACTTTTTAAACACCTTGCAAATATGAATCAAATGCTCCTCCAATGTCTTACTAAAGATCAATATATCATCTAGATAAACAATGACAAAATTATGTAGAAACTCCTTCAGTACCTCATTCATGAGCCTCATGAAAGTGCTCGGTGCATTGGTTAGCCCAAAAGGCATGACTAACCACTCATACAGTTCTTCCATTGTCTTGAAAGTAGTCTTCCACTCATCACCTTCGATAATACAAATTTGATGGTACCCACTCTTTAGATCTATCTTTGTGAAATACTGAGCTCCACTCAAATAGTCCATAATATCATCCATCCTTAGCAAAGGAAATCTATACTTGATGGTGATCTTGTTGATAGCATGAGAATCTGTGCACATCCTCCATTCTCAATTCTTCTTTGGTGCTAACACTGCTGGTACAACACATGGACTCAAACTCTCTCAAATCAACCCCTTCTGCAACAACTCATGAACTTGCCTCTTCAACTCTTCACTTTCTACTAGTGTCATTCTGTGCAGTACCTTATTTGGAAAACTAGCTCCTAGAACCAAATCCATCTGGTGACTGATCTTCCTCATTGGGGGTAATCCATCAGGTACATTATCTAATAAAATATCAGAAAACTCTTCCAACATATCTGCAACTTCTGCAGGTACCTCCTCTACTTCTTCTTTACTATCTTTAGGAATTATAGCAAAACACATATGCTCATGTTTCATACCTTTAAGAAACTCTTTTCCATCAACAAAACATATTCTAGTAGCACTACATACCTTTTCTTCTTTATCTTTCAATGGCTTCAACTTATGTTTCACTCCATCCTTAGTTAGAGTGTAGGTATTTGCTTGCCCATCATGTACAACATGCTTGACAAACTACCATGACCTACCCAACAACATATGACATATGTCCATAGGTATGATATCACATAGTACCTCATCCTGGTAGCTCCCAATCTTGAACTTCACTAAGCACTACTCATTGACCATAACCTTGTGGTCATCTTACACCCAATCAATACGGTATGGATGTGGGTATTTCTGTCTCTTTAGCTTCAACTTGGTGACCATCATTTCTGACACCAGATTGTCAGTACTTCCACCATCAATGATCACATCACAACACTTATCTTCACATCTGCACCTTGTTTGAAACAAACTCCTTCTTTGATCAAGTTCATTCTCACCATTCAGTAGGACTCTTCTGTTAACTAGGACTTCTCCTCTTTTAGCATCTTTAGAATGTGAGGATCTGGCATCTTCATCAACATGTGTAACTCTTGCCTAACTTCTATTCTTTGATCTGTCCTTCATTGGCATTGGGTACATTCAAATGCTCTATGCCCTTCTTCTCCATAGTGAAAACATTTTCCATGGAAGCCTCCTCTTCCAGATCCTTGTCCTCTGCCTCTTCCTCTCTGATCTCTATTGTTCTAATCATGGAAATGATTGAAATTGTTTCCCCTTTGGTTCTAGTTTCTACTTCTAGCCTCATCCTTGTTCTTTTAATCATCATTATGACCTCCATAAGATCGTCCACCAAATCTTCCACCATGACCTTTTCCACTGTTCTTATTGTCAAACTTCTTGCTTAGTTTCTCCTCAACTCTTAGGAAAAATTGGTATGCCTCCTCAATACTGCTCATTCAAACTAGACTTAGCTCATCTTGCATCTTGGGCCTTAACCCATTAAGATAATAGGAAAATTTCTCCTTATCATCTTCTACATGGTCGATTTTAATGAGAACTCGAAAGAACTCTTTGGTATAGTCTTGAACAGATTTTCTTGCTTGCTTCATTCCTTGCATCTTCTTTAACAGATCAAGCTCATAATCCATAGGAATGAATTGTCACTTCATTTTAGCTATCATCCGATCCCATATGGTGATTTTGTCCTTTCCCTTTCTATTTCACTCCAACTAAACCTCTTGCCACTAGATCTTTGCATGTCCCTTTAGTTTTGCCTTCACAAACTTGACCCTATCCGGATCCTCAATATCTTCATACTTAAAGTACTCCTCTAGTTCATTGATCCAATCGATTAACTCTTCTGGGTTAAGATTTCTTGAAAATGTGGGAACCTCAAACTTAGGTCTTTTTCCAAACTTGGAGATGGCCCTAAAAAGCATCTCTTCCTCTGGATTTAAAACTACCTCTGCTTTGACATTTTCTTCTACTTCATCCTCATCCTTGCTTTCATCTCTTAGAGGAAGATTTATTCCTCTTCGCATTTGTTCTTCCAACGCTTGCATTGTCCTTTGGAGGGCTTAGAAACCCTCAGGTGTAACACCTACAACTCTTCTACCATGCTCTCTTCATGGAGGCATTTTTGCACTTCCACTAAAATCCTAGTGCAAACTATCTCATAGTCAGTGATCTGTCTACACACTTAGCCCAAACCACGGTCCTGGTGCAAACCACCTCACAATCGGTGATTTGTACACACACTCAAGAACTCTAGCTCTGATACCACTTGATGCAAGGGACTCCCCTTAATACCATAAACTCATAACAAAAACAAAGAAATAACAACAAATGTGAGAAACAAAATATGGACTTCTTATTATTACTGCAAATTCTCAATTACAATATGCTAACTCAAATGGGTGCCTTCATTATAGTAATTTGCAAGATAGTGTTGCGAACTATCACTCAGAGCTGTCCCAGACAATGTTTGGGCCTTTCTGAAATAGCCAGTTTTATGCCACCTGAGAAGGTTCTAGATGCTCAAACTTAATACCTAGGGCTGACAGACCTTAACAATACACACAGAGTCGGCCAAATACATCTTTGTCAAATTATTTTAGAAAATTTTGTAGCCCAACTTCTAAAGGCCATAACTCATGAACTGTTGCTCTAATTGGCTATTATAACCACTTTTTAGAAATGTTAGCTTCTGATCTACAGCCTTAGAAATGCACTAGCGCCCTTCCATCGAGTTTTCAGACCTCATTTGGGCACTCTAAGGCCTCCAACTATGAGCCTGAAGTTTTTTCTACAAATTTTTCCATCGAAAATCTGCAATAAATTCTCTGATACTTAAGCTGGAGCAATGTGATTTTTATGGTAGGCTTATATCTCTAAAATGAACCTTCCTATAGAAAATGAGAACATTCTGAGCTTGTATGAGAAACTTAGTAAAAATAGCAAGTCCCCATAAATAGTAACCACCCTGTCTACTAGTCCTTATTAAAATAGAAAAGGCTAAAAATAAAATATTTTTTGGGTGATGCAAGATTTCCCTTACACCCAGGATGTTCTTGCATTAGTAGGTCCATACATGTGTTAGGAGTCGGCTCCCAATTGCACAAGATGACATGTAAGCATAGGAAATCATGCCACATAGAACAACACACTTCACTGGTTGAAAATAGTAGGAAACATATACCACTAAGAATGGCACATAACTCGAGAAATATGGAATGTTAGGACTCACACACTTAGGAAAAGGATCATGGATAGGTTCTAAATATGATATCAACTGTATACAGTAGGAAACCAAAAGTAGCAATGAATACTTTGTAAATAAAAGATTGGTACAAAAAACAAGAAATATTTTTTGTTGATGCAATATTGCTCAAAGACCCAAGATGCTCCTGCATTAGATAGCTTGGGTTAATAAAGAATTGATGTCCAAATTAGGCATGCTTGATATTATGACCTAATTCATAAAGGTCCAACTCAATTTGTGTAATCCATGAACTATCTTCAACTGGCTTGTCTTTCAACTAAACTAGGTATTCCATGTAGTCTTTTCCTCTAGTTCCTTTGCATACTTTGCTCTTCAAAATCCTTTCAACATTATCTGTCTTCTTCTTAGGATAATCAAAGTTATTTTTCAGCTCATCATTTGATTTAAAATATTTGAAGATATCTGCAATGTTGAATATAAGTGAAATGTCCATGTCCTTAGGTAATTTAACTTCAAAAGCATTTCCACTATCAAACTTCCTCAAAAACTTACAAGGACCAAATTTCTTCATCTTTAGTTTACTGTAGGTACCAATTGGAAATATCTTCTTCTTCAAATGAACCATAACCTCATCACCAACTTCAAAAGATTTATATCTCTTCTTTTAATCAGCTCTCTATTTGTATCCCAAATTACTGTCTTCTAAGTTCATTTTCACTTCCTCATGTAAAGTCTTCATAAAATCTTCAAATTCATTAGCTTTGACACTTCTTTTTGTCTCAAGGTTTAGATCCCTTAATTTAGTAGTTTGTTTAGGATTCGTTCTAGTAACAATCTCAAAAGGTGCCCGCTTTGTACTCCTATTAAAAAAATTATTATATGCAAACTCTTCTTATGTCAAAATCAAATCTCAATTAGTAGACTTTTCTCTAACCAAGCATCTCAACAAGTTACCCAAACCTTTGTTCACAACTTTAGTTTGTCCATCTATTTGTGGATGAAATGTAGAAGTAAATTTCAACTTTGTATTCAACTTCTTTGAAAGTGTCCTCTAGAAATAACTAGTAAACTTAGTATCCCTATCTCAAATAATAGAGGCAACCTATGCAACCTTACCGCTTCCTTAAAGAATAATTGAACCACATGTATTGCATCATATGTCTTCTTACAACGTATGAAATGAGCCATCTTTGAAAATCTATCAACTACTACCAAAATAGAATCATTACCACTCCGAGTTCTAGTAAAACCAAGAACAAATTATATACCGATATTTTCCCAAGGATTATCAAGTACAGAAAATGGCGAATACAATCACACATTATGACTAGTCACTTTTTCTGTTTGAAGAATTTTACAACTTCTAACCATCTTTTGTACATCCTTATAAATTTGTGGCCAAATTATCTATTCAAAGTCAACCTTACTATCTTATCAATTTCAAAATTCCTAGAAAGTTGCAATGATCACCCTGGAAATGCCCAAAAATTGAACCAACTGCTAATAGAGGTTTTAATGTCTTTGCATAGAATTGAAACCACATAACATGAACAAGAAGGAATTTATGAAAATTGGATATTGAACTACTATTGAAATAATATTCATTTTCAAACTAATAAAATCAAATACATAGCAACTTTTCAACTCAGTAATTACTCCAACATTATAACATGATATTCCAGTAATGACTTCCCATCTTGTTGCTATAGTAATATGAATAGTGTCATGCTACAGTGCTGCTATAGTAAAAATTCCTTCAATTAATCCAAGACCCTCATAAAATTGATCCATCCACAATGGCATACGTATCAGACAAGGAGTGAAAATGATATGAGCAAACACCCAATCTGCCTGTAGTTGGAAATGCACTCAAGCCGCCTATTAATGAAGATAATAGCAATAAATTCCAAAGGCCAAAGCCAAATGGAATGACATCTAGAATGTCAAAAGAGAGGATAGATGTTGTCTAATTCCAAGAATAGATCTGTAACTCACACATCCATTTTCTTCTCATATCCAACCTGCTTAACAATAGCCACAAGCTCTCCTTTTATTTCTACTTCATAGGGTCGACCACTTTTCACAAGCAATGTGAGATGAATAAAATAAAATAAAATAAAAGGCTATCAGTCACACAACTGGACAATTGCTAAAATAGGGACATTATATTTCAACCCCCTTGAAATTTCTTGTCCTCAAGCAATCTTAGTCCTGTTTGCTGTAACACCTGCTTACTCTCCCAAGTAGCATCTTCCTCTAGCAGGTCTCTCCATCTGACTAAATATTATTTAATCACATTGTTTTGTAGAGTCCTTTCCCTAGTATCCATAATAGCCTCAAGAATCAATAGGAGCTTCCCCTCCTCATCTAATGGTGACAAATCTATAGAAGGCACAACTCTCTGACCGATGGCTTTCTTAAGCTTCAACACATGAAACACATTATGCACCCGACTACCCTCTGGAAGCTTAATCTTGTAGGCAACCTTGCCCACCATGTGAATCACTCTATATGGAGCATAAAACCCATGTTTCAACTTCTCTGCTATGCTCTTCTTGAGTAATGACTGTCTGTATGGTTATAGCGTCAAGTAAACCATATCCCCACTGCTTGAGTTGTGCCAACTCCTTAAATTATAAATTGAGATATTTGGTATCAAATCTCTCTATGAGTCTCTCTGTGAACTCCTCATAAGATGTAATCTTATTATGTCCTAGGGTTACCATGCCATGGTGCCACCACTCATGTACTTGATCATCAAATGAATAGCTGCATACTTGATAGCCTCCTCCTTAGGCATAGGATTTAGCTAGAGGTATGTATCTACCTTCTTCACCCAAGCTTGTGCAATCATCTTCCCTGAAGCATCATCATAAGGTAAAGAAAGTTTCCCAACTTTCTTTCTTAGCTCAAAGTTTTGATTTCTCCCTCCTAATCTAGGCATGTGTTTCATCCTCAAGTCCATATAATCTCTGAGGGAAATATCTGCCTGAAACTCTGGTCCACTAGCCTCCTAATCCCTCCTGAACTAATCCTATAACTCGGCAATCTGTGGTTCATTAACTAGTTGAACTAGACCTCTAGGTGGGAAGGTGGGTAGAAGAGGTCTTGAGCTTGCTATTCGAGCTGGGTGTGCAACATGTCTAAAGTTATTAGCCTCATTCCCATTGTTTCCATGACCATTGTTACCATTAATATTATTCTTAGGACCATTGTTACTGCCTTGACCTCTATTATCATTGCCCCTATTGTTATCGTTTCCCCCATTGTCATTGTTTCCATTGTTGGCATCATCTAGATTAATATTGATGCCCATCTATCTAGCCATAAGCTACAACATCATATCCATTTGCCTATTTTGCTCATGTTGCATACACTACCCCTCCTCTAATGTACCCAATAATCGTTTGAACATTACCTCCTCCTATTCTAGAAAAGTATTCCTATCTTCACCTAATCCTATATTCTTGTCATCTCGGTCACCCATACTACTATCTTGTTCCAAGAATATCTCCTCTATGTCTGTATGACTGGATTGTATGTCCCTCTACACAGATGAACTAGACTATTTTCTCTGCAAGTCTGAACTCCTACTTTGTCTTTCTCTGGTATTGCGGAAATTATAAAGCCCTTGTTGTATTCTCAAACATAAATTTTTAGCCTTTTTAATTTATGCTTTTAGCATTTTGACATTTTGTAAAACACTTTTTCCTCTATCCGATTCTTCCAAATTCCCTATAAGACCTCCATAGGATGGCAACACTTATAGCTTTGATACGACTATAATGGGCACCCTTGAAATGTCCAAAAACTAAACCAACTACTGATAGAAACTTTAATGTCTTTGCATAGAATTGAAACCACATAACATGAACAAGAAGGAATTTATGCAAATTGAAGATTGAACCACTATTGAAATAATATTAGTTTTCAAACTAATAAAATCAAATACATAGCAACTTTTCAACTCACTAATTACTCCAACATTATAACATGATATTCCAGTAATGACTTCCCATCTTGCTGCTATAGTAATATGAATAGTGCACGCTATAGTGCTACTACAATAAAACTGCCTTAAATTAGTCCAAGACCCTCATAAAATCATCCCTCCACAATGACATAAGTATCAGACAAGGAGTGAGAATGATATGAGGAAACACCCAATCTGCCTGTAGCTAGAAATGCACCCAAGCTGCCCATTAATGAAGTTGATAGCAATGAATTACAAAGGCCAAACCCCAAGGGAATGATGTCTATAATGTCACAAGAAAGGATAGATATCTTCTAATGCCAAGAATAGATCTATAAGTCACATATCCATTTTCTTCTCATATCCAACCTGCCTAACAATAGCCACAAACTCTCCTTTTATTTCTACTTCATAGGGTCGACCACTTTTCACAATCAATGTAGGATAAATAAAATAAAATTAAATAAAAGAAAAGGCTAATGGTTACACAACTAGATAACTACTAAAGTGGGGACATTACAAAAGCCCACCACTATGCTTCTCCTTTATGATGTTCTCTCTCATAGATCCTCTAGTTATAGATAACTAAATTCCTTTAAACATTATATCTTTCTGAATGAAATAATTAGTCCACTTAGTCTCTTACCATTTTATTTTTACAAGCTTTCCAAGGTTCTAAAAATTTAGGATCAATTTTACATAAGCAATGACCTCCACTTTCATTTCTGTCAACAATTATCTTCTTCTACTCAAAGCATCACAAACCTTGTTTGACTGTCCACTCTTATGTTTCAATGAAAAGGAAAAATTCTGCAAAAAATCAAACCACTTCATGTGTCTTTGATTCAACTTATTCTAACTTCATAAACATTTTTGAGCTTTTTGGTTCATATACAACACAAAATATTTAGACATCAAATAATGTCTGCATTTTTTCAAAGCTTAAACAATAGCATAGAATTCCTGATCATAAACTAAATATTTTCTCTTAGCATAATTCAATTTCTCACTAAAGAAGTCAATGTTAGGTCTTCCTTCTTGACTCAAAACAATTCATATAACCCTTTCACTAACATCTCATTCAACTTGAAAACTTTATTATAATCAACAAAAGAAAGTGTAGGCAATTCTATCATCTTTTATTTCAATATTTCAAAACTCTTTTATGCTCCATGTGTCCATTTGAATTCTCTTTTATCTCCTCTCATATTTCCAGCCATAGCATTACAAATAGAACTATTTTTTTAGATGATCTTTCTATAAAAACTTGCCAATCCATGAAATGATCTTACATCTCCAACATTCTTCCTAGTACATGTCAATCAAGAGTAACTTTCACCTTCTCAGGATCCATCTTCAAACCATCAGCTAAAATGACAAAACCAAGATACACAAATTCTTCCTTCATGAATGGACATTTCTTCAAGTTAATTAGCAATTTTTCCTCCTTCAATTTCTGCAATACTTGTCTGATATGCTCAAGATGCTCTTCTTTAGTTTTACTGAATATCAAACTGTCATCAAGATATACAATCATGAATTTACCCAAGAATCACTTCAAAACCTCATTCATCAACCTCATTATAGTACTAAGTACATTAGTTAATCTAGAAGACATAATGAACCATTCATACAAATCCCCATTAGTCTTAAAAATAATTGTCCATTCATCTTCTTCTCTAATTATGATATGATGATAGCCACTTTTAAAATGAATCTATGTAAAATACTTCGCTCCACTCAAATTGTCCATTATGTCATCCATCTTAGGAAAAGGAAATCTATATTTCACTATTATCTTGTCTATGGCTTTAGAATCAGTTCACATTCTCCATTATCCATTCTTCTTAGGTGCTAACACAAAAGGTACTACACAAGGAATCAAACTTTATCTAATCATACCTTTCTCAAGAAACTCCTGTACTTGTCTATTCAATAAAAAATTTCATCAGGTATCAATCTATGCAGTGCTTTATTAGGAAAACTAGCTCCAGTTATCAAATCCATACAATGAATTATCCTTCTTACAGGAGGCAAATCATCAAGTACATTATCAAAAATAATGTCTCAAAACTTTGCCAAAAAAGATTCAATCTTAGATGCATGTTCTAACTCATCTTGTTTCTGAGTCTTTCTAGGAATCAAAGCAATTTTTTTTAATTCCTTCACATCTTTACCAAATTGATTACCTTCAACTAAACATATCCTGACTGTGGTATAGTGATTCTCATCAAGCTTTTCTACCAAAGGAAACAATATGTGTTTATTTCCACTAACCCAAATGGTATCTTTATTCAATCTACCATCATGCAAAGCTTGTCTATCATACTGCCAATATCTACCCAAAATAATATGACAATAATCCATATGCATAATATCACACAAGACTTCAACATGATAATTCCCAATTTTGAATTTAAGAAGGCATTGTTAACTTAAAAGTAATTTATGCTCCACCTGGATCCAAGCAACAAGATAAGGCTTTGGATATCTCCATCTCTATAAATGTAATTTGCTAACTAGCTTCTCACATGACAAATTATCAAAACTTCCTCTATCAATGATTACCTTGCAACATTTTCTAGTGATCTTACATCTTGTTTTCAACAAAATTCTTCTAGAAATAGGCACTTCGCCAACTTCTTTATTCCACAAGATCCTTCTCAACATTAGGTTCTCACCATTTTCAGGTTCATTAGGTGTTTCAACAACTTCTTCACAAGCCAAAGTGCTTCTGCTATTACCTCTAATCTTCTTTCCAGAGTTAGTACATTCAAAGGCTCCATGTCTTTCTTCTCCACATTTGTAACAAGTACCCTTAAACCAAGATATTTCTTCTCTCTTTTCACCATTATTATTTCTAGTATAACTAGTATAGCTACCTCTAGTGTAATTACCTCTTTTACCAATATGTTTTTCCTTCATTCTAATTTTCCTCTATCTTGCATGGCACTGCCAGATATGCTACTTTCTCCATATCTTTTGCCTTAGCTTCTTTGAAATCTGTCACCTCTTCCCCTATGTCTTTGATAATGTCTCTTGACTGATCTTTCTTCAGCCTCTAGAGCATACTGATAGGCATCTTCTACATTGACTATCTTCACACAATTGATCTCATATTGAATGGATGTCCTCAAACTATGCAAGTATCAAGCTACTTTCTCAACTTCATCATCCACATGTCCAAATTTGATAACCAACTTGTAGAATTCCCTAGTATATTCTTTTGCACCCATGTCCTTTTGCCTCAAATTTTGTGTCTTCTTCAATATATTCACCCAGTAATCAATAGGGAGAAAATTATTCTTCATCTTTCCAATCATCTTTTCCCATGTCTTGATATTTTCTTTTCCCCTTTTTTGTCTCTTAGTTTGCAAATGATCCCACCAAAGTAAAGCATGACCCTTCAACTTTGTGACTTCTATCTTCACCTTCTTGTTATCAGGAGTACCTTCATAATCAAATTATTTATCCATCTTAGTGATCCAAGCCAATATAAAATTTGTCTAAAGTCTTCCATCATAACAAGCAACTTCAATAGAAGGTCTAACATTTACCCTAGACAAAAGTCTCAAAAGTATTTCTTCATTTTGTTCAACCTTAGGTTCACGATTAAGATTTGGTGTTGCCTCTTCATTATCACTAAAATCCTCAAGATGTACACCTCTTTATTGTGCTACCTCAACAACTTCAAGTCTTGTTGCAATCTACCTCAACATGTCCATAATAACATTATCATCATTTCCTCTACCACAAACCATTTTGATAATAGTTCTTGCAAGATTGTAACCTTATTCAAGTTATAGGTCAGATTTTAGATCTACCACCCTACAACCAATCTAACAAGGTTCTCCATGATCCAAGCTACAAGAAAGAACTCTTCCCTAATACTACTTGATGCAAGGAGGAGGGAAAAATATGCAACATGTAGAATAAACTTAACTTAATCTACCAACACTTCCTTGCCTAGATTTACACACAAAAACTACACACAAAATTCAGATAACCATAGAGGATGCAAGGCCAAATGCAATAATTTATATACATAATTATTTAAGTTCACATACAAAATAGAAATAGGACTGGCTATGAGGCCTTTGAAGTTGCAACCTTATATAGATTTAGAATTAAAATTTTGGAGTCCAAGCTCACATATTTAGTCTCTATCCTCTAAGAAAGCTACTTCCTAAATCTAACCATGCTTCTTATATAGCCAGCTAAGCCACAAGTTAGCTAGTCAGGCATTTAATTACAATATAGGTCCAGTCTTGGAAGAGTAAACCAAAACCCAAGCAAATGAAAATAAAAAATATGCAAACTTAAGGTACGTCCACACATGTGTTAGGAGTTGGTGCCTAACTATGCAAGGTGCCACATAAGCATAGGAAATCGCACGAAATGAAACAACACAATTTGCTAGATGAAAACAACATGAAACAAGTACTACCAAGAAAAACATAGAACTCAAGAAATATGAAATGTTAGGACTCACACACATAAGACAAGCATCATGGACTAGTTCTTAACATGATATGAACTGCGCATAATAGGAAACCAAATACTTTGCGAACAATAGACTAGTACAGAAAATAAGAAATATTTTTTTGTTGATGCAAGATTGCTCAAAGACCCAAGATGCTCCTACATCAACCACCAAATTAATAAAAAAAATATAGTACTAGGATGGTAGAAGACCCTTTTAAAAAACCAACCCATCTTCATCTAGATATACACTATATAAGTCTTCATAATATAAGTTTTAAAATTAAAATTACACAACAATAAACATACATAGAAATGTTTCTTATCAAATTTGAGCAATCCAAGTGTTGAAAAAAACATAAAATAGAAGAGTTTTAAAAGACATAAAGGGAAACACCAAAAGGATCCTCTTGGATCATACAAAAAAAAAACAAAATAAAAAACTTAACCAAATTGTGAACTAGACCGAACGAGCACCTAGACTTCTTGAGAACATCAAAATTATTTATCTTTTCCACTTCTTCCTAGTTTGGAGAACAATAGCTTCATTTATTCATCAATGAAGAACTAGAATAACTCCTTATGATCATTGCCACCCAAATCTTTATTCTTCTATAATTATTTCTAGAGAAGGCAAATGGTA
Organism: Cupressus sempervirens; assembly: GCA_028749045.1. Taxonomy (NCBI): domain Eukaryota; kingdom Viridiplantae; phylum Streptophyta; class Pinopsida; order Cupressales; family Cupressaceae; genus Cupressus; species Cupressus sempervirens. The sequence continues at coordinate 352,936,419 of CM053787.1, read as the reverse complement.
GTTGTAGAAGAATGTATAACCTTCAAAATAAAGTGAGAAACCCATGAAAAATTATTGTCCAACAATTTCCACCTCTTTTTTGAGTTTTGGATTTCAATCCTATTTTCTATCCATAATCCAAATCCCTCTCTATCATGTGAGTGGTTTCCTATGTCCAGTTCCATTTTCCATAGAGGTATAAGGGGGAAGTGGAAGTCATTAGCTAAGTATGATTTCTTTCCTCCTCTTGCTTAAAGGTTGTGAGCTCTAGGGTTTCAGTTTAAAATGATGTTAGAGACATGAGTGGAGCTAAGACTCTTCTTGTAGATATATTTGTCAAAGCTAGACTTATTAGACCCATTCTTCTCACTATTATTTGAGTCATTGATGTCCTTCTCAATTTTCTTTTCCTTCTGTAGTATCCTTCACCTTTATCATGGGTTTGGAAGCAATTCTTGTGGACCTATAGGGGTTTTCATCAACCTCCTCATCTAAATAAACTATGGGGATTCTAGGTTCCATTTTAGAGTTTTTAAATCTTTCTAGGGCTTTATTTTTCATCTTTTATTCAATTTTAAGTTTGAGAATCTTGGGGTGTGGGTGATGGGGAATGAGGACTCTTTAAACCATTATTTTTACTAAGTTGGTTGAATGTTTCACCAATAGCGGGGGCGAGGTAGGGGAAGAAGGTGCACCTTGGACTAGAATATTTCTAGGGGGACATAGGGAAAGATGATAGTTATAAAGCCTAACATGAGATCTTGATGTAGGATAAATTTTGTTTTCTTTGTTCCAGACATTCCCTAACCTCCTTAAGTGTAGACTCAAGAGGATGGAGAAAAGAAAAAAAGAAAAGTATACCAAATCATGGTATCTAAAGTGATCAAGAAAAGGAAAATGGTAGTAATAGTAGACACACATTTCTAGGGTAATGTATTTCATAAGAACTATATATACCTTATCCTAGGGGCTCAAGAGATCCTCTCGATCAAAGATGAAGACAAAAATAACCAAGTGCAATAAAGAAACATCAAGACAAGGTGATAAGAAGAGAGGACATGACAAGCCTCACATGTTCACCTACACCAACGAAAATCTTACAACTACTTCCAAAGATCTCCAAACTAAAAATCACAACTAACAAACCAAGACAACACAAATCATGAGAATATACCAAGGGGATATTCTCATTCAATCCCAAGGTAAAAGCTTCTAGCATGCTTAGACATACAAGTCCATATCCACAAATCAAATCATAATCACGTTTCACAAGTACAAACCAACAACAGCCAAGCAAAAGATGAGGGTTCAAAGATACCACCACTCATCTACTAAAAACCACATTGAAAGATAAATGTTGATTCCTAAAATTTGGCTAAGTTTGAAATCCTAAAGCCCTGAAAATTGGCTAAGTCTGAATTTCTAAAGTCCTAAATTTTCCTAGAATCTACATTTTTCTTGAACCTATCTCAAATGAATCCTTGCATATATTAAAATATATCTTAAGTATACTTTTATACTTAAATGATATATTTTGAACCCCATAGAATCTGTTGAACTAGGAAGAAGTGCAACCATAAAGGGTACTCAAAAGACCAATCAACTCCCTGATGAAAAATCTAGAGATACTTCTTGTTTGCCTGAGTAGGTTTTTGCAAGAAAACTAGGTGATACTTTAATACATCTAGGCAACATTTCTCACTATAACCAGGTGATACTTTTTACCAAGGTGATACTTTTCACTATAGCCAGGCGATACTTCTCAGTATGGCTAGGCGATAGTTCTTAGTATGGTCATGCAATACTTCATTAGTATCGTATGATATTTCACACCACTATGGTGTGATACTTTCCAATATCATACGAGCTTTCTATTTAAGGCATGCACTACTCTTCTAGTATCACCCAATGCTAAACCACTATCATCTAGGATTTAAAAGAAACACTCTAATAAACAATCAGAAGGGTAAAAGAGTTAGAACCTTCTCACTGAGGAGTATCAGATCCACTATAATCAAGGCTTGGATACTCAAATGCATGAAATACAAAACATCATGCAATAGGAAGTAGAATACAACTATCCATCTAAGCTATACTAACATATGAAGGAACATAAGGAAAGCAACATCGCAATGAACATACATGGTTCATAAACCAAACATCATATAAAGGAAAAACATAATAATAAAGCACCACACAACTAAGACTCATGTGTGGTTCCTCCCAACCATAATAGCATCATGAGATCTCAAAGGTCCTAGCCATCCCCCACACGTAACATCCAAAACTGCCAACTAGATAGTTAGAGCTATCTTATAAGGATATCACTACTAAAGTGTAATAACATCATAAGAACAAGAAATCTAACATGCTAATCCAATAAGTAATAGTTACTCCAACTAAGAAAATAACATCATCTAATCATATGCTAAATATCATAATATGGAAATGCATCAAATAAACTAACATCATCTAAACATGATATCCAAGCATTCCAATCAAAGCATAAATCACAAGAAAGCATACTATAGAATCTAAAGTATCAAATGACAACGTCTAGCAACGATCGCACTAGGACAATAAACCTTCTCTATACACTGGACCCCAACAATGGTGAAGGTAGCTAGACCTCCAAACCATGTGAAACCCGTAAGTCCACTTCAGCCATACTAATGGAGATAATGATCCAACCACACACACACATAAAGAAAACATCCATGGCTATCACTCATGCCAGGCAATAATGATAACTGAGACCAAGACCATGCAACAATGCAACTACAAGTCCTAGTGAGACACTTTATGGGTAACTATGTAGGGGTGCATGGTGGAGAGGTGGTAACATGCTAACAAACCATTTACCTTGGTATTCCCTTGAAAGGTTGACATGCTATGTCCGTGGCTTTATTACAAGGACTATGTATCACTGACCATTCCCCTCGGCACCACCCTTGGGAGGCTAACTTTAGTAGTTTTATCTTATTTAATTATCTAACAATTAATTAAGTTATCACTAATGAGAAACTCCCTAAAGCCAACCTAGGCTAGGATACCACAGTTGTGTTAGGAACCCCTCCACTGACCTTACTCTACATGCCCATACTCATCACACGATGAGTGCTCGTAGGCATGCATATACCCAACCCAACCCCAAATGATCATAACTTCTAACAAGTCCATGGAAGATCGGGCCTCATAAGTCACCTGACAAATGTATGTGTACGTGCTCATGTGTGGCACACCACCATTGTAAAGATCATAACACAAGGTCTGGATGAGAACACAAGTAAAATATCACTCAACTAAAAATAGTTTAGGAGGATGGATTCTATGTGAATCCCAAGAATAATATAACCCTACATCATGAACTTAGTCAACCAAACTCAATTCAAGAGTGTGGATTCTACATGAATCCCAATGATGCAACAAGACCAAACATCATGAACTCACTCAATTGGTCTCAATCAGGGAGTGTGGATTCTATATGAATCTTAGTCTCCATGAAATAACAAGGGTCCAAAAGAAACAACAACACTCTGTATAAAATCACTCAACCAAACACAAAGTTGGGAGTATAGATGTGATACGCATCCTAATGCAACATAAAGTGCAACAATGATCTAACTAGCATCCTAATGAATGATCTAGGTCCACGACCAACATCATGCCAAGAAAACTTGAAAAAATAGGGCGACACACAAAATGAGGTAAAAATCTCAAAACTTGAAAACTTCAAAATTAAAACCCATTTGGTCTTAGGGCACAAAAGCCATGAAAACTCAATAACAATATGGGTTTGGAGTTTGTATGCAAAAAATGACCAGCATAATATGTAGAACCCTAAACCCTCATCCCAAAAAATAAGGAAATGCTCATACTTGCCCAACCAGGTAGAACTAGCATACATAAATGAAGGGGAACACTAGTTCTTATCCTCCTAACAAATAACTACCAAAAATAGAAGTAGAAATAGAGTTGAAACAATAAAATGGGAGAATCCTACCTCATAGCCAAAAGGGGAAAAATGATGATATGAACCATAAAATAAAATTCTTGCAGAAGTAGCCAAAAATGGCGACAATCCAATGTCTCCTCGAGCTGAATCCAACAAGACCAATCTCACGATGATCCCACATTCATAGCTCCCACAATTTTGAATAGAACACTAAATCCTCATGAAAAGGATTTTGGGTTTTACTCTCAAACTTTCTAATTCAAAAGTGATAAGTGAGGAATTTAATTCCTTTTTGGATACTTATTAACTTTTTGAGTGAATAATGGATTGGGGCAAATAACCAGGAGAACTAGTTAAACCCTGAATCAACCTAAATGAAAATAGGCTATTCCAAGAAATTGGAATTCATCTATGGCAAGGCTACCAAAAATTGAAATAAAATAAATTAAAGCTCAAAAACCCTATGTTGGTGTTTTGAAATGTTACGGGTTTCAAATTACCCCGATGAGAACAAGACACATCTAGGGGCAACTAACTCCCATTTTCAACATGTCATTTCAGACATCGGGCCAACTATAAGGCTTGACCCTTCTTCTACTTTAGGCTCTACAAAACCTAGGTAGGTGGACCTCAGATTCAATCAATATGGTACTAGTGCAAAAATATACTCCTAAATCTATTAAGCAAATTTAACCCTTATATCTCCTAATAAATCATGTAATAACACAAATCTACAGTAGCAAATTGCAATTCTATGATATTCACAAGCTAAGTGAGGGTTAGAGTTTTCAGCTCTTCAACATGAAAGGGAAAAGCATTTGATTAATGATGTTGAATTCAACAAAACCCCTAATATGCATCAATAAGAACTAATGATCCTATAGCTGACCAGTGCCTTATCTATTGGGCAATTCCATGAATATATCACATACATATGGATACCTGATACCTGTTCATATATTTAGTTATTTGATCTATCCATTCACCTTGTAAATAGACATCTACGTTTAATCTAAATCTCATTCTTACCTAATATCCTCTTCAATAAACTTGCAACCCTATTGATTTTCCTGAAGCATTTACATAACTCCTTGAATTATAAGCAACAATGAAACAACATACAAACTTAAGGGACTGCAACCATGACCTAAGCTCTTTGTTCAAAGATCATAAAACATTGAAGCTCACTAAGAAAGGAGACAAGATTTAAAATGAAACTCAATCATCTGCTATTCTTTGTATTTATTTCCTTGAAATAATACATTCATATGCATGAAATCAAAACATGAAAAACACCTAATAGATCTGAACTTGCTGTATATCCTTCTCATTGTTGTTCATACAAGAGAAATTGCTGAACAATGAAGGTGGAATCACAGTTCTGGATCCAACAAAGTGGTCTCACAGAATTTCCAACCAATAATGGTATCACAAATTTGAGAAAACTCAAGATTGGAACCCCTACAATGGATGAAAGAAAGAAAGATATAGAAGAGAAATGAATTCCCAGATCTTATTTGAAGACATGTGTTCACTTCGAATTCAATCCCTTGCAATTGAATAACCTCTCTCTACCTTCTCCCATCAACTGCTAATCATATCCTTTATGTTTTGCATTTCAAAATGCAAAATATCTTAGCAAAAGACAAAGATCTGCTAAGTAAACTTGAATATGTCCCAATTGATCAATTTTTAGCCAAAACACCACTAATACTCAAAATAACTTGATACAAGAGTTGCTGAACATGTTTAAGGTGTTTTTTCATTGAATTCTATAATTGACGACTCAAAACACCTGATAAAACACGTAAATCAATGTGATAGACAAAACCTCTATTTTCATATGTCGTTGATCACCACCTCACCACCAGTCAGGACTCGCTACCATGTGTCACTTGCTCACATGCCCGCAATATTTAACTTCCTTGCATCTTTATTTTGTGGGCATGCACCCATCATCTATTCCTAGCCATGTGTCGAAATCTTAAGAGCAGTGTCTGAGCTTGCCACATAATGCTGATGTCATCATTCTATCTAGTACATTGGTTCAAAATTTATTCTGATTGACCACAAGCGGGATCCACTATGAGCTTAGTCTTTGTCATAAAGCATAAGGCTTTAGACACATGCAAGACGTGTGGTTTGTTATTTAAAGACTATACAAGCCTTTTGTGGCCCAGATGTGGGACTAGACATTTGAAATTGCTCCTCTCTCTCTATAATACTTGTGTCATGTTATGCTATACTTGGATCTACCTTTTCTGAATTCGCTTCTCAAAAACTAACCCTACATTGTATTCTTCGATCTGGCTATCCTGAAGGTGATTATATAATTGAATACACCTATAAAGCTAATATAATATACATAAAAATATATTTCTTCCAAACAAACTCCATGAAATAAGTGAACAGGTTGCCCATCACATTCAGGTTTGTAGGTGACCCTGCTTGTTGGGTTTCTTTCGTTGGGTGGCAAAACATGTTGGCTTTCGTTGTAATTACATAATCACCACTAGTTTTGGAAACACACTTTAATTGACCACCTATCAAGCTTAATTTCATGTTTTTATCTTTTGTTCCCATCATGTGAGCAATTCCTCTTGTCTGTCGCTATTTCCCACGGTAATCTCCCTACTACTATAGTCTTCTTCTGGCGTGCGACTCCTCATTGGATTGGCATTGAATCAATTTCTCAAGCATGGACTAATTTGTGCGAGTCTTCTCTAATTGCATGGGCTTTCATCTCAAAATGTGGGTTGCCCTATTCCTTTTTTTGACATCCTCTATAGCTATTAATCCTTATCCATACCCTGCTCCAATCATGTTCCCTAGTTATTTTTCCTTTGCCAACTATGTAGGCATCCCTTGCTCATGGCTACATGAAGAGGCATTGGATCGTAGCCATCTCTAACATGCCTGGCATCTCTTATTGACTGCCTCATCCGCATGGGCTCTCTTACCTCATGTGAGCCTCCCTTAAGTAAAACTAGGTCTTGGTAGAATGTCTCCACATTTTCTTTGTTTGAAATAGGATGGTCTTTTCCCTTAGGCTTCACAGCCATTTTATGGCATGAAGCATGTTTTTGAATGAAAAAAGTTTCTGATCAGAAGGAAATAATGTCAGCTCCAGTTCACTCTACTCAAGATCCTCTTCACCACCATCTTCATATTTAACCTTATAATAGTTAACTTTATAATCAAAATCTATCACTTTTCCTTTGTAAATCTGATTCACCAAAAATATTTCTTTGTTTTCCTTCCTATAAGCCTAATGCCTCCCCCTTGTACAAGAATCTTCTTTTCAGAAGATTCATGATGCTCTGATTTAGTGACATCGTGATATGTAGGATTGGAATTCAGAATATTTGCATTCAAACAACTAACAACTTTAATATTACTTGATGATGAAAATGAATTCTTCTGTGTGAACACTCTAATCTCTATTGAGTTTCTCTAAATTTGAGACATTGATTCCATTATGAGCTTGTTTCTAGTCCTCGGACCTATTGCTTTGTTAAGCTCTAAAATAGATTCTCCTTCCAATTTTTTTTATTGTCCTTCATACATGCACCCATCTGACCATAAATACTTTCTTGGGAGATCTAGAAGGTTCCCTTGAAATGAACTGGTGTAAAAATCACCATTTGGAAAATGCTTTTCTCCTATTCTGTAGCATCTTATATCCTTTGAATTTCTAGCATCATCTCCATTTGGTGTAGACAATAGCATTCACTTTAGCTTCATTATTTTCATGCTTAGACTCACTTTTCCTGATGGAATCAATTGGGCCCTAACATGGGTCTAGCTATTTTTTTTCATTTTTGAACAACTAAATTTTCAAATTGATCTATTGATCCTCTTAGATTGATTAGAATAAAGTTTGATCACTAAACCATCATTTGAAACTCATTTTACCATTAATATGTAAACTATCAATTTAATTCCAGGAGCTCCTTTGATTGGCTTTAAAAATTGACCCGAATAGATAACTGGGCTCTAAAATTAGACACATTGATTCTCTGTTCCACATACTTTCAGCCTATCAGATCTCATCTGATGATGAATTCCTAGTCAAAAGATATTGCCTGTCAAATTTGCCCTCTTAGAACTGCCTGCAAGAAAACATGTCAAAAAACAATAAATTGTGTTCAGATTTGGCTTTGAAAACTAGGCAAACTGACCCTTGGGAAACTAAAAATTGGGGCATTAGTTCATTGCCATGAGGAGAGTATAAATATGGGATTTAGGTTCATGATGAATAATAGGATGCATTCAGAAAGTGGTCAAAGTGGGTTACTAAGAATTTGATGACTGAAAATAATGGCAGAAAAATGTTTTTTGCAAATGGAATAGACCTGGGAATGCGTGCAAACAGATTTTTCAAGACTTGAAAATTGGCATACTTGAAGAATTTTTAGAGTATAATATAGTGGTACAATTCATTCAATCTCACCTATCATATATTTCAAGATATAACATCACAAACAGGGGTTTCGACAAATCTGCTCCTTTTGACACTAGTAAAAAGTCAAAAATTGCATTTGGAATCGCATTTGAAAACTGATCAAACAAATTCGTCAAAATCTAAAAATTGAAATGTAACAATTCTCTGACCTCTAAAATGCAACACAAAAGTAATTTCATCATTTGGGTCAATTGGTCAAAAGTTATAGCTCACCAAATAGGGCCTACTAGAATTTAGAACTAATTGCATCAACATGACAACATTAAATGACCAACTTTGAGGGATTCAAAACCTAGTCAAACAAATTTGAAACGGCTCAAAATTTGAAACATAGGTTCTATAGTATGGACACTAAACACTTCCAAGGTGGTGAGTCATGAAACATTTTTGGGTGTGAGATATTGAATGACAAACACAACCTCCTGTCACTATTTGACACTTAAGACAAAAATGCAGATTTGACAAATGCTCAAAATAGGACTTCATGAAATGACTTGGAATGGTAAGTTAACTTCATAAAAAAAGTGGATAGGCTGAATGGAAAGTGTTAGAAACATTAAACACCTCTTGGGCTTCTCAAGTATAGCCAGACACATATGCATTAAAAAGCATTTAAGGACTCAAATTTCTCAATGGTACTCAAATTCGGGGCTTCAATTTTGAGTCCCAACGGTGGCTCTGTCTGGGGATGCATGTCCCTTGTGAGCATGGAAAGGATTTAGATCTATGGTAGAAGTAGACCACTCACAAAACAACAAAACTTCTCTTGAACAACTTTATTGAAAGCAAAAAAAAACTACCTCTACTATGTACAAGCGATGACCCTGGGCCACCGAACTTCAAAAAAACTTTTACCTCTATCAAAAATCTGATTCTCATCTAAAATTGCATGAGGTAAACTAGAAATAGTCTTTCTATTAGTCTCACCAATTAGATTAGCATCATGAAATGAGTCACTTGGAAAAATGAAATCAACACCTTCACTTTCATAATGCATACAAAAACTAGCTTCACTTTCAACCACTTTGTCATTATGAAAGTTATGATCAGCATGCTCAAAAATATCAGACTGAAACTAAAAATCCTCTTCATTTAATGACTCATGCATGCTATCATTCTCAAATATGAAAGCTTCATATTTCAACTTGGGGAAAGGGATCACACATGCCTTGAAAATGTGTATCCTTATGCATAGATGATACTCAAACAAGCAATTAGATTTGTACTCACATATACCATCAATGTCAGAATTTGAGACTAATCCAAAGTTCTCCAATGATTCTTCACAATCAACAAATGGATTAGTTGTCATATTAAAGTATTCATCATAAAATTCATTACAAGGTGCAAACTGATTTTCAATAACACCTTCATCAAACACCTTATTATCAACATCATGAGATGCAACATCATAATCATTTTCATTGTCATACTTGGAAGAAGAACAACCTGACCTCTTATAGCAGTAAGACAAGGTATCATCATTAAACTCATCCTCAACTAAATTTGAACAATCCATGTGCTCTTCAAACAAAGGATTGATAATTCCATGCAAAGATCCCTTTTGAACATTTTGACAAAGAATGGGCTGATCGTCATCACAATCCTCATCATATAAAGCATTAGTATACACTTTAAACTCACTACACATTTCATCTTCATGAAGACTTTCAGCATTTGAAGAAAAAATAGAACCATATGAAGACTTAACATCCACTCCATCAATGAAACATGTAGAAATTAGATCCATATTTTTCTCATTGTCTTCATCAAGGTGATTCAAATGTCTTGCAAACCAATCATTGTTAAGTGCTGATGCATTAACCTCAAAATCAATTATGTAATGTTGATTACTACTGCATGTGTCTTCAAGACACTCATCTACACAACTAATCAATTCATCTTTATAAACGATCTTTTTATCCTCGTATTGTGTAGATAACTCTTCTTCACAACTTTTAACCACAAGTTGACTTACATAATTCTGAACTGGAACTTCACTTTTAGATTTAGAAAAAGAACTTACACCTTTACTTTCATAAGAATACTTACTTTTGTCATTGCTTTCTTCTTCCCAATTTGCATCTGATTCACATGAAGACGAACATATACTATCACTGTCCTCTTCTTGATTAGAGTAACAACTCTCATCATTGTCTTCACATGATGCTTCTTCACAATACATTGGATCAGCAAGTTCACCTTCATCACTTGATGCATTACTTCCAGCCTTTTCATCCTCAAAATGAGATGAATACCTTTCCTCTTCATGATTTGTTATGTCTCCATCATAAAGAAAATCACCAATAGAAGAAGGAATGATTGAATTTACATCTTTCATGTATAACTTGTCAAATGAATCAACTCTATCATCTACTCTTGTAATACTAGAAACATGTGGATTACATTTAGCAAGAATGGAGTAATTTCTTCTTTGCAACAAAGAAACTTTATCTTCACATATCCTTAATTCTATTTTTTCAACCAAATTATCTACAACAACATGGGTACCTATTTGCTGATCTAAATTTTCCACTTGATTAAAACTTACAGCAGGGGTTTTGATAAATTGATTTGAAATTGAAGTATCAATACCACATTCATCCTTTCTTTCAGACACATTATATCGGCACACATTTCTAACAAAATGACTTCTAGTCAATCCATATTTCAGATTGTTTTCAATCTCTATAGCAATCATAAAAATCCTGGTATAATGTCCTAGGTTCTTTATCCCTTAGTAGATAGTTCATTTTCTTGTCAAATGCATCACAATAGACAACTAAACACATTTGATCATCTAGTCTATAATTCTCAGGGATATCATTCAAAACTTTTGCAAATTGATATTGAATTGAGGCACAAGTTCATCACACTTAACATGAATTTTCAAGAGGTTGTCATAAGAATCAGATATGCTTATTCTTTCTCCAAATTGCTCCATGAAGGCAGAATGTAACTCACCCCAAGATGAAATAGAACATGTCGGTAGAAAAGAAAACCAGTCTCTAGCATCACCTTTCAAAGTTTGAACAAATAACTTCATGTGCACGTCCTCATGAGCAATCTCATAGTCACCCATCAAATCACTGAACAACTCAACATGATGATTAGCTGAAACTTAGGCAATTTATTTCTAACATCATTAGGAATGACATTCGAGAAACCATGAATACCATCAAAACATAATGGCATATACCACTTGGTAGAAATAGATCTAGAAATTTTACTGACCGACTGCATACTTGATGAAAGGAGACTTGTCATTCTTCAAAACATTGACACTCATCAACAATAATTCTGATTTGTAATTTGTAGCAGGCTTATAACCCTCTACCAATGAATCACTTCAAACACTTCACAAAACTTTACAAGATGAAACTTATTCCCATAAAGTGTATAAAACCTATTACGTTATTCTCCTCCTCTTAGTGTTGAAAATCACTTGATGGAGAACACACATGTATACCACTTTCTTTCATGAAAAGAATAACATCATGAAAATAAAATACCTCAAGTGTTGATGCTGAAATCACTGATCTGTTGGTTTGGCACTGGTGTTGACATGAATTCCTCACACCACTGATCAAATCCTTATAGGGTTTCCATCTCCTTGAGGAGAACGAAATGAAATCACTGCTGAGATTCACTTTAACAATTCAAATTTCTTATGACATCAAGTCAATCAACACTTTAAAACTCATCGATCAGAAATTCATATATCTCTCTTCTTGTGTAAAATTCAACATAACTTTCAGATCTACCTAATTCAACTAAAAAATCTTGAAAACAATTATATGTAACCAATCTACACTGGTTCAGATATCTCTTAGAGAGTTGCCACTCACAATTGTGAGAAATATTTAAAACATGATTCATAGCATGATGAATCTGAATTGAATTTCAATTCATAGAACTTTGCAAATCTTTAAACACTTTGAAGAGAGAAACCACTTTAAAACAATTCTAACTCTGAATTTATAGCAGTACTTTGACAACCAAACTGACTAAATTGAGTGAAAATAAAACTTAGTAGCAACACAACCTGCACTCAATCCTTCAAATATATTGCTGTTCTAAACAAAGCATCATTGGGGTGCACAAAACCTTGCATACAAAACTAAATATGCAAAATACATCAGAGATTTCTAGCTCCTCATCAATGAATTCCTTCATACATTCCCCAACAGAGTCACCATTTTGTTGGTGTTTTGAAATGTTACAGGTTTCAAATTAGTCTGATGAGAACAAGACACATCTAGGGGTAGCTAACTCCCATTTTCAACATGTCATTTTAGACACTGGGCCAACTATAAGGCTTGAACCTTCTTCTACTTCAGGCTCTACAAAACTTAGGTGGGTGGACCTTAGATTCAATCAATATGGTACTAGTGCAAAAACATACTCCTGAATCTATTAAGCAGATTTAACCCTTATATCTCCTAATAACTCCTGTAATAACATAGATCTATAGTAGCAAATTGCAATTCTATGATATTCACAAGTTGAGTGAGGGTTAGACTTTCCAGCTCTTCAACATGAAAGGAGAAAATCATTTGATTAATGATGTTGAATTTAGCAAAACCCCTAATATGTAGCAATAAGAACAAATGATCCTATAGCTGACCAGTGCCTTATCTATTGGGAAATTCCATGAATCTATCACATACATATGGATACCTGATACCTATTCATAAATTTAGATATTTGATCTATCCATTCACCTTGTAAATAGACATCTACGTTCAATCTAAATCTCATTCTTACCTGATATCCTCTTCAATAAACTTGCAACCTTGTTGATTTCCTTGAAGCATTTACATAACTCATTGAATTGTAAGCAACAATGAAACAACATACAACCTTAAGGGATTGCAACTATGACCTAAGCTCTTTGTTGAAAGATCATAAAGCATGAAGCTCACTGAGAAAGGAGACAAGATTTAAAATGAAACTCAATCATCTGCTATTCTTTGTATTTATTTCCTTGAAATAATACATTCATATGCATGAAATCAAAACATGAAAAACACCTAATAGATCTGAACTTGCTGTATATCCTTCTCATTGTTGTTCATACAAGAGAAATTGCTAAAGAATGAAGGTGGAATCATAGTTCTAGATCCAACAAAGTGGTCTCACAGAATTTCCAACCAACAATGGTATCACAGATCTGAGAAAACTCAATATTGGAAACCCTACAATGGATGCAAAAAAGAAAGATATAGAAGAGAGATGAATTCCTAGATCTAATATGAAGATGACATGTGTCCACTTGGAATTCAATCCCTTGCAATGAATAACCTCTCTCTACCTTCTCCCATCAACTGCTAATCATATGGTTTATGTTTTTCCTTTCAAAATGCAAACTATCTTAGCAAAAGACAAAGATTTGCTAATTGAACCCGAATATGTGCCAATTAATCAATTTTTAGCCAAAACACCACTAATACTCAAAATAACTTGATACAAGAGTCACTGAACATGTTTAAGGTGTTTTTTCACTGAATTCTAAAACTGATGACTCAAAACACCTGATAAAACACACAAATCAATCTAAGAGACAAAACCTTCTATAGCATGTACCGGTGGCATTTTGTGCAAAAACAAACTCCAAAACTAGAAAATTCATCTTCTCCTTATTTGGGTGATATATAACATGACTATAATCGCCTATTGGGAACCTCTAGAATCTCAATTTGAAAAAAGTCCCTTTGCTATATGGCTCAGGTCTGTACATCTTATTTTTTCAAAAAATTCAAATGTCTAAATTTCAAACTTTAGAAAAATAACCTTTTGCATTTAAAAATTCTGAACAGGCATACTTTTTTGAAAAACATTTAAAAAAAACATTTTAAAATTATTTTATTTTTTCCTTCACCCTTTAATTTTTGGGTCAACCCCCCTTTGATTGGGTGCCATGTGGTGGCCTCTGATTGGTTGACCTCTGCACACCTGCCACCTCATCACCATGTGGTGCTCTCCTGCTTACCCACATTTCTTAATTGGTGAACATCTCCATTTTGCAGGCATGCACCAACTGGTGGATCTAGCCACGTGTCATGATCTTGATGCCTTCATCTTAATCTACCGTCAATCGCCACCTCACCACCAGTCAAGACCCGCTACCATGTATCACTTGCCTGCATGCCCGCAATATTTAACTTCCTCGCATCTTTATTTTGTGAGCATGCACTCACCATCTGTTCCTAGCCATGTATCAAAATCTTAAGATCAGTGTCTAAGCTCACCATGTCATGTTGATGTCAATGTTCTATCTGGCACATTGGTTCAAAATTTATTTTGACCAACCACAGGTGGGCTCCACCATGAGCTTAGTCTTTGTCATAAATCATAAGGCTTTAGACACATGCAAGACATGTGGTTTGTTATTTAAAGACTATAGAATCCTTTTGTGGCTTGGATGTGGGACTAAAAATTTGAAAATGCTCCTCTCTCTGTATAATACTTGTGTTGTGTTATGCTGTACCTGGATCTACCTTTTCCAAATTAGCTTCTCAAAAAGTAACCCTGCACTGTATTCTCTGGTCTGGCTATCTTAAAGGTGATTATATAATTGACAATGCCTATAAAGCTAATATAATATACATACAAATATATGTCTTCCAAACAAACTCCATGAAATAAGTGAATAGGTTGTTCGTCACATTCAGGTTTGCATATGACCTACTTGTTGGGTTTCTTTCATCGGGTGGCAAAACATGTTGGCTTTCATTGCAATTACATAATTACCACTAGTTTTGGAAACACACTTCAATTGACCTCCTATTGAGATACATTTCATGTTTTTATCTTTTCTTCCCATCGTGTAGTCGATTCCCCCTGTTTCCCATGGCAATCTCCCTGCTACTATAGTCTTCTTCTGGTGTGCAACTCCTTATTGGACTGGCATTGAATCCTTTTCTTAGGCATGGATTGCTTTGCATGGGTTTTCATCTCAAAATGTGGGTTGCCCTATTCCTTTTGTTGATGTCCTCTGTAGCTATTAATCCTTCTCCATACCTTGCTCCAATCATGTTCCCTAGTTATTTTTCCTTTGCCAACTATGTAGGCATCCCCTGCTCATGGTTACATGAAGAGGCATTGGATCGTGGCCATCTCTAACATGCCTAGTATCTCTTGTTGACTGCCTCATCTACATGGGCTCTCTTATCTCACGTGAGCCTCCCTTAAGTAAAACTAGGTCTTGGTAGAATTTCCTCACATTTTCTTTGTTTGAAATAGGAAGGTCTTTTACCTTAGGCTTCACAGCCATGTTACGGGCATGAGGCATATTTTTGAATGAAAGAAGTTTCTGATTAGAAGGAAATAATTTCAGCTCCAATTCACTCCACTCAAGCTCCTCTTCACCACCATCTTCATATTTAACCTTATAATAGTTAGCTTAATCAAAATCTATCACTTCTCCTTTGTAAATTTGACCACCAAAAATCTTTCTTTGTTTTCCTTCCTATAAGCCTAATGCCTCCCCCTTGTGCAGGAATCTTCTTGTTAGAAGATTCATGATGCTCTGATTTAGTGACATCGTGATATGTAGGATTGGAATTCAAAATATCTGCATTCAAATAACTAACAACTTCAATATTACTTGATGATGAAACTGAATTCTTTTTTGTGAACACTCTAATCTCTATTGAGTTGCTCTGACTCTGAGATGCTGATTCCATTATGAGCTTTTTTCTAGTCCTCAAACCTGTTGCTTTTTCAAGCTCTAAAATAGATTTTCCTTCTAGTTTTTTTATTGTCCTTCATACATGCACCCATCTGACCATAAATGCTTTCCTAGGTGATCTGGAAGGTTCCCTTGAAATGAACTGGTGTAAAAATCACTATTTGGAAAATGCTTTTCTCCTATTCTATAGCATAGAATTTCTAGCATCCTCTCCATTTGGTGTAGACATTAGCATTCACTTTAGCTTCATTATTTTCATGCTTAGACTCACTCTGCCTGATGGAATTAGTCGAGCCCCAACATGGGTCTAGCTAATTTTATTTTGTTTTTGAATAATTGAATCTTCAAATTGATCTATTAATAATCTCGAACTGATTAAAATCAAGTTCAATCACTGAACCATCATTTAAAATTCATTTTATCATTAATCTACAAACTGTCAATTTAATGCCAGGAGCTCATTTGACTGGCTTTAAAAATTGACCCAAACAGATAATTGGGCTCTGAAATCAGACATGTTGATTCTCTATTCCACATACTTTCACTCTGTCAGATCTCATCTCATGAAAATTCCAAGTCAAAAGATATTGACTATCAAAGTTGCCCTCTGAGAACTGCCTACAAGAAAACGTCTAAAAATAATAAATTGTGTTTGGATTTGGCTTTGAAAACTAGGCAAATTGACACTTGGGAAACTAAAAACTAGGGTGTTATTTCACTGCCATGAGGAGAGTATAAATCTCAAATTTAGGTTCATGATGAATGACAGGACGGATTTGGCAAGTGGTCAAAGTGGGTTACTCAGAATTTGATGACTGGAAATAATGACAGAAAAGTGTTTTTTGCAAATGGAATGGACCTGGGAAAGTATGCAAACGGATTTGTCAAGACTTGAAAATTGACACACTTGAAGTATTTTTAGAGTACAATATAGTGGTACAATTCATTTGATCTCACCTATCATGAATTTCAAGATATAACATCACATTCAAGGGTTTTGACAAATCTGCTCCTTTTGACACTAGTAAAAAGTCAAAAATTACATTTGGAATCATGTTTGAAAATTGATCAAACATATTTGCCAAAAGCTCAAAATTTAAATGCAGCAAGTCTTTGACCTATAAAATGCAACACAAAAGGAATTTCTTCATTTGGGTCAATTGGTAAAAAGTTATAGCTTGTCAAATAGGGCCTACCAGAATTCAGAATTAATTGCATCATCATGACAACATTAAATGACCAACTTTGAGGGATTCAAAAACTAGTGAAACAGATTCAAAATAACTCAAAATATAAAACATAGGTTCTTCAGTATGGACACTAAACACTCCCAAAGTGGTGAGTCATGAAACATTTCTGGGTGTGATATATTCAATGACAAACACAACCTCCTGTCACTGTTTGACACTTAAAGCAAAAATGCAGATTTGACAAATGCTCAAAATAGGACTTCACAAAATGACTCGAAATAGTAATTTAACTTCATGAAATAAGTGGATAGGCTGAATGGAAGGTGTTAGAAACATTAAACACCTCTTGGGATTCTCAAGTACAACTGGGCACATATGCATTAAAAAGCATTTAAGGACTCAAATTTCTCAATGGTACTCAAAATTGGGGCTTCGATTTTGAGTCCCAACAACCGCAAAACCACAAAATTTCCTTAACAAAAAAACTCTAAATGCATAGACATGTTCATTTTTCTAATCACATAATGCAAATGAGTTCAAATTTATCAAATCACTGGAAGGTTTAATTTAAACAATTAAATAAGATACATCAACCATACAGAGACAACATTGGTACAATATGGACAGCTGAATCACTAACTCCATGTGCCATTGTAGGGATATAAATCCTGCACACTAAAATACATGATCAAGTGCAATTACATATAATAAGTTAGCCGAAGCAATATATGCATTAAATCACCTAATTTAACCATTTATTCAATTATACTGAAATAATCTATTTACATCACGCATGTTCACATATAGCATAATGAAGCAAGAATGAAGTAAATAACCATAGCATTAAGTCCATCACATAACATAATCCGAGATATGTCTAAATACTAGATAACTAGATATCATCATAAAATATACTATCATCTCAAAATGCACCATCATGCAAATTTAATCAACTAAGCAACATAGTAGTCTAACATCTATGATACTAAAATCAAAGTATAACATCCGACCCTTAGGTCATCTCAAATGTAAAACATAACATGAGTAATGAGTATCTCTCGAATCAAAATATGACAAAGTAAATATCTGCAACACATAACCAATGAATCGAACATGGACAATCCATTTCTAATTATTTAAGAATTTAATAATGGTTGTTTAAACAACATTACAAAGGAAATTAAAACACATAAGCAAACATAGTCATATACATGACTAACCACTACTATATGAACCTAGTCTAGTGTAGCAAGATAATAGTACATAGTGCAATCTCTACACACATCTTTGGGTAATCATAGAATAACATCATGATGCCACATTAATCTAGGTAACCACTGGCACAAACCTCAGTGAACCATCTACCATATCATAATCTCATAAATCATCCATAAACATAATCAAAGAAACTAATACAATAACATAAATCCAATCATCTCAAGGGTGTAGACCAGTCATTATCATAATCATGATCACTCACCAAGCAAGACCATCAAGATTGCATCCATCAGGATGACTTACAGAAATCAAATGGGAGAGGCACTAGAGGGGGGGTGGTGGTGAATCATGTATGTCAAATTATCTCACAATCCCTTCAAACATTTCATCACTATCGAAGAAACATTAAATTAGCAATAATAACTTCAATACATTCAATCACATGTTAGACATTTCCAACTTAATACTCAACTCATACATTCACTTCATTCCAAACTCTTATCAAATTATTCCTTGCATTATCATTTGTCAGTAAATTTCCAATTATTACCTAGTCATATCTTAGTTATTATCGAGTTGTAGTAAACTGTAAAACATGTAAAACAAATTACAACACAAATAACATTCACATAATTTTGAAACCAATATTTAATGTGGAAACCGTATTAAGGGAAAAAAAACCTGGTACTGACAACCCAAAAATTTCACTCTTCTGAAGTGATCTTTGTTAGGAGACTAACTTGTTAAAGGTTACATACACTTTTCTAAAGTGACCTAGATGATTTCACCAAAAGATCATCTAGACCTTATCACTCCCTGTCTATGACTAAAAAGAGTGGCATGATTTAAAGGACTTACAAACACCACTAATTGATGTTACCATAAAGGCATTCAAAAGTGTGTTAGGTCCACTCGATACTTTCAAGATTTTCTGCTACAATGGTTAAATAGTAACAATCTAAAGTGATCTATTAAGAATAGAAACTACCTTTGCTTATTTAGATCTTTGTTCTTGCTCCTTTTTCTTTTACGCACTCGGCTAATTTTTTCTTCCACAAACTCTCCTTCTTCTCTTCTCTCTACTCTTCTTAGTTCACTTGGTTCAACACTCAACTTTTTTCTCCTTCAACAACTTCTCTCTTCATAGAAACCTTTAATTAGATCTCCTTATCAACATCATCAACTTTTGATCAACATCAAAATGATATCATCAGCCACTTTGAACCAACATTCAATTCTATTTCAGCTTAGTAGCATAAAATTTGTTGTTATTCTCCTTAAATAGATTTATCAATGCTTCTAGATCCTTCCATCTGTTGCCACTTAATCAGAATCATCAATCTTAGTTTTACAATAGAATTCCTTCATACAATAAATTTAGACACATATAAAACATAAAATTTTGTGTCCATCAGATCCTTCTTGAATTTTATTTATCATAGATCTTGTAATAAACTTTGACACTTGCAATAGACCTTCTTGAACTTTTCATTTTTCATCAAAAGAGTGCCTTAGATTCCAATTTATCAAACTTGTTCATCTGGCTGTCACTCGATAACCATTACACTTACTCGAGAAACATACAACTTGGTTAATACTATCTTTCTTGGGAAATAATGTGTTCTTCCTTCCTTTTCAATCTCTTGGGAAATACTATAGTCACTCGATGAATACAATCTCCCTTCATTAAACATGTGACTCAGCTAAGCTTGTGATCTCAATACATTGCAACAATACACGATTGTAAAATAATCAAATTGTTAGAAAGTAAATTCCACCAAGATAATTGAGAGGGGGATAATCAATTATGCAATCAAAACAATTTTTTTTATTCTTATCAAACCTAAAACATGTAATCAACAAGTGAAATAACCATACATAATAACACTAGATTTATTAACTAGGGAGACCCTTGATTAGAGGGAAAACTTTGATAGGGACGGTACCCACAAAATGATGTACTAAGATATACGATCATTGCAAAAGGATGGATTTTTTTAAGAGCCTACGAAATACATTCATTACATATCAATCCCTATTAGGAGACTTTTAACCCTTGTGAGGAGATCCCAACCCTATTAGGAGTTGTGCCAACCTTGTTAGAGTTATGGAAGATAGAAGAACCCACTGTCCAAACAACTTTAGGGGCATGAACACCAAACTCACTATCCAACTGGCCTCTGTATTATTCCTTTCAGATTAATACCAAAAGATCAACTACCCACTACCACTCTGTAACAAAAAAATCACTTTTCTCATTCATTGTGCCTCTGCTACACCAAACACTTCTTAGATCTCAATACCATATACACAAACTCACATCACACAAATCCCTTAGATTGCTTACTCACATGTAATTTACACTTACAATTCTCTTTATTACTTCAATATATCCCTTTTTTCATCCCTAATTACAAGGAAATAATTTTCCTTTATACCAAGTCCCCAAATTAATTTATTGAGTTAGCCTTGATGCTTTCCCAATTAATGATTACACTAGGACCTCATTAAGATAAAATTATACACATTACATTACATCTTTTCATAATTACATAATACTTTTAGCTCATAGTCTTCACAAATCTTCATACATGCAACCTCAGACTTTGCATGCTTAGTGACATCATCATGATGATCTCTTCTATCTCTGTACAACCATGCACAACCAAATTCTATCCTGGTTAGGAGATATAATTTGATTACGAAAAACCACTTCTCAGGAACTATGTTTGTATACTGTCTTCTGTAAATCTTGAATAACTATTACCATTCTTTAACTTTTTGCATGTGCTCTTACCCATGGAATTATGATAGTTTATAGAAAATTTTCTCAACACTGCTTGACCTCAACTTCAATCCTCAAACCATATGACATCAAACACTTTTTTCTACTCTGTTAGCCTTCAATATATTGACATCAATGACAAACACTACCATGAATGCAACATATGATAATATATCAATCTCCCAAATGCTCCAACAATGCTAGGATACTCCTCGATAGGAATATCATATACATTCATGCTAACAATCTCCCTTGTTGGAATTGATGACAACATAGATGAAAAACATATAAGTCCCAAGAATACATAAGATACCACTCTATTGCAACTGATCCACTATTTTAGTCATCTACTTTTCAAATCCTCTTCATTAATCAAATTAATCTCTCACAGAAACATCTTTCCCTTATTGATATACTTCCATCAATATTCATTAATCTTTAAGTATACTTCTCACCCAATAACAAAAACAACTTCTCCCTCATACTAGAGGATGTTTTTCATGTACTTCTCTCACCCATTAACATCAATGACAAAGACATCATTATGTCAATATTTTGCTAAAAATATCTTCATCAAGCTCAAGTGTCCAAAGACACTGTTAAATATCAACTACCAAGAATCCTTCATGTCTCAACTCAAACACAGATACTCCTCCATAGAGGAAGCATCAACATCTTGTCCAGATAAACAATAATGCTATGTACCACTGGAATGATGCAATCTCTACATTACCTTCTCAGAAGTAGGAAGGGGCATAACCCCAAGCATACCTCTCAAATACTCAAACACATCCTTTAAAAAAGGCTTTGTAAATATATTTGCATATGATCCTTTGTACTGATATACTCCAATCTATTTTCTTTCTTTGCAACCTTCTCTCTCAAAACATGATACTTAATAGACACATGTTTCATCTTAGAATGTAACACAAGATTCTTAGAGATGCTCACCGTACTTGTGTTATCACAATGTAGGAAAATAGGCTCAGTAAACCCAACTCCAATATCCTTCAAAATCTACTTCATCCACATAATCTAATTGAAATTATTTGTTGCTACTACATACTCTACTTTTGTTGTGGTTTATGAAATGCAATCTTATTTCTTGCTTAGCTAAGAAACCAATCTTCCTCCTAAGACCACCACTTGTACTCTTTCTATCATCCATATTGCCTTCCTAATGTGTATTAGTATATGCACATAGAGTTAAGTTATTTGATCTATTATTCCATAATCCAAAATCAAGTGTTCTCTTCAAATATCTAAAAATCCTCTTTATTGCTACATAATGTGCTTCTTTAGGATCAACTTGTAATCTCACAACAATTCCAAATGCATTAGCTATGTCTGGTCTTTTATGTGTTAAATATTGCAAACCTCCAATCATGAATCTCTACTTCTTCTTCTCAACAATAGGTGTCTCATCTTTGCTAGATAACTTATGACTAGTTACCATAGATGTACCAATAGGTTGACAACTTTCCAAACCAAATATTTTCAACAACTATTCCAATTACTTAGTCTATGATAAGAAAAAAACTTCAGTATTCTACATAATCTACAAACCCAAGAAATACTTCATCTCACCAATCATGCTCATCTCAAACTCCTTCATTTCACTAGCAAATGCTTCACTTGCTTCATTATCTCCTTCAAAAATCATATCATCCACAAATACTTCAATAATTATAAAACCATTCTCAATCTTCTTCAAATACAAGTCACTCTTTGTAGTACCTTGAGCTAATCCCAATTTTTCCAAATATTTGTCCAACCTCACATACCAAGCTCTAGGTGCTTGCTTAAAACAATACAATGCTTCCTTTAATTTGTAGACCATATCTCTTTTTTTGTCAAATGAAATCCTTTAGGATGCTCAATGTAGACTTCTTCTTCAAGTTATCCATTCATAAATGCTAACTTTACATCCATCTACTACATTTTGAATTTATCATTAGCCATTTAATCCAGAAAAATTCTAACTACTTCCATTCTAGCAACATGTGCAATTTTTTTCTTCATAATCAATACCTTCTTTTTGTGACTAATCTTTACATTCTATTCTTTCTTTATTTCTCACAACCTCACCTTTTTCATTCATCTTATTTTTGAAAACCCATCTAGTTCCTAAAATGTTGTTGTCCCTAGGTCTAGGAACCAATTTCCATGTATCATTATTCTTAATTTGATATAATTAATCTCTCATAGCTTGAATCCAAATTTCATCTTTACTAGCTTCATCTGTACTTTTAGGCTCAACTTGAGAAATCAAACATAGTTCTTCTCTTTGTACCTCATTCCTTGTCATCACACCTTCGTCCTTGCTACTAAGAATCTGATCAATGGGATGGTTCTTATCAGGTTCTTATTAGGTGTCACTATCTTGACTCTTATTTCAGCTCTAGGTTCACTCCTTGGTTCTTCTCTCTATTCCACAATGTGTATATCATTCTACAAATTTGTGTCAATTTCATAGAACAACTCAACATTCTCTTGGTTATCCTTTGGACTAGTCTCTTCATTAGAATCATAATCAAGTATTCTCTCTTGAATTCCAAACTTATCATCAACTCTAACTTTTGCACTCTCAATAATAGTCTTAGTTCTTTGATTAAAATATCTATATGATTTACTTTTAAAAGAAATAACCAAGAAACATACCTTCTTTGCTTCTTGCATCAAACTTACCAATGTCATTTTTTGTCTTAATGTAACACTAACTTCTAATTTTTTTGAAATACTTAACTAATGGTGCATGTCCAAACCAAAGCTCATAAGGGGACTTACCAATACGTTGTCTAATTTTTACTTTGTTCATTGTATATGTAAAGCCTCTCCCATTTGATTTTGTAAGTCATCCTGATAAATGCAACCTTGATGATCTTTCCTTGGGAAGGGATTGTGATTGGGACCATGAGTGGTCTACACCCTTGAGGTGATTGGATTTATGTTACTATATCAATTGATTTGATTATGCTTATGGCTAATTTATGAGATTATGATTTGTTAGATGGTTCACTAAGGTTTGTGCTAGTGGTTACTAGGATCAATGTCATAACATTATGTTATTTTGTGATTACCTTAAGATGTGTGCAAAGATTACACTTTGTATTATTATCATGTTACACTGGACTAGGTTCCTATAGAAGTGGTTAGTCATGTATTTGACCATGTTCACTTATGTATTTTAAGTGCCTTTTTAAGTTGTTTAACCAACCATTATTAAATGCTTAAATGATTAGAAATGAATTGTCCATGTTGGATTTGGTTATGTGATGTGGATATTTACCTTGTTCATGTTGGTAATTAATGTAAAATGGTTATTTAATGTAGTTTAATGCATTTTTTGCTTCGACTATATTATCATGTGCAATTGTACTTGATCATGTTGTTTAGTGTGCATGATCTATGTCTTGGGTAGTGGCACATGGAGTTAGTGATTCAACTGTTCATATTTAACCAATTTCATCCCTATATGGCCAATGTATCCTATTTAATTTTTGACATATCTGGATGCATTTGTATTATGTGATTAGACTCGTGAGCATGTCTATGCATTTATAGGTTCGCAATTGTCGCAAAAGTAATTAAGGAATTCTGTGATTTTTGGTTTAAGGGAATTTTGGGCTTTATCTTTGGTTTAATTCCTGGTAGCTTTTCTATAGTTGAACTCTAATTACTTGGAATAGCCTATTTTCTTTTGGGTTAAATAAGGGTTTAACTAGGTGACCTAGTTATTTGCCCTAATCCTTCATTCACTTGAAAAGTGAATAAGTATCCAAAGAGGAAATTTATTCTTCACTTCTCAGTTTTTGAAATATAAATTTGAGAGAAAATTCTAAATCCTCTTTAGGAGAAAATACTATTCTGTTCATTATGGGAGCTACGAGCATGGGATTGTCACGAGATTAGTCTTGATGGATATAGCTTGGGGAGACCTTGGATTGCCATGATTTTTAGCCTCTTCTGCAAGGTTTTATTTTATTGCTCATGTTTCCATATTTTCTCTTTTGGCTACGAGGTAAGGCTCTCCCATTTTATTGTTTCAGCTATGTTTTTTCTTTTGTCTTTGGTATGCATTTGTTAGGAGGTTGAGAACTAGTGTTCCCCTCCATTTTTGTATGCTAGCTCTACTTGGTTGGGTTAATATGAGCATTTTCTTATTTTATGGGATGGGGGTTCGGGGTTTTGCACCATTATGCTGGCTATTTTTACATATGAACTCCAAACCTAGATTTTATTTGATATTCATGGCTTTTGTGCCCTAAGAGAAAATGGGTTTTAACTTTAAATTCGTTGAGTTTTGAGGTTTTCACCTCGATTTGCTCAATTTTCTGAGGTTTTCTTGGCATGGTGTTGGTTGTGGATTTAGATTATCCATAGGATGTCAATCTAACCATTTTTATATCTTTATGTTTGCATTGGGATGCATGTCACATCTGTACTCTCGACTTTATGTTTGATTGAGTGATTTTATACCTGGTGTTATTATTTCTGGTCAAACCCTTGTTTTTATTTCATGGATGCTAAGATTTATGTAGAATAGATACTCCTAGATTGAGGCCAGTTGAGTGGGTTCATGATGTTTGGTTTGGTTGCATCATTGGGATTCATGTCAAATACATACTCTAGGATTACGATGGGTTGAGTGAGTTCATGATGTATGGTTTTATTGTCTTTTGTGATTCATGTCGAATCTGTCCTCCTAAGCTTGTATTTGGTTGAGTTTTATTTTTCTTGTGTTCTCATCTAGCCCTTGTTTTATGATATTCGTGATAGTGGTTGTTGGAATTTACAATGAGAAGATTTACTTCTAAGAGGGGGGGTGAATTAGAAGTAACTAACTTTAACCTTTTATATCTTTTAGTTGAGATCATTCACATGCATCTAACATATCTAGTCAATATGAAAATAAAGACACGTATGAAAATAGATAACACAAAATTTTGGTGACCCAAAAACCCTCCAAAATGAGAAGGTAAAACTAGGGTGGGGATGAATCACTACATCAATATGTAACTGTTTAAGGTTACAAAGATTGACCACTTCCAATGGTCTACCCTGTAAAAGGCCTATCCTATTAAAGACTTTACACCCTATTAAAAGTGAGCTGGTTAAAGGATTTACAAACACTCACTTGGAATGTTACCCTATTAAAGGATTTAGTACATTGTTGAAAGGCTTATGACATGGTTGTTAGACCAACCTACCATCATAGGATTTTCATCCCTAATACAATGGCTAGAGAGTATTAGAAAGTCTTGACTTGATGACTTGCAATCTTCAATTGCTGATTCCAGATCCTCATTCTGCTCTGTTTGTTTTGATCCTTCCTTGATCTGATATGTCTCTCCTTGAAATTATGATACTTTATTCTGATCAACTAGATTATGTAATGCTGCTCTTCCTTCTCTAAGTCTTTACACCCTTTTGCACTTTGCTATAATTCTCTCGTACACTTCTCACATGCACATGAATAATGAGGTTTCATCCTCAATTTAAAGGCTTCAAAGACTTAGGGTTAGGTATGAATCTATTATCAATATTCATTCTTCTTTTCCTACTCAATTCTTTCACTTTTCCTATTGGTTGCATGCTTTCTCCATTTTTCTTACTGTCTACATGCTGATGTCATAGAGAATGTAAAAGATTTGATCTTATCTCCAAGATCCTTTGAGATTCATCTTGAGTCAGCTAAAAAATGGTTTACATTTGAGTTTGTGAAGGCACAAACTCATATGCTGATTCTATGTTACTCAACACTTTCTAGCTGTTGATGCTCAACACATATAGAAATTTTGTCTTACTCGGTTCCTATAGTAATTTTCTTTAGCTCGACATCTATACTTTTCTCAGCACCTATAGTGACTTGGTATCACTTATCACTCGACACTTGAATCTTGCTTGGCACTTGAAGTTCACTCGACACTTATTGAATCTTTGGTTCAACACATACTATAGCTTGGCATCTATATTATACTCGACATCATCTTTGAGAATTGGTTAAGTGTGTTGACACTTAGTTGTCAAAACCAATCTAAGACCAACAATCTCTCCCTTTGACATGAGTGGAAAAAACACTTAACTAAGTACTATGAATATGATCTCTATGAGTATAATATGTATCTTGTTTGGCATATGTACAAAACTTCAAAAGCTTGTTCAAAATTTTGTAGATGATTATATACCTCAAAAACTTGTAACTCCCCCTGAACTAGTGTGCTATTTCTGTAACCAAAATTCCCTTAAGCTAAATTTGTCTCATGCTGATGTGTCTGATACTCTTTGCTTTGTCTGCTCTATGTTTGGTTTGTATATGCTTTGTTTGTACTCCCCCTTTGTTTCTGCTCCCCCTTTCACACATCTCCTTGTATTTTTTATAACCTTTTGGCTTTATTTTCTTATCTCTCCTTAAAACTTCATAATTTTAATATCTCCCCCTTTGGGTATATCTCCCCCATATCTACATAATGTATTATTCCCCTATTCTTATTATCTCCTATCTTTATCTCCCCTAAAATATTATATCTCCCCCTTTTTGACACTTATGTCAAAGGGTCCTAAGAATGAATGGATTATTTAGCCAAAAATGTTTTATTTACCTCCATTATCATCTTCAGAGAAGCATCCCAATTATCTAAGGAAATTTCCAGCGCTTTGAGCTAGATGGCTATCTCTGCTGCAAGATGTACAAGGCCTTCTAAGGTAGAAATATTAGGATCTTTCTTTAACACATTTTCTGTATAGGCCACTTCTTTATGTAGTACTTCCAGATGTGGGGTGATAATAGACTGAATTTGTATCAGTTTGGCCTTAACATTAGCCTCTTCTACTATTAATATAGCTAAATCCTTCTGAATGTGAAGCGTTGTGGCAAAATTCTTCTCACTTTGAGTTGGATCCTTAGGTAGCTGTGTGCTTGATATCTTAAGGTTCCTCTCCAAGCTCAGTATTCTTCAGCTAGTCTCTTATGTGAAATATGAAGAGTCACATAGTTTGGTGTACAATTAGAATATGTTCTCAAGTACTATTTTCACCTTTTATACCTTTTTAGCTAGTTCCACTTGTGATAGTGCTAGGTCACTAGATATCTTCTCATTGACCTTCATTTGAAATTTGTTTTCAGACCATTCTAATAATTTGACATTAGTATCAAGGTCTTCATTTTGTACCTGGTCGATTATGTTGGATAATTTCTCCATGATGGGCTTTGTTTCATCAGGTACTTGCAAGCTAAATTCATCAAGAAATATGTCTTTTATTTCTACTAATGGTTGCTTTTGCCTATATTCACTTCTGAGTATCTCCTGCTTCTTCTTCCTCTCCAGTGCCTCTTGCACTTCATTGATCTGTGCTAGGTTCATTGTTTTGTAGTCATAACTTGGTATGACCATTTCTTCATCAAGTGTAGGGTCTCCATAATGAATTAACCTTTCTACCTTGGTGGAGCTCAAGCTTGGTACTAAAATTTGCAATGATACTACATTAGTGCTCAACTGCTTAGTAGGAGTCCTTGAGGTAGGAAAATTCACCAGTGTCTGTATTGCCTCTTGCTCTCTTTCTTTGGGGGTTTTCTTATCTTTCTTATCCTCTTCTCTTTTACCTTGATCAATTACAATGATTTGAGGAGGTGTACCTTGGCTTTGTGTTGTATGATCCTTTTGTCCTATCTGCTCCTTATTTTTCTCCTTGGAAAATACTGTAACTATAGTGTCAACCTTAGTAGTTGTGTCTTGTGTTGCTTGCTCTTTTGATTGATCACTTGTAGCTATAGGAGGTTGTGAAGGTGGTTCTTGTGTGTTTACCTTCTCCTTGTTAATTTTAGCTACAACTTTTTGTAACTCTTCTACACTCACCAAAACAAGATTTGTGCACAACTATGATTGCAATGTTGTTTGGTGAAGGATCTTTCTGAGATCCTCTGTAGTCAATGGATTGATGTTTTGACCTGAGGTGTTAGGAACATCCTTTAGAATTACTTTCTCTATAGATGTAGGTGCTATATGTGGAGGACTAGGTGGTGGTAATTGGGTGTCTTGGACATTCTGTTCTTGCTTCTGCTCCTCAGCTGTTGCCTCATCACCTTTATGTGTCTTCTCCTCCACTGTAACGTCTTCTTTCTCTTTCTCTCCTTCTTCCTCCTTCTCATTTTCCTCTCCTTCATCTTCATCATTTCTTCCCTCAAAGGGATCTTCTTGTCCTTCCTTGACTATTGTTATCCCATAAATCAATTTCCATATTTGTGTAGACTTTTTCACAACATCTTCAATTGGATTTTGTAGAATACTGAAGGCTCTATATTTGGGTGCAAATTTGCTCCCATGTTTCTTGTTAGCCTTGCTTATTTGACCTTTTGTAAGATCTGGCATTACATGAGCCAATGTTGACTCCCTTATTTAATTCTCCATTTTTAGGCAATAATGCCATTTGTTTTCAACTAATGAGCTTAGCTCCTTAGGCATTGAACTATCCAGTTCAAGTGGAGTAGTCTTGAACTTGGCCATCATAGTGTAGATAGATTCTTCCACTATGTTTTTCCCTTCTCTACTTAACTTGTTAAAATCAATAGTCTTCAAACTAGTTAGATCTACATTATCCCTAATATTATCAAACATATTTTTGAAACTAGATTTGGTGGAATGTCTTACCACTCTGAATTGATCATTGTCAGATTTAGTCTTCTCTTCATCTAACTCTAGGGGCGCAACATACTTTCTTCTCTTCTTTTCTACTGGCTCTCCTTTCTCTATGGCTTTTTCCTTTGCCTATTCCTTATCCACTTTTGTTGATACCCTGGTGTTTGCCCTTATAGTAGGCTTGGCTAGGCTCAGCTTCGTTGCTTTCTTCTTTCCTTTAGGCTATGCAACATGCTGTTTTTGTGCCTTTCTCTTCTTAGGTTCAGCCTTGGGTGTTTCCTGCTCGACACCTTCTTCTTCCTCTGCATCTTCACCCATGCCTTGGGTTAGTTTTAATGGTTCTTGAACTTGTTCTCCTTCCTCATCTTCAACTTCTTCATCATCTTCTTCTTCAATAGTACCCTCACCAAATTTAGCCTTTAGCTTCTTCACAAGTTTGTCCTTTTTCTTCAATGTGGATACAATTTTCAATTCCATGTCCACCTTTGATCTCACCACATCAAAAGTACCAAAATGTGGTACACTCTTGTCCACTTATTTTTCTAATAGTACAATTATAGCTATAGATGCCTCATCTATATTTATTTCATATCCAAGAGGTCTTAGCCATCTAACCCTTGGTATGGTTGCTTGTATGTAAGTATAATCAATATCTACAAGAAAGCATACATCACTTACATGCTGTTCTACCAATGAAACTAGTATCAGTTGCCTCTGTTTCATGGTCTTCTTGAAATATTCAAAATAACTTGTCATAAGAGTCTCAAAATTAGCTCCCATTTGTTTAATATATTCATTCACTTGAGCTATTATAGACCTGTTGGTTTTCTAGCTTACTTTTCCAAAGGATGGAAATTCATTTTGTACATAGAAAAATATGCAAATCAAAATTGCACCAAATTTACACTGTGCTCCCTTAGTTCTCCTTATTGCTGCTAAGTTTGCATTGATTTGTTGCAATTGCAATTCTATAAGATCATAAGTATGATCCTTTTTCACTAGTTTGTAACCAACATCCACTGCAATGCAAGGCACACTGTTAAGTCTGCTAGATTGGTAGAATTTATGTGAAATAACCCTAACAACAAAGTCAACAAGAGGGTCTTGGATAGTATCTATAGTCATTCCTCTCTTGTTCCATTTGACACCTATGTTTTTCTCAATTGCTTCCTTTGAATCACTTCTAAGGGTCTTTGGTCGATCTAGGGTTGGATACCCTATTACTCTATGTACAATCCTTTTTGTTATTTTCACTAGACCATCCTCTAGCCACAAACTTCCATCATGAATCCTGCTTAACACTATCTTGATCCATTCAGTTTTGAAAACTGTGGGGAATTCTAGGGCATGAGTCAAGCCCTTCTTCTCAATGATTTGATACCCCTCTTTCAAGACTCCATTTTCACACAATTTTTCATAGGCTTCCCTCATCTCCATATCACCTATGGCTCCAATTTTGTAGTTGTAACATCTCCTAGCATCTTGGACCATAACTATCTTAGGAGGTATAACAGATAGGGCTCCAGTTGGGTCATTTTTGTATGCTACTTTTGGGATTGGCTAAAAATCTGGTTGTTTTACCTCATTTGACACTAGTTGGACCTCAAACGGCTCTTTCTCCTATGGTTTCCTAGAACTGGAGGTCATTTGTGCTAGCTAGGGTTTAAACATAAAGAAATTTAAAATTGCATAGCTCAGTACTAGTGTAAATACCTTTGAATAAATGAAATTGTGCTAAATCACTGCTGAAATTAGCTCAGATGCTGGATTCTCTGCTTTGAAGTCATTTTGTACTCTTTTTTGTCTTTTCTCTTTGATCGTGATGAAGAAAAATGGTTAAAAATGTGATCATATAACTTATTTTCATAGCATTTAATGCTTAATGCGTTTACAACTGTCCACTCGGCTTCTTAAGAATTTTTTTGCATTACTTGGCTTCCGTTGTCTTTTCACCACTCGACATCCACTAAAGTATCCTTCACTCATTTTCAACTGAAATTTCCTTTCACTCGGCTTCCACTACCAACTTGGCTGCAACTAATCATTTGGCTTCCATTGATTTTGGCAATCAAATCAACATGTACTGGGATTTTACTTGGCATTTGAAGGCAACTTTTTCTAACTTGACAACATTGGTGAAAACTTGAAGTTTTAGCTTCGCATCTCCATTCATGCTGGTCTTTCCTTTTCTATACTTGCTTGCTTAGGAACTAATGTATGATAAAGCTTTGTATATCAATTCCTCATGCCTTCTTTTGCTTAGTTGGATGAGGTGTGACCACTTGACCTTTTAGGTGAAATGATCACTTCATTTGATGTGCTGCTCCCATCTTTCTTCTTCCATGTCTTATTCATTTCTCCTCTGATGTGTTCAGATCTCTGAGTTAGGTGCCTTTGACCTTGTTGGGCAATTTCTGCTGATATGTCCAGTCTTTAAACAACTGAAGCATGTGGTTTGACTAAGCCATCTGCTATAGTTTCCATTGAAATGTGTTCTTATGCAATTTTTAGGGATGTGTCCATATTCTTGATAGCAATGGCAGCTATACCTGGTATTGTAGTCCCAATTGTATTGATGTCCATGATTGTTTCCCCTTGTTGGCTGATTAGTTGTCCACATAGGCTTTGATCTGCACTCAAAAGCTTTATGTCCATACTTCTTGCAATTGTAGCAGTGACCTTCAAATCTTGGTGTTCTGATAGTCCTAGTCATGCAGTCATGTGCTTGATGTCCTTGCTTGTTGCACTTGTGATAGTGACCCACATTCTTAGGTTTTTCATGCGGATGGGCATTCTCGCTCCTACATGCATTAGAGGTATGTCCCTTTTTACCACAAAAATGACAAGTAGGTTTATCGTACTTACCTTTGTCACTTCTTTCTTCTATTGTCTTGGATGACTCTCCTTGTTCAATGCTAGTGTATCCTAGTCCCAAAGTACCATTGTTGGCTCTTGGTGATTTTAGTAGTTGTTCAAAGTACTTGATGGCTTCATTAGGTTTTTTGAAGATATCTGTAATTCCCTTCTCTCTTTTTAGGTCATTTTGTAGTTGTTCATTTTGCATCTTCAGTGTGGAGATCTCAATATCCTTGACATTCAATTCATGATGTGCATTCATCATTTGGCTTAGAGTGTTTAGCTGCATGTTTGAAATTCTTACAAGCTCAATTGGCTTTTCTTCTAGTCTACTAGCAAGATTTCTCTTGTCATCCTCTAGCATAACCTTATCTTCAATGGCTCTTTTCTTTTGTTTAGTTACTTCACAAAGCATCATGGCTTGTGATTCTTGTTCAAGCTTGAGATTTCTAATCTCTTCTACTTGGGCTCTATTCTTCTCCATTATGTCTACTATTGCTGCATCAAACTCTTTGGAATCTCCATTTGCAAACAATTTTGAGGTGTCAATCTCCTTGTATTGTGTATCATTCTCAGCTATGGCAATGTCTCTTCTTCTCTTTAAGGATTTTCTCAGTTCTTCTCTAGCTTCTTCCAAAGTGTGTAGAGCAAGTTGTACATCAATCACCTGATTCTCTATGATCTTCCCAAGTTTGTAGACTTCCATTTCTAGATCTTTTCTCCAAGCTATAAAGCTCTTCCTTGTGAGAACTCAAATGTGATACCAATTGTTAGAATTTACAATGGGAAGATTTACTTCTAAGAGGGGGGGTGAATCAGAAGTAACTAACTTTAACCTTTTAAATCTTTTAGTTGAGATCATTCACATGCATCTAATATATCTACTCAATATGGAAATAAAGACATGTATGAAAATAGATAACACAAAATTTTGGTGACCCAGAAACCCTCCAAAATGAGAAGGTAAAACTGGGGTGGGGATGAATCACTACATCAATATGTAACTATTTAAGGTTACAAAGATTGACCAATTCCAATGGTCTACCCTGTAAAAGGCCTATCCTATTAAAGACTTTACACCCTGTTAAAAGTGAGCTGGTTAAAGGATTTACAAACACTCACTTGGAATGTTACCCTGTTAAAGGATTTAGTACATTGTTGAAAGGCTTACAACATGGTTGTTTGTTGAAAGGCTTACAACATGGTTGTTAGACCAACCTACCATCATAGGATTTTCATCCCTAATACAATGGCTAGAGAGTATTAGAAAGTCTTGACTTGATGACTTGCAATCTTCAATTGCTGATTCTAGATCCTCATTCTACTCTGTCTGTTTTGATCCTTCCTTGATCTGATATGTCTCTCCTTGAAATTCTAATACTCTGTTCTAATCAACTAGATTCTACAATGTTGCTCTTCCTTCTATAAGTCTTTACACCCTTCTGCACTTTTCTATAATTCTCCCATACACTTCTCACATGCACATGAATAATAAGGTCTTGTCCTCCTTTTAAAGGCTTCAAAGACTTAGGGTTAGGTATGAATGTATGATCAGTATTCATTCTTCTTTTCCCGCTCAATTCTTTCACTTGTCCTATTAGTTGCATGCCTTCTCCATTTTTTTTATTGGCTACATGCTAATTTCATAGGGAATGTAAAAGATTTGATCTTATCTCCAAGATCCTTCAAGATTCATCCTGAGTCGGCTCAAAAATGATTTACATCTAAGTTTGTGAAGGCACAAACTCATATGCTAATTCTATGTTACTCGGGACTTTCTAGTTGCTGATGCTTAGTACATATAGGAATTATGTCTCACTTGGCTCCTATAGTAATTCTATTTATCTCAACATCTATACTTTTCTCGACACCTATAGTGACTCGACATCACTTATCACTCGACACTTGAATCTTTCTCGACACCTATTGAATCTCTAGTTTGACACATACTATAGCTTGACATCTATATTATACTTGGCATCATCTTTGAGAATTAGTTAAGTGTATTGACACTCAATTGTCAAAACCAATCTGAGACCAACAAGTGGTGCGCCACACATGAGAAATTGCACGTGCAATTGTCGGGTGACTTGTGAGGCTCGAAATCTCATTTGTATTTTAGTGGAGTTATGTTCATTTGGGGTTGGGTTGGTAATATGCATGCTTATGGAAACTCATCATTGGATGAGTATGGGTAGGGTAGGGTAGCATGAGGGGAGGCTTCTCTCTCACAACCTGGTGACTATTTCCCAGAGGGTTGGCATGAAGAAGTTCTAAACAAGTGATAGCTAAATAAATTAATGGGTAATAAAATTAAGATAAAAAAATGTTGTGAGCACTTAGTTTCATTCTAAGGACATAATGTGAGAGCCTTCTATTGGGAAGTTGAGTCTACACAATACTAGCTTCGGCTACCTGATGCCAAGAAATTCATCCCTCCAAGTGAGCCCCTACATAATTATCCGTTGAGTGTCTGACCAAGACCTATTGTACTTGCATTGTCTCATGATTTGGTTTCATTCATCATTACTATCTGGTGTGAGTGTTAGCCATGGATTTTTTCTTTATGTGTGTTTTTGGTTGGATCATTATTTCCATCAACATGGTAGGAGTGAAACAATGGGTTTCAAATGGTTGGGATGCATGGCTATCTATACCACTTCTAGGGACTGGTGTACAAAGATGGTCTATTTTCAATTCAGACTGATGCTTGATTTTCACTTGGTTTATTTGTGTTTCCAAAGTATGTTTCCTTGTGATTTATGCTTTAACTGGAATGTTTGGATACCATGTTTAGATTATGTTAGTTTCATTTGATGCATTCCTTTATTACAATGTTATAGCATATTAGATGATGTGATTCACTACTAGTTGGAGTATCTATGCTTTGTTGGATTAGCATGTTAAATCCTCTTGTTCTTATGATGTTAGTTACTTTTGTAGTAGTAAAATCCTCATAAGATAGCTCTGACTATCTAGTTGGCAGTTTGGGATGTTACATACAGGGGATGGCTAGGGCCTTTGAGGTTTCATGATGCTATTATAGTTAGGAGGAACCACACATGAGTTTTGGTTGTGTTGGTGCTTATATGCTTATGCTTTCCTTCATATGATGTTTGGTTTATGAATCATGTATGTTCATTGCAATGTTGCATTCCACATGTTATTTCATATGCTATTATGATTAGATGGATATATGTTTTGTCCTTCTTGTTGGGTGGAGTCTTGTCTTTTATTCTCTCAAGTGATCATTCCTTGATTTACATGGATTTAGTA
Organism: Cupressus sempervirens; assembly: GCA_028749045.1. Taxonomy (NCBI): domain Eukaryota; kingdom Viridiplantae; phylum Streptophyta; class Pinopsida; order Cupressales; family Cupressaceae; genus Cupressus; species Cupressus sempervirens. The sequence continues at coordinate 352,900,366 of CM053787.1, read as the reverse complement.
CTCCTCACTGTGGAGGATTTATGTTTTAATGTATTTTTGTCTCGCATCATTTTTGCACTGCTGGCAATCCTCACATGGGAAAGGTACTTCCTCATGTGAGAATGTATTGTCTCTCACATACATACATTCTCCCTCATGTGAGAATGTACTTCCTTGCATGGATTGTGTACTTCCTCATGCAGTGTGATGGTAATCCTCTCAATGAGTATTGCACTTCCTCGCACAGAGTATTGCACTTCATCATGCATAGTGATGTAGTTCCTTGTGCACAATTAGAGATGTATAAGTTGATATATATTTAATTTCTTATACTTAATATATATTTTAATATAAGCAATGATTCATTTGAGATAGTTTCCAGACCTCTCTGAGTTAAGATAAAGATTTTAGGAAATTTTAGGGCTTCAAAAATTTAGACTTAGCCAATTTTTAGGGCTTTAGGATTTCAGGCTTAGCCAAATTTTAGGAGGAAAAATTTATCTTTTAGCATGGTGTTTGGTAGATGAGTGGTGGTAACTTTGAGTCCTTTTCTTTTGCATGACCGTTGTTGGTCTCTTCTTGTGATTCTTGATTACAATATGTTTTGTGGATATGGACTTGTAAGTATAACCATGCTATGATCCTTACTTGGGGTTTGAAAGAGAACATCCCCTTGGTATATTCTCATGATTCATGTGGTCTTTGTTTGTGAATTATGGTTTAAAGCTTGGAGATCTTTGGAAGTTGTTGTAAGACTTCTGCTACTATAGGTGAACATGTAAGTCTTTCCATGTTCCCTATTCTCATCACCTTGTCCTGGTGTTTCATTATTACACTTGGTTACTTTATGTTGTTGTTAAGAAACTTATCTTAAAATTTTTTTTATTCAATGCATGTTTTATCCTTGGGTTCCAAGGATCTTCGGGTAGGTCATTATAGTATATACTACTGTATTAACTGCTTCTCTCCAAATATCTTTGAGACATTATTCTCAAACATCATAGCTCTTGTTGCTTCTATCACTAATCTATTTCTCCTCTCTACTACACCATTCTTCTCAAGTGTCTTAAAGGTTGAAAGTTATATTTTAATGTGATTTACTTCACAAAAACTATTAAACTCTTATGAAGTAAATTCTCCACCTTTATCTAATCTCAAACATTTAATCTTTAATCTATATTCATTTTCAACTCTATTCTTAAACACCTTAAAATTCTCAATTGCTTCATATTTTTATCTAAGAAATGCTACCCACATCATCCTAGTAAAATCATTAACAAGAATCATAAGGTACCTTTCACCATATAATACTTTATTTCTTGTAGGACCACTCAAATCTGTGTGCACTATCTCCAACTTTTATGATGTTGTAAAATTCTTGCCTAGAAAGGAGATTTTCTTCTACTTTGTCATAACACATTCCTTGAATGCCATGTTAGTAGGCTTCACTATTTTAGGAAAATCTCTAACAACAATTGTACTGCTTATTTTACAATATTATCAAAATTTATATGACAAAATAATTTGTATCATAACCAACTATTATCAACTTTAGAAACCTAGCATGTCATCTTTATAGGATTTAGCTAAAAAACATTAACTCTTGATCTTGTGTCAGTACCAATCATCTTACCATTCTTATCCTTCATAATACATGTCTTCTTTATGAACTGGAACTGATATCCCTTATCAACCAACTATCCAACACTTAGAATATTATGTTTCATTCCATTAACAAAATAAATATCATCCATGTTAGTTTTACCATCAAGAGTAATAGATCCCATTCCCTTAATATGACAAGTCACAGTGTTTCCAACTCTAACAATTCCTCCATAACAACTATTGAACTCAACAATTTCTTTTCATATCACAAGTCATATGATGTGAAAGACTAATGTCTATGATCTAATCAGATTTCTTCTTTTCAACTTGTGACTATGTCTTTTCTTCTCTAACTTCTTCCTTTTCATGAATTTTTCTTTAATTATAACAAATCCTAGTTCATCACTATCATTATCACTTTCACTCCATTATCTTTCTACAGTACATTCCAAATCTTCATCATTTACATAAAGAAATTCTCTAGATCTCCCAGGCTTGAAATCCCTGTTATAGATTTTTACTCTCTTAGGAAACTTAGAAGCATAATGACCAAATTCATTACAAGCCCAACATTTAAAGATTTTCTTACCTTCAGGTTCTCTTCTCACAAGTAGGGTAATTCCTTCTTCAATCTTACTGTCTTCTTCATAGTATAATCTCCACTAGTACTCACACTCCTACATAAGGAAGGTTGAATACCCAATACACTGAATGTAGTCTCAATTCTAGGAAAATCTCCACTCTATCTCAAGCTTATCTCTATTGCTTCCAATCTTCCAAGAAAAGTCTCTCTTATGTCTCTAAGCACGGTATAACTTTTTCAATCATCTTCTTATTGTTGGAAATATGAGGTAGGAAAGGTTACTGAGAGGGGGGGTGAATTAGGAACCAATAAAACTTCTACTTATTTCATCTATTAATCCTTCATATTATATTATGATCTAATTGCTTGCATGAAAGAATGAAAGCAGTAAATCATTCATAACACTTGGCACAAGATATGGTGACCTAGAAACCTTCCAAATAGAAAGTAAAACTAGGGTGGGGATGATATCCACAATCTTTAGTATTGTAGTATAAAGTTGTCCAGTAAGGCTTACAATTGACCACTTCTGACGATCTGCCATGTTAGGAGCAATAAGGACTGCTAGGTCCACCTTATGAAAGGATTTACAAAACACACACTGAAATATGCACTCGATAAAGAGATTTGTCAAAGATTGTTAAGTCTACCCTGTTAAAGGATTTAATTGATACACCTATTATGATGAACCAGTGGCTGATCTCTAATCTACAACTCTAATTTTCTGGTTGAGATTCCTTTGAAATGTGAAGATCACCTTGCTATGGTAGATAAATCTTTGCTATCCCTTATACTACTCATAGCCTTCTTAATTCACACTTTTTATTTTTTATATTAGCTTCATGCTTCTTCATATTTGGATGTGATACAATACATTACATATATACCAATCCAAAACATAATTCATCAAAGTCAACTACAACATAGATTTCCATCAAGATCACAAAGTCGGCTCAACTGCTGACACTCGGGTTCAGAAGATAAACTTTGTGAGGTTCTAATACTCGACAACCATTGTCAACACTTGACATTGTCATGTTCTCAGTAGACATAGAATCTTGGTTCATACTAATCATTTCCAAGTAGCTTGGACTCAGTCAACACTTGTGACTCAGTGAACATTGCAAAACTAGACATATAAACTAAATCACTTGGTTAACACTGTATGGCTCAGTCAACACTAACACTGTGAGCTTAGTATAAAATGAATCACTTGGTTGAAACTCCTTGGCTCAATCAACAATAGATTCACATCATTGACACTAAGAACTTAGTAGATACTGGAGAACACAGTTGACACTATGCAACTTACTTAATACTATGAAGCTCAGTTTGCACTATCAATGATGAACTCAGTAGATACTACTCGGTGTGAACTGAATGTAGATTTTGAAACTTGGTAGCTACTGTAGAACTTTATACTAACTATAGAACTTGGTAGTAATTGGATTACTTGGTTAACACTACAAACTATAAGATAAGCTGAGTAGTAGTTTAACCAATTGACTAAGTGTGTGTCACTAGTAAACAAACTTAACATTAATGTCAACAATCTCCCCCTTTGGCATTAGTGACAAATACACTTATCAATCCAAAACTAAATACTCAAAATTTTTAGGTCAAAACATTCTTTTTATCTCTATCCCGTATCTTCAACTTGGTAACATACTCTTTTTTTTGTTGAGATTTTTCAAAATTATTTTTGTAAAAGATGTTTTCTGATTATCTATACATGTATTTGTATAATATTATGTTGCTCCCCAATATATATATCACATATATACCTCACAATACACTTTTCAATACTCTTCATACATACATACATACATACATACATACATACATACATACATAGATATATATATATATATATATACACACATGTATGTATGTACATACACACATGTATGTATGTACATGCATACGTGTATGTATGCATGTACATACATACACGTATGCATGTACATACATACATGTATGCATGTGTGTATATATATACATACATGTATATATACATACATACTATAGATATAGTATGTATATATATACATACATACTATATATATAGTATGTATGTATATATACATGTATGTATATATACATACAATTATGTATATATACATACATACATGTATATATATACATACATACATGTATGTATGTATATATATACATACATGTATATATATATACACATGTATGTATGTACATACACACATGTATGTATGTACATGCATACGTGTATGTATGCATGTACATACATACATGTATGTATTTATATATACATGTATGTATGTATATACATACATACATGTATGTATGTACATACATACATGTATGTATGTACATACATACATGTATGTATGTATATATATACATACATGTATGTATGTATATATATACATACATGTATGTATGTATATATATATATATATATATATATATATATATATATATATATATATATATATATTCATCTTATATTATACTTCTCCTCAATATATATACATACTTCTCCCCCCTTTTTGACATAAATGCCAAAGGTGTATACTACATGTTGATGCCAAAATGTGACAAGAAGTCAAAATGTACCTTCAAAATCAATGCTATTGTCTTATCCCAATTTTCCTATTAACACCTTGCTTGCATGAAATGCAACCTATACTTTTGCTAATTACTCCATCATGTGATCAACTATGGAGAAGTTATTGCCATGAATGAGTGTCTTAGCATGCGCAATGTGCTTCTGCAATGCATCCATCTTTTGGAGAATCATGACTTGGATGTCTACAAGTGTGGCCCTTATCCTAGCTTCTTCCCTTAATAATTTTGCTAGCAAATTTGTCAAATATCTGATCTTTGAATAGTGAGTAGAACTATAGCTTGGGTCAAGTGACAATTGGTGTGCACTTGCCTTCAAGTTTTCATCTATCTTAGATAATTTATCTTTGATTCCCTAGGTGAATATAGATGTATCACACAACTTACTAAATAATGAAGTTATATTATTTGTAGAGGTTTCCAATGAACTGAGAATAGTAGACAAATTCTACTTGATTTATTGCAATTTTCTATGCCACTTGTTCCAATATTTTGTACTCAAATTTCCTCTCCACCCTTTGTAAAAAAATTTCTTGTCCATTTAGATCTTCATTGAATTTTTGGACAAAAATTTCTAGACAACTTCTACTAATTGAACCAAAATAGGTTTTGTACTATCAACCTCAATATTTAGTGCATCTACAAATATGTTCTTTACGTCTTCAAGCACTTGGTTTTCTTTGCTCTTCTCTTCTCTAAGCTTTTGTTGCTTAGCTCTCTTTTTCAATAATTCACCCATGAAATTCTTTTGATAAGGATTCAGAGTAGATATATCCCAATTTGTGATAACTATATCCTCATCTAGATCAATATCTTCTTCTTTACCTTTATCCTTACTTGAAACTTTAGTACTCAGTTGAGACTTGTTCTCAATTATCCTTCTACTTTCTATATGCAAACTTGGAATAGTAACAATAGTAGAAATGGAGGAGCTAGCAACAAAAGTAGATATTTCACTAATAGTAGAAATACCTTATTGTTGTAATACCAAATCTGATGATGGTGGTACTTGCTGCTCAGTAGATGAAGTGCTAATCACTTTAGTCAATATGGTGCTCATCTGAACAGGTGCAAAGATTGGTTGGGTACTTGGTGTTGCAGTGTTTACCACAACCAACTTAGTAGGAGCTTTCTATAAGGTTGATGACATTAAATCTTTTCTCAAAGAGTGAGGAAATGAGGCCATTACTACTACTGCAATTTTTTTCGGGTCAGTTTCCTCAATATTTTGAATCTCAAGGAGATTCTCCTCTATAGCTTCATGTTCTTCCTCCTCATCATCTATATTTACATCATATTTTGTTTCTACATCTTCTTCATCACCATTTCCATCATCTTCCTTGTCATCTTCATCATCTTTATCACAAACATGAACAATAAAGTCACTCTGGTGATGTAGGTTGTAAATGTTCTTCCATGTGGTAGTAGTTGTCTTCACCACAAATTCTATGTCTTTCATCAACACAAGACATGTGTTGAATTTTAGAGTCAGCTTTTCCTCAATTTTCTTCATGGATTCTTTCACCTCTTTCTTATTGAGACTTGACATAAGTTGCCTTAGAGTTTGTTCATATATATCTTTTGTAGTCTTCTTAGAATTTTTCCATCTGGGTTTGATTGCTTGCATAAGATCATTTGGAATTTGTTGTACAAGTTGAACAAGAGAGTATTTCCATGTACCAAATTTTGACATCATCATGTCTTCAACTTGCTTTTTCTCATCTAAATTCCTGGTTTTATATTTGAGTCCTTTGAATTTTTCCATTCCAGCTCCTCTTTCTATTTCATTTAACTTTTTTTGAAAATAATTTCCTTGGCATCCTCCTCACCTAACTTCAATTTCTTTCTACATTTTGATGCTCTTCTTGTGAATACTATAGTAGATGACTTAGTAGGTCTAGTTATGATAACCTTACCTTTCTTCCTTAGTGGCTTTTCTTCCCTAGACTTTGTTTCTTCTACTTCATCCTCTGCTTCATCTTATTCCATATCATCTCCTTTTCCTTTAGTCAACAGAAGAGTAGAATTTCCTTGCCTCAACTTTGCTATCTTCTTCTTTCCTTTGTTAACTACTTGAGGAAGCTTAATTTCAATTTCTATTCTTTCCTTGGCTTCTTCATAGGTACCAAAATATGTGGCCCTGGGATCCACAGGTTCATTTAGTAGTGCCTTAATGATATCCTTGGTCTCATCAATGTTAACCTCATAGTTTATAGGCTTAACCCACACCACTCTAGGTTTGACTGCTTGAATGTACACTTTGTCACAACTTACCATGGAACAAATATCATCCTTGTATTATTCTATATTTTCTATTCATCTTTTCTTTGAATGAATCAAAATAGTTGTCCATGATACTAACAAAGTTCTCACCCATCTCTACTATATATTCCTTAATCTTATGTAAATTGGTACATCTTTTCTCCATATGAATGAACCTTTAGAAGGGAAGAATTTTTACACATAAAAGAATAAACAAGTTAAGAATGAACCAAACTTACATATATTGTTCTTTGAAGTCCTAATGTTCTCCATGTTCTTGTTGAATTGATTCAACATTAGCTTGGCAAGGTCGAAGGACATGTTTTTCTTTACTACCTTGAGAGCAAGATCAACTACCTCACATGACACACTATTGAGATGACCAGAGCTATAGATATTATGAGTGATCACATGAATTGAAAAATTTAGCTCCATGTTAGTTACATTTCTGATCTTCATTCCTCTTCCATCCCACTCAACAAGAGTCTTGTTTTCTAGTTCTACATGACTTAGGGTTTTGGTAGTCATGGCTTTGTTCAATATTGGGAGCCCTGTGATTCTATGAATCATTTTCTTTATGATTTGAATAGGCTACTCCAACCATAATTACCCACTGTGTACATGGTTGAGGATAAACTTGATCCATTTTATTTGAAAATCTTAGGGCATATGCAAAATGTGTGTTAAACCCTTAATCTCCAAATGTTGATGCTCGGGATTCAACATACCATTCACACATAACTTCTTTAGAGACTCATCCATCTCTAGGGTTCCAAGTTCCTATATTGAAAAATGAAAATATGAACAAATATCATGAATGAGTAATACCTTGGGTGGAATCTATTATTGAACTCCAGTTGGGTCAAGTGCTTTTATAATTGCCAAACTCAACTTGAAGTCTAGAGCCTTCCATTCGATTCCTTGAACCAACATCTTGGATCCTTTCCTGGTTTTGCTATTGGAAGATGCCATGCTTGGTAGGGTTTATGAAAACATGAAAATCTTCAACAACAAACACATAGATCACTTGGAAGGAAAAAAATTTCTCTTTACAATTAGCTTTCAACAATTCATGGTGAAAAATGAATTTGATTTCTTTCATTTTGACAAATTTCACTTTACAAATGCCATAAATTCTTGGTACATTCACACATTCAGTGATAGGCTATCTTCCACTTGGTTTAACCTTAATTCTTAACTTATTCATTCATATCTCACTACCCACACAATGTTTTAGTATATCTTGACCTCACTCAACAGGGTCTTGCAACCCAACCTAGCTCGGTAAGGTCTTGAATTTTTGCAATCACTTGGTGATCCCTTTGCATGTTGAATGCTGATATGGATATCCTCTTTCTTGCTAGCTAGAATTGATGTGAGATGTCTACTTTAGAGTTTTAGTTCTAGTTATTCCCATTAGGGATTCATGTAGAGATGCTTGAGTCACCCAACTCTTGAGTGACATCTACTTCATGACTTAGACTTGCATTCTTAGAATATTTGGAATCTATTGCTGCCTCATCTACTTTTTGATATTGTCAACTTTGGCTTTCTTTTCATCTTCAATTCTTCCAATGTTCATACAATTCTTGGCAAGGTGTCCAAGTTATGTACAAATAAAACATCTTCTAGTGGTGTCTCTTTTCCTAATGTGATGTTTCACACAATTTTCTCCAATGTGCCCAAATTCTCCACAATAGTGGCATCTACACCATGTGTTGTAGTCCCATCCAAATATAAATTTTACAATTTTTTATGCTGGATTCAATATCTTGGTTTTCCATTCAGAAGATTTGTGTCCTTGTTTATTGCACTTGTGACATTTACCTTCAAACTTAGGTTTTTCCTTGCATTCACTTGCTCTATGACCATGCAATTGTAACACTTTCCATTGAATTTTGCTTTACCATTACTCCAAAATTGTTTTGATGTATGACCTAACTTACCACAATGATTTCAAGTAGGCCTTTGATTCTTTTGAGCTCTTTGCTTGGATGATTCACCTTCTTCTATGTATCCTATTCCATCTTTGCCTTTGTGTCTGTACTAACTTTTCTCATTCAATTGATTCATGTCTACTTAAGATTTCAACATTCTTTCATTGGTTTGTTTTTCAATGTTTAGATCATTCTATAGTCTTTCATTCTCTGATCTTAGATTCATGATTTCTTCATTTGCATTGGTAAGCTGATTAATGCAGTCTATCTGCTGAAGGGATAAATGTTGAATTTCATTGTTTTTTCCTCCTGCTTTGTATTTTTCTTCCATGACTTTACATAGTCTTACTAACTAGATTTCTTGTTCTCTTTTTAGCTTTCCAACTTCTTATTGAACATTGCAATTCTTTTCTAATAGGTGTTTGATTGCTTCATCAACTTCATCTAAATTTCTTTCTGGATAGATACCTCCAATTCTTTCTTCAGTGTAGAGATTGTCATTCATTTTTACGGCAAGATCTTTTCTTCTTTTTAATGATTGAGAGAGTTTCTCCTTTGCTTTCTTTAGTTGACCAATGGCTAATTCCAAATCCAAATACATCTATTGCCTCTGATCTTTGCTCATCTGCTAAACTTCTTCTCTAAGAACCACAATTCTTTGATACCAATTGTTGGAAATATGAGGTAGGAAAGGTTATTGAGAGGGGGGTGGGGGGCATGAATTAGGAACCAATAAAAATTCTACTTATTTCATTAATTAATCATTCATATAATATTATGATCTAATTGCATGCATGAAAGAATGAAAGTATTAAAATATTCATAACACTTTGAAACAAGATATGGTGACCCAGAAACCTTCCAAATAGAAAGTAAAACTAGGGTTGGGATGGTACCCAAAAGCTTTAGTACTACAATATAAAGTTGGATAATTAAGGCTTACAGTTGATCACTTCTAATGATCTTCCCTATTAGGAGCAATAAGGACTACTAGGTCCACCTTGTGAAAGGATTTACAAAACATGCAATGAAGTATGCACTCGATAAAGAGATTTATCAAAGATATTTAAGTCTATCCTATTAAACGATTTAACTGATACACTTGTTAAGATGAACTAGTGGCTAATCTCTGATCTAAAACTCTAATTTTTTGATTGAGATTCCTCTAAAATGTGAAGATCACCTTTTTGTGACAGATAAATCTTTTTTGTCCCTTATACTACTTGTAACCTTCTTAGTTTGCATTTTTTCTCTTTTTTATTCATTTCATACTTACTTCTTCATATTTGGATGTGATACAATACATTACATATATACCAATCCAAAACATAATTTATCAAAGTTGGCTACAATAAAGATTTCCATCAAGATCACAAAGTTGGGTCAACTACTGGCACTCAGGTTCAGAAGACAAACTCGGTGAGGTTCTGATACTAGACAACCATTGTCAACACTTGACATTGTCATGCTCTTATTAGACATAGAAGCTTGGTTCATACTAATCACTTCCAAGTAGCTTGAACTTGGTCAAGACTTGTGACTGAGTGAACACTGCAAAACTCGACATATAAATTGAATCACTCGATTGACACAGCATGGCTCGGTCAACACTAATACTGTGAGCTCGATATAAACTAAATCACTTGGTTGACACTCTTTGGCTAGGTCAACACTAGATTCATATTACTGACATTGTGAACTCAAGAGACACTGGAGAACACGGTTAACACTGTGCAACTTGGTCAATACTGTGAAGCTTGGTTTACATTGTCATTGATGAACTTGGTAGATACTGCTCAATGTGAACTGAATGTAGATTCTGAAACTTGGTAGCAACTTTGGAACTTGGTAGTAACTATAGAACTTGGTCATAACTGGATTACTTGGTCAACACTACAAACTGCAAGATAAGCTTGGTAACAGTTTAATCAATTGACTAAGTGTGAGTCACTAATAAATAAACTTGACTTTAATTTCAACACTTATATGTAGGTTTTAAGGTTTTCAAGATCTTCCATAAAATTTCATCTTCATCCTTCTTTCCATCACAAGCCTTAATTCCTACAACAATTTATGATATCCTACCAAAATAGCTTCTTACCGATTCATCTTTCATTATTTTAGCTTCTTGAAACAAACATATCCTATTCTTTAATCTAAACTTGTTAGCATGCTAATCACCTTCATAAGTAGATTCCAAATATTTCCAAATCTCATATGCCAATCTTAAAGATTTTACTTGACTGTATTCATTTTTTAGGAAGGGCTGACAAGAGTGCTTCTCTAGCAAGCATGTTACACATGAACAAATCTCTCTGTCTTTCAGTACAATCTTCAATCTTGTCTTCTTCAATCACATCTTTCTCATTTTTAGTAATCAATCAACATCCTAGACCCATGCATAGAAAATGTGTCTTCATCTTCTATTTCCAACTATCATAGTTGGTTCCATCAAATTTTAGACCATCCTTTCTAAAATGACTCTACATAGATCTTCTTAAGATGTTAAGATTTTCCTTCAAGGACCTGATTCTCTGATACCAATTGTTAGAAAGTAAAATCCATCAAGATAAGTTGGGGGGTGGGGGGTTGAATCAGTCATGTAATCAAAACAACTTTTGTTATCCTTATTAAATCTAAAACATTTAACCAACAAGTGCAATAACTACAAGAAGATAACCATACACAATAGCACTAGTTTTGTTAACTAGGGAAACCTTTGATCAGAGGGAAAACCCTAGTAGGGATGGTACCCACAAAATGATGTACTAAGCTATAAGTTTCTTGCAAAAGGATGGACTCTATTAGGAGAAAATGAAACACATTCATTACATATCGATCCTTATTAGGAGACTTTGAATCCTTGTGAGAAGTTTCAACTATATTACAAGCTGTGCCAACCTTGTTAGGAGTTGTGGAAGGCAAAAGGACCCACTGTCCAAAAAATGTCAGTTACAAGACCAACAAACTCACTGTCTGACTGGCCTCTATATTATTCCTTTAAAAACAATAACAAAAGATTAACTGTCTAGTCACACTCTCTACCAAATATAATTTCAGTTTGCTCATTCATTGTGCCTCTACTATACCAAACACTTCTTAGATCTCAATATGAGATCTGTAAACTCACATCACACAAATCCCTTAGATTTCTTACTCGCATATAACTTACACTTACAATTCTCTTTCTTATTTCAATACATCACTTTTTTCATCCCTAATCACAAGGAAACCAATTTTCCTCTATATTAAGTCCTTAAATTAATTTATCAATTTGGCCTTGAGGCTTTCCCAATTTAGAATTATAATAGGACCTCATTAAGATAAAATAATACGTGCTACATTACATCTTTTCATAATTACATAATATTGTCAACTCACAGTCTTTACAACTATTCACATGCGGAACCTCATACTTTATGTGCTCATTGATGTCATCATCATGATGTCTTGTATCTCTATGCAACTATGTACAACCATATTCTATCCCTATTTGTAGATATAATCCGATTACTAGTAACCATTTCTCAGGAACTCTGTTTGTGTATTTTCTTCTGTAAACCTCAAATAATTGTCACTAGTATTTGACTTTTTGCATGCACTCTTACCAAGAAAATTAGGACACTTTGTAGAACATGTCCTCAACTGTGTTTCACCTCATCTTCAATCCTCAAACTATACGACCTCAAACACTATCTGCTTCTCTATTAGTCTTCAATATGTTGACATCAATGAAAGAAACTACCATGAATACAACATATAATCATACTATCAATCTCCCAAATGCTCTAATAATGCTAGGATACTCCCTCATAAGAATATAATCAGCATTCATGCTAACACAAATTGATATTACATTATCATTGTCCAACTCATTAAAGTACCCATTGAATACCTTACATATCAACTCTAAAATCATCACACTTTCTTCAAATCCTCTTCATCAATCAAAACCTCCTCATTAATCAAACAATATGGTACTTTCTTCAGTTAGCATGATGTCTAGCCAATTAAGACTTTGACATCAATGGTAATATAATAACTGGTATGACTATTTTACATACATTCATAACATCATCACCTAACAATCTCCCACTATCAATTACAATATGGCTTAGGGCTAACAATATTCCCCTTTGACATTGATTGTAACACATCACATAAGATTTTACATTACAAAACATTACATAAGATAATAAAATGTATGCATTTTAAACAATACAAATTTACAATTCTAGTTTTTCAAACTGATACTTAGTCAATATCTTCAGTAGTAGCAAAACTTAAACTTCATCAACATTACTCCCTTTCCCAATTTAGAATTATAATAGGACCTCATTAAGATAAAATAATACATGCTACATTACATCTTTTCATAATTACATAACACTATCGATTCATAGTCTTCACAACTATTCACATGTGCAACCTCACACTTTATGTGCTCATTGATGTCATCATCACGATATCTTCTATCTCTATACAACTATGTAGAACCATATTCTATCCCTATTTGTAGATATAATTTGATTACCAAAAACCATTTCTTAGTAACTCTTTTTGTGTATTGTCTTCTATAAACCTCAAATAATTGTCACTAGTCTTTGACTTTCTGCATGCACTCTTACCAAAAAAAAAGGACACTTTGTAGAATATGTCCTCAATTGCACTTGACCTCATCTTCAATCCTCAAACTATACAACCTCAAACACTATTTTCTTCTCTACTAGTCTTCAATATGTTGACATCAATGACAAAAAATACCATGAATACAACATATAATCATAGTATCAATCTCCCAAATGCTCCGACAATGCTAGGATACTCCCCCATCGGAATATAATCAACATTCATGCTAACACAAACCAATATTACATTATTATTGTCTAGCTCATTCAAGTACCCATTGAATACCTTACATATCAACTTTAAAATCATCATACTTTCTTCAAATCCTCTTCATCAATCAAAACCTGCTCATCAATCAAATGATATGGTACTTTCCTGAGTTAGCATAATGTCTAGCCAATTAAGACTTTGACATCAATGACAATATAATAACTGATATGACTATTTTACATACATTCATATCATCATCACCTATTAATCTCCCACTATCAATTACAATATGGCTTAGGGCTTACAATATCCCCCTTCAACATTGATTGTAACACATAACATAAGATTTTACATTACAAAACATTACATAAGATAATCAAATGTATGCATTTTAAACAATACAAATTTGTAATTCCAGTTTTTCAAACTGATACTTAGTCAATATCTTCACTAGTAGAAAAATTAAACTTCATCATTATTACTCCCTCTTTTATTATGATGTCTTCTTTCAGATTCAATCTTCTATATACTTCTCTCTCTTTATAGTATATTCTCTCCATCTAGTTATTCTCTCTATTCAACATATTCTTCCCTTTAGTTACACTTCTCTCCCTTTGATAACAATGCCAAAGGTCAATATAAATTTGATCATAAAACTTATAAAAACTTGTAATTACCTTTGTACCTTCCATGTACACTAGTTCCATCATAGTTAACTCACAACTTTAGAAATACTTCTAAGGTGTGAACACTTCTACATCAACTCCAAAAAAATAATTTCAATTCATCCATGAGTTGATGCAACATGTAGTTTCACCTAGTGAATTTTAGGTAGGGGTAGAACCCCCTGTTTACCTCTTAGATACTCAAAAAAATCCTTAGGCAATGGATTGGTAAAAATATCATCAATTTGTTGCTTAAACTTCACATAGTCAAGCCTTACTTTCTTTTCTTGTACTTTCTCCCTTAAGTAATGATACTTGATAGATATGTGCTTTATCATTGCATGCATTATTATATTTTTTGATATATATATAAAACTTGTGTTATCATAGTAAATAATGAAAGGATTAGTTACTTCTTCTTTCATTCCTTCCAAAAGTTTTTTGATCAATACAATATTTGAAAAATTGATTGCAACAACAACATATTTAGCTTCAACAGTAGATTGTGATATACAACTTTGTTTTTTGCTTATCCATGTGATCAATTATTCTCCTAAGAAGAATGCTCCTTCACTTGTGTTTTTTATGTCATCAACATTTCCATCCCAATCAACATCTATGTAGACTTTAAGATTAAAGTCATCTTCTTGCTTATACCATAGGCCATAATATTTAGTTCTTTTGAGATATCTGAATATCCTTTTCACAACAGTCAAATGTGTTTCCCTTGGATTAGATGAAAACCTTGCAACAATTCTAACAACTAGGGCAATATCTGGTCTACTATGTACAACATACTGTATCTTTCCAATCATAGATTTGTATTGTGTTTGATCAACCTCACCAATAGTGTGTTCCTTTGATAATTTCACTCTAGTCACCATAGTTGTACCGATTGGTTTAGATTCATCCATTCCAAATCTTTTCAAGATTCCATTCACACACTTGGATTGAGTAACATAAATACCTTTTGGTACTTGACATACTTGTAATCCAATGAAAATAGTTATCTCTCCAAACATTAACATTTCAAATTCAATACTCATTTGACAACCAAATGACTTACTCAACATATCATTTCCTCCAAATATTATATCATCAACAAATATTTTAGCAATCAACACCATATCTTGTGCTTCATTTTTCAAGTACAAATTATTATTTTCACTTGTTCTAGAATATCCCATCTTAACTAAATAAGAGTACAACCTTTCATAACAAGCTCTTGAGGCTTTTTTTAGTTCATATAGTGCTTGTTCAATTTGCAGATCATCTCCTTCTTTCCATGTTCAACAAATCCTTTAGGTTATACATTGAATTTCTTATATGTAGATTAAGCCAATAGAGTCCTTACTCCTTCCAATCTAGCAACAGGTGGAAAAGTCTCACCATAGTCAATTCCTTCTTTTTGGGCACAACTTTTGTAGACCAATCTAGCCTTATTTCTTATGTGTTCTCCATTCTCATTCATTTTTCCTTCTTCTTCTAAAAATCCACTTTGTTCCAATCACATTCTTATCAGTAGGGCTTAATGCAAGTGTCCTTGTGTTTTTCTTCTCAATTTGATCAATATCCTCATTCATAGAATTAATCTAATATTCATCATATAATGCAAGTTAAACTGATCTAGGGTCAAAATTAGCTTTTAAACATGTACATTCTCTTAGTTTTCTTCTTGTTTGTACTCCAAGACTTCTATATCCAATAATTTGTTTAAGTGGATGGTTCTTTCTCACATATTTGGTCAATACATGTTTAGTTATTTGATTCTCAACATTTTCTTCACTTGGTAGGTGTTCAATTTCCTTCTTGGGTTGTACCATCTAGTGCTCGGGTATCACTTTATGAGACTCGATACCCATAGTTTGATGCTTGGATGCAACTATCTAATTCTCAATAGCTCTATGCTATAACTTGGGTAGAGTGTCTATGTTTCTTCATAGACATAAACAAACTTATTTATAATCTCTAGATTCCTTCTTTCTTTCTAGACTATTTATCTCTGCAAACTCATCAAATCTTATATTTTCATTTTCAATCATCCTGTTAGTAGCCCTATTCAAATATTTATAATATTTTATCTTAGATGAATATCCTAGGAATATACCTTCATCACCTTTAACATCAAGTTTACCATTCCTAGAATCCTTGTGAATATAACATCCACTTCCAAAGATTTTGAAATACATTTGGTGTATGACCATACCATAGCTCATAGGGCGTCTTGTTTGTTCCTTTCTTCAATTGAACTTAGTTGAGAGTGTAAACAATAGTACTAATTGCTTCTCTCTATAATATCCGAGAGACCTCCTTCTCAATCATCAGTTTCCTTGCAAAATCCATGATAGACTTATCTCCCCTTTCAACAATACCATTCTATTGTGGTATCGCCAGTGCAGATAACTATCTTCTGATACCATTCTCAACACAAAAGTTAGTGAATTCAATAGACATAAATTCACCAGCTCTATTAGATCTTAAACATTTCAATGATTTACCAGTTTCCATTTTAGCTCTTTCTTTGTAACACTTAAACATATCAAAATAATGTGATTTAACTTTCATGAACATTAGAGTCACCATCCTTGAATAATCACCCACAAAAAATATAAAGTATGCATCACCATAGTAGCTATCAACTCCAACTGGACCACATAAATCAATATGCACTAATTCTAGAATATCACTGAATGTGTGTGACTTGCTAGAAAAACTAGACTTTATCATCTTACCGAGATGACATTCCTTGTATATTGCATTTTCATATTTTTATAGATTCGATAAGCCTCTTACTCTTTTCTTTCTACTAATTCTCACCATATTTTCAAAGTTTACATGATGTAACCTTTTATTCCATAACCACACATCCTCAATTATAGCAAATAAACATGTCTCAATTGTAGGATCAAGGTAGAATAAGTTACCTTTCATTTGCACTCCTATTCCAATTAGATTACCTTCATCATCAAAGATTTTGATTGACCTTTTCTCAAATTCCAGTTTGTGACCTTAGTTATTCAACTAAGAAACACTCAAAAGGTCATATTTAAGTCCTTGAACCCAATATACATCATCACATAAGATATTATCATTTATTATTAGTGATCCTTTACCTTTCACTGAGTATGGAATATCACTCCTAAACTTAACAGTTCTACCATCATCAATTTCTTCAAAATTTTCAAACTTACTTAGATCACCCGTCATATGATGTGAGAAACCACTACCAATAACCCAAGAATCATTCTTTGTAACATGTGAAACAAAGGCAATTTCATTCTTATATGTTTCACTATTTGGCTCTTCCTTGATTGCAACATACACTAGTAGAATTAGTGCCAATACATGACTAAGTGACTAAAATGTTTAGTCACATGACTAAAAGTGATGAAATCCTACTATTTGTTATAACACATAACTATAAATAACTAAATAAATGACTAATTTGGTAATCATGTATAATCAGAAGGTCAAATAAACTAAAATGACTAAACAAATGAGCAAATAAATGAATAAATAATAAATCACCAAGACATACATCAATAAATGAATGATTATTAATTTTTACACCAACAATTGATAATTTTAGGATAAATGATGTATCTATTGCTACACAATTAAATCATTTTCTCGAGTTTATCCTATCTTCTTTCAATGTTATCTTTAGGACAATGAAGTAACTAAAAAACTTATTAAAATAATATTTGAGTATTTCTTTTAGGCACACATTATCATTTTGATAATCCAATAAATTTTGGTTTACTAAATTTTCATTAGATTGTCATATAACTATTCTCCATTATATTATTTGGCATTGAAAGCTAATTAAATAGTGTTAATTACATATTAAAACATTTGTTTTATATTGGCATTCCAAAATAGGGTATGAGTATTTTTTATAAGGGAATATGTATCAAGTGGTAACCTACTATTAGTAGATCTTTGATAATTTTATGATATCTTACACATGGGGAGTTGTTGAGTAATTTTTAGTTGAGAATATTGTGATAGACATGAGAGGTGAGCATTATTGGAGGGAAGTTATTGAGATATTACTTTAATTTATTATTTAGGAGCGGGGCATTGAAATTTGGATGCCTAAGTTAGCCTTCATAGATCTATTTATTGATTGGGCATTATATATTTTTGATATCTAATTTCACTACACCAAAACTGTATTATTTTTTAGCACTTGTGGGCATTCATACATAACGAGCTCTTAGATACTAAGCAGAGTTAATGAAAACCCTCTAAATTCTTGAAAGCAATTCAATATATAGGTTCCTTTCAAAACTTGTTATATTGTAAAATCATACTTAAAAAAATCTCTTTGATTTCTTGAAAACAATCTCATTGAAGATTGCATTTTTAATTAAAGATTTCTTTGTATTTTCTAACATTCTTGAAAAAATATTAATATCTAAAATTTATTGATTATTTTTTATATTATTATTATTATTTGATTTTCTATATTTCCTACATAATAACAATGAAATATTATTTAATTAACAAATAATAAAAATATTAATTAATTTTAAATATTAAATATATGAGTAAGATAACTTGATTAGTAATAAGAAAGATGATCTAATATAATCACCACGAGCATCTTTTTAATATACCCCATTAAGATAAAGTCTAAAATACCTCACAAAACAAGTCTAAAGGCATATTATTGGCCGATAGAGTACATGACACACATTTTAACATTGTTCGACATAAATAGATTTAGCAACCTCTGTCTCCAACTTCCAGGCATAACTTTGTTTGGATGTCCTTTGCAAGGTGTGTTTGGCCTATTTTGAGATGAAGGCACCACAACCATGAGCTACTTCTCAGAATTAGGGTATTCATCATGGCTCTCAGAGCTTTTCTCTCCTTCCTCTTTCTCTTCTTTAGTTTCCATTGTTGTTTGTAGGAAATAATGGATCTCTGTTCTTTGCATGTCCTGCAATAGGTGTCTCTGAAACCCTTAAGAATCTTTTGGATACCATTTGTATATGTCATTCCTTATTTATCCTATTCTTAAATTATTTGTAGCATTATAGTAGAAAACCATAATTTATTTGAATGCTTGAAGTGTCTCATAGGTTTGGATGAGCCCAATAATTCTTTGTGGGTAATAACTACGACTTTTGTAAATCATTCATATTTTAATTTGATGACTCATTAAGAAATATGTATTTGAAATGTCTTGGTTTTTTGTTTGTGGCCCAACATTCCATCTCTTATTCTTACTCTCATGTAGACATATCATGCCAAACTGGAACACTCTCTGATAAGGTAGGCACATTATTTGACATAGTGTCTCAAAGAAACTCATTACAAGTTACTCAAACTCCATAGCACTGTGCATCTAAGTATTTAATTGAATTTGAGAAAAATCTACCAATTATTAATGGAAAAAATGAATTAAAATTCTATGTAAAATAGCTCAAGTAATTTCATGGGAACACTGAAGATGAGCCAAGAAACATTTTGGCTCATCACAATACTATATTGCAAAAAAAAATCTCATTCTTAGTATCTTTATATATTTCGAGCTTGTAATATGACTAGTAGAAAAGTATGAAAGGACATAACCTTTATACCTCTATATGAGTTAACCAATAACCTATTAAAGGAAACCCACTGGCTATCCTAGTATTACCAGCAGAACCACCCCCCCACCATTTAAAAAAAAAAATTGATATGGAAGACTGTTAAATCATTATGATAGAAATTGAATATTTATAGAAGCATTTGTGAAAATAGTTGAGGGGCTTATTTATGTTGCAATTAAAGATGATTTCAAGGAATAGTTATTGTTAATCTCAGATTGGTTTTGACATATGAGTGACAATATACTTAAGTCATTTACTTAGTTCATGCCAAAAAAGTAATACGTGCTAAGCATAAAGTTGTGAGATAGTATATATCAAGTGACAAATATCTAGTGTGAGCCAAGTAACTAGTAAGTGTCGAGTCACTCAAGTGCTAAGTAGATGCTATGTGCTAAGCTATTTATATGCCAAGTGATCAGTGGATGCTAAGTCATTTAGAGGTCAAGTTACAACATTGAAGTTGTAATTGATGCCAAGCATCAGGAACTTCGAGTGTCGAGTTACACAATTTTGACATAGATATTTGTAATAACATAAACTTCTATGTAAACCATTTTTGGTCTGACTTAAGGATTGTTTTATGATCTTTTATGATAAGGACAAATCTTAATTATGAATCCCTATGCATTACATGCATCCAATCAAAAAAAGGGAAGGTTTAAGCAACAATATGGGTGAATCACTACCGTTGATTCATACCTAACCCTAAGTCACCTAGGTCTTCTTAAGGAGGACAAACCCTAAATTTTTTGTATGAATGCTTAAGGAGAATTGAAGAGAGTTTGCATGTGCAGACAAAGCATTCATGGTGACTAAGGTGTTATGATTTGAGTTACATTGTTGAATCAATTAAGGAGAACAAAGGAAAGGGATCGGAGGACATCATAGATACATTTGATAAAAAAGGATCAAGTACACATCATGATAAAGGTAATCTAACATCAAGTGATAGAGTGATAATCGAAGGATCATTGCTGAGACATTCTAATAGGTGAATAAGTTAAATCTCTTAATAGAGTAGTCTTGATAGGCCATTGTAAATGTTTTAACATGGTTCTTACTTCATTGTAAGTTAAAGTCCTTTTACTAGGCACACTTTTAGTAGGGTGTTTAAATAATTTAACAAGGTAAGATCTAACAATCTTGTAAGCCTTTAATAGGGAAAACCTTTCATAGGGTAGATCATGTTTCATGATCAAACATATACACTTTATTACTACAGTAGTGAAGATTTGTTGGTGTCATCCCCTCCCTAGTTTTACCTTCTCCTTGGAGGGTTTTTAGGTAACCAAATATCTTGTGTCATACATGTGTTGAATATTTTACTTTCATGCTATAGATGTATATGCTTAATTTGGTATTCTAGTTTATATGCATAGATTGTGAGATGGATGTGTGGTGAATAGTTTTTGAGGTTGAAAGTTTTAAGTGCTAATTCAACCCCCCCACCCCTCCCCCACCTCAAAGTTTACTTCCCTATTGTATTCCTAAAAATTGGTATCAGAGTTGAGTTCTCTAGAAAGTAAAGCTTTGAGCTTTGAGGAAAGATCTTGGAGATGGAAGTCTACAAGTTGGGAAAGACTTTTGAGAACCAGAAGATTGAAATACAACTTGCCCTAAATCAACTGAATGAAGCAAGAAATGAATTAAATATATCATTAAAGAGAAGGAAGGAAATTAATATTGAAGAGAATGACACACGATACCAAGAGATTGATACTACTAAATTATTTGCATATGGAAACACAAATAAATCCAATGCAACAATTGCAGATATGATGGAAAGGAATATAACCCTAATTAAAGAGGTCAAAAATCTCAAAATAGAACAAGAAGTCCAATTAGTACTACTATGTGAGGTGACCTAGTAGAAAAAGAAAGCTAAAGAGGAAAAGTCATGATTGAAGATAACAAAAGATTTTGACCAATAGATTGGAAGAGAAAACATCAGAGGTAACTAGTGTATGCCTAAAATGTGAGCACACTTCTATGCATCATTATATCCAAGATTGCTCAAGAATAAGGTCTTGAATGGTGGCTCATAGCTCTCTACTCATGGAGTGCAAGGGTTTGTGATGGAGGCCCTCAGTTTGACCTAGTTTGTGCCCATGCAAGTACACCATAAAATGAGAGATTCAAGGATCAAAATATGCATGAAAATAAAGATGGAAGCTAATATAAATAATGAAAATGTAAAGAAATGCAAGAAATGAAATCAAATCTATGAAAGGAAATAACAATGCAATATTTAATCTATGAAAACAACTATGGATCGAAACTTATATGAAAATGCAAGGATGGATCATGATGATGAAAGCCATGATGCATGAGAGAAGAATACAAGAAGATAAAAGTTCTCCACAAAAAGCTTTAATGCTCAAACTCCTCCAAAAATTGCTCTCCAAACTTGCAACATAACAATAGCATAATCATGGATGTCAAAAATGAGGAGAGGGCTCTCCCTTATAAAGAAGAATAGATGATTAAGATTAAGAGGAAATAAGATTTAATCAAGGGTGGAGAAAGAATGATCCGTGTGAGACAAAATTCCACCAATGAGAAAAGAGGAGGAAAATTAAATGGAATCCCACTTAGAAATACGTGCATTTAAGTGTAGAGGAAAAAGAATTTATTTAATTTTTATTTATTTTATTTCCTTTTTCTCAAGTGGGATTTTATTTATTTAATTGAAAGAGGAATTTTCTTTTAATTCAAAGGGGATTTTATTTAATTAAAAGGGAGCAAGTTCTTTTAATTGAATAGGAAATATTTAATTAAATTAAAAGAGGGGTTTTTCTCTTAATTAATTAAATATGGATTAATTATTTAATTAAAAGAGAGGTTGTCTTTTAATTAAATAAGACTTAGGATAAAATGATCAAACCTTTAGGAAATATTGTAATAATTAAATTAATTACAATTTGACCAAAGAAACTGATTTGAATTGATTTAATAAAATATTGCAAACTATTGATTCAAGAAATTTGATAAATTAAATAATGAGGGCCCATAGTCTAGGCAACCATTTTAGGGTGCATACATATTCCCTTCTTTGACTAATGTGTGATTGATTTGGGAACACATGTAGTCAAAGAAAGAAATTGAAGTGTGAAATTGATATGGGATCGCAAAATAACCCAGATGTGTGGTTGATTCAGGAACATATCAGGACAAAGAATACAAATAAATTTTGACTTAAAAAAATCAAGAATAAAATTGATAAAATTAAATCAAGGATTGAAGTTGATATATACTATCCCTTCGTGATCAAAATTGAAATGAGATAGAGGAGAAACAAGAAATTGATACATTTGATCAAATTGAACAAAAGAGAAAGTTCTTGATGTAAGATGACATATATAAGAATCAGAAAACCAAGGTAGGACATCAAGAATGAAATATTATGCCCTAAAGGTGAATTAGAAGAAAAGAAGTGAGGTAAAAGCAAATGGAAGATAGAAGTTTGGAAGATATGGAAAGAAATAGAAAGAACAAAATACAATGCCCCAAAATTAATCAACTATTTAAGATATAAATTTTGATTAAGATTACGAAAGAAGATAAGAAAATGAAGATCAAAACATGACCACAGTTGATTAAAAGTCCACAAGAAAGATGAAGGGAAAACCCTCTAAAACTCATAATGCAACCTAAAAATGCAAACTAACATGAAGTCTAATAATGCAAGCTACATGAAAATGAAAAGGTGTACTTGCAAAAGAGCAACTGTAACATAGGATTTTGTGTTCATCATTCATTAGAGAATGTTAAAGAAATTATTTTCATTATTGGGCCATTGTTAACGGACATTGAAAAATCACACAATAATCACTAGTTACAAGCACAACTATGAAGATATGAATGTGATTTATACCAGATTTGAATGTGGAAAGATTCTAACATAAGCATCAAATATATAAAGGTCAATATGACTTCAATGTTAGCTTACCCAATTTAATGTAGAAAAACCATGCTCACATCAAGGCATAGATGCTAGGATGACCGAAAGAATGGTTGTGCAAAAAAAATCAAGGATGATGCCTCAAATCTCCTAAGTATTTCAAGGGGACAACAAGAGACACTCTGGAGTTTCAAGACCATATCCATAAGAAAAAAATAAATAAAAACATGCCCCAAGCCCCAAGTCCTCTAGCTATTCATCCTAGAGATACTTATCAGATAAGGACACTCAACAAAAATAAATAATAGTCAGCACAAAAAGAAAAGATCATAACATAGCTCAAGCATTAAGTGTTTGCATTAAAAAATTTAAGTGTGTTAATTGATACTAAGTTTCGAGGATAAGGATCAAATGTGTGCAAGCAGGTAAGATCACATGATGAAGCTAGATGAAGACCAAATCGATAAGTGTTGAAAAACACTCGATGTTAGGGTTTGTATTGAAAAATATAGTTGGGGTGGTGTTGAAAAACACCATTTGCAAGGCGTCCTAAAGACTAATGCAACCAAGAGACTAAAGAAAACATAGTTATGCCCCCTAGATAAAGACCAATTCCAAACCAAGGCAACAAGGACAAGGCATGATGGAGAAAGGCCAAGTGTCAAGGACACACACTAAGAAATAGGGGTGCAAAGGCCTCAAGTGTTAGTTTGTGGTGACTGATAAGGGAAGTACTCTACATACTTCATAAATTCTTTGGGGTTCAGAATTTTTTTTTTGGGTTGTGGCCGATGTATGGCCGACATATGGCCAACATGTTGTAACCTTAAAGTGGCATAAAAATAATTGTATAAAAGGGATTAGGGTTAGGTTTTTTCATTGTGAGTGATGCAAAAATTGGTTCTTGCGATGGTATTGAGCTATAAGGGATTATGGATTTTAATTAGGTTGTAATCACTGGATTGTAATAATATCAGACTTGCTGTTTGGTGGATGTAGCCTAGGGATTGGGTGAACCACATTAAATCTTAGTGTCTTGTGTTCTTTTTAGTGTGATCTATTACTTTTTGTTATTGGTTATATTTGCATGTAATTGTAATTTTTGTTCGTGGTTTAATCCTAACAAGTGGTATCAGAGCGAGGTTGTTTTTCAATTATTCTCTGTAGGAAAGTCTTATAGTTGAGTGGGAGTCTCACAGTTGAGTGGGAGTGATGGTAGATGAGGTTAAGCTAAGGGTTGATTGGTTTAATGGGAAAAACTTTTAGTTATGGAAGATGCAAATAGAAAACTATCTTTATCAGAAGGATTTATGGAATCCATTGGAAGGCAAAATCAAGAATCAAGGATCTATGTCAAATTAAAAATGGGATCTTTTAGATAGAAAGGCACTTGGAAGCATTCAATTATGCTTGGTACCATTAGTGGCATTTAATATTATAAAGAAAAGACGATAGAAGAGTTGATGCAAACCTAGTGAAACTATATGAAAAGCCCTCCACTTCAAACAAGGTATTTCTCATGAAGCATTTATTTAATATGAAAATGGAAGAAGGTGGATCTATTGTGGATCATTTAAATGAGTTTAATACTATTACTAGTAAGTTATCTTTTGTGGGTATCAATTTTGATGAAAAAATTAGGGCTCTCTTGATTTTGTGTTCTTTGCTTGAATGATGGAATGGCTTGGTAATGGCTATGAGTAATTTTGTTCTCGAATCTAGTACCCTAAAATATGATGATGTGATTGGTGTTATTTTGAGTGAGGAAACTTATGAGAAATTATTAGGTGGATCTACATCTAAAAGTTCTTTGAATGCACAAAGTTGAGGCAGAATGATTGAGAGAGGAATTAATTCTAAAAATCATGGGAAATCAAGAGGAAATTCAAAGGGGAGGAGGTCTCAATCAAGAGGACCAAATGACTGCTGGTACTATGGGAAACCAGGGCATAAAAAGAAAGTATGTTGGACTTGAAAGAAAAATGAAGGAGATAAACTAGATGGAGACAAGGAGGCAAATGTGGTAAGTAACAAATCTGAAGAGGATGCTTTGCTTCTATCTTTAGAAAGTGTTGATGATTCATGGGTTTTAGATTCTAGTGCTTCATTTTATGCTACACCTCATAGAGGTTATTTTATTAATTATGTCCAAGGAGATTTTGGGCTTGTTTATTTGGGGGATAATGAACCCTGTCAGATTGTTGGAAAGGGAAAAGTTAAGATTAAGTTGCAGAATGAGAATCATTGGCTACTACATGAGGTATGACATGTTCCAAGGCTGAGTACAAATTTAATTTCAGCAGGGAAACTCAATGATGAGGGTTGTGTAGTTACTTTTAATGATAAAAATTGGAAGGTTTCAAAAGTTTCTCTTGTGGTAGAAAAGGTGTGAAAGTAGGAACCTTATATCTTTGTACAAGTCATATTTTTCCTTCTACTTTAATTGGTTTAGAGAAAAAGGAATGTTCAGGAATAGTTGCTGCAGTTGAGCAGGGAGAACAAATAGCTGCTGTAAATTCTGATACAATGCTGTGGCACAATAGACTTGGGCACATGAGTGAGAAAGGTATGAAAGTACTTCATTCAAAGAATGTTTTACTAGTCTAAAATGTGTTAATATGGATTTCTATGAAAGTTGTGTGTATGGAAAACAAAAGATAATGTGTTTTGTGAAGACTAGGAAGGAAAACAAAAAGAAGAAATTAGAGCTTATGCATACTGGTGTATGGGGACTGGCTTGGGTATCTTCCCTTGGTGTCTCTCATTATTATGTTACATTTATTGATGACACAACTAGAAAGGTATGGATTTATTTCTTTAGATATAAATCTGATCTATTTCAAACTTTTAAGAAATGGAAATGCTTGGTTGAAAATGAGACTAGTAAGAAATTAAAATGTCTCAGATCTAATAATGGTGGTGAGTATTGCAGTCATGAATTTGAAGATTATTGCTCCACTAATGGTATTCATAGAAAAAAAATTGTTCCAAAGACTTCAAAAGAAAATGGACTGGTTGAACGCATGAACACGACTATAATGGAGTGTGCAAGGAACATGAGGTTGCATGCTGGGTTTCCCTTACACATGTGGGTAGAGGCCATCAATACTGATATATATTTGATTAATAGAGGTCCCTCTACTCCTTTGGGTTGTGGTATTCTAGAGGAAGCATGGATTGGTAAGAAGGTGAGTTATTCTTTTCCCAAGACCTTCGGTTGTGAAGCATTTTCTCACATAGATTCTAAAAATAGAACCGAGCTGGAAGCTAAGTCAAAGAAATGTGTATTTTTTGAATATGGAATTAATGAATTTGGTTATAGGCTTTGGGATTTTGAAAATCATAAAATTTTAAGAAGTAGGGATGTCATATTCAATGAGAAAATTTTGTACAAAGATCTATTGCAACAACATGAGAAGAAAGAAAATGATTATGTAGTGTTGGATAATACTCCAAAAGATGAGGTTCCAACCATTCCTCATGATGTGAAATAATAGCAACAAAAAATACCACACACACTAGTGAATGTTAGATGGTCAACAAAGCAAATTAGATCTCAAGAAATATTTTCTCACTCGTTATATTTTATTTTACTTACTGATGCTGGTGAACGTGAATATTATGATAAATCTATGTAGGTGGATACTAAGATTCAGTGGGAGTTTGCAACGAAAGATGAAATAGAATCTTTGCTTAAAAATAAGACATGGGATTTATGCAAGTTGCCTGCAGGTAAATGAGCTTTACAGAATAAGTGGGTTTATAGGTTGAAAGAAGAGGATGAAGGTAAGAAAAGATTTAAAGCTAGGTTAGTTGTAAAACTATTTGCATAGAAAAAAGGAATGGATTTTGATGAGATATTTTCTCTTGTTGTTAAGATGACTTCTATGCATACTATTTTAAGTATTGTGGCTACTAAAGATTTGCATTTAGAGTAGCTTGATGTTAAAACAATCTTCCTTCATAGTGATTTGGATGAAGAGATATATATGGCTCAGCCATAGGGATTTGAGGTCAAAGGTAAGAAGAACTGTGCAAATTGAAGAAAATTTTATATGGCTTAAAGCAAGCACCTCAAAAATGGTATCTAAAATTTGATAGTTTTATGCATGAGCATGGATACAATAGGTGTCAATCATATCATTGTGTCTACTTTAAGAGGTTGGATGATGATAGCTACATTATTTTATGTTTATATGTTGATGATATGCTTGTAGCTGGGTCTAACATGGATCATATTAAGGGGTTGAAATGCTAGTTAGCACATACATTTGCTATGAAAGATTTGGGGGCAGCAAAAAAATCCTCGGTATGAAGATTTGTAGAGATAGGAAGAATAGACAATTTTCGTTATCTCAGGATGATTATGTTGAGAAGGTGTTGCAATGTTTCTCTATGGAGAATGCTAAAGCTATTAGCACACCTTTACCTGGTCATTTGAAGTTGACTAAGGAGATGTGTCCCAAGACACAAGAAGAAGAGGATAAGATGCCTAAGGTACCCTATGCTTCAACTGTAGGAAGCTTGATGTATGCTATGGTATGTACAAGGCCAGATATGCACATGCAGTGGGAGTCATTAGCAGGTATATGAGTCATCTAGGAATTGAGCATTGGAATGCAGTCAAGTGGATTCTCAGATGTTTCAGAGGAACATCTAATAAGTGTTTACACTTTGGGGGCTCTAATACTAATTTATAGGGCTATGTTGACTCAAATTTGGTAGGGGATATTGATACCAGGTAGAGTACTATAGGTCATGTCTTTACTATTGGTGAGGCAGCCATGAGTTGGGTTTCTAGGTTACAGAAGGTTAATGCTTTATCCACTATAGAGGTAGAGTATGTTGCTGCTACAGAGGTAGCCAAGGAGATGATATGGCTTTAGTTCTTCTTGGAAGAATTGGGACACCCTCAGAAGGATAATTATTTGTTTATAGATAGTCAAAGTGCCATTCATCTTGCAAAGAATTTAGCTCTGCATTCAAAGACCAAACACATAAAGTTGTGGTACCATTTCATTCGGTCAGTTTTGGAGGATGGACAATTAAAGCTAGAAAAGATACATACAGATGACAATCTAACAAATATATTTACAAAGGTAGTAACAAGGGAGAAGCTAAACTCCTCTTCAACTTTGGTTGGTCTTCTATACTAAACATGAATACAAAACAACAGAGTCTAGGGTAGTTTGATCTAGTTGGAGCCCCATGTGGTAGTGGTATTGCTATAGGATCAGTCTCCAAGTGAGAGATTGTTGTCTAGTGTGGAGTCTAATTAGTCCCCAAGTGGGAGATTGTTAGTTTGTGGTGACTGATTTGGGAAGTACTGTACATACTTTATAAATTCTTTAAGGTTCAATTTTTTTTGGGGCCATGGTTGACATATGGCCGACATATGGCCGACATGTTGTAACCCTAAGGGACATAAAAATACTTGTATAAAAGGGCTTAGGGTTAGGTTTTTTCATTGTGAGTGATGCAAAAATTGGTTCTTGCAGTGGTATTGAGTTGTAAGGGATTACAATTGTAATCAGGTTGTAATCACTGGATTGTAATAATATCAGACTTGCTGTTTTGTGGATGTAGCCCAAGGATTGTGTGAACCATGTTAAATTTTGGTGTCTTTTGTTCTTTTTTGTGTGATCTATTATTTGTTGTTATTGGTTATATTTGCATGTAATTGTTATTTCTGTTTGTGGTTTAATCCTAACATCAAGTAGCTCTCGTTTCCATGTTTTCACCACTTGGATTTGTTTGTTTTTTAGATAATTTTTTTTGGAGATACATGTCAAAGCACCTATTACCAAGATGATCATTTTTTAGGACATTTTTCAATTTTTAAAATTGTGATAGTATATCATTTTTTTTCTATTTTTTAAAGATCAATAAATATGTACAAAGATGCCCCTAGACAAAATGGGCATCATGGATAGAACTTTTTCAGGTTTAAGACATTAATAAGATTAGGGAGTTGCTCTCCCTCTACTATAGATAGTAAATAGGTAGCAGACCCAAAAGCTTCTATAATAATGTAAGGTCCAAGCCAATTAGGTTCAAATTTACCCTTTTGATCTCTATTCTATTGATTTTTAGGATTTTCATGTAGGACAAGATCTCCCACCTGGAATTCTCTAGGGTGAACCTTTTTGTTGAATTATTTTTACAAGCACTTTTGATAGACCCTCATATGGTCAAATGATGCTTGGCATTTCTCATCTAGAAGTTCTAACTCTTGAAGTCTCATGGCATGGCAGTCTTCATTTGTAACTAGACCTTTGAGGGACACTTTGAGTGAAGGAATCTCAACCTCTAAAGGTAATACTACTTCAACACCATATGTAAGGGAAAAAGGAGTAGCCCTAGTAGGAGTATGGATAATCATTCTATAGGCCCACAAAGACAGATTTATTTGTAAGTGCCAATCCCTACCACTCATATGAACTATTCTATGTAAGATTTTGAGAATGGTTTTATTTGATGCTTTTGCTTGACCATTTCCTTGCGGGAAGTAAATGGAGGACCAATTTTTTTTTATCTTGAATTTCTTATTAATTTGTTTAAGTTCCTTATTTTTGAACTAGCCTCCATTGTCAGTGATAATCTTTGAAGGAACTCCATATCTACAGATAATATGATTATGAATAAATAGAGAAACTATCTTGCCCGAGGCAACAAAAAGTAGGATAGCTTCTACCCATTTAGTGAAGTAATTAGTAGCAATGATAATAAACTTGTGTCCACATGATGAGTTGGGATGAATCTACCCAACAAGATCAAAGGCCCAATATTGAAACAATCATTGAGAGATAGAAGGAACAAGTTCCCTACCTGGAGCATATATCAAATTACCATGTTTTTGACACTTTTCACATAACTTTGCAAAAGCTACTGCATCAATCTACATCATGGGCCAATAGTATCTCACCCTAAGCAACCGTTGAGCTATGGAAAGACCATTCGAATGTCCTCAATAGATGCCCTCATGGATGTCAACTAATGCTTGATTGGATTCTTCCTTTTCTAAGCATCTAAGAAGTGTTCCATCTAGACCCCTCCTATACAAATCTCCAGAGATAAGGGAATGGTGAGAGACATTTCAAATAAGGTTTTTACATTTAGATTTGTCAAAGGTGTTAGTTATAATGCTATCATGAAGGTATGAATAAATGACATTGTAACAGGGTGACTCATGACCAACAATGGTACAAATAACATGACTTTCTTGGGAATCATAGATAGGGTGATGTAGCTCTTCCACCAAGAATTCAAATATTGATTCATGTTACTCTAATTGAAGAAGTGAAGTAAGTGTAGCCATTCTCCATTCTACAACCATCTTAATTCCATTTGTTAAAGCTTCACATACTCAACAATGTTATTTTTACATGGAAATAATAACTTGTAAGATTTAGGAATCATGTACCCATGAGGAGAAAAAAACAACACACCAGCTCTGAAACCATTTTGCATAAAGGACCCATCAAAGAACATCTTCCATGTTCTTTCAGTCATATAAATGAGTTGCTCATCTGGGAAATCAACTTGAATAGGTGCATTATCTTGTAGTGGAAAATTAGCCAATTGATTTTCTACAGCTTGACCTTTGATTGCTTTACACTCAATGTACTCTATGTCAAACTTTGAAAGGATAATCATCCATTTAGCAAGTCTACCCATGAGGGCAGTGTTACCTAGTAAATAATTAAGTGGATCAATTTTTTCTGTGAGGTGTATAGTGTGCATAAGCATATAATGTCACAACTTTTGGGAAGTAAACACAACTCCAAGACACACTTTCTCTCAATATTGGTGTACTTAACCTCATATGAAATAAGAGTATAAATAATGTAGTATATTGCTCTTTCTTTCCCATGTTCATCCAGTTGAGCTAATAATGCCCCCAAGGAAGATTCTATCACTGAAATGTATAGAATAAGTGGTTTCCTTGGGATAGGAGGCATTAAATTAGGAGGATTTTCCAAATATTTATTGATTTGATCTATGCTCTTTTGACACTCTTCATTCCATACACATTTGAATCCTTTATGTAAGTTCTTGTTGAAAGGTTGAGCTCTATCTGGCAACTGTGAAATAAACCTCTTTATAGATTGAAGACTCCCTTGAATACTCCTCGTTTGACTAATGTATTTAGGAGGTGGCATATCCATGATTGCTTGAAATTTTTCAGGGTCCACCTCTATTCCTTTTGCTGAAATAATGAATCCTAGTAATTTTCCAGAGGTGACTCCAAATGCACACTTTTTAGGATTTAACCTTAGTTGAAATTGTTCCATGCGATCTAGAATAACTTCTAAATCATTTAATTGTGTATCTCTTTTCTTAGGCTTAACCAAGGTGTCATCCACATAATCTTCCATGCTTTTATGCATCATATCATGAAAAATAGTTTTCATAGTTCATTGATAGGTGACTCCTAAATTTTTTAATCCAAAAAGAATAACATTCCAACAATAAGTACCCCATGCACAAGTGAATGTAGTCTTTTCTTGATCTTTAGGAGCTATCTTAATATGATTATATCTAGAAAAACTATCCATTAAGGAATAAATCTCATAACCTGTAGTCATATTCACTATCATGCCTATATTAGGAAGTGGAAAATCATCCTTTGGGCATGCTCTATTAACATCTCTAAAATTTGTGCAAACTTGAATGGTTTTGTCATGTTTTGAAACTGGAACAATGTTTGATATCCATTTAGCATAGTCAATAGCTCTTATTAATTTTGCACCAAGCAGTTTCTCTAATTTTTCCTTGACTAGGAGAGCTATGTGATGATGCATCTTTCTCAATTTCTATTTAACTAGTTTAACACTTGGAGCTATGGATAAGTGATTCATAATAAGATTAGTGTCCAACCCTGGCATATCTAAATAAGTCCATGAAAAATTAATCTTCTTTCCTTGTAAGAACTTAGTGTAGGATTCTTTTTCTTATGATGACAAAGACTATGCCAAATGTACCATTTGTGAAGCTTTATCTGTATCCAAATTGATTGCTTTTGTTGGTTCAATGAGCACTAAAGATCTATTTCGAAAATAACTAGGGATACAATCAAGTACCTCATCCTTAGGTGTCTCAGAGGTTTTCACCCTTAGATATGTCCTTTCTTTTTACTTTTTTGGTTCTGACACAACTACATAGTGGTTTTCACTATTAGAACTCTTATTCTTTTTATTTTATTTTCTTTTGATTTTGCAACTAAGGTACTTAATGTCTAGTTTTGTCATGTTGTTAACTAGTTCATTGGTGGAAGAGACTATGGGTTCAATGGCATTCAAATAGTAGGCTATCACATAATCATTTTGAAACATTAAAATCTCATGTTCATGATTGCATTGGGACAAATCAATCAAATTGGGATGAACAGGGGGCAAATCAATGACTAGTTCAAGGTTATGAATATGAATGATATCTCTGGTGATCAAAGAGTTAGAGTTTATCAAGGAACTTCCTAAACTACCCAAATCAAGATTCCTCCTAACAAGTGAAGAATCATCCACTAAGGTAACATGTGAGTTCAAAACATCTATTCCTACACATGAGTCATCGAGTAACTGGGGTTGAGAACTATATGTATGAATAATGTCAATGTCCATATTAACTGTAGAAGGATCCAAGAGGGAGTCCCATTCATACTCATTAGAATTTGTTTCTGAATCTTGACTAGGATGCTTACACCATGAAGGCTTGGGGTGCCTAGATAGTGAAGCCTCAATATCATCAAGGGTCACACTCTCTTGTTCTAAATTTGCAGCTGTCTCATGATATATTAGACTATCTGAATCTCCCCAAAGGAGATTAGAAGGGACCCAATATTCACACATATCTTTTTGATTTTCCAAATTAGGCATGTACTCTTGTTCTTCTTCACTATCCAATTCATCAAGGATAGGATCAACATTATTGTGATTTACATATCCTAGGCCAATCAAATTCTTAGACTTCATTCAAAAAGACCATGATCAAGGGGTTCGACTCTAGCATCCAATCTATTACTAAGAGGACCATGTCTAGGATATCCCATCTTCTTGACAAAAGTATACCCTTTTCCATAAGATTTAGGAGAGGGAGTGAAGTTATCATTGTGTATATACTTACCTTCTCTATAAATCTAATCTCTAACAACCACATCTTCTTTCTCATCTTGAATAGGCACTAAAAACTATACAAATTTATCAAATAATGTCATAGATAAAGAGGAAGGTTTCATCTCTTATGAAAGTTTACCATAAGACCTAGGTGAAATTGGTAATTCTTCAAGGGAGTTGAGTTGATATCCCCCCATGCCAAAGCCTATGGATTTGAACTTGTCTTTACATTCAACTAAAGTTGCATCAAAATCATTTTCTTCTCTATTGAGGGGAACATGAGTACTTATTGAAATTCAGTTAATAGACAAAGTATTATCACCAGGTATACAAATCCCTATTCCATTGTAAGGGAAATTAACACACTAATAATAGGTAGGTGACACTACTTGCATATCATGAATCTATGGTCTACCAAGTAAAATATTGTACACAAGGGGTCCAACATCAACTATTTGGAATAAAATATCTTTTTCAATAGGACCAACCATAACGGGAAGGATGACCAACCCCTTTGAACTTCTCTCTTCCTCATCATAGGTTTTGATAATAATCTTCCTTCTAGTATCAATAACTTTTTCAAAATAACCTAATATCTTTAAAAGACTCAAAGAACAAATATTAAGCCCAACACCCCCATCTATCAACACATGCCTAACACAGATTCTATGGATCATGACCTCAATATGAAGGGAAATATTGTGAGGATGGCTCAAAGATTTATCATCTTCCTCTGAAAAGGAAAGGTAATGAGGGCTAGCAATATGTTTAACCATGTTATGGAATTTATCAAAATCTAAATTTTTGGGGACATTTTCCATGTGCAAAGTGTCCTCAAGGACTTATTTGTGTCTTGGTGACAACTCTAAAAGCCCAAAGATAAAAATTTGAGAGGGGGTTCTTTGCAATTGATCAAAAAGATTATAATTTGACCTAGGATTGACCACTTGTTTTGAAGGAACATACTTGGATTGCACTTGTTTTGGATTACTTGGTTGGTTTGACCTAGGTCCTTTGACAATTAGGGGACCTTGACTTCACATAACAACATTGAGACTTTGGGAAGACACTTGCTTAGGTTTACTTGGCTACTTTGAATTGGGTCCTCTAATGATAAGGGGACCTTGAGATGACTCTCTAGAGTGAGCATCCCCTTAGCACCAAAATAGGTTTTTCACCAAGGATAAGAGAGCTCAAATTTAAATCATAACCACTGGGATCTTTATCTTCCATCATGTTGAAACTTTCTTCTACAACCTCAAGCATATTGACAACATTTTTTGGATTTGCATAAATGTAATTGATTGTAGCCTTGCCATTCTTATGTTGGGAAGCTTCCCCTTTCTCATATTTGGGAAAAGGCTCTTTGAATGCTGTGTGATCAGCATTGGTATTTAATCCATCTATTTCAAGTTTTCCATTCTCAATAAGATCTTAAACAATATGCTTAAATCTCCCACAATTTTCAATATCATGTCCAATACCATTGTGAAGCTTGCAATAGGCCTTCTCATCCCACCACCATGGCTTAACTTTAGGTATGTGGAACTTTGTGAGATCATAAGGGTGCACAAGATTATGAGCAAGGAGCTTCATGAATATCTCTTCATATGACCCACCCAATTGTGTAAAGTTATGTTTCTCTCCTTTAGGCATTTATTGATATCTTAGCTTGTTACTTTGTTGATTAGCACTAGCCAAATATAGAACAACTTGGTCTTTAGGCTTAGAGGAATCCACAAATCCATCATTAATCACCTATTTTTTCTTATTCCAATATGTGTTCTTTCCTTTATCCTTATTATTATTGTTATTCATACCATTATTTTTGTTGTTTCCATTTTTTTTCAAAATACCTTGCTCTCTCAAAACATCCCCAATTCTAAATGTAGCTTCAACCATGGTATCAAAGGACACAAAAACCAGCTTCTTAACTTCGTACTTCATCTTAGGAACCATGTTAATAATGAGGATTTCAATCTTTTCTTTCTCTGGAATAGTCCTAGAATAGCAAGAGCACTATCATCTCCATCTTTGCAAGAAAGTAACAAAGGATTCTCCTTGATTTTTCTTTGTGTGACATAAGTCCAATAGCGAGATAGATCATGAAAGATTATATGCAAAGTGTTGAAAAAATCTTTGAATTAACTCAGGGAACATCTTAACAGGAGGAGTTATATTGATAAACCATTCCATTTCTTGACCCTTAAGACTCCTTGGAAATAATCTCATAAGATATGAGTCCTCATGATGAAACTCAAAAATCATAGTATAGAACTAACGCACATGATCATTCAAATCCCCATTTCCATCATATTTGTCATATTGGGGGATCTCTATTTTCTAGGAAAATCTTTCATGTCAACACTCTTATCAAAAGGATTTGGACAAATTGAATCAAGTGAAAAAGAATTCATGGGTGCCGATATTTTCTTTAGCTATTTCTTCAGTTGGTCAATTTCTTCTTTCATAAAGGGATCATGCTTTTGAATCTTTTTGTCTATATCAATGTTGTAAGGGACCTTAGAACCCTTGTTGATTAAATTTTGAAAGCATGCATCTTTATTTTGGTCCATATATGCTTCCATATGTTGCTAAAAATGTGGGTCTGGTTGCATAGCCATGAAATAATAAGCATTACAGTCAAAGTTTGAGATACCACATTCATATCATGAGCCATGATGAGCTTGTTGTGAAGGTTGTCTTGAAACTCTAGGAGGTGTTGGTCTTCTATAATAATCATGTCTTGAAGCTCTCCTTCCTCTAGGGCTAGGAGATCAGGAAGATGTTCTTGAGTGTCTTCCACTTTGTGGAGTCATAGGAGGGGTAGATGGAGGAGAGTTGTTTCCACCACCAATATGCACATTGTTGAATTGATTGTCAAGTTGCAAAGCCATGAGAAGGTCTTGTGCTTCTTGATTGGATTTCCTTTCTATCTCAATAATAACTTGCCTTTCTTCCTCTAGGTATCTAAATTATTCTTCCTTCTTAGCTTGTTCTTCTAGAATGGCTTTTCTATCATGCTCAACTAATTTGAGTCTACCACTCGTATAACCTAAAGATGCCATGAGCAGTGTACATGGTCTTGACTATCTAAATTGGCTACCAATAAATGTTGCATTCACACAAGCACTAGAAGGCTCACTAATTCTATCATCATATTGGGATTTCTCTTCTTGATAGGCATAATTCTTACCTTTCTTGGCCCTTTGGTGTGCATCCAAATATCTATCCTCAATATGGGGTGATGTTGGTCTATTTTCATGAGTGGGACCACCACTCAAAATGGTCAACATAGTATTCACCACTTCGATTCTTCTTTTGTGGAGCCATTGTAAAATCCATATCCATATCCAAGTCAGGTGATGCTAAGGGTGTACTCAACTCAATAAGGTCACTACTAGGGTCAAACAAAGCTTTTGGAATATTCTCAGGTGATTGAAAAAACATAGGTTCTTTTCCCTTACATCTTTGATGAGTTTTAACTAAAAGTAATTGTTTAAAGATGACTCGAGATCGCTTTCCTTGATCTACTTGATATCTTGTTGTAACCAACATGAAGGAAAAGGTACTAGGTAATAGGATAACCCTAAGAAGCATTGGTACCAAACTAGGATAGTAAAAGCACTCACTTGTCCAAAAGAGATTTGATAAGATAGAATTTAGCAATAGGCATAAACCAACACTGCCATAGAGGCGTCCACAACTTTGGGTGAATACCCTATCACATATGAACCAAGAGGATGATTTACTCAAATTATAAATAACTAAAATTGAATTTTTATGAAAGTGAAGAAATTACTAAGACTCTCCAAGCATAATATCAAAGAATCAAAAGGTATATCTTTCTCAACAAGGAAGGTCTCTAACTCACCAACTCCAAACAAGGTCACTTGTGAAATCAAAGATCACTAATTCAAGGGGTCAAAGCACAATAACCTAAGGTGAAAAAAAGTTTCTAACAATTGGGTAAGTAGCCTAATCTGAATTGGATCAACCTAGGTAGTCTAGAAATAACAGGATAGTAAAACATTTTGATCATAAAGTCTCGATTCAGGAACTTAGATCTTATTTGTTTTAAATATCCAACTAGGTGTGATAAATCTTGAATCATAAACTAGACCACAATACAAAAATTAGGGATTTCAAGAAAACATCTTCAAATAATGAGCATGGGGCAAAGCAACCTTGCACATAAACAATAATTTTGTCATAGTATTAGTGTAATCCCTAAAACCACCATTGTGTATGTTTTGAAAATGTTTTCCAATCACACACATAGTCCTAGAAAAGAAAATTTGGTAGCATTATGGTTCTTGGTAATGTTCAACTTTGCAGCTTTTCCAATCTAGAGTGGATGAAATCCAATCTTGGTACACTAGGGTTTTGACATATTCCAAGAATTTAATCAATTTGCGATACTGAGGAGATCTGAAAAACCAAAAAAAGACTACACCCATGAGAATTTACCCCACAAGGACATTTATATAGCAGTTGCTATTACCACATCAAAAATGGCTATTACTACTTGAGGTTCCATCCACATGGTTGACCCAATAAAGTGAATGTCCACTACAGTTAACCCTTTCTAATCAAGGAAGACTCACAAAGTTGTACCACATTGGGACTTGGTTTGGATCCAATGGTTCCAAGTTTCTAATGTGCCCAAAAGGGATCAAAGCATACTCCTCTAGCCTCTTCACCTTACCCAAATATAGCAAAAAAGATTCTTTCACATGCTAATTTGAAATCACCTCACCAAATTTTTGGCAAAGCCAATAAAAAAATCACCAATCTCAAAAGAGAAAGTACTAATGGATGTTGAGGACAAATCCAAGTAGAATAGTGAGATAATAACAAATATCCTTCCCTACCTACAAGGGGATCTATTGTCGAGAAGAGCTTTGCATGTAAGGCAAGTGAATGAAGCACATTCCCTCAAGAACTCTACAAATAGTGTTCATAGGGCCTAATTACTATGTGAAACACATATGCATGAAATTAAATCTAGATCTAATTTTAGAGCACTAAATGAAGTGTGAATCTATGAAAGCATGCAAAAGCACTCAAGCCAAACACATGAGAGGGTTCATTTTACTTCAAAATCCAAATGTTATAGAGATCCAAGAAAAATACTTGGTACTCTTTGAAACGCGTCTTTTCTCTATTGTACCTTTCATTTACACTTGAACGCTCGCTTGCAATGAACAAAGCAACAAGCAAAACAAGCAAACACAAGATATGCAATATATATCCAACTTATGAAAAATTAGGGTTAGGTCTAAAAATCTAATTTTCAAGAGTGATGATAACCAAAAGATAGCCCAAATGAAAGCTCACATCATGCATTGATCCGTATGAAAATTAAATGCAAGATATTCATTAAATGCCCTTTTTTGAATATTGATTTTTGACCTAGTTAATAAGATTGAACCTATATGATATGAATTCGGATCCAAAACCCTAAATGTAGAGAAAGGAACCTAGTAAAAAATTAGAAAGATTTTAAAAAATGTGAAAATTTTAAAAAATCTTTTCATTTGTGCCCTAGAGAGCCATTTTGTCAAAACAGACTAGTTTTTGCAAATCAAATTATTGAGCCGTAATATGTTCTCTAAAATCAAAATACAAAGAACCAAATATATTTAGAATTTAGAGAGTTTTCCAAAAATGCATACTTATAAAAAAAAATTTCTAATTTGTGCCCTAAAATGTTTTTTCATGGCAAATCAAGAAAAAATAAAAAATATCTCAAAAAAATTGGAAAATTTCATTGAAGCTTCTATGATATGTTGCCACCCTAAAAAAAAAAAATTTAGATTAAAACACCAAGACATTTGGGAGATATGATCAAAAATTTCAAATCTAGGGTATTTTTGTCTCCAAACAAATCTGCACAAGGGGGTTCACTCCAAAAATATCTAAAATCAACAAGTAAAGGTGGGTTGCCCCACGATGGGTGCAAAAAATGTATGCCTAAAATGTGAACACACTTCTACACATTATTATATCCAAGATTGCTCAAGAATGAGGTCTAGATTGGTAGCTCATAGCTCTCTATTCATGGAGTGCAAGGGTTTGTGATGGAGGCCCTTAGTTTGACGTAGTT
The DNA here is from genome assembly GCA_028749045.1 of Cupressus sempervirens. Lineage (NCBI taxonomy): Eukaryota > Viridiplantae > Streptophyta > Pinopsida > Cupressales > Cupressaceae > Cupressus > Cupressus sempervirens. Next base: position 352,860,170 of record CM053787.1, on the reverse strand, counting down.
TGTTCCCATGAAAGTACACTATAAAATGAGAGATTCAAGGATCAAAATATGCATGCAAATGAAGATGCAAGCTAATCTAAATAATGACAATGCAATAAAAAAAATCTAATCTATGAAAGGAAATAACAATGTAATATTTAATCTATGAAAACAAATATGGATCTGAACTAATATGAAAATGCAAGAATGGATCATGATGATAAAAGCCATAGATGCATGAGAGAAGAAGACAAGAAGATAGAAGTTCTCCACAAAAAGTTTTAATGCTCAAACTCCTCCAAAAATCCCTCTCTAAACCTCATAACAATAGCATAATCATGGATGTTGAAAATGAGGAGAGGGCTCTCTCTTATAAAGAAGAACAAATGATTAAGATTAAGAAGCAATAAGATTTAATCAAGGGTGGAGAAAGAATGATCTGCGTGAGACAAAATTCCACCAATGAGAAAAGAGGAAGAAAATTAAATGGAATCCCACTTAGAAATATGTGCATTTAAGTGTAGAGGAAAAAAGAATTTATTTAATTTCTTTTTTTTCAAGTGGGATTTTATTTATTTAGTTAAAAGAGGAATCTTCTTTTAATTCAAAGGGGATTTAATTTAATTAAAAGGGAGCACATTCTTTTAATTAAATAGGAAATATTTAATTAAATTAAAAGAGGGTTTTTTCTCTTAATTAATTAAATGTGGATTAATTATTTAATTACAAGCGAGGTTGTCTTTTAATTAAATAAGACTTAGGATAAAATGATCAAACCTTTAGGAAATATTGAAATAATTAAATTAATTACAATTTGATCAAAGAAATTAAATTGAATTGATTTAATAAAATATTGCTAACCATTGATTCAGGAAATTTGATAAATTGAATAATGAGGGCCCATAGTCTAGGCGACCAATTTAGGGTGCATACAACTAAGATTGCTAACATGTAATTGGACACTTTGGATCAAATGATGATTGCAAATCATGAACTAAATACAAAGGATATTGAGATCACAACACTAAAGTTGTAGAATGAACTAAGAAATGACCTGAAAAGAGAAAAGGAGTTTGCTAACAGTTTCAACAAACCTAGTGAAGCCATCAAGTACTTTGAATAATTGATAAGATCCGTTAGATCCAGTAGTGATACTTCTAGATTGGGTTACACTGGTACTAAAGAAGGAGAACCATCCAAAAGTGGTGAAGAAAGAAGTAACAAAGGGAAGAACCCAAAACATACTTGTCATAATTATGGTAAGATAGGTCATGCTACTAATGTTTGTAGGGGAAAGACTACAAATCAGAATCCTAAGTAGAAGTTCATGGGTCATTGCCACAAATGCAACAAACAAGGACACCAGGCACACAAATGCAGAACCAAGCCTATAAGCACACAAAGATTTGAAGGATACTACTATAACTGTCAAAAGTATGGACACAAAGCATATTTAGTTCTGAAAAGATTACATATGCATGAATAAAGATGCAAGTTGTTGTTAAGAATCTAGAAGAGATCTTTTAGTTTTTTTAGTTTTCATGTTATTACCAAGCATGAAAAGTTTCACTACAGTTTTCGAGTGAAATGTTAGTTGATACGAAGCTATCAAAGGTAATAGTGTTGACTAAGCTCATAGTGGTTGTCGAGTGAAAAAGAATCTTCATGGAAGCTGAGCGAGTCAAAATCTTTATTGAAGCTGAGCTTATAGCTGTGTAAGAACTAAGCATCAAATGCAAGGTTTTAAGGTCTATTTGATCAATTTCTACTCATTTGACATCATTCAAATTTGAAGGAGAGCATGAAGAGAAAAATACGAATTGAAAGAGATCATACCAATGTTTGCAAGTAGTTTGAATTTTTGCAAACCCTAGTTTACATAATGGCATCTAGTTCTTTAGATTCTAAGGTTAAAGAGGGTAAATAAGTTTTGAATGTGAAATTGATAAGCAATGAGATCAAACAACCACACTTTAGAGCCATCCCTGATATTGTTTACAAGCTAGATCATCTAGTGCATTGTCAATGATACCACCTCGAGTTTCAATGATTCAAGATGTAAGATGTTGCTACACATGCCAGGTGGATAGCATAGGAGACATGGAGATTAGGGAAACCTATGGGAAATTATGTAAAGATAGAGCATTGAAGGATGAATTCAAAATTATAGAGAGAAAAGGGTTGACCCATGCTCTAGATTTTCCAAATATTTTCAAGATTGAATGGATTAAGATAGTCCTAAGTAGAATTCATGATAATTCTATATGGTTGGATAATGGACCAATGAAAATCATCAAGAAAATTGTTTATAGAGTAACAGGGTATCGAACAATTGATTGACCTAAAACCATGAGAATTGAATCTAAAGAGGTCATTGAGAAAAATATAGGGGCTATGTGGAACAAACAAGGGATGACAATTGATACTATCTCAGATCATCTAATTGCATTTGTAGTGAGGATAATAGCACATAAATTGTACCAATCAAGTAGGCTCAAAAATGTACCATGTATTGCTATTGACATGGGCTATAAGATAGTCAAGGATATACCTATGAGCTTGCCAAGTTATAGATGCAACAATTGTTAGAAACTTTGGGAGCTATACGGAAGAAAAAAAGTGCAAAATGTAAATTTGGTTCAATTCTTGCATGTATGTTGTTTTATGTACAAAATACATTCCCCACATTTGGTAAAGTGTCTTGGAAAACAAATAGATCTATTGCAGTTCAGATAGGTGAGTTTATTGAGCAAGTTGGAAACAAATTTTAGTTAATTATGACTAGTTACTTTGAAGACTTCAAGAAATCATTGAAGAAGAGACTGAGGATACTAGTTTCACAAGTTGAGAAACCCTTAAATGATGTTTTATTTCTAGTTGACACTAATTTTACTTATGTTCAAGCTACTGTTCCAAGGGTAAGGTGGCTAAGGCCACTTATAAGGATTAAACCACAGAGATAAATAAAAATTACATGAAAATGTAACCTTAACATAAAATAATAGATTGAATAGAAGAGAACACAAGACACCAAGATTTAACATGGTTCACCCAAACACTAGGCTACATCCACCAAAAAAAAAGTCCAATATTATTAAGATCGAGTGATTATAACTTGATTACAATCTGTAATCACTTACAACTCAATACCATCGCAAGAAGTAATTTTTGCATCACATATTATGAAAAACCCTAACCCTAAGCTCTTTTTATACAAGAATTTAACTACTTTAGGGTTATAATCAATAATTACACATCAGCCCAAAATCCTCATAACATAGGGCCCAATTTTTAAAAAGTATTTATAGTACTTCCTTGATTAGTCACCACAAACAAACAATCTCCCACTTGGGGACTGATCATACTACACACTAGAAAACAATCTCTTAGTTGGAGACTGATTCTATAGCAATACCGTTACCACATGGGGCTCTCACTAGATCAAACCACACTAAACTTTGTTGTTATATTATGCTTGTTCACTCTAGAAGACCAACTGAAGCTGAAGAGGAGTTAAATTTCTCCCTTATCACTATCTTTGTAAATATATTCCCTGGATTGTCATCTGTATCTATCTTATCTAGCTTTAACTGTCCATCATCCAAACTTGATTGAATGAAATGGTACTACAACTGTATGTGTTTTTTTCTTTGAATATAGAACTAAATTCATTGCAAGATGAATGACACTCTGACTATCTACAAACCAATAACTATCCCTCTAAGGGTGTCCCAATTCTTCTAGGAAGAATTGAAGCCATACCATCTCCTTGGTTGCCTCTATAGAAAAAACATACTATGCCTTTGTAGTGGATATTGCATTAACCTTCTATAATCGAGAAACCTAGGTCATTACTACCCCACCAATAGTAAATACATAACCTATAGTACTTTTCCTAGTATCAATATCCCTTCCCACATATGAGCTAACATAGCCCTATAAATTAGTAGTAGAGCCCCCAAAATGTAGACAGTTACTCGATGTTCCTCTCAAATATCCGAGAATCCATTTAACTACATTCCAATTCTCAATTCTTGGATGACTCATATACCTGCTAACAACTCCCACTGCACGTGTAATATTTGGCCTAGTACATACTATAGCATACATCAAGCTTCCTACAGCTGAAGCATAAGGTACCTTAGACATATTATCTTCCTCTTCTTGTGTCTTGGGACACATCTCCTTAGTCAACTTCAAATGACTAGGTAAAGGTGTGCTGAAAACTTTAGCATTCTCCATAGAGAAATGTTGCAACACCTTTGCAATATAATTAGTCTAAGATAATGTTAATTTCCTATTCTTCCTATCTCTACAAATATTCATATGAAGGATTTTTTTTCTACCCCCAAATCATTCATAGCAGATGAATGTGCTAACTCTTCTTTTAACCCCTTTGACTTTCCTCTTGATTTCCTATAATTTTTAGAATTATTTCCTCTCTTAGTCATTCCGCCTCTACTTTGTGCATTCAAAACACTTCCTGATGTAGATCCACCTAAGGTTTTTCTATGATTTTCCTCACTCAAAATAACACTAATCACATCATCATATTTTAGGGTATTAGATCGAGAAACAAAATTACTCACAACCATTACCAAGTCATTCCAACTTTAAGGCAAAAAAATAAAATGAAGAGAGCCCTAATTATTATCAAAATTAATACTCACAGAAGATAAATGACTAGTAATAGTATTAAAATCATTTAAATGATCTGCAACAGATCCACCTTTTGCCATCTTCATATTAAATAAATGCTTCATGAGAAATACCTTATTTGAAGCAGAGGGCTTTTCATACAATTTCTCTAGGGTTTGCATCAAATCTTTTGTCGTTTTTTCTTTTTTAATGTCAAATGTCACTAATGGTGCCAGGTATAATTGAATTCTTCCAAGTGCTTTTTGGTTTAAAATTTCCCAGTCCTCATTTGTCATATTTTCCTGGTTCTTTGTTTTTCCTTCCAACAACTTCCATAAATCCTTTTGCTAAAGATAGTCCTCCATTTGAATTTTCCATAACTAAAAGTTCTACCCATTAATCTTGTCAACCCTTAGCTTACCCTCATCTGCCATCATTCCTACTCAATCATGAGACTCCCACTCAACTATGAGACTTTCTTGTAGAGGATAACTGAAAAAACAACAATGAGGCTCTGATACCACTTGTTAGGATTAAAACACATACATACATAAAAATTACATGCAAATGTAACCTTAACAAAAAATAATAGATCACATAGAAGAGAACACAAGACACGAAGATTTAACATGGTTCCCAAACCCTGGGCTACATCCACCAAACAACAAGTCTAATATTATTATGATCTAGTGATTACAACCTAATTACAATTCATAATCCCTTATGCCTCAATACCACCGCAAGAAGTAATTTTCACATGACACATTATGAAAACCCCTAACCCTAAGTTCTTTTTATTCAAGATTTTTTACTGCTTTTGGGTTATAATTAATAATTACATGTTAGCCCAAAATCCTGATAAAATAGGGCCAAATTTTTTTTGCCTTGAGCCCCAAAGAATTACGAAGTATGTACAGTAAGTTTCCCTGATTAGTCACCACAAAACTAACACCACTAGGCTATGAAATCAATGTTGATGAAGCCTCTAAAGTAATAACTACACTACTTGCAGAAGATGTAGATGCTAAGGCTAAAACCTTTGGGAACTATGACATGGCTAAATCTAAGATAACTATGGATTTGAAGGCTACCTCACTCATTAGGAAGAATACAAAAATTGTCAAGAAGCTAAAGTAGATTTTTGGTGAAGGAGAAGATGAAGATGAAGAAGAGGATGATGATGAGGAAGAAGATGATATACTCATTTCAGCACCACTAGCCTTAACTCAAGGTCAAGGAGAAGACTAAGAAAAAGAAGTAGAAATAGAAGAAGGTACCAAGGGAGAAGAAGCCAGTGAAGCACCCGAACAAAAGAAGAGGAAAGCTAAGACCCTAGCTACTAGAAAAACAAGGAAGGTTGCAAAACCTAAGCTTACTTATCCCTCTACAAGAGAAAGCACAAGGGTTAATACCAAGAAGGCTCAAGAAGTAAACAAACCAAAAGAGAAGAGATCTAGACTAGCTAGCAATGAAGAGGAGCTTGAGAAGAAATCAAGGAGAAAATACATAGCTCTATCTGAATTTGATGAAGAGAGGACTAAATCTGATGATGAGAGCCAATTTCAAGTGGTACGTCACTATCCTTCTTCATATTTAGATAATATATGTAAGAACATAAGGAACAATGCTAATTTATCTGGTCTCACACATATTAAATTTGATACACTTGGAAAAGTTGAGATGAACCAAATAGAGGAGTCAATTTATGCCATGATGGAAACATTTAAACAAACTCCAATTGAGATTGCCAACTCTCTACTGAAGGAATTATCTAATAGAGTTGAGAAAAATTGACAATGTAGTCTAAACATAGAAAGACAAATAAGAGAGACTACACTTTCTAGAGTGATGCCAAAATTGGATAGAGAAACAATGGCTAAGGAATAAAAGAAGCATACTAGAAAATTTGCACCAAAATACAGGGCATTCAACATATTGTAGAACAAGGTTGAGGATGTTGCACAAAAGACCACTTTGATTTGGAAATCATTATATGGTTTGACAACAACCAAGGAAATAATGAAGACACCTATTGAGGTAGGTGAGGAAAAATATGAGTAGTAAAAGGTAACTGAGGTAATTACAATTGACATTGAGATAGTTACACAAAAGGAAGGTACTAAAACACATGGAGATACACAGACACCAGCTAAGGATGAGAAGTAGACAAAATAGAGTGTACTAGATACACTAGTGCCGAGTGCTAACCCTTTACATGAGGTAAATACATAAAGAAATAATGTAAAGATTAAGGATGTTTCTAACACTGTCACTCAGAAAATCAATCCCCTTATAAAGGATGACTTGAAGAAGATACTAGTAGAATCCACTACCCAGCCCAAACTTTGTGAAAATCCTATACTAGTGAGTGTTGATGAAATTGAGAAGGTAGACAAGGTATCTGTAGGGGAGGAAGTACAAAAACAAGTGACATTTATAGCTCCTCCTCAATTCACCTTGATACAACCTACATTACCCCTTGTGGTATATCAAAGGAAGGAGATAACTACTTCTACCATCAGTACATTGGCACAAAGTAGTCCAGTCTTAGTCAATGTAAAGGAAATTGAAAATGACAAGGATGAGATAGTTGAAGAGCATAAAGTCAAGAGAAAAAATAATGAAGGAACACAAGTTCTAATAGGTCAAGTAGATACTCTTGCACCTACAACACAAGAGTAAGGTGCATCTATAAATGTAGAGAAGGAAAATGATGACTGAAGAGACAATTTTAACTACCAAACCTCAGGAGTAATTAGCAATAAAATAATTGGTAACTTTACCAGAAACTACTACTCCTCCTAGTCAAGCTCTTCCTAAGCTGAGTATAGAAGCTATACCCCTAAAATCATCATAACCAAGTCCAAGCACATCTAAGGTAGATGAATTAACATCATTAATTAATGTGAAATTAGATGAAGTGATTGAGTTGCCCAAGTTTGATTATGCAACCATCACTATTGAGCAGATGGGCATACTTTAGGATGCTCTTGCAAAGAACAAGAATCAATAACTACTTAGACATGAGCATAGGTAGAAACAAGAATTGATGGATATCAAGGAATTTTTTTTTGATGAATTTAGCCTGCTAGCACTAGAAGCAACAAAGCTAATCATATAATAGCTAACTAGCTTAGTGGAGAAGCAAAATGATACAGACCTTGATTCAAATGTAAAATTACTTGAATTATTTGAAAAGAAGTTTCAACATAAGGTTGATGAAAATATATCAAGTGCTATTGCACTATCATTGGTTGAGTTAGCAACCAAAATTGATAGTGTGAAGAAGGTACTCAAGAAGATTTTCTCTTTGTACACCAAATTGTGTAATCCCACACTCTTCACACAAGAAATAAGGAGTCGCATACTAAGTATGGAGAGTTATATAAAGTCATTTGGTATAACTCTACCAAAATCTCTAGCTCAGAGTGAGAAAAATTTTAGGACATTCCTGAGCTCCCAGAGTTAGTTATCAATATTACACACAGATGAAGCAAACATCAAGGCTAAACTAATCAACATCCAGTCCATCCTGACTCACATTTGGAGATTTTGCACAAGGAACTAGCCTTTGCTAAAACACTCATGAAGAAAGATCCACGTCTTTCAACTCATAATGGCTTAGTTCACCTTACTACTAAGCTAGCCATCTAAATCAAGTCATCGGAGGTAGCTTGTGATAATTGGGATGCCACATTGAAAATCATGCTTGAGGTCCACAAATCATTTATGGAAAAACACACTATAAGTGTATAACCCTTTGACATAAGTGTCAAAATGGGGGAGAAATAAGACGCATGGGAGAGGAGAAATATGAAGTATGGGGGAGATAATATTTTTGAGGGAGATACAGATCAACTAATTCAAATCTACTCAGTAGGAGGAATAATTTTGAGTTTAGATGTGGAACAACACAATCAACTCAGGGGGAGTTATTGAATTTTGAGGTATGACTGATGAGTCATAAGATTTTGAAAATTTTTGAAGTTTTTGAATTTTTTTTTATGTATGTGTATATTATCTAAGTTATTCTTGAAAGCAAAAGGTTATTCATACATGATCAAGTATTTTTCCACTCATGTTAAAGGGGGAGATTATTAATCTCAGATTGGTTTTGACACATGAGTGACAATATACTTAAGTCATTTTGATGTAGGAGCATCGAGTTTGGATTTGGTGGAGTTAGAATTTTAATGGTTAGGGATGTGTTGGAGACAAATTGGGGAACCTTTCCTCATGATTGCATAGAGATTGGATGGATTGAGTTGAAGTTTGAGTAGTTTTTACCTTGTTGCTGGAACTACATGTTTATAGTTTATGGGTGCCAGTTGTAGGCTATATAACTAATTATCCTTAATGAATGAGAAACTTGACACTTAAAGATTTAAGAGGGCCTAGATTACTATCTATTATCCAAGGCACAAGTTCTAATTCATTGTAAGTTTTGAGATATGACAATTCTCCTACAATATCAATTTTTGGTAGATTGCACGATGGATTTCTATGCATGAATTTTAGGATGGACGTACACTTTCCCTTGGGGAATTATCCTTTTCACATTGAACGTGTTGTAGAGGACCTAAAGTACTACTTGTGATTTGAAGCATGAGTTCCAATTTAATTGGAGCTAGGAGATCTCACGATTTTACTCGGATATCAATTTTTGACATTTAATTGCTATTGCAGGTTGACTTGTGGCATTTAATTTATGTATGGGTATTTAATTTGTGTTCTAGGCTGAATTGTGGCTTAGATTGGTGTAATTAGGGGTCTTGTGGAGTCTTTTAGTAATATTCAGGAGGGATTAAATTATTCATTCAAAGGAGAAGTGAGTGTGGGAATAGCTAAAGGGTGAGTTTTCCTGAGTCTGTGGATAGAGTGACGAATGTGAGGTAATTTACAACAGGATTGTGATGAAGTTGTGAATGTGTGGAAAAAGTACCAAATGTGAGGTAGTTTAAACTTGGATCTTGGATAAATTTGGAGTAGAGCTAGTAGCTATGGCTTGGAAACAAGGAGATTACTTGGTGGGCTTGTGAACACAAGTTGAGATCTTCCTTGGAGGTTTCTACTAGAGTGTAGATTTGGACTAGCCAGTGCATGGATTGGATATTGAGGGGTCTTCTAGAACTATTTTTGTAATTATAGATTTTAATAGTTGGGCATGACCTAGAAGGCCTTATAGCCAGGCATGTTGCATGTAATCAGTTATATTATATGAACAAATTATTGTAATTTGGTATCAGATCTTGCTATTGTGTTTCTGCTACATGGTTATATTGCTGAGGGCTAGGGTATCTCCTTTGGGGATTCTCTTACCCTACACTATGTTAGATGGTATTAGAGCATATTTTTTCCTGAGCATGTAGACAGATCACTGAAGTTGTGGTAGTTTTCACTAGGACTTATGTTGGAGAAGTAGATTTGAGTTGATCTTGATCAATTTGGTGGTAGATTTTCTCCCTGGAAGTCCTAGATCTCTTGGTTGTGAAGTGGCAGATCATGGTTCTAACTTGCAATGGTAGAAGGTTTGTAGATGGATTGAATGATGTGAAGATGGAAGACTAATCCTTTTGAGACATGATCATAGAGAGTTTGTGGATTGCAGATCCATGGTCATAGACTTGTGATGTAGTTCTTGATTGTTCATGCAAGGTGGTGGGTTGTGATATGATTTGTAAACAATTCAAGGTTATCACAAGGAGCATGAGAAGGATTTGTTGTAAAGGGTTTATGAAGATCTTGGGAGATGACTCCAAGAGGATCGGACCTTGGGATGATTAAAAATCTCTTTGATGTGCTGGAAAGGAGGTTTTCTAAGATGTTTGCTCAGTTTGAAGCTAGTTTGGCTGATTGAGCTAAGGAGGAGGTTGCTCAGTTTGAAACTAGTTTGGCTAATTAGGATAAGGATAGGTTGAGGAAGGAGTTTTGTAGATGTTTTTGGAGCTGGATTCTACTAATCTGGAAGAAATTTTCTTGGCTGATTAAGAGACTTGTTTGTGAGAGAAGATGGTATAGCAAGGTCGAGGTGGAAGAGGTTGGTTTTGCTGATCAATTTGTGGAGTCTGATACAAAAATTGTAGAGCAGATAGAGGTTGTTGCTAAAGATATTCCTGACCTTTCTGATTTTGGGTTAGATGTTGGTTTTCATGATCAATTAGTTGGGTCTAAAATGGAAATTGCAGAGCACTTGGTCATGGATGACCCAATTGTTGTTGGTGGTGATTTGTATGTTGTAGAGCATCTTGTTGCGAGCAATGAGATTGTTGTTGTTAAGAGTTTTGAAAATTTTTTAAGGTGTAACATATTACTACTAATATGGAGTTTGTTACTATTGATGTGGAGTTTGTTGTTGCTGGTGTGGATTCACTAGTTGCTGATGTGGATGAGAGTTTGCTGGTGAAGCATTATGTTCAGTTTGTTCCTAAGAGTGAGCATGCTGATTGGATGGTTGAGATTTTGGTATTTGATAGAGTGATGTAGATGTGGATGATTTTCATGTGATTTTTCTTTCCTTTGATGAAGTGAAAGCCTTTGGTAAAGATGAAGTTGGTTGTAGATCTTTCTTTGGGCATCAAAGTGTGGGACACACTTTTTTACTTACCTGGGAAGTTTGATGCAGGAGCATCGAGTTTGGATTTGGTGGAGTTATGATTTTTATGATTAGGGATGTATTGGAGACATATTGGGGAAAACCTTTCCTCATTACTACAAGATTTCATGGATTGAGTTGAAGTTTGAGCAGTTTTTGCTTTGCTGTAGGAACTGCATTTTTTTGGTTTTTGGGTGCCTGTTACAGGCCATATAAATAATTATCCTTAATGAATGAGAGGGTGCACACTTCAAGGATTTAAGAGATCCTAGACTAATATCTATGATCCAATGAATAAGTTCTAATTCATTAGAAGTTGGGAGATATGGAAATTTTCTTATAGTATCAATTTCTGGCAGAGTCCTCTATGGGTTTTTGTACATGACTTTCGGGATGGGTGTGTAGAACCAGAATCAGTATGCAAAGAACATTAACAAATGAAGTAAACATTCAAAAACCAAAAACTAAATTCACATATATGCTTAGACTAAGAAAGAAAATAAGAAGTGCAAACCTCACAAGAGAAAACACTCCATGCTTTCTTGATTTTGTAGATGTGTCCTTTTGTTGTGGATGTATGCTCAAGATGCTCAAAAGCTGCTTCAATAGAGATGGGTAATGGAAAATTGGTAGCTTTGTGAGCTCTCAATTTGGCATTATAAGGGTATGGTTGATGGCTTTGATTCTCAAAATAGCATGGTAACTTTAGCTCAAATATTGTTGATGAAATGGCTTGGGATGGGATTCAATTTATAGGCTAAGGGGTAGAGGGATGGAGGGCTTAGATGCAAGGATGGATGAAGGCTTAAGGAGGGCTAAGATGCACTCAAAGGGGAGCACATGGATTGTGCTTTTTTAGCACCAATGGGAAGGTGACACTTGTCACAAGGAGGATGAGTGTGAGAGGGTAGGGTTAAGGGTTGGTTAAAGTCATGATGAGTGGGGTTGAGTATGTAAGAGGGATGTAAGAGGAATGAGTGTGGAAGAGGGAAGAGTGTGTAAGATGGATGTAAGAGTCATGAGTGGGCTTGTAAGAGTCTTTATGTTTTGTAAGAGCACTCATGACTTAGTGGTTGGGTTTTTTTGAGGGGAGACTTTGGTTTGGATTAGGAAAGTCTTAAACTTGTTTAAGGAATGTGACAACATTAGGGGGTGGATTAGGCTTGGGTTTAGGATTAGATTAGGGATGTTAGAGATGTGCAAGTGGATGGCATTAATGAGGGTGGGTGAGTTAGTGGCTAAGCTTGGTTAGTATGGGTGGATGGGGTGGATTAGGCTAAATGGAGGATTAGAAATAGGTTAGGGGTTTTTGAATTTGAGGATTTCATTTATCAAATAGATTTATTTACTAAATGGGGATTTTTGGAATTAGATAGAAGAATAGGATTTAATTGATAAATAATAGATTATTTGATTTATCAATTAGGACTATAGATGATTAATTAAATTAATCAACTAGGGGATGACAAAGGATTAATTAAATAGAAATTTAATTAATAATGCCTTTTTAGATAACTAAATAGGATTACTAAAATAGTGTAATCAAATTTAGGTGTCTACATTTTGCCCCTCTTTGACATAGTGTTGAGACAACACTATTTCAAAGAAGTTCGAATGAAGATGACACGAAGAAGATGTTTTAGCAACAAGGTTGCCCCAGTCTCAGATAAGAAGAGGAGAGACTAGACTTAGATGATGCCCCCTCAAGAAGGCGGCGGGGAGAGAAATGAGGCTCGATGACTTCTTGAAAAGTACAAGAAATTGAGACGAGCTGAGACGCAGGTTGGCGAAGAGAAGGGGCTGAATTAGCTCAAACTCTCACTACGGGAGAATGATAAAGGGAAATCAGAGGCACAATAGTAAAGCAAGCTTAAGACTTTCCAAGATTGGGGGGGGAGATGGAGGAGCGGAGCGCTATAAAAGGAATCCATTGAAGCTTTTTGAGCGGGGGGATACTTCAAAGAGAAGTACCACCATGTAGTTGAGCACTAGATTTGCTATAGGACTATTGGTTAATTGCCAAGGTTACCAAGAACATCAAGGCCTTTTCACCAATCGTCCAGAGGACTGGCGAACTGACTCAAAACAAGCACACAAGGATTGCCCTAGTATCACACATGAATCCCAGAGGAGGCAGCGTGGAAATGACACTAGGTAACCCACAAGCAGAAAAAGAAAACAAGCAAAAGACCTGATCAAGACCTTACACTCTAATTGCCCCATTCGCAGCATACCATGATATGGAAGATCATGGCAACCTTGAGGAGGGAACAAGGAGATTGCTTGGAAAAGATATTTCAAGACCCAAAAGGGAAGATCCCAAATCAAAAGAAAGTGAAAATCCAAAAGAGAACTATTTGCCAACGAGATGGGTAGGACGAGGTACTAACGGACCAAGATCAGACATGAGGAAAGCTATATCCTGCAAAAATCTATTAGAGAGCACCTAAGCTGATGGATCTGGATGAGTGATGCGTCTGGCAAGCTGAACTAAGAAGGATAACACTTTGGTGATAGGAAATCTAGCTAAAGGATGCATTGGAATATCTAACCAAGGTGTGCAATGTGTGCAAGATGTTGACCAAGGATGAACTAACATGAAAGCCGGATAGATACAATGATACTAAGCTAAAGAGGATGTATAAGCTGACAGACCAAGATATGTTACAAATGTACAAGTTTTTTCATGTTTTGGTTTTTTTTGTGAGATGGAAATTTTTGTGAAGGATGGGATGTCTATAATAGTTGATAGGTGGATAGGTAGATGGTTTGTGAAAAGTTTAAGGAAAATGGGATTCTGTGTGTGCATGTGATAGGATACAAGCTAGGATACAAGATCATTTACAAGATGGAATATAGTACAAGCTTTGGACAAGATTTGAATGTATACAAGGTATGTTACAAGATTTACAAGCTGTATAAGAGGTATTGACAAGCTCCATCAGATTTTGGATATTTGATTGGAACACCAAGGGAACAAGCAGGTGTTTTATGGGATGGTGGGTGGATGTATGAGGGATAGGATAGTGATAGATAATGGATTAGTCTTTAGCACACAAGGTGCCTGAATTACCAGGTTTTCACCAAGGTACCTATCCAAGGCGCTTGAATTGCCAAGTTTTTACCATTGGACGCTTATTTCTCTTTACTATTTTTTTTTTTTTGTATTTTTTCAGAAGCTGGGTATACCAAGGATCTTCAAGCATAGAACTTCTTGAGATGAATGATGTTAGTGGGATCATTCAAGAGTTCTCCTTCTGGTGTAGATAATTGATAGGCTCCGGAGCCAAAGGAGGCAGTAACCACATAGGGACCAAGCCATGTAGGTTCAAACTTGCCTTTCTTTTCTCGATCTGCTTGGACTTTCATATTTTCTTTGAGGACCATGTCACCTGGCTGAAAGTGTCGTGGGAGCACCTTCTTGTTGAAATTCCTTTTGAGACAAGTTTGATAGACTGTGAGATCATCATAGGCTTGTTGTCTCTTCTCGTCTAAGAGATCTAGCTGGGTGAGTCGAGCTACTCTGTATTCTTCATCTGAGATTTGCCCTCGCAAAGATATGCGTAGTGAGGGAAGTTCAACTTCTATAGGTAATACCGCTTCGGCACCATAGACTAGGGAGTATGGATTTGTGCCTGTGGATGTACGGAAGGAAGTTCGATAGGCCCATAGAGCTGGATTTATTTGAAGGTGCCAATCACGGCCGAAATCATTGACAACTTTCTTTAGGATTTTGAGGAGGGTTTAATTAGTTGCCTCTGCCTGGCCGTTACCTTGTGGGAAATATGGGCTAGAAAAGTGGTGATGGATGCGGAGGGAAGTGCATAATTCTTCCATGTTGAGATTTTCAAAATTACCTCCATGGTCAGTGAAGATGGTGGATGGGATGCCGAAGCGGCAAACAATGTGGTACAAGATGAACTTGGAGACTTGAACTCCTGTAGCTGAGACTAGGGGGACTGCTTCCACCCACTTAGTAAAATAGTCTGTAGCTGTTATTATCCATTTATGTCCATCAGATGAGAGAGGGGTGATAGTTCCAACTAGATCAAGGCCCCAACAAGCGAAAGGCCAATGTGGTGCAATAGGCTGTAGATCTTGTGCTGGAGCGTGCACAAGATTTGCATGCTGCTGACATGGGAGACACTTTCTGACAAAGTCACAAGAGTCTTCTTCAATGGTAGGCCAATAGTAGCCTACTCTAAGGATTTGTCGTGCTAGGACAATACCACTCGTGTGGGCACCGCAAAGTTCAGAATGTACTTCTTTTAATGCCATCGCGGCCTCATTTTCATCTAAACATCGAGAGAGAGTATCGTGATAACCCCGACGATATAGGGTATTGGCTATGATAACATAGCGGGATGATTTTCGGATGAGGTTCTGGTGTTGGGTACATGTGAGGTGAGGGGATATGATACCATCGTTAAGGTAAGCGTGAATCTCATGGTACCAAGGGGATTGGGGACCAACCAAGATACAAACACGGTTTGAATCCTCATTCGCATAGGTAGGTGTAAGGAGCTGCTCAACTAAAAACTCATACTGCGTAGCTTCTTGGGGAATTTCCAAGAGCGAGCCAATAGTGGCCATGGCATCTGCTGCCTTGTTATGCATTCAAGGCACTTGTGTAAACTGAAGCTTTGTAAAATGCTGGGTCAGCTGATCAACTAGCTCTTTGTAGGGTAATAACTTTTCATCTTTGGTTTGATATTCATTTAAGACTTGTTTGATAATGAGTTGGGAATCACCAAAGACTTGTAACTCAGTGATATTCCATTCTGCAGCTATCTTTAATCCTGCTACAAGAGCTTCATATTCTGCTATATTGTTGGTGCTAGGGAATTGTAGCTTGAAGGCTTTTGGAATGTAATCTCCTTGAGGTGTAACTAATAATATTCCTGCCCCTGAACCATGAGAGGTGTATGAGCCATCAAAATAAAGCTTCCATGGGGGCTGTTCTTCAATTAGCCAGATATGCTCATCTGGAAATTCTGTGAGCAAAGGATATGCATCTACTAGAGGTGCATCAGCTAGGTGATCTGCTATAGCTTGCCCTTTGATTGCCTTTCTGTCCACATACTGGATGTCAAACTCACTTAGTAGCATAACCCATTTGGCCAAACGGCCTGTAAGTGCTGTTCTGGAGAGCATATACTTGAGAGGGTCAATCTTGGAGACTAGTTGGATGGTATGACTTAACATATAGTGGCGAAGCTTTTGAGTTGAGAAAACAACTGCCAAACAAGCTTTTTCCATAGGAGTGTAATTGATTTCATAACCAACTAGGGTTCTACTGATATAGTAGATGGCTCTCTCTCTGCTATAATCATCATGTTGTGCTAGAAGTGCCCCTAGAGCAGTAGGTGTTGCTGATATATACAAGATCAAGGGACGACCAGGAACTGGTGGAACCAAGATAGGGGGATTGGTGAGATACTGCTTGAGCTGATCGAAGCTGCGCTGACATAAAAGATCCCACTTGAAGTTCTCATTCTTCTTTAGCAAGTGTGAAAATGGTGTACACTTATCTGCAAGTTGGGAGATGAAGCGCCCGACAGATTGAAGTTTTCCCTGAAGAGAGCGAAGCTGTCGTAGTGTCTGGGGAGGAGGCATGTTTAAGATAGCCTTGACCTTTTTGGGGTCGATCTCTATACCTCGTTTAGAAACTATGAAGCCTAGAAGCTTGCCAGATGTGACCCCAAAGACACACTTCTTGGGATTTAGCATGAGATGATATTGGGCCAACCTATCAAAGACTTTCTCCAGGTCAGCAAGATGATCCATGAAGGTGTGAGATTTGACTAGGATATCGTCCACATAATCCTCCAAAATGCTATGGATAAGATCATGGAAAATGGCTATCATAGCTCTTTGATAGGTAGCCCCAGCATTCTTTAGGCCAAAAGGCATCATGGTGTAGCAAAAGGTTCCCCAAGGGGTAGTGAATGCTGTCTTATGCTGGTCCTCTTCTGCAATCTTGATCTGATTATACCCAGAAAATCCATCCATAAGGGACAGGATTTCATGTCCAGCTGTAAGATCTACAATCATATCTATGTTGGGCAAGGGAAAATCATCCTTTGGACAAGCTTTGTTAAGATCTCTAAAATCAGTACAGATTTTGATGTCACCGGAAGGCTTAGTGACAGGGACCATGTTGGAGATCCATTCTGAGTAGTCGATGGGTCGGATAACCTTAGCAGCTAACATTCTTTCTAGTTCAGCTTTGACTAGTAATGCCACCTTGGGGTGCATTTTTCTAAGCTTTTGTCTGACGGGCTTGATCTTTGGATCGACTACAAGATGATGAACTACAAGCTTTGGATCAAGTCCTAGCATGTCCTGATATGACCATGCAAATCGGCCAATGTTCTCTCGTAAAACCTCAAAGAGGAGGTCAGCTTGGTCTTGTGATAGGGATGCAGCAATGTGAACAATTCTAGGGATCTCTGAAGAACCAATGTTGACTTCTCTAGTATCCTCTATTAGAATAGAAGACACCTCTGGTCGATTATCTTGAGGAGGCAATACTAAATCCTCATGTTCTTCTTGTGGCTCTGGATTTTCTTGCTGAGGGGTTCTCTTCGCTGCCTTAGCTAGTCCCAGATTTACCTTAGTTCCAGTTTTGGGTGTATCAAAACTAGGTTGGGGATTTTCTCCAAAATACCCCTTGGGATCTAGCTTGTAGATGTAGGCAGAATCTGGCTTTGTCTTCTTATGAGGAGTTTCAGCTCCCATGAATCTTAGAAGCGCTTCCTCTGATGCAAACTCATCAATATGTATGACACTTGGTTGGTCCCAATCTATGAGTTGTGGATGAGCAAGTGGTAGGTCAATGAGATGGATGGATAGTTCTCGGAGAACAGAGTCTCCTAGGAAGATTTGGTCTAGGATATTGTCGTAGGCTCTCTTTTCAACTTCCTCAGGAATGTCTTCGATTTCAACAAGGTCACGGTGGATGTTCAAAAAAGCGTGACCATTCTCGTTGGTGCCCCCAGTTGTGGGTATGCCAAAGCCAAGACCTGACTTTATTTCCCAATCATGTGCTTCGATGGGACATTGCATGCCCCTTTCTTCTGGTCCTAGTCCACCTCCTTGATAGTTCCATTTTTCAGTGATGAGCTTATGTTGTTGGGGATACTTTTGGCTGAAGTGATCAAGGCGTGCTTGATTTCTTGGAGGTGCATCCTTATGTAGCCAATTGTTGATATCTGGAGTGAGCTCCTCATGAAGAGGGGTTTTTGAGGACACAAAGGTGGTTGGGCCAAACTGTTTGTATCGAGGAGGTGGAATCTCCTTAGCTTTGTGATATGTTGGCCGTCCATGGGTATGTGGATCAAGTGGGATTGCTCCGACAGCAAATGCATCTGATAGACTATATTCTCCACATCCTTTGTTGTTGATCTTTATAGTAGATAGGGTAGAGGCAAGGATGGTTTCTGCATCATTACAAGTGTGGGATGAGCTGGCGATGGCTGTGCCGATGTCTATTCCAGGGCAATGGTTTGTATATGAAGCTTCAACTGCATTGCAGTAAGCAAAGGGTTCTGGATCGGCATGGATGGTTACCTCAGTGCCTTGATGCGGAAATTTGATGCACTGATGGTAGGTGGATGGAACGGCCTTCATAGCATGAATCCATGGGCGATCGAGGAGGATGTTAAATGGTAGGTTTAGATCAACAACATGGCAAACTGTCTCTTGAATGACTGGCCCAACCTTGATTGGTAGCAAAATAGTCCCTTCTGTGGTCCTTTCCAAGTTTTCATAAGCTTTGATGGTGATAACCTCACTGATCATATCTGCCTCAGTATACCCAACTTGTTTTATGAATTTTAGGGTGCAAATGTTCAAGGCTGATCCATTATCTATCATTACTCTTTTCACGGCAAAATTGGATACCATGATGGCTATGCGAAGTGGAAGGGTGTGATCTGGCTCAACCGCGGGTATGTCGGTGGGTTTGAAAGATAGGGCACATGAGGATGAAAGGTGTCCAACAAGATTACAAAAATCAGTAGCATTGATATCAGAAGGGACACGGGATTCTATGAGAGCACTGTCAAGGATGTCTTTGTACACAGGACTAGTGCGGAGAAGGTCTAAAATGGATATTTGGGCTGGCATGTTCCCAAGGTGTTCCAAGATATTGTACCGGCTTTTTGATGGAGCTGATGGTGTTGATGAAATTGGTGGGCCTGCGATGTTAAATCGCGCTCTTCGAGTGGTGACCGCACACTCATTGTCTGGTCCTCGGATATTGATAACATTGACTGAAGGCTCTTTCTCAGATATACAACCTATAAGGCTACCATAGTCTATATAGGATGAAGTGTGGTCATTGTTCTTCCCATGCTGTTGGTTTGGCTGGCGGTTGTTGGTGTGGTTTTGGATAGGTGCTTTTCCAAGATTTTGGTTGTTGTGTGGGGGAAAAGCATTTTGATAAATCTGTAAGCCTGCATTGGGAGAGGTTTGGGCACCAACAGTGATTTCCTTCTGATCAATGAGGTCTTGCACATATTCTTTCAGTTTCATGCATCTGAGGGTGGTGTGACCGTTTACCCTATGGAACTTGCAATACTCATTGTCCTTGTACCATGCAGCTTTGGATTGGCTTGGATCAATTTGCTAGGTAGGAGGAAATTTGATGAGGTTTTCCTTAGCCAATTTCTCAAAAATAACATCCAATGGCTCACCAAGGGGTGTATAGTTTCTAGGTGCAGGTTGGAATCTGGGCTTTTGCCCTGCAGCTACATTGATGGCATTAGCTTGATTGTTAGACCCTTGAAAGTTGGGTCTTGTATTATGGTTTTGATAGCTTTGGTTATTTCGTTGTTGGTAATTGGTAGCTTGTTGGTTGTTTCTTTGATATGGTGGGTTAGACTGGTTTTGAGAAGGACCAACGATATTCACATGTCTGGTGTCAGTAACCCCATCTGTTGCAACATGCTTGTTTTTGTTCCAATACCTAGACTTGTCATTGGAATGTGATTGATTTTGGTTGGCCTCTTTGTAAATCTTTACCACACCATCTTTGATGAGTCCTTGCTCAAGGATCATTCCTTTCTCTTTAATATCCTTATAGGTCTGCAAACAGTTCATGGTCATGTGGTGAGCCAAGCTGGGATGTGCATTATCAATAAACATTTTCACCACATGGCGTTCTGGCAAGGTGCAGGATATGCGGGTGGTAAGGGTTTGCCATCTTTGCAGGTATTCGGCAAGGCTTTCTCCACCTTTTTGCTTGGTGTGGACAAGATCAACTATTGATAGCTCTGTTTCAACAAGATGGGCATATTGGGCTACAAATGCCTCAGATAGTTCAGCAAAGTTTTTAATTGTGCCATAGGGGATTCTATAAAACCATTCAAGAGCTGGTCCAGCCAAGCTTTTGGGAAAAAGGCGCAAGAGGAAGACATCATTGTATGCCACGTCCTGGCAATGCATGTAAAATTCTTTGATATGTGTGACAGGGTCTCCTTTTCCTCTGAACTTGTCAAATTTAGGTACCTCAAAGTGTTTGGGAAATGGTGTCGTGGTAATGGCTCTGTCAAATGGGTAAGGACACACATTCTCAAACTTGAATGTCTTTGGATCATTCCCTTCTTGGATGGCTTTTAGAGCTGTCTTCATTTGCTCCCACTCTGAATTGATAGGTGATGGTTGGGGTGCCCCCAATGTAGGAGTGCCTTGAGGTAGGTATGTGTTGGATGGGGCCACTGAATATGGATGGCTGTGAGGGATTTGCTGATAGGGATTGTACATTGTTTGGGCAGCTGCATGGTGGATGATGGGTTGTTGAGGGGGAGGTGGCGCATATTGCTGCATGTGCTGCGAGGCTTGCTGTTGATATGGGATTTGAGGTTGGGATTGAGGAACATAAGCTGGCTGTGGGATAAATGGATTTCTTTGTGGAGGTAAGGTATAAGGTGGTTGTGAGGCTTGGGGAAAGGATCAGAGGGCTTGTGGGGTTTGACCAATGTATGTGGGTTGTGCCCCCATTTGGGATGGCATCTGCAAATAATTGGTGGTTGGATGGGGTGGTGGATTACCTCCTAGAAGTGGCATTGAAAAGTAGTTGGTAATTGGAGGTAATGGATTAGTTGGTGGTGGGAATTGAAAGCTTGGGAATGGAATTGATGGGGTTTGATAGCTTGGTGGCTGGATTTGGAAGCTTGGTATAGTGGTGGCGGGAGCTGGGGTCACTTGGGAGCTTGGTAGAAGATTGGCAGTAGCTTGTGGGATTTGATAGTTTTGTGGAGTGAAGGTAGTAGCTTGTGGATTTGTGGCTGGTGGTATTGAGCTCCCAAGACCTAATGGAAATGATGGGATTGTGCTTTGGGCTATGGTGAACAAGCTGGGGGCGATGAAAGGTTGATTACTTGGTCCCATGGGTGGCATCCCTGTTGTATATTGCTGAGGTTGGCCAAAGATGCTAGCACTAATTTGGGAGATGGGTGGATTTGGAAGGCTAGGTGTGGGAGTAGCAACAATAGTGAAGGGGGTGAACGGTGAGATGTTTTGGGTAAAGGGGGTTTGGAGTGGAGAGGTATGAACCAAGGATGGAGTGGTGGTGGCTGGGTTGGCTTGCGGCATGGAGATTTCAACTTGGGTGGATGATGGTATGTTTGGGTCTGTTGGGTCATATGGATTGGCTAGAGGCTCTTCTTTTGGAATAAATTGAGGATAATTTGGATCATAAGAGCCTATGGGTGGTGGCAGCTGCCCAAACAATGGGTGAGATGGATCTGATAATGGAGGGGGTCTTCCAAAGTCAAAGGTTCCTACATTGTCCCTTCGAAAATTAGCCATGATTGTCTCTTTGTTTTTGTCTATAATGGCGTTTACCAATACTGCATTTCCTGGTTGGTTCATGAAAGCTTCAATGTCAGTAGGTGATGGCATAGCTAGCTTTGGGCTGAAGGATGGCTGAGTGCTCAAGGGGGGTGAGGCTGTTCGATCTAAATGATAGGGCTCCATTGTTTCTTTCTTCTTGGCTAAGCGAGTGATGGGTGGCATGAAAAATGCTCCTAGGGATGAGATGCAATAATGCTGATGGATGCAAAAGGGGGAAGGCTTTTCTATGCAAATGATTTCCTAGGTTGAGGCAAAGCTATATGACAAAACCTAAGGAGGATTGGGTTGGGGATTCTAACTTCAAAGATATGTTGTCAAAGTACAAAAGGTCTGCTTTCCTATGTGCAAGCTTGGTGGTGATTGTGTCAACTTAAGGATAGACTGATGATCCTTTAGGAAGAACACAAGATTGACCACTTGCGAATCCCAACCTTTAGCTCAAGGTGATGAGGGATAACAAGTGACAAAGCTAGATTACCTTAGACAAAGCTCTGTCAAAGGGATAACCTTGGTGAGATTGGTGGATTTGGAAGATTTTAGGAATGGCAAACTTTTTGCAAGGTGACAACAATTTTGAAAGCTTAGATGTGCAGATTTTTGATTACTAGCTAGATGGTATGATTCTAAATGAGATGGATGAGCTAATAATGCTTAAGGGGATAAGCTAAGATGGCTGGCTTTTCTACAAAGATGGCTCTAAAGTGAAGCTTATCCAAGAAGATGTGGAGAAACAAGGGTGTCTAATCATAGAAATCATGCCTAGTTGGTAAGGCATAAGCAGGATTAACTCCTGGATGTTGGCTAAATTTGATGGTGCGCTCTAACCAGGCCTCTTGAAGTGCTTCGTCGGTAGCTTTGTCCTCTGCTTTGTGGAGTTTGGAAATTCGTGGGCTTGGTGTTATTGCTTTTCTCTTGGCTGAAAGTTCTTGGTATGCTAGAGATGGCTTGAGTTTGACCTTGTGAAAATTTTGTTTGGGTTTGGGTTGTTCCGACATAAATTCTTGAATCTGCTTGGCTTTGGGAAAAATCTCAGTTGTTTTGCTTCAACTTGTTCAACTTCCAAAATAGGCAGTGACTACGCTAAGTGTGCCCTAAGCTAGGATTGACCAAGTTTGGCAAACATTCATTCAACAAGTAAAATAAAAACAAGCAATAGATAGGAACACCCAGATAGAAGTTTGTGATTCTCAGAATGTGGTACTTGCGCCAAGGAGTGTGTATGTTCTACAAATGTTTCGATCAGTCACTCCAAACACATTAACATCCTAGATGGTTTTCTGCAAGGCAGACAATTGGTTTAGCTAGGGAGTCCTCGATATACACAAGGTACGTGAGGCCCAAATCTGTAGATGAGACCAAAAGGATGTCACACAGTCGAGAGGAGCGGTAACCCACTTCTCCTCTTTCACTTCTCAAGGGTATAAAGTTCCTTGAGGCTTAGCCCGAATGACAAAATCTTGATCCCAAGAGAGGTGTCTTTCGATTCACCTCCCGATTCTTATACTCCGCCGGAACGCTGGAGTTGAGGTCGTCCAAGGGGTGATGAAATCCCCAAGCAGGCCTCCTAAAAAAGAAACAAGGTTTTGGATCCTAATCTTATGCACCCAAGATGGCCTCGAAAGACGACAAGGGGAGAGAAGACTCGGATGACCTTGGGCTAAAAAACACGCTTGTTCTTTTACCAACTGACTCTTATGTGTGTTAATCTAGACTTTGCAAACACTCATGTTTAAGAGACAATGTTCAATTCCAACTTGAAGTGCCAACAAAAGTAAATCGATCGAAGAATGCACACAATAAGAAGAGTTAGGGTCAACAAAAGCAAACTCGCGCGCCTGGAGGCCCTCCACGTCAAGTATCGATTAATTTTCTTTAAGGCATTCAAGATTGAGTGTGAGTTTGTTTTAAGCCCAAAACAAAAGTGTGTGAGATTCGATTTCAAGCGCGCACCCGGAGGCTCTCCACGTCAGTTGTTGTTCAATTTTAGTGCCCAAACTCAAAGTGTGATCGATTTAATCTAGAGTTTTGACCATTTAAGAATTTTGATAAAGTTAAAGCAAACATTCAAAGACCAAGTGAGTGAGTTAGATTGTGGAACATTTAACACCTTTTTCAAGTAGACCCATCCCCATAAATGGTGCTGAGATTGCAACCAATGGTTAATATTTGATGGGTGATTAGAAAAGAGGTGAGTCCAAGGAACTACTCAAATTGATTTTTGTAAATTTGTATTTTAACTTAACAAAGTTTCTTAAATGTCCAAAAATCCAACTTTACCTAGATTGTATGTGAAAAAGAGATTTGTAATGGTTAATTGATCCTTGGCATTCAAGATTGGATTTTTTTGTTTTAAGCGTGCATTCCAAAGAAAGTTGATTTTAATCCATGACATTCAAGAGTGTGTTTTTGAGCAACATTCATTCAATGAAAAATGTGTTTAACCATTCAAGTTCATTTTTTTTTTGCAACATGCATTCAAAGACAAATGGTTAAACATTCAAGTTCATTTTTTAGCAACATGAAAACTTGCAAAAAACATGGTTAGTGGTTCCATATGTGCTCCAACCTGCAATGAGACAAAAAAAAAGCAATTTAGTTAGTTAGCCAAAATCTTCAAAAATGAGAGCTTAACTATGAGAAAATTTTTTAAAACTTTTTTTGTTGTTTTTTCTACGCGTAAAAATGCTTAAAATGGTCTAAATCCTACGGAACCACTAAAAGTCAAATTTTGATTTATACTCTTTTTTTTTTTTTTTTTTTTTTTTAGCTACAAAGTGCAGAAATAATATAGCAGAAATGGAACATAAGCAAGCAGAGAACACAGTCTGCCAAAATACAAAGACGCTGAACTACAGAGGCGCCAAAATACGAAGAGGACAAAACAGAGATGTCAATTTTTTGCAGACGCGGATTTTCGCAGACGTCGATTTTCGCAGACGCGAATTTTCGCAGATGTCGATTTGCGCAGACGCGGATTTTCGCAGATGTCGATTTTCGCAGACGCGGATTTTTGCAGAAGTCAATTTTTGCAGACAGAACAGGTTGCAGACGCCAAAACTGCGCCAAAAAAAGCTGAAAATGCGATTTTTTTGTTTTAGATGGTATTTCTTCTTCCTAAGTGCGTTCTTTAACCTGCAAAAACAAGCAAAACACCCTCACAACACACTCAAACAACAGCAAACATTAGATGGTTAGAAAAATGACATATAGATGAAAATAGATGATTAAATGACCCATAGTGGGGTCCCACCGGGCGTGCCAAAATGTAGAACCAGAATCAGTATGCAAAGAACATTAACAAATGAAGTAAACATTCACAAACCAAAAACTAAATTCACATATATGCTTAGACTAAGAAAGAAAATAAGAAGTGCAAACCTCACAAGAGAAAACACTCCATGCTTTCTTGATTCTGTAGATGTGTCCTTTTGTTGTAGATGTATGCTCAAGATGCTCAAAAGCTGCTTCAATAGAGATGGGTAATGGAAAATTGGTAGCTTTGTGAGCTCTCAATTTGGCATTATAAGGGTATGGTTGATGGCTTTGATTCTCAAAATAGCATGGTAACTTTAGCTCAAATATTGTTGATGAAATGGCTTGGGATGGGATTCAATTTATAGGCTAAGGGGTAGAGGGATGGAGGGCTTAGATGCAAGGATGGATGAAGGCTTAAGGAGGGCTAAGATGCACTCAAAGGGGAGCACATGGATTGTGCTTGTTTAGCACCAATGGGAAGGTGACACTTGTCACAAGGAGGATGAATGTGAGAGGTAGGGTTAAGGGTTGGTTAAAGTCATGATGAGTGGGGTTGAGTATGTAAGAGGGATGTAAGAGGAATGAGTGTGGAAGAGGGAAGAGTGTGTAAGATGGATGTAAGAGTCATGAGTGGGCTTGTAAGAGTCTTTATGTTTTGTAAGAGCACTCATGACTTAGTGGTTGGGTTTTTTTGAGGGGAGACTTTGGTTTGGATTAGGAAAGTCTTAAACTTGTTTAAGGAATGTGACAACATTAGGGGGTGGATTAGGCTTGGGTTTAGGATTAGATTAGGGATGTTAGAGATGTGCAAGTGGATGGCATTAATGAGGGTGGGTGAGTTAGTGGCTAAGCTTGGTTAGTATGGGTGGATGGGGTGGATTAGGCTAAATGGAGGATTAGAAATAGGTTAGGGGTTTTTGAATTTGAGGATTTCATTTATCAAATAGATTTATTTAATAAATGGGGATTTTTGGAATTAGATAGAAGAATAGGATTTAATTGATAAATAATAGATTATTTGATTTATCAATTAGGACTATAGATGATTAATTAAATTAATCAACTAGGGGATGACAAAGGATTAATTAAATAGAAATTTAATTAATAATGCCTTTTTAGATAACTAAATAGGATTACTAAAATAGTGTAATCAAATTTAGGTGTCTACAGGGTGCACACTTTTTCTTGGGGAATAAGAATTTGAGCACATAAGGGGTTGTAGAGGACCTATAGTAATACCTATGGTTCAAAGAATGATTTCTAATTCAATTCGATCTAGGAGATATCATGATTTTACTTAGATATTAATTTTTGACATTTAATTTCTATTGCAGGTTGACTTGTGGCATTTAATTTATGTATGGGTATTTAATTTTTGTTCTAGGTTGACTTGTGGATTAGATTGGTATAAGGAGGGGTCTTGTGGAGTCTTTTAGTAATATTTAGGAGGTATTGAATCATTCATTCATTTAAAGGAGTGAGTGTGGGAGTAGTTGAAGGGTGAGTTTTCTTGAGTCTATGGACAAAGTGCCAAATGTGAGGCAGTTTACAACAGGATTGTGATGAAGTTTTGAATGTGTGGATAGAGTGCCAATTGTGAGGTAGTTTACACTTGGATCTTGGATAAAGTCAAATCAAAGCTAGTAGCTATAGCTTGGAAAGCAAGGATATTACTTGTGGGCTTACGAGCACAAGTTGAGATCTTCCTTGGAGGTTTCTACCAGAGTGTGGATGTGAACTAGCTAGTGTATGGACTGGATCTTGAGGGATATTGAAAAACTAATTTTGTAATTGTAGATGTTTTTATTTGGCTGTAAATTGAAAGGCCTTACAACTAGGCATATTGCATGTAATCAGTTATATTTTATGAACAAATTATTGTAATTTATTATTAGATCTTGCATTATTGTTTCTTCCTATTATGTTTCCACTGCATGGTTATATTGCTGGGGGCTAGGACATCTCCTTTGAGGATTCTCCTACCCTATGCTACCTAACATTTACTGAGTTCATGCTGAACAAGTAGCACATGCTGAGCATAAAGTTGTCAGATAGTATATGCCAAGTGATAGATATTTAGTGTGAGCCAAGTAACTAGTAAGTGCCAAGTCACTCAAGTGCTGAGCAAATGGTATGTGCTGAGCTATTCAGATGCTAAGTGATCAGTGGATGCCGAGTCATTTAGAGACCAAGTTACAAAAATGAAGTTGTAGTTGATGGTGAACATTAGGAACTTCAAGTGTTGAGTTACACAATTTTGACATAGATATTTGTAGTGGCACAAACTTCTATGTAAACCATTTTTGGGCCAACTTAAGGATTTTTTTCCAATCTTTGATGATAATGACATATCTTAATTGTGAATCCCTATGCATTACATGCATCCAATCAAAAAAATGAAAGGTTTAAGTGGCAATATGTGTGAATCATTACCATTGATTCATACCTAACCCTAAGTCACTTGGGTCTTCTTAAGGAGGAAAAACCCTAAACTTTTTGTATGAATGCTTAAGGATAATTAAAGAGAGTTTGCATGCACAAATAGAGCATTCATGGTGACTAAAGTCTTATGATTTGAGTTACATTGATAAATTAGTTAAAGGAAAACAAAGGAAAGGGATTAGAGGATATCATAGATTACATCTAATTAGAAAGGATCAAGTATACATTAGGATAGAGGTGATCTAACATCAAGCAATAGAGTGCTAACTGAAGGATCATTACCGAGGCATTCTAATAGGTGAATCAGTTAAATCACTTAATAGAGTAGTCTTGATATGCTGTTGTAAATCCTTTAATAGGGTGCTTACTTCATTGTAAGCTAAAGTCCTTTTACCAGGAACATTTTTAGCAGGGTGTTTAAATCCTTTAGTAGGGTAAGACCTAACAATATTGTAAGCCTTTAACAGGGAAGACCTTTTACAGGCTAGATCATGTTTCATGATCAAACATTGTAACCTTCATTGGATACACTTTATTACTGAGTAGTGAAGATTTGTGGGTGTCATCCCCACCCCAATTTGACCTTCTTCTTAGAGGGTTTTTAGGTAACCAAATATCTTGTGTCATACATTTGCTGAATATTTTACTTTCATGCTATATATGTATATGCTTAATTTGGTATTTTAGTTTATTGTGAGATGGATGTGTGGTGAATAGTTTTTGAGGTTGAAAGTTTTAAGTGCTGATTAGAAGAAAAGAAGTAGGGTAAAAGCAAATGGAAAATAGAAGTTTGGAAGATATGGAAAGAAACATAAAGAACAAAATACAATGCCCCAAAATAAATGAACTGTTTAAGATAGAAATTTTGATTGAGATCATGAAAGAAGATAATGAAATGAAGATCAAAACATGACCACATTTGATTAGAAGTCCACAAGAAAGATGAATGGAAAACTCTCTCAAACTCATAATGCAGCCTAAAAATGCAAACGAACATGAATTCTAATAATGCAAGCTACATGAAAATGCAAAGGTGTACTTGCAAAAGAGGAACATAGGATTTTGTGTTCATCATTCATTAGAGAATGTTAAAGAAATTATTTTTATTACTGGGCCATTATTAACAAACATTGAAAAATCACACAATAATCACTAGTTACAACCACAACTATGAAGATATGAATGTGATTTATATCAGATTTGAATGTGGAAAGATTCTAACATAAGCATCAAAGACATAAAGGTCAAGATGACTTCAATGTTAGCTTACCCAATTTAATGTAGAAAAACCATGCTCGCGTCAAGGCATAGATGCCAAGATGATCGGAAGAACGGTTATGCAAAAAAAATCAAGGATGATGCCTCAAACCTCCTAAGTGTTTTAAGGGGACAACAAGAGACACTCTAGAGTTTCAAGACCATACCCATAAGAAGAAAACAAATAAAAACATGCCCCATGCCCCAAGTCCTCTAGCTATGCATAGCGAAGACACTTATTAGACAAGGACACTCAATAAAAATCAATAATAGTTAGGACAAAAAGAAAAGATCATAAAATAGATCAAGCATTAAGTGTTTGCATTAAAAAATTTAAGTGTATTATGTGATACTGTGTTCCGAGGATAAGGATCAAATGCGTACAAGCAGGTAAAATCACATGCTGAAACTAGGTAAAGACTAAACTGATAAGTGTTGAAAAACACTCGATGTCAGGGTTTGTATTGAAAAATACAGTTGGGGTGGTGTTGGAAAACACCATTTGCAAGGTTTCCTAAAGGCTAACACAACCAAGAGACCAAAGTGAATACAATTATGCCCCTTAGATAAAGACCAATTCCAAACCAAGGCAATGAGGACAAGGCATGATGGAGAAATGCCAATTGTCAAGGACACACACTTAGAAATAGGGGTGCAAAGATATTAGAGATACATCTAATCAGAAAAGATTAATTATACATCAAGATAGAGGTGATCTAACATCAAGCAATAGAGTGCTAACTGAAGGATCATTACTGAGACATTCCAATAGGTGAATCAGTTAAATCACTTAACAGAGTAGTCTTGATAGGCTATTGTAAATCCTTTAATAGGGTGCTTACTTCATTGTAAATTAAAGTCCTTTTACCATGCACATTTTTAGTAGGGTGTTTAAATCCTTTAGTAGGGTAAGATCTAACAATCTTATAATCCTTTAACAAGGAAGACCTTTTACAGGCTAGATCATGTTTCATGATCAAGCATTGTAACCTTCATTGGATACACTTTATTACTGAGTAGTGAAGATTTGTGGGTGTCATCCCCACCCCAATTTTACCTTCTCCTTGGAGGGTTTGTAGGTAACCAAATATCTTGTGTCATACATTTGCTGAATATTTTACTTTCATGCTATGGATGTATATGCTTAATTTGGTATTTTAGTTTACATGCATAGATTGTGAGATAGATGTGTGGTAAATAGTTTTTGAGGTTGAAAGTTTTAAGTGTTGATTCACCCCCCCTCAGATTTTACTTTCCTATCGTATTTCCAACAGTTATGTGCAATAAATCATGGTGATAGGTGAGAAGTGTGTCAAAGAATTAGCTCCTTCTTGATCATATGGTGTAAGAACCCCCTTCCTTAAATGTGATATAATGACTTTGAGAAATCCTCATGATATTGTATTTAGACCATTACACATCCCCCATCATGCATTTTTTCAATATCTATACCTATTTTGGATCAAAAAGTCCACTAGATACTTTGTGAGGTAGAGGGTTGAGGCTCGAGGGTAACCATCAAAATATAATGAAAACAAATTCTAAAGAAATAGTAACATATTTGTTTTCTTTATTTTATTGATAGAAAAGGAAAGCAATATTATATTCATTTAAATTATAGTTAGCCTAAAATTATATTTGTTATAATTAAAAATGGATTGGATGTTAGTGTTGAGTGCACACATGGTTGCATTAGTACTTAATTTATGGATGCCATAAATTGTAGTAAGATTATTTAATTGAAATTTCCAAAACCCTTATTATCATCAATTATTTTGACCATGATGAAATTAACACAATAGGAAATTTACAAACATTGTTCAGATTCATGGAGTGAAATTCAACCAAATGTTTTGGATACATCCCCTCTTCTTTAGTGTATGCAATCTATTCATATTCTTACAAATTTAACCAATACTCTTCCAAATAGTCACACATATAGAAAGGCGCTAAGAAAATATGGATAGGGAGTGAAATTCAACCAAATGTTTTGGATACATCCCCTCTTCTTTAGTGTATGCAATCTATTCATATTCTTACAAATTTAACCAATACTCTTCCAAATAGTCACACATATAGAAAGGAGCTAAGAAAATATGGATATATATATATATATATATATATATATATATATATATATATATTGAAATAGAAGATACATGATACAATTACAAATTAAAAGTGAAAAGTCATCTACGTATTTAGTACTGTTGATAATGAATAAGAGAAAAATTTAATAAACCAACCTAAAAGTTACTTCATAAATATCCTACAAAGTATAGAAAACCAAAGACACATGAGTTGTTACTTTTAGGGAGCATCTTTTAGTCCAATCCCTTAATTAGTTTTCCATATCTTCTTTTGACAAGAGTGTGCCCACAACTAGAAGATATAATTTTTCTCTTACAATATTCCCTCTATTAGATAGTTTTTTCCACTATTTTGTCCAAATTGTGAATAAAATTTCATTATCAGAGAGAAGACACAACATTTGTTAGAGACAAGATGAGATAGACACAATAGAAAAGAGTCACTAGTTTTTCGAAAAGAAAAAAAGTTGGAGTGTATGTTGGAGAAATATTCGAACTGTAAAAGTAGTCAAGCAATAACAAGGGATACAAAATCAAATAGTTCCTATTTTTCCACAAGGAAATTTTTTTAGATATAAGGAGAATGCATTTTTCTATTTGTAAAGGCTTGCCTCACTCCTTATCATATTATCTTCAATCATGACCTTGGAATTTGTGTTTGTTGAATAAGCCTTAGTATAAAATAAATAGGGATAAATTATCATTTACTTGCATTAATTCAACATTTGAGAATATCAATAATATTTTCCATGTGGCCACCTACCTATTGGACATGTTATTCCTTTGAAAAGTGACATACCTATGATAATGATGTCCAACAATGAGTGTATTTTTTACAATTGTGCTGTCCTTCCATAAGGTGCTCCTCAAAAAATCTACTAGGTCTTATCTAGGAACTATACTGCATCAGTATGATTAGATTTTAATTTGAGAATTATATTTCCAAATTTTGCATCCCTTTATTCAAAATTCTTATTGTGAAACACAAACAAAAGTAGCAAAGCACCCATTTCTCACCTAATAATTTTATAGGATTAAAATTTTTTGGGCATAATAATGGAAAGTAGAGAATTGATTATTAAATTTTAAAATGCATGACTTATGTCAATTTTTTTAAATTTTTATTTTTAACACATGTCAATTATAGATTTAGTGTAATGGATGAATACCATTCCATTCTTTAATAGCGGTGACATGCCTTATGTTTCTCCAACTACCTACCATCCCATGCTATCTTGATAAAATGTTAATATTTTATTGCCTTTGCTTCTAACAAGGAAAAATTCATTCATTTATTATTTTTTGAATCATATTCTTTTTTTAACTAAAGAGCTTATCAAAAAAATTTGGGTGTAGAATCACTCTTCATAGATTGGAGCACAATCATATAGTTCTATGCAATATGTTTTGTTGGTGGTGCGTTCCTTCAATAATTAGTCAAGCTAGAAAAATGTCTCCATCTATAACATTATATAGACTTCTAGGGCTATTATTTTGTATTTGAAATTTTGGATGCCCCAAATAACAAATAGTTAGCATGGATGTTGATGATATTCCTTTGGGGAAGTATCCTAAGCATTATTAGAACACTTGGG
The DNA here is from genome assembly GCA_028749045.1 of Cupressus sempervirens. NCBI lineage: Eukaryota > Viridiplantae > Streptophyta > Pinopsida > Cupressales > Cupressaceae > Cupressus > Cupressus sempervirens. The sequence goes on along the minus strand of CM053787.1, from coordinate 352,827,462 downwards.
GAGATTGTTAGTATGATTGACATGTTGCATTCATGACTATGTTTGTCATTGATATCAACATAACATTGCTTATGTGAAGACTGGTAGAGTAGAATATAGAGAACAAGGTCATACAGACTGAGTATTAATGATAATATCAAGCATAATTAAGGATGTATCCTAAACTATGCCCAGATGAAGCTTAAGTGTGCATATAAAGAGTTAAAGACATGCATAAGAGATGCTTGGTTTACAAAGGAGAGTTTATAGATAGAGTACCTAAGAAGCAAATTCTGATGTTTGGATAGTATCTCCTAACAAAAATAGAATCATGATATGTGCAGTTAGACAATGATAGTAGAGAACCTGATGATGAAATCAACAAGTGTGCAAGGTTTGAGGTCGCATGTGTAAAAATTTGTAAACACTATGTGCTGATATTGTTGTATAATTATAAAATAATTAATTATCTTAAAGAGGTCCTATTATAATTAATTGAGAAAGCCTCAAGGATGACTCAAGGAATTACTTTTAAGGATATGGTATAAAAGAAGGTTATTTTCCATGTGTAGAAAGGATTTGTGGTATGCAATTCAAGTGTGATATGTGAAGTATTTGGTAAATGTGAGTAAGCGATCCACCAGATTGTTGGATGCAAAGTTAATGATCTAGTATCAAGATCAAAAGAGGATAAGTCCAGTTAGATGACAATGAAAGAGCTATACATTTCTATTATTTTGCAAGGAATAATATAGAGATCAATTGGACAGTGGGGTAAGTGCACCAAGTTGTGGTGCCAAAAGGGGGGTATAAGTGGACACCTTCTTTTTGAAATCAATAATTTTTGAACTTCAACAAGAATTTGAAGATAGTTATGCTCAAAATTTTAAGATATGACAAAAAAAAAAGTAGTAGTCCTTTGAATCTAGTTTCTAAACTACTAATTTTTTTCAAAATGGTTTAGTTTTAGGTCCTCAAAAAAGGGGGCCACAGAAAGTGGTATTGTTTATTCCAAAAAAACATAACATAGTACAAAGTGTGGCCCCCCTAAAATTTTAACTTTTTTTTAGAATTCTTTAATCACTCTAGTCAAAAGTTACTTAACACTAGGTAGTTTATCCCACATTTTTTGGGTAATTTTATAATGTGTATTTTTTTAATAAATTTTTTAACTAGACACATCCCAAAAATGTGAAGTATCTATGTGCTCCCCCTAGAAATGATTTAAAACTAAACTAAAATCAACACCTTTTTTTTTCAAAGTGTGTAGAATGGAGTCTAGTTTCTAAAAAACTAAGTTGTTGCAAAATTTGATGAATGAGCTAAAATCTACAACCCAATTATTACATGTTAGTTTTTGACAAAAAATGGACATACATTCAAAAGAAATTATAGATGAAAGGCTTGAAATAGTTCAAATAAAAAATAAATTATATGGTTATATAGCTAACACAGAGACCTACAATGTCATGTAATTTGATCTTATCGATGCTCAACCATGAGGAATCTTGAAGGAGAGCATGCAAGAAAAATCAATCATTTTTTGTATGTTTGTAGCAAAACATGTCTCAGACCAGTTTATAGACTCAAAAACTTTGGGTTGGATCCCCAAGGAAAAACCAAGCCTTAGGATTAGTATAATGCAAAGGTTTGAATAATGTGTACACCCTATAGAGTGCACGCACTATAGCACACACATGCTATTTAAATCTTTTTAAATTTGGGTCTTAATAACGCATGCACACTTTAGTGCACACACACTATTGAGACCTAACTAGTGCATAGAGAGGGAAGAAGAGAGGCAGAGCAAGAGTGAGAGAGAGGGAGGGGGGATGGGTGTGTGTGTGTGTGTGAGAGAGAGAGAGAGAGAGAGAGAGAGAGAGAGAGAGAGAGAGAGAGAGAGAGAGAGAGTAGGGGATGGGAGAGAGAGCAAGTGAGAGAGTAGGGGTGGCAAAGAGAGTATAGGATGAGAGAGAGGAAGTGTGAGAGAGAGTAGGGGTGGCAAAGAGAGAGTAGGGGATGGGAGAGAGAGAGTAGGGGTGGCAGAGAGAGTACAAGATGGGAGAGAGAGATTGAGAGTAGGGGATGGTAGAGAGAGTAGACAGTGGGAGAGGGAGTGAGAGAGGGAGAGAGAGAGAGAAGAATGGGAGTGTGTGTGAGAGAGAGTAGGGCATGGGAGAGAGTGTGAAAGTGTGAGGGTGTGGCAGAGAGAGAAAGTAGGGTATGGGAGAGGGGGGAGAGAGAGTAGGGGATGGGGGAGAGAGAGTAGAGAGGGAGTGAGAGAGGGAGAGAGAGAGAGAAGAATGGGAGTGTGTGTGAGAGAGAGTAGGGCATGGGAGAGAGTGTGAAAGTGTGAGGGTGTGGCAGAGAGAGAAAGTAGGGTATGGGAGAGGGGGGAGAGAGAGTAGGGGATGGGGGAGAGAGAGTAGAGAGGGAGTGAGAGAGAGACAGTAAGCAGTGGGAGAGGGAGTGGGAGAGGAAGAGAGAGGGGGGATGGGAGTGTGTGTGAGAGATATAGACAGTAGGGGATGGGAGAGGAGAGAAAGATGGGGGATGGGAGTGTGTGGGTGTGTGAAAGAGAGAGAGAGGAGGGGATGGGAGAGGGGAGAGAGATATTAGGGGATGGGAGAGAGAGAGTAGGTAGTGGGAGAGGGAGAGAGTTGGAATGAGAATGTGTGTGTGAGAGAGAGAGAGTAGCGAATGAGAGAGAGAGGAAGCGTGAGAGAGAGTAGGGGTGGCAGAGAGAGAGTATAGGATGGGGGAGAGAGATTGAGAGTAGGAGATGGGGGAGAGAGATTAAGCAGTGAGAGATGGAGTGGGAGAAGGAGAGTGAGAGAGAGATGAGGATGGGAGTGCGTGTGTGTGAAAGAGACAGAGTATGGGATGGGAGAGGGGGAGAGAGAGAGTAGGGGATGGGAGAGAGAGTAGGCTATGGGAGAGGGAGTGGGAGAGGGAGAGAGAGGGGGATGGAAATGTGTTTAAGAGAGAGAGAGTAGGGGATGGGAGAGAGTGTGAAAATGTGAGAGAGAGTGGGGGTGGAAAAGAGAGAGTAGAGAGGGAGAGAGTGAGAGTGAGAGTGAGAGTGAGAGAGAGAGTAGGTGGTGGGAGAGGTAGAGGGAGTGAGAGATAGAGTAGGGGATGGGAGAGGAGAGATAGAGTAGGGGATAGGAGAGGGGAGATAGAGAGAGTAGGGGATGGGATAGAGAGAGAGTAGGCAGTGGGAGAGGGAGTGGGAGAGGGAGGGAGAGAGGGGATGTAAGTTCGTGTAAGAGAGAGAGTAGGGGATGGGAGAGAGTGTGAGAGTGTGAGAAAGAGTAGGGGTGGCAGAGAGAGAGCAGGGGATGGGAGAGAGAGAGTGAGAGTAGGGGATGAGAGAGAGAGTAGAGAGGGAGGGAGTGAGAGAGAGAGAGAATAGGTAGTGGGAGAGGGAGAGAGGGGGGATGTGAGTGTCTATGAGAGATCTAGAGAGTAGGGGATAGGAGAGGAGAGAGAGGGGGGATGGGAGTGTGTGGGTGTGTGAAAGAGAGAGATTAGGGGATGTGAGGGGGGAGAGAGAGAGTAGGCGATGGGAGAGAGAGAGTAGGTGGTGGGAGAGGGAGAGAGAGAGGAGAATGGGAATGCATTAAGAGAGAGAGTAGGGGATGGGAGAGAGAGGAAGTGTGAGAGAGAGTAGGAGTGGCAGAGAGAGAGAGTACATGATGGGAGAGAGAGATTGAGAGTAGGGGATGGGGGAGAGAGAGAGTAAGCGGTAGGAGATGGAGTGGGAGAGGGAGAGTGAGAGAGAGGAAGATGGGAGTGCATGTGTGTGAAAGAGAGAGAGTAGGGGATGAGAGAGGGGGGAGAGAGAGTAGCCCGAGAGAGAGTATGGGATGGGAGAGAGAGAGAGTAGGTGGTGGGAGAGGGAGTGAGAGAGGGAGAGAGAGGGGGATAGAAATGTGAGAGAGAGAGAGAGAGAGAGAGAGAGAGAGAGAGAGAGAGAGAGAGAGAGAGAGAGAGAGAGAGAGAGAGAGTAGGGGATGGGAGAGAGTGTGAAAATGTGAGAGAGAGTGGGGGTGACAAAGAGAGAGAGCAGAGAAGGAGAGAGTGAGAGTGAGATAGAGTAGGTGGTGGGAGAGGGAGAGTGAGTGAGAGATAGAGTAGGGGATGGGAGAGGAGAGAGAGAGGGGGGATGGGTGTGTGAAAGAGAGAGAGTAGGGAAAGGGAGAGGGGAGAGAGAGGGGGATGGGAGTGTGTGTAAGAGAGAGAGTAGAGAGAGAGAGAGAGATAATAGGTGGTGGGAGAGGGAGTGGGAGAGGGAGAGAGAGGGGGAATGGGAGTGTGTGAGAGATCTAGAGAGTAGGGGATGGGAGAGGAGAGAGAGGGGGGATGGGTGTGTGTGTGAAAGAGAGAGATTAGGGGATGGGAGAGGGGAGAGAGAGATAGAGAGAGTAGGGGATGGGAGAGAGAGAGTAGACAGTGGAGAGGGAGTGGGAGAGGGAGAGAGAGAGGGGGATGAGAGTGTGTGTAAGAGAGAGTAGGGGATGAGAGAGAGTGTGAGAGAGTGAGAGAGAGAGTACGAGGTGGCAAAGAGAGAGAACAAGATGTGAGAGAGAGAGTGAGAGTAGGGGATGGGAGAGAGAGTAGAGAGGGAGAGAGAGGGGGGTGGGAGAGTGTGTGAGAGAGTAGGGGATGAGAGAGGAGAGAGAGGGGGGATGAGAGTGTGTGTCTATGAAAGAGAGAGAGTAGGAGATGGGAGAGGGGAGAGAGAGAGTAGGGGATGGGGGAGAGAGTAGGAAATGGGAGAGGGAGTGGGAGAGGGAGAGAGAGGGGAAATGGGAATGTGTGTAAGATAAAGAGAGTAAGGGATGTGAGAGAGTGTTAGAGTGTGAGAGAGAGTAGGGGTGGCAGCGAGAGTACAAGATGGGAGAGAGAGAGAGTGAGAGTAGGGGATGGGAGAGAGTGTGAGAGAGAGTAGGGGATGGGAGAGAGAGTGAGAGTAGGGGATGGGAGAGAGAGTGAGAGTAGGGGATGTGGGAGAGAGAGTAGAGAGGGAGAGAGTGAGAGAGAGATAGTAGGCAGTGGGAGAGGGAGTGGGAGAGGGAGTGAGAGGGGGGATGGGAGTGTGTGTGAGAGATCTATAAAGTAGGGGATGGGAGAGGAGATTGAGAGTGAGAGAGTAGGGGATGAGAGACCTGAGAGAGAGTGAGAGAGATTAGGGGATGTGAGAGAGAGAGAGAGTAGGCAGTGGGAGAGAGAGTAGGAGAGGGAGAGTGAGAGAGAGTAGGGGATGGGAGAGAGAGAGTAGGTGGTGGCAGAGGGAGAGAGGGGGGATGAGAGTGTGTGAGAGAGAGTAGGGGATGGCAGAGGAGAGAGGGTGAGAGAGAGTAGGGGATGGGAGAGGGGAGAGAGAGTAGGGGATGAGAGAAGGGAGAGAGAGTAGGGAGAGAAAGAGTAGGGGATAGGAGAGGAGAGAGAGAGATTAGCCCAAGAGAGAGAGGGGGGATGGGAGTGTGTGAGATAGAGAGAGTAGGGGATGGGAGAGGAGAGAGGGTGAGAGAGTATGCAGTGTAAGAGGGAGAGGGAGAGAGAGTAGGGGATGGAAGAGGAGAGAGAGTGAGAGATAGAGAGTAGGGGATGGGAGAGGGGAGAGAGAGCAAGAGAGAGTAGGGGATGGGAGAGAGAGAGTGAGAGAGAGTAGGTGATGGGAGAGGGATTAGGAGAGGGAGAGTGAGAGAGAGTAGGGGATGGGAGAGGAGAGAGAGACTAAGAGAGAGTAGGGGATGGGAGAGGAGAGAGAGTAGGGAGAGAGAGAGTAGGGAATGTGGGATGGTGGGATAGGGAGAGATGTATTTTCACATAGTGCATACGTGCTATAGTGTGTACGCACTATGTGAAATCATCAAAAAATGGTCAAAAAGCAAGTTTGGGTCCCTTTTGATCCATATTCTACTTTTTGTTTGTTGTGTATTCTATTATTCCAATAGAAAACATTGGTTTCAAGCTGTGGAAAGTTAGCAAACACTATTTGAAGACTTTTTGAAGCTTGCAAACACCAAATTCAATCATTTGATACACTATTTGAAGGCTTTTTGAATATTCTTTCTATACAAAAAGTTAGTGCAGTTCATTTAAAATATTGTTTGTTGCTATATAGAGACAAATTTGATTATAATTTGACATGTTGTTTAATATATAGTGAATTCATTGAAATTTGTATGTTTGAATGAATTGTTATTTGGAAATGGTTAGAAATTTGGCAAGTTTTTTAATATATTGTGTATTCATTGAAATAATTGTAATTTTTATATGTATTTGAATGATTTGTAATTTACAAATTGTAAGTAATTCAGATGTTGGAATAATTTGACATGTAGAAATCATCATCATGCCAAGGAAGAAACCAAAAACTCAAAAAAATGAAGAGAGGGAGAAAGATTTGGAAATTGAAAGAGATAAAATGAAACTACTATGTGAACAAAGAAAATTCCAAAGCAATAATGAAGAATTGACTTTTGAAGAGGAACATGAACCATCGATACAAAGAAAAAAAGAGGAAGAATTGGAAAGACAAAGAGAATGAATGAAATTGTTACGCTCAAGAAGACAATTGAATTGTGAAGATACACCATCTTCCAATGTTGGAGTCATATTATTCTCTCATGTTGAAAAGACACTAATTTGTAGATCTGATGATGTACACACTCCATCATGTCATGTTGAAGGCACACCATCAACATATCAAGTAGGTGATATTCCATCTTTTGCATCTTATTGCCAAGGCACATCATCTTTGGTTCAAGGTATGCAAAACACTCAACCTTATGTTGATGGAATGGAAGAGATTATAACAGCTTCTAGAATTTGTTGAAGAAGACCAAAATATTTGATTGATATTAATACTAACATTTTGAAATCAATGCCTAACAAGATTAGCAAGTGTACTTGTCAAAGAAAAGTTAATTATATGTGAAAATTATTATTTGAAGAATTAAATATTACAAGTCAATGCCAATTATTTGTTGAAATGATGAGGAATTTGAAATTTATTCCTATCATGAAGATTCTTGGGCTAAGAATGATGGATGATTCAAATAAAAAAATATTGTAAAGAATCTAATGAGTGCTTATGACAAAGTGGGTTCTAAATCACACACCAAAGATAGTAATATCACAAGATGAGTACTTACATTGACAATAGTAAGTACCCAAATGAAGAAAGCTTGACTCATGAGAAATATAAGCAAAACATTGAAAATTGGTAGAGGTACTTTAAGGAGAGTCATGCTAAGGCATGAGAGATTGGAGGATCCAACAAAAAATGAGTTATGGACATTTAGTAGTAGACTACCACAGAAGGATAAAGAAATTAGTGAAGCTTTGAAATCATTGATCAAAGATTTTTAAAAAAATAACACACGTGTTTCCTCTAATCAAAGAGATGTTGTAAGAAGCTAGATTGGTAGCCAAAATCATGACCCACATGCGAAACATTTTTTGGACTCAACTCATACACAATTTTTTGCAAAATTTATTGGTATGTATCCTCAAATTCGAATAAGTCAAAGATTTTTTGAGATGGGTAAAACTTTTTATGTGAAGATAAATCACACACGTACAACTTTTTTTTGTAGGATACATATTGAATTTTCTAACTATTTTGATGTTTTAAAGCATATATGTGTGTTTTTGCATTCTAAGTTTGTTTTGCTAGATTATTACATGAATGAGCCACCAAGATCTTCAAGGGAATTCATATCCAACATTTTATGTGAAATAGGGGACAACTAACAATTGTACAAGACATCATGCTTGGATGGTACATGCTTATTTTGTGGTTCTTTGTAACTTTTATCAACTTCTGAACATATGGATAGTACATATGCAATTGGAAATGAAATAGTAGATTATGAAAAATTTAGGACAATGACATATGCTCTAAAAGATGGTAAATAGGGTAAAAGATGTGATTTAGTCATTGAAAAGATTCTAGTGTATTAGTTCATGAAGATTATTCATGAAAATATTATTTACGAGTATGCAAGGCATACACATAGAGCTTGATGGCTGTATTTGCAATTCAAGTTGTGCAAGGATACATTTCCACTAGATACCATTGTTTTAGTTTTAGACTTCATAGAGAACTATGCACTACAACCACAAAATGAGGTGCAAGCAAAGTATTATACTTCTCAACAAGTTTTCATATTTTTTCACATAACATTCATGCATTCACCTACAAGTACAGACGATGACAGGAAGATTTTGAGGGAGTACCATTTTTACATCAGTGATGATCGATCACATTCTATAGAGTTTGTACATGGTTGCTTTCAACTATTTTATGGAGATTTGGCTAATAGGGGCATACCATATGTCAACACATTATTTGGTCAGACAATTGTGCATCTCAATTAAAAAATGCATAGATGTTCTATTGGTTGAGCAGGATGCACAGGTTGTGTAGAATTCAATATATGTGAAATTTCACAGAGGCTAGTCATGGAAAGGGAGAGCACAATGGTACAAATACATGCATCAAAAGAGCCTTAGCTCATGAAGAACTAAATTAAAAAGATGGATCAATATTGACAAATGCAAAATCCATCATCCAATGGTGTAATGCTACAATGGGTCCAGGTAAGGAAGGTGAGTCTATGGTTCATAGATTTTTTTGGTTGATAGATAATACTAACATTGCACCATATGAGGATTGTTGCACACTAATAGGATCTAGTGAGTTGCACTCTTTTAGAAGCTCTAACGCAGGTTCATGGAGTATCCACACACAAAAAATGACATGATATTGTCCATAATGTGTAGAGGAAAATTGGGATGACTGTGAGTCAACTGAATGGGTGGAAAAATGAGATATATGGGTTTTGGACCCAATTGACACCTATCATCCCCTACAAGCACTGAAAATGGTAAAGATGGATTTGTCTATTAACTTTGACTACTTGTCTGATCTAGTGCAACTTAGTAATATATATATTTATATATCTTTGTAATTTTAATATGTAACTTTATAACTTTTACCTAAGTATTTTTTGAATTAATGAACGCATTTTGTACATTTGTCACTACAGGCCATGTTTCTGCTGTTATTGCACCTGAAGACAATGAAGAAGGGACAACTTATTATTTGTGTCATTGCATCCAAGCCAATTTTTTTTTGGATCACTTAGTTATAGATGGTGAAGGTTTAGAGTACCATATCAATGTGGTGGTTGTAATTGACACATGGCTTAGACAATATTCTATGAAGAATCCTAATTTGTGGTTATTTGAGGATTGGCAAACAGAGAGGATGATTCTTCATTATTCAAACCTTGTTGTCACATCGAATGTCCACTTGATAAAATATGGTGGAAAACCACATAATAAGATTCTTTGAAAAGTTTGTGAGTTAGACCATGAGGCGATACTTGAGACATTAAAATGTAGAGAAAATCTAGTTGGTTCATTAGATAGAATAGGAAGAGAGGGAGAAAGAGAAAGAGTGATCAATTGGATCCAAATAAAATGTTGCAACCTCTCCCCCAAGATTGTCCACATGACAAGGTGGGTATTGTTATTATGTGTAAGTGATGAGATAAGTTTGAATCACAAATTTTATGTTTTGATTTGTTTAGAATCTAGATACATTATTTTAATTTATATTAGATTCTTTAATAGGACCCATTTTCAGATTAGTCATTTGAATAAGTGAAAGTTTAGAATTTGTTGTTTAGATCAAAATGTAATGAAAGAATATGAAAATTGTTAGAATGTGAATGCTTTGGGATGTAAAGTCATGATTGTGTGCATGTAGCTAGAAACTTGAAACTGGCAAAAGAAAGGATATAATGGGAGAAGTTTCCAAGACTCATCAAGCCTTTCAGTAAGCTGCTTGATCATTTCTAGAAGCTCAAACAAATAATTCTTTGCATTTCGAACATTGTTACCAATAATGATATTATGAGTAACATGCTTTTATCTTTTATTTTTTATGTTATCTGTAATTATTTTAGATAAACTCCAAAATAAATTTATTTTTGAATCATAAACTTATAAAACCCATCTTATAATTTTTTTAGATGTTGTCTATTTGGAAGCATTAAGACCAAAGTGTATGATCTTTGGTTCACTCCTAGTCACAAGATTCAAGTTTTTAGCATATGTATGGGTTTGGGGATCAAATCCTTTAAGGATGACCATAGGTTGTTATGTTTGTTCGCTCTTAGTCTCAAGGTTGTAAGGTTGTGATTGTGTGGAAAAATCCACACCCTTAAGGATGATCATAGGTGGTTCATCAATGTTTCATTTGTAGCCTTCCTTTTTCCCTTTTGACCTAATCATGTTTATGTTCTTACAAGTTGGCTCAATCATATGTAGTTGATCTTTGCATCCTATTTTTCTTCCTAGAACTTTCTTATTGTTCATGCTTGGGTAGGGGTTCTTTGAAAACCTTATGATTAGTACTAGTCATGAGTCCATCCACCCCAACTTTCTTATCATCAATGAGATCTTGAATGAGGTATTTAAGTTTCATATAATTTTTAGTCTTATGACCCTTATTCCTATCATAGATGCAATAGTGATTTTCATTCCAAAATTTAGGCTTAACCTTGAGTTCATAAGGTTTATAGTTATATGGTAGTGTAATGATCTTATTTGATATCAAAGTATTCAATATCAGTTCAAGTGAGTCTCTTAGAGGTGTATAAGTGTGCTTAGATTTGGAAACCCATGATGGTTTACCTCTACTAGAGTCATTAGATTTGTTTGAGTCAATATTCTTGGAGAAACATATTGATTTTGTAGTTTTAATGTCATTGGTCAAGTTGATTACATTAGGCTCCTTAGGTTTGGGTGTGTCCACTATACCATCATTTACCACATTATTTTTCTTGTTCCATGAGTACGATTTACCCTTTACATTATTGTTGTTTTGATTTTTGTTGTTGGTTTTGTCCTTTATCAATTGAGTTCACCCTTTTTAATTGAAACATCCTCAATTTGTAAGGAATTGGAAAATAGTTGTTTCCTGAGTTCATGTTGCAATTAAGACACAAGGTTGTTGATAAATATATCAATCTTTTCAGCTTCAGGGATTTTCCTTGGAAATCATGAATAAAAGCTTCCTCCATTGCTAAAGAAAGGAAATAGAATATTTTCCTTGGTGTTGTTTGATGTTGCATAAGTCTAGCATAGTGATCACATATTGAATACTATAGGAATAATGTTGGAAATACCTTTTTCCATTTTATCAAATGACATAAGTGGAGGAGAGAATTTTGTGAACCATTCCATACCTTTCCCACTAAGACTTATAGAAAAAAAGGCTTATGAGATAAGTGAGTTCATGCAAGAATTTCATACTTAGCGCATAAAAATTCCTAATGTGATCACGAGGATCTCCACTACCATCATGTTTTTCATACTTAAAAAATTCAACCTTACAAGTAAAAGGATACATTTATAAGTATTTGTCAAAAGGAAATAGACATATAGACTCAAGTGAAAAAGATGTCTTAGGTTTCTCTTGCTCATTTTTCATGTGTAACATATCCTTCCTCCTTTCTTCCATTTGTTTCATAACAAATTCTAAAGGTGAAGGTTCCTCCTTTTGAACCAAGTTGTCAATATTGAGGTTGTGTGGAAATTTTACTTGAGAGAATAAGTGCTAAGTTCAATTTCATGAGCTTTTGTTAATATTTATCTTGTTGAAATTGTAACATCTCTTCCTTAGTGATTTCTGGATCTAGATCATTATCTTGTGAACCATGTCTAGTATATTTTGACCTTTGGAGTGAAATTGAACAATGTCTAGAAATTTAATTGGTAAATTCTTGAGAAAATTTTCATGCTTCCTCCATATAAGCTTGTTTTCCTCATTCTATATGCTATAACCATTTGTCTACCATCCTAGATAGGAGGTTGTCAATCCTCTTTTCATGCTCCTGCCTAGATAATGTCAATGAGACACTATTTTCAAATCTAAGTAAAGAGGGTGTATACTCACTAACGGTAGTAGAAAATGGATTAAAATCCAAAAATTCTAACTCTCTTCTAGGTGTGATGTCAAAGATAGCCTTAGATCACTTTCCTTGGTGAATCTTATATCTACTTGTATCTGGCATGAAAGAAGATACAATAATTCAATAGGATAACTAGAATAGATTTGATTTTCAAACTAGGTTAGTAATACTTCCACTTTTCCAAAGTGATGATGTAAAAAGAGAAAAGATAACTTGTCCAAAGGTGTCTAAGTCATGGGTAAATGCCCTATGTATAAAACTTGTGAAGCAAGAAAAACTAAGATAAAAATAGCAATAAAAGTTATGCTAAGAAAGATGTACAAGTGAACACCCCACTAACTTACTAGTATAGACCAAAAGTTAGAAACACCAAGTATAGGTTGCCCTAACCAACCAAGAACAAGTTTGAAGTTTTAGAGTCTTAGAACAACTGTCATTCGATGATTATCTGTGAACTAGGTGAAAAAATGACAACAACATGATAAATCACTAGAAGATAGGAACTAGACTTCTTAGAAAGCATATTAATGGTGAAATGTGACAATAAATCAATAGAAGATAAGTGACAGTCTGGAAGATTAGCAGGTTATATAATGATGAATTATGCAATCAAACTCAAAACTGCATTCAACAAAAGAAATTGAAAGTGCAAGATGCCCTAGAGTTTGACCTAAAAAATGTAGATTTACTCACTATTTTGATTAATTAAGTAATGTTTGAAAATATGAGAATTTTTGAGTTCAATAACAAAAGGAACTTTTTCAAAAAATATTTATTCAAGAAAAATTGTCACGTGAGAAGTAGTCTTCAAACAATCTCACAAGGGACAAAGAAACCTTGAAAGATACAAATATATGTGAAGTATCAAAGGTGTAATCCCTATACTAAAATCATGTGTATATTTAATATATTTTCACAGGTCTAGCACAATTTGAAGAAACATCAAGAAATATCTACCTAAAGGTACCTGTTTCCAAATGGAACCTTAAGGCTTAAGTTTCCCTAATCAGGTAAATGACTTATCCAAAGACTTTTTAGTAATATAATGGTTTTTAATACCCTAATACACCCCAAATAACTAGTTTACCAAATAGAAAGAGCCTATCTCTAAGGTAAACCAATCATCCCAGCCTACTAGGCCTACAAGCCCCAATTAGCCCTCAAATGCTATCCTCTTGCATTTTTCTCCACATTTTTTCATAACATAAAGAAAATAAACTAAATATTAGGATACCCATTTGAATTCTCTATAACATATAAAAAGATGAGATATGGTTTTTTAGGACCAAGTCTCTGCTGTTACACTATGGGCCACTTTTTAGGCATAAAAACCCCTCCATTTACAAAGGAACTATATGGAATAATTATCTCCCAACCATAAAACTTGGTAAAGTATCTTAATATGATGCTAAAGTGAGGATTATTCAATTTTATTGAACACATCAACTCTCTATATGTTCTTTTTATGAAACCCTCACCAAATAAGCCCAAAAACTAGGGCCTCTTCAAATCTGACCAATAAATCACTTCCAGGACCTATTAATTGATCCTAAACCATGTTTATGATGATCAATTTTAATTTTTTACATAAAAATATGGCCTCCATTAGGTAGATCTCCTGCCGCTATACCTATGGCATCAAATTTAATGCATTTTCATGCACCCGAGCACTCCAAACTTGTCCAGTTGGTTGATCATTGGTTTAGGGCACCAAGGAAAATAGATATGTATCATAATAGTTGTGAATTAGGAACAAATTTTCAAAATTATGTAATAAGACCCAAGATGTAAGGTTAATTGGACTTTACGTGCCATTATAAGCCAGAGTGCCAAATTGAACCAAGGGGTCAAAAATGAGCAATATAGGTGATTTTTCAAGGAAAAAAAGGATTTTTTATGTTTATTAAAAGGTTATAAAGGTCCTTAGGGTCATTGGGTTAAGTTTTAGGTGTCTAGGAGTTAAGATGTCAAAAATTGCAAAAAATTGCAAAAGTTGTCAAAGCAAAATTGCAAAAATGCTGACAACTTTGCAATTTTGTTGAAAAACCAAGTGTATGTTACAACCAAAATTTGAAATGTGGTTATAACCATTAGAATATAAGAATATATGTATGAGATGACTATAAAGGCCTTAGTGGGTGATGGTTGTAAATATTTGATGTCTTTTGAAGCAATAAAAACCTTTTTTTTTGGTCATTTTTCTTGTGTTTTGCTATTGTACAGACATGTACGGATTGAAACATGTGAAAATTTGAAATGGTTGGATAGGTATTTTAAGTATCTTTCATTTTCATTTGGTTTGAGGTTTTTATCTATTAATTTGTGTAAGATATTGCCATTTTATTGAGGGTTGCTTGGGTAAGCTTGTAAATTGACTAGATTGCACTTATGGCCCTCTAACTTGTAATCCAATGGTGGGATCTTGATGTAATTTGGTGGGAAGAAATTTAGGGGGTGTATTATTACATATGGAAGAGTTTTAGGGGCAGAAAAGTTGGTTTAATATTTTTTCTTGCAGGCCCTAGGCTAAACATCATCATGTGTTCAACTCAGTTTTGAAGAGAAATTGGTATAAAACTCTCAAAATTTCTATAATGACCCAGATGAAGGGTGGAATGGATTTTTGGCATGGTGAGGAAGAGTTCCAAGTGGTTGTGCTGATTCTATGACCTCATCTTTTGACACTTGCCTTGGAAAGCTAGCCTAATTAGGCCTATTAGGACCGTGAACCTAGTTGGTGTTTGGGTATGCTGGAGTAGGATCAGCCCATGAGTCTTTGGAATACTAAAGAGTCTAGAAAAGGGTATCCAAAAAGGTGTTTTGATTGCCACATTTTTTTTTGGAGAGTTTGGGAGTTAACCTTGGAAAACTAAAAACATACCTACTAGGATTTCTAGGCCTAGATTTGGGAAATAGGTCTATTGGTGGTGTGAGAACCCTAAACGTAGATGAATTCTAGTGGGATAGGACTAAGTATGACAAAAAAAGTCTTTTTTTGAACCCTTGAAAGAATTTTTCCTAATTTTCTCTATTTGCCCTAGTTGAGGGCTAGTGTCCCTAAAGCCTTATTTTCACCCAAGTTTGCTAAGAACCCTAGGGAGAGGGTAAGACCTTGGAGAACTAGTGGAGTCCACTTGAAGAGATAGAGGTTAGCATTGGGTAAAGGCTGGAATCCTTGTTTGGCATCTTGCAGTGGGTTGGTGCTACTAGGCACTTCAGAAGGTTTTGGTGGATTAAGGCTGTAGACTTTGCACCAATCATCTACATCCTCTGACTGTTCCCTACATTAGTATGCATAATTACATATGATACATTTTAGTAATCCATCCCCAAGTCATAGTTAGAATAGAAAGGAGATGGTTACATCATTTTGCTTGAAGGAAATTGTTGTAGGGCACCAAGGCAAATGGATCATCAAGTCTAAAATACACAATAGTCTGAAGATATACATTCTAATATACACCATCATAATGATAAATAGGATTAGTAGACACAATGTTCCCTCCATGATCTTAGATACTATCCCAATCTAGTGGATTTTAAAAAGTTTATAGAGACATACAAAGATATCAAAGGGCCTCTTCAAATACATCACAAGATTTCCTATAATTTAATGGAATGATAGACAACCATGGTAGAGTTGTCATCATACTAATAGGAAAAAGCATCAACCTCCAATTTAGGTGTTATACCAAATTTGAAACCGATAAGCCAATAGGTGCTTGCAATTTACATTATATTTTGGTTTTCATGTTTTTTTTACCTACTTAGGCTAGAATAAACAACCCTTGGATGAGAAGTCCATGGTTTTCAAAGAAAGACACCATTTTGTATGCTTAAGACACTTTATGCAATTTATAAGCAAAAGTTCCTCATTAGGAAAATTCAAGATTTTTAATGTTTTTGGTCAAGAAATCATAGGCCTAAGTTTTTTTTAGTTGGTTTTAGGTATGTTGGAACCTTTTCCAAGTCATAGAAGTGGAATCAAGTGAAAAATGTAAAAATTGCACTTTTTGTGCAAAGTTGCATTGTTGAAAGTTGTAAAAGTTGCTCAAATTTGCAACTTAGTGGGAAAAGGGTTATAAATATTAAAATATTGGTTCTAACCATTAAAATATACATAGGAGATATATATACCTCATTTGTGAGGTCTGGAGGGCATTAATATACAAACTAGAAGAAGTTGCAAAGAAAGAAATTCAATTTTTGAGTCATTTTTACTATTGTTTTCATGCTGCAAAAAATGTAAATTTTTTTACATCATATGTGATGGATTTTTGAGATATATCTTTGAATTATATTTCTTTTTCTTCTGGTCTCATCATTCTACGTGTTTTCTAACTCAAATTATTGCATTTTTAGTGAAACTAGGCTTTTAGGACAACATTTTGGTGCACATAGTAAAAATGGACCTCTAACTACAATTTACTTGGTTGAAATTTCATGCCCACTTGGAAAATGGTAGTTAGTAGCATCCTTTTTAATATTCTAGGGTTTCAAGATTGGAGGACGTGTTTTGTAATTTTTCCAATCAAGCCCTAGGTCAAGTACCATGAAGGATTTGACCTCTTGTAGCGTGTTGATTTGTGAATGGCAGGAGTTTGAGAATTGGTGAAGGGCTGAGCATTTGGAAATAATTTATTTTAGTGTTTCTAAATCTTTTCTAAGTTTTAGAAGTGGAATCAAGTGAAAAATGTAAAAATTGCATTTATTGTGCAAAGTTGCATTGTTGAAAGTTGTAAAAGTTGCTCAAATTTGCAACTTAGTGGGAAAAGGGTCATGGGATTGAACTGTCTATTTTGTTAGCTCTGGGTGGCCAGGTAAACCCTAGCCCCAAGATCATCCTATCCCATTGAGTGCTTGAACATTCTCGGGCATGCCAAACTAAAATGTCCCTAAGGGTTCGAGGCATATCTCAGAGCTCATGCGAGGTATGGATGCGATTCTAGGTCCCATAGGACTGTGTTGCAAAGACCTACAATAACCTCTCTCACTTTTTGGATGTCTTAGTCCATTTTGATATTGCAATGCCATCTCAGGTGATGTTGAAACTTGTAGTGTTGGTCAGTACAAAGTTGCCAACTGCCAAATCTCCTTCATCGTTCGTCGTGGGATCGAATTGTCTATTTTGTTAGCTTTGGGTGGCTGGGTAAAACCTAGAACCAAGCCCATCCCATCTCACTAACCACTCAAACATTCTCAAGCATGCCAAACCAAAACATCCGTAAGGGTCACTAAATGCCATAGGGCAGTGATCTTTGACAAGGCATATCTCAAAGCTTGTGCAAGATATGGATGCGATTCTAGGTCCTATAGGACCATGTTATGGATACCTACACTAACCTCTCTCACTTTTTGGAGATCTTACTCCATTTTGATTTTGTGATGCCACCTTGGGTGATGCTAAAACTTGTAGTGTTGGCCAACCCCAACTGCCAAATCTCCCTCACCATTCATCGTGGGATTGAATTGTCTATTCTGTTAGCTCTAGGTGGCTAGGTAAACCCTGGCACGAAGCTCATCCCATCCCATTGAGCACTCAAACATTCTCAAGCATGCTGAACCAAAATGTCCCTAAGGGTCACTAAATGCCATAGGGCAACAATCTTTGATGGGGCATACCTCAAAGCTTGTGGAGGTATGGATGTGATTTTAGGTCTTATAGGATTGTGTTGTGGAGATCTAAAATAACCTTTTTCACCTTTTGGAGATCTTACTTCATTTTGATTTTGTGACGCCATCTTGGGTGATGCTGAAACTCCTAGTGTTGGCCAGTACAAAGTTGCCAACTCCCAATCTCCCTCACCATTCGTCATGGGATCAAACTATCTATTATGTTAGCTTTGGGTGGCTGGGTAAACTCTAGCCCTAAGCTTGTCCCATCCTGTTGAGCCCTCAAACATTCTCGGGCACGCCGAACCAAAATGTCTCTAAGGGTTGCTAAATACCATAGGGCAGCGATATTTGATGGGGTATATCTTGAAGCTCATTTGAGATATGGATGTTATTCTTGGTCCTATAGGATCATGTTGTGGAGACCTACAATAACCTCTATCAATTTTTGGAGATCTTACTCCATTTTGATTTTGTGACACCATCTCGGTTGATGCTAAAACTTGTAGTGTTGGCTAGTACAAAGTTTCCAATTGCCAAATCTCCTTCATTGTTCATCATGGGATCAAAATATCTATTTTTTTAGCTTTGGGTGGTTGGGTAAACCCTAGCCCCAAGCTTATCCCATCTCGTTGAGCACTCAAATGTTTTCAGGCACATCGAACCGAAAAGTCCCTAAGGGTCACTAAATGCCATAGGGAAAATATCTTTGATGGGGAATATCTCAAAGCTCATGTGAGGTATGGATGTGATTCTAGGTCCTGTAGGACTGTGTTATAGAGACCTACAATAACCTCTCTCACTTTTTGGAGATCTTACTCCATTTTGATTTTGCGATGCCATCTCGGGTGATGCTGAAACTTGTAGTGTTGGTCAGTACAAAGTTGCCAACTACCAAATCTCCCTCACCATTCATTGTGGAATCAAACTATCTATTCTATAAGCTTTGGATGTCTAGGTAAACCCTAACCCCAAGCTTGTCCCATCTTGTTGAGCACTCAAACATTCTTGGGCAAGCCAAATCGAAACATCCCTAAGGGTCACTAAATGCCATAGGGTAACAATTTTTGATGGGGAATATCTTAGAGCTCGTGCAAGATATGGATGCAATTCTAGGTCCTATAGGACTGTGTTGTAGAGACCTACAATAACCTCTCTCACTTTTTGGAGATCTTACTCTATTTTAATTTTGCAATGCTATCTTAGGTGATGCTAAAACTTGTAGTGTTGGCTAGTACAAAGTTGCCAACTGCCAAATCTCCCTCATTTTTTGTCATGGGATCAAACTATCTATTTCGTTAGCTCCAGGTGGCATGGTAAACCCTAGCCCCAAGCTTGTCCTATCCTGTTGAGCACTCAAACATTCTCGGGCATGCCGAATCAAAATGTCCCTAAGGGTCACTAAATGCCATAAGGTAGTGATCTTTGACAAGGCATATCTTAGAGCTCATGAGAGGTATGGATGTAATTCTAGGTCCTATAGGACTGTGTTGCAGAGAGTTTTTGGATATCTTACTCTATTTTGATTTTGTGACACCATCTTGGGTGATGCTAAAACTTGTAGTGTTGGCTAGTACAAAGTTGCCAACTGCCAAATCTCCCTCACCGTTTGTTGTGGGATCAAACTATTTATTCCATTAGCTCTAGGTGTTTGGGTAAACACTAGCCCCAAGCTCATCCCATCCCATTAAGCACTCAAACATTCTGGGGCATATTGAACCGAAATGTCTCTAAGGGTCACTAAATGCTATAGGGTAGTGATCTTTGACGAGGCATATCTTGAAGCTCGTGTGAGGCATGGATGCAATTCTTGGTCCTACAGGACTATGTTGCGAAGACCTACAATAATCTCTCTCACTTTTTGGATATCTTAATCTGTTTTAATTTTGTGATGCCATCTTGAGTGATATTGAAACTTGTAGTGTTGGCCAGTACAAAGTTGCCAACTGCCAAATCTCTCTCACCTTTCATCATGGGATCAAACTATCTATTCTATTAGCTCCAGGTGGCTAGGTAAACATTAGCCCCAAGCTTGTCCTATCTTGTTGAGTGCTCAAACATTCTCAAGCATGCCGAACTGAAACATCCCTAAGGATCACTAAATGCCATAGGGAAGTGATCTTTGACGGGGAATATCTCAGAGCTCTTACAAGGTATGGATGTGATTCTAGATCCTATATGAAAATGTTATAGAGACCTACAATAACCTCTCTCACTTTTTGGTGATCTTACTCTATTTTGATTTTGCGATGCCATCTCTAGTGATGTTGAAACTTGTAGTATTGGCCAGTACAAAGTTGCCAACTACCAAATCTCTCTCACCTTTCATTGTGGGATCAAACTGTCTATTTTGTTAGCTCTAAGTGGCTAGGTAAACACTAGCCCCAAGCTTGTCCCATCCCATTGAGCACTCAAACATTCTCAGGCATGCCAAACTAAAACGTCCCTAAGGGTCACTAAATGCCATAGGGCAATGAAATTTGACTGTGGCAACTAGATATGTCATCTCATCCAATGATGAAGACTTGTGATAAAAGGTAAAGGGGTGGTCATACACATCATTTTGAACATGCTATTTTTTTTATGGTAATAAGGTAATCCTCAAATCTTTCTACTTCATCCCATGCCCTATTTGATACTTCTTCAAACTTGGATTTTTCACATTTAATATTCCCCTAACAAGGCTTGACAATTCTTACCAACAAGGCTTCATGCTCCATTGTTGTATTTGTGTTGTTTTATTCTAGTTTAAAAGAATAAGGGAATTTATCACCTTGTGGTGATATCAACACTACACCAACTCCTATACTATTGGATGAACATATACCATTGAACTCAATATCCTATAGGGAATCCTTATTATTAAGTTTAGATTCAACAACCTCTTCCCCTCCTAAATATTGTAGTTAGAAATTTAATACCTAGTGCATAGAATCTGGGCTTGGCAATCTTTTGATGAAAGGAATGTACATAGACTTTCCATTTGGTTGGAGTGTCACAATTCCCTTACCCACTAGTATAGTGTCTTGGGACCAATCCAATTTAACTTTTCCTCCTAGGTCCCTAAAAAAACTCTTTCTCAACATGTCATTAATAACTAGGATATTAGGAACCAAAATAGTTATCTTTAGTGTCTTTCCTAGATGAGTGGCTAATGAAAATTGACATTTTTTATTTTTTGTACTAGGGGGGCCTTCTTATAATCCATAAAATACCATTTACCAAAGATTTTAGTTAAGGGGGAGGGGGGTGGATATAAGGATTTCAAAATATGCAAGGCATTGTGTTGTCAGAGGCCCTAGAGTCAATTATACAATTATTGATCTTATGGTTGCGTATGAACATAGAAATATAGAATGGTTTGAGCTTCATATTTAATGAGACATATTTGTCATATGAACCAACTTTAGCCTCAAATTTAACAATGGAGGAATGCATTGCATAATTTTAATCAATTTCTAAAGATAAAACATTAGTTAATTATTTATCAACAACTTTAGGCACAAATTGATGATCTATGACATATTCAATCAACTTATCCAATTTGTTAGGGTTTGATCAAAGGTACTCATAGGGGGGATTTTTTAAACTTTTGGATGACTTACAAAAGTATGGATTTTTTTAGCAAATGAGATTCTAGAGTCATTAAACTTTGAAATTTTGAACTAAAGGTTTGATGAAAATGATGTTTACCTTTGTTCAGCTACTTTGGGCACAATGTATTGCTTTGAGTCTTAAGGATCTATTGGCTTCTTGTTGGAATAGTACATGAGGGATATTTTGACATTGCCAGAATATTGCCCTTTTTTTTACATCAAATTTATATTCAAGATGAAAATTTATAGAGTCTAAGAAATTTAAGGATTTCCTACATTTTCAACCATCTCTTGATAGGAATTACCATTGAACTTGGGCAAGATTTCCTTAGCTCCTTTGGGTAGGTTGTTTATATTAGCACTTAAGAGGCAAAAGCTCACCATGGTTGAGCCATTGCAGCAATTAGAGTTGAGATAGTGACTTTAGGGGGAAGATTTGTCCCATGTAAAGTTTAAGTTTTCGAAATAGTAGGGTGGGAGTTGACTAGGTTTCCTTCAAAGGAGATGAAGGTCTACTTTTTTCTTTTCTCCTAGACCTTGTAAGGTTTGGTGAGAAGTTAAGGTCTTGTAATTATTGAAATATAAAATCAGGGATACCTTCCCTTTTTTGAGATCTATTGCATTGTCTAGAGAATACACACTCCAATTTTCCCAACAATGGTTCACAAACTAAGATATTTGGGATTCTTCATTTCTAGAGGTTATTCAATTTTGTCTTTGTCTTTGTTGTCATAGTTGTCTAAGAACATCATTTATATCTTCTTCCTCCATGATAACTCTACTAGATCTATGCTAATCTTCTCAAGTTCTTCTAGATTACCAAACAAGAATATTTAACTGAATAAGAATATCTTCTTTCTTGTCGTGAAAACCAATATTGGGTTCCAACATAGGTATAATATTTTCATGTAATTTGTAAAGAAGCTTTGAAAAATCCATAAAACCTATCTCTAACCTGAGAAAAAATCTATTTATGCTTGGAGGAACCCTAATCAAGGGTTGGCAACTCATTTCTTGTACAAATCCATACTATTGGAATGTATGTAGTAGACTCTGACAATTTTAGCATAGATTTTACTAGTTTTTAATCTTGTTTGGAGGTAAATCACATGGCTATTATCATTTTGTTGCATGTTGTAGTTGTCTTATTGTTTTTTTTCCATTTTTCATGCATTAGTTATAGTTTGTGACCAAGTTTTGAAAGGTTTTGTAAATTTCTTCAAAGATACTTGTATGTTGCCAGTTTTGGAGTTGTATATCATGAAAGGGCTGTAAGTATTGTCTACACCTTGGAAATTCCATGGTCTTCTAGATTTCAAGTCTATAGACCCTAATGTATTATATTATGCAAGAAAGGGCCCTAAAAAATGAGTGCAAATAATTCTTTGACCAAGCCCTAGGCCAGCTAGGCAATGCCTGACTAGGGACTGTCAGCAAAGAAAGAGCTCTCGAGAGCAAAGCTTGAAGAATGAAGACTTCCTCTTTTGAGGGATTGAAGAGGGGTATGAGGAAGTTCTAACTGGTGGAGGAGGAGGAGTCTTGATGAATTTTGGAAGGTGTCTTAAAATTGGGCACATCAGGTAGCCAAGAAAACCCTGCCAAACCCTCAATTTTGCTATTTTTGTTGTATGACCTGTACGCACCCTGAGACCCTAAAAATCCTTGAGCATGGGTCCTATATATCAATTTTTTTAAGGAAAAAGGTGTTGAAACTCTAAGAAAAAGGAGCTATTGGCTGTAGAAATCTGGGTGTAGGCCTAATTAGGGGCTCTCCTTGTAGCCCTTTTGTGAAGAAATCTTGAAATCAGGTACAAACCCATTGTTGTTATCCATTTAAGCATAGTACAAGTGTTCCAATAATACCTTAGGACATAATGGAAAAATTGGTTGGATTAGGGAGTGCTATGGTACCCTAGTAGACCTATAAAACATTTGGAGGGATACTGTTCCTAGAAGAGTAAGGGAGTGATGCTACAAGTTTGGATCAGTTAACCTAGTGAGGAGGTTGGCAAGGTCCAAGGATGTTCTAAGTAGCAAGAGATCCTATAGAACACATAGGTGTAGAGAGAACACCAAGATCCACATATAATATGCAAGGTTGCATGGGGACGGGGGTACTTGGGGTACTTAGGGTATGGGTACGGGTATAGCTATTTTTTATAATAGGGGATGAGGGTACTTGGATATGTCAAACTTTATTTTTAATTATACTTTTATATTTATAGAAAACCTGAATTTATGAGTCATGAAAATGATTTTTCAAATCAAGAATAGTGATAAAGTTTGCAAATGTAATGTATTGTTTTCAAGTTTAGATTTTTTATATGTTTGTAATAATAATTTATGATAAATGTTTGGATGCATAACATAGAAGATAGGCTTTAAACATGAACAAGAAGATCATAAATCATACGACAATGACATATTGCAAATGATAAATTTTTGCCTTTAACAATGATAAAGTTTATTATTGATCAATATTGTGTCAAAGTTTCAAACTGATTAGGTATTGAATTAAGCTTGATAAAAAAATAACATAGAAGGAAAACTTTAAACATGAACAAGATCATAAATCATATGACGATGCCATATTGGAAATGATAAACTTATGCTTGAACAATGATAAAGTTTATTGTTAATCAATATTCTATCAAAGTTTTGAACTGATTAGGTATTGAATTAAGCTTGATAAAAAATGAGCTGATACACAAACAAAAAATTGAACAAAATAATCTAAAATCTCAATCAAGGTCCTTAGCTATGATGCTCTCCACCAAGTACCTGGTACTTGGGATACATGTACCCAGTACTTGGGTACATGGGTACAAGTACAAGGGGTGTGGGTACAAGTACCCATGCAACCTAATAATTTATTATGATAACCAATAATGTCATACATGAAGGAACATATAATATATTATGATAACCAATAATATCATACATGAACAAACATATAATATAAAATGATAACCAATAATGTCATACATTAACAAACACATAATATATTATGATAACCAATAATGTCTTACATGAACAAACATATCATATATTAACCAGTAATGTCATAAGTCTAATAATGTCATGCATCAAATAAATGCGATACATCAAATATAAAATGTCATAAATACATCAAATGTATATTGAATATGTCCACTAACATAAAATCCAACATATATGTCCGCTAATGCCTATACATGTGTGTCTATCAACTATATCTTCTCCTTCCCATGAGGGGAAGGAAAAAAATCTCTAGAGGTCTTTGATCATTGTGTGGAGGGAGATGATGGGGATGATGGGGTCTTCCTCACATGCTCACTCATCCTCTTATTGAGGCTCTTCTCTAACTCGAGCTGATACAAACAAAGTAGATATGAATCAATAATTATTATACATTGAAATCAAATATATGTACACACAAAATAAATTATTTTCTTACCACCATCAAATAGTCACTCTGCAAGTACACCTCAAAGGCTTGTGGATGATCGGGTGTAACAAGACCCTACAACAATTCAACCAATATAATCACTTATAAATAACATTATAAATTTTGATACTAACTATTATAAACTAAAACTAAAACAAAGAAAATTCTTTCATACCTCAGTTAATGGTTGTGAACTAGCCATAGCTACAATCACTCCACGATCGATGGACTGTCGAAAAAGAGGAGTCTTAGATGTCAAGAGATGCATGTCATACAATACATGTTACTTGTAACATGAAACATGAAACAAATATAATCAAATGAATTAAATTAACATGAAGCAAATGTACCTCTACGAAGCTTTTATCACGTCTAGGCTTGAAGTCCCTAGTGAATGTCAACAATCTTGTAGAGAACTGATGCACATGCATAATTTTTTTTGTCAATCCTTCATATGATTACTTAATAAATATATGCATTAATTTAAATGATTAAATTGATACATACCTTTGGACTTGTCAATGGGACAAAAAATGGGGCTGAGGGATCACTACTAGGGCTGCCAAAACTCTAACCCTAAATTTTGAACAATGTCAATACATGATAATTAATTAGTCATTCACTATACATATGAAATGTGATCAAATTAGTTTATTATAATTGTAATTTACCTATGTGTCAATGCCAAATGTCTCATTTAGGAACTGATAAGTGACTAGCCCATCATTCGCACTATCTCCAACATGATTGCCAAATGTGCATAAGGATCTACATGATGTGCACATGTGACTGTGATGCATAGAAGGCTCCTTCTCAACTAATGGAATCATGCAATGAATGAGGATTTGTGTTAAATCATTAATAGTCCCTAGAGTGTTGGCCTCTACATATTCCTTCAAAACTAAAGGAATAGTCACATGCTCACATTGTGGCTTGACCATAGGTGCCCTAACTACATTAGGGTCACGACATGCCCCCAGCCTCTCAAATGATGACCCCCCCACCTCTACCTTGAGATTCTAATATATCAAAATAATTGGGGATCTCCCCAAGGAAAAACTCACGATATAGTTTCTTTAAGAAATACATTGGGACCTCATGATTATTGTAGAGAGGGGCATCAAAAACCATCCACCATCTATCCCAAAAATTATTTCTAATACCATCGTGTATGCACCAATGGATGGGTAACCATTTAGTTGTCTCTCTAACAATATTTTGTTCACCATGCTTTCTAAACAATGCACAAATTCTACCTTTTGGTATTTTTTTTTTAACATCTTCATATGATAATTTTTTTGCATAATATCCTTTTTTTTCATCCCTCCTAACTTGCCAAATATCCAACTAACCACTAACAAAAGCTATGTGGGTCATAACGAACTTGAGGGAGGATGCCAATTGAGCTCTCATTGGATTGGTTTGTCCACAAGCTTTTAACTTACCAGTGAGTGCTTCTAATTCATTTTTGCCTCTTTCTATTTCATTTATTATGTTGTCTTGTGTTAGGAGGAGGTCTTCCAATTGGTGTAGGTTGCAAATTTTTTTGTTCTTGTTGTGGAGGGTTTTGGTTTGGATTTTGTTAAGGGTTTTGGTTTTGATCTTGTTGGGGATTTTCTAGTTCATTATTCATATTTCTTGGTAATAAACCAATTGTAATCTAAATAAATAAACAAATTTAAAGAAAAATTGAAAAAAACCTACAAAACAATATAAAATCATATAAAACAATGCAAAAAGAAGGCTAGACAACATACAATGTGATCGCAATCTCAAACTTCAATGATGAGGAGGCATATTGACAAGGCGGTGGAAAAAATCTTTGATTTTTTGAATTTATGTATGCACTATGAGGAGAGGAAGTTGCAAAATGAAGAAAAATGAATGGGTTGCAGGTTTGAAGCCCATTTATAATATTTTTGGGTTTTGAAAAGCACGTACACGCTATAGCACGTAAGCGCTATGGCTCAAGATACCCAAGCCATAACGCGTGTGAGCTATAGCACATACACACTATTCAAAGTTAGAAAAGAATGGGTGTCATCTTTTTGGCACCACAACTTGGTGCACTTGCCCGGTGATTTTAGTGATCTTGTCCCTGAAGGTATTTGGATAGTGGGTCCATTTTCCTTCTCTCTTAAAAAGGTTAGAATATCATAAGAGGGGTTCAAAGTCTCCCAATAGGGACTGATATGTACTAAATGTATTTCATTGAATCCTAATAGGGTCCATCTTCTAACAAGGAACATTTATATTAGTACATCATTTTGTGGGTACCATCCCCACTAGGGTTTTTCCAACTAATCAAGGGTTTCTCTAGTTAACATATTTGGTGTTATTGTGTATGAGTATCTTGTTATGGTTATTGATTATACTGTTCACATGTTTAAGGATTAATAAGATTGATAATGTTTTAATAGTTGGACAACTAATTCACCCCTCCCCTCTCAGTTATCTTGGTGGATTTTACTTTCTAACAATTGGTATTGTAGAATTAGGTCCTTGAAGAAAAAGCTTAACAACTTTGAGAGATCAATGGTGGGTCATTTCAAAAAAGAAAGTCCTAAATTTGATGCAGTTAACTATGAAAGCTGGAAGGAAAAGATGAAGATTCATTTTATATGTATGGGTCCAAAATACTGGCTGATGCCAAAGAATGACAAACAAATTGTGGAAGAAAGCAAGCTTGAGGAATGCAATGAAGCTAAAAGAGATATGTTTATGTGCAATATGCTTGCCAGAGAAGCATTATTTTCAGCACTTTTTGAAAATTAATACAGTTAGGTAAAATCACTAGAGACATCTCATAAAATTTGGAAAGCCTTAGAAACTACCTTTGAATTTGATAAGCATGCTAAAAGAGTGAGACTGCATAGTTGGCTATGTTTATTATAAGATGCTAAAATGATGGAAGATGAGTCTATGACAAGCTAAATTGGTAGAATATTAGAGATTTTTGTAGGAATTAAGTCTTATGAATAATTTAAAGAGGAAGATGAGATTTCATGGAAGATTCCAAAAAATTTAACATCACCATTCAAACAAGTAGAGCAGATGATTGAACTTCTGATACTCTGTACTGAGAAGTTCACCAGGGAAACTTTACTTGGATGATTGGAAGCAACAAAATCAAGTTTGAAGCAATCTAGAGAATTGAGTAGAGTGGAAACAACTTTTAGTGCATTAATTTTTTGTCCTTCTTTATCAAGAAGAGCAAACATCGGTGGAGAATATGCTAGCAAAAATAGATCCAGATCTAAAGAAGATAGAAAAATTGAAGAAGGAATAGCCCTAATTGTGAGGAGAGAACCAGATAGTAAGAAATTTTTGAAGTGTTGGACTTGTAGTGAATTTGGTCATTATGCTTCTAAGTTTCCTAAAAGAGAGAAAAAGTATAAGAGGAATTTCAAGCCCAGAAGACCCAAAGATTATTTTTATGAAAATGAAGATGACGAGTCTAAGGAAAGAGTTCAGAGTGAAAGTGATGATGAATTAAGATTAGTGCCTATAAAAGAAGAAAATCCTAAAAAAGAAATTCGAGAAGAAAAGACCTTAGTTTCACAAGTTGAAAATAAATTAGATTAGATTATAGATAGTGGATGTTGACATCACATGACTAGAGATATGAATAAGTTTGTTAAGTTTAGAAATCATGATGAAGGAATTGTTAGAGTTGGTAACAATGCACCTTGTCACATCACAAGGATAGGATCTATTCTCTTGATGAAAAAAATAATAGTGATGGTGTTTATTTCATTGATGGACTAAAACATAACCTACTAAGTCTTGGACAGTTGGTTGATAAAAATTATCAATTGCAATTCATAGAGAAGACATGCATTATGAAATACAAAGATGGTAAGTTGATTGGAATAGATATAAGATCCAAAGGTAATGTATTTTAGTTGAACCCTATTGAGATGACTTGTTTAGTTACAAAGGTGGATAATAGTTGGTAATGTCATAGAAATTTTTTTCATATAAACTTTGATAATATTGTGAAGGCTAGCAGTACATTTGTAGTGAAAGATTTACTAAGAATCATGAAGCCTACTAATGCAATTTGCAAAGAATGTATTATGGCTAAGCAGAAGAAGGTTTCTTTCCCTAGCAAGAAGTTCACTACCACAAAAAAAATTGAAATTATTCATATAAATTTGAGTGGTCTTACCAAAACACGAGGATTCCATGGAGAAAGGTACTTTATGATTTTTGTTGATGATTTCACTAGAATGATGTGGTAACATTTCTTAAAGAAAAGTCTGAGGCATTTGAAAAGTTCAAGTTGTTCAAGAATAGAGTTAAGAATGAATTTGGTGTAAAGATAAAATATTTAATATTGGATAGAGGTGGAGAGTTTATTTTTAGAGAGTTTAACATCTTTTCTGAAGAAAATGGTATTAAAAAACAACTATTAGTGCCCAAGACTCCTAAGCAAAATGGGATTGTAGAAAGAAGGAATAGATCTATATCAGAAGCAACAAGAGCAATGATGTATCCAAGATATTTTGGAGAGAAGTAGTCAATACAACAATATACACAATTAATAGAGTAAAAATTAGAAAAGGCACAAATAAGACTCCTTATGAATTATGGTTTGGTCATGCACCCTTAGTAAAGTATTTCAATTTTTTTGGAAGCAAGTATTACATAAAGAGAGACGATGATATTGCTAAGTTTGATCCAAGAAGCGATGAAGGTATGTTCCTTGCTTATTCATTGAAAAGAAAAGCTTATAAATGCTTTAATCATAGAACTAAGACAATTTTTGAATGTGCAAATGTGAAAGTGGATGAAAATTTTGGAGTTAAAGAGAGAATGCTGGGTTATATTTCTAATGAAGAGAAGATAATCCTTAATCTGTTAAAGAAAATAATGAAGTTTTCTTTGAAACTAATAATGGCTTGCAGAATGATGTTCAAATTATTGAACAAAGAGAAGAATGGAGATTAGAACCAAGAGAAGAAGTGAGAGTTGAAATAGAAACTCCTACACCTAACAAGAATTTGGTGAAAATTCATCTTGCTGAATAGATCATTGGAATTAAAGACAAATGAATGATGACAAGAAATAGAGTCCATGAGGAATTATGTTTAATTTCTAGTTGAACCTAAGAGTGTAGATGAGGCATGCAAGGATGACCATTAGATTCAAGCAATGAAGGAAGAAATATATATATTATGAAGAATGAGATATGGGAATTGGTTCCTAGGCCTAAAGACAAGATTGTTATAGGGACTAAATGGGTATTAAGAAATAAAATGAATGGACAAGGTTAAGTTGTGATGAACAAAGTAAGGTCGTTGTGCAAAGTATATTCACAACAAGAAGGTATAGATTATGAAGAAACATTTACACCTATTGCTAGAATAAAAGCATTAAGAATGTGTTGGATACAATCATTTAATTATATGTTGTCCGTGATGTTACACAAATGTCAAGTATATATAAAGCAATCAATGTATGCTAAGATCACTTAGGAGTCAAAGGAAGTTGCACTGTATGACAAGCATCTCAACATTATCTAAGTTTAGAGCAAGTGTTAACAAAGCTCACTCAGTAGCAAAAGGGAGTTTGTAGGAAGACAATTTCTGTTGAGTTCACTTGGTAACCAAAGAAAATTTGGCATGGAATGAGTGTTGACTGAGCTCAATTGGTTGCCAAAGGAAGTCTGAAGAAAAATCATTTTGAGTTAGTGTTGATTGAGTTAGGATGGCTAACAAAGGATTTTCCTATATTAGTTTTGTTGGTTAGTTCTAGCCAACTCATAGGATGAATTTTATTTGTTTGAAATTGTATTCAAGCCAACTTGACAAGGTAAAACATATAAGTAGAAGGTCAAGTTGAGGATCCAATTTTGTGGAAGAAGCATGGGATTGAAAATATAAATCAAGGAATAAAATTAGGAGTTGACCAAGCTGTAAAGAACATTCTAATCAAGAAGGATCAAGTACTCAAGTTAAAAATAAGATTTGAAATTAGCAAATATAATTTGCATCGACAATCAAGTCATATCATTGTTACTCTCTAATAATTGTAGTAGTGAATCAAATCTCTTAATAGAGTTAGCTTAACAACTATTTTTTGAATCCTATAACAAGATGGCATTTCTAGATTAAAGTGTCTAAAGACCTCTAACAAGGCCACTCCTAATAGGGTGAACTAAATCCTTTAATAGGGTCACACCTAATAGTGTGTTTTGTTACCTTTAACAATGTTGGCTCCTAACAGAGCTCACTTTAGAAGAGTAAAAAATAGTAACTAGTTGCAATTAGTGTTTTTCCCAAATTGGATTTCCATGTTAAATCCTAGTATTTCTTGCTTTCTTGTTATTTTCTTTATGATTCTACAACTACGTTAATTAAGGTTAATCACACTTTATATCATAAGATCTACATGTTCAATGTTAACAAAGTAACACTACATATATTCAGTAGTAACTGAGTGTTTATTGAGTGAAAGTCATTCTTAGTGTAAATCAAGTTATCGTGTTACCAAAATATTTCGATACTAACTAACTTACAATAGTATTTTAGTTTCAACAGAGTTTGGTTTTTATTTTGTATTGACTTCTAAAGGGATTTGGGATTTATTTTTGTGGTAACTGATTCACCCCTCCCCTCTTAGTCAATCCTCTTACATTACAAAAATTGGTATCAAATCTTTTGGTTCTTTTAAAGAAGGTTTCAAGGACCTAAGCTAAAGATCATGACATCTTACAAAAGGGAGATTCCTAAGCTAAATATAGATAACTTCCAACCATGTCAGGAACTGATGAAGTTGTATTTGGAAATAATTAGAGACTCAAGCCTGAAGTATTTGAACACCAAGTATGTGGCACCTACTAGAACTATGACCGTGGAATAAATTATAGAAAAGAAGAATCATAACATTATGATGATTGACAGGTGAATGGGTGTGTAGTATGCAGAGATGGTGGGTGAGAGATGTAGAAAGGAGCTGGTGGGGGACTTTGAGAAATGGCGAAGTAGGCCAAAAGTATGGGAAAATCTTAAAGAGGGTGTGGTAACCAAGTATTTCATGAAGCTGCATGGTTTTGATCAAGAGGTGACCAACAATATGGTGGGGTCCTAGAAGGATGATAGGGTTAAGGTGAATGGCATCAACTTCCAAATAAAAAAGGAGGTGATTGTGGCTGTCACTGAGATCCCTATCGAGGGTTTCAAATTCTTTAGGGATAAGAAGCTCTCAGTCAATGCGGTTAGGGACTTTGTGGAGAGTGAGAAGGAATTGAAGGTGTTGAAAAAATTGACACCTATTATGTCCTCGAATCCATGAAGAAGTGGTGGAGGTATGTTCTAAAAGCTGTTATCAAGTACATCACTTTGGACCCAAGGTTTGATAGAGCCCAAACCCACCACTTTGTTATTTTAAATCATTTTTGGAAGAAAGCCAGAATTTCTTTCCCTTTTGATCTATTAACCTCTATGAGTAAGGCAATGGATAGCTTCAAAAAGAAGCCCATTGCTAACCTGACTTTGCATGAGGGGCTACTGCTACTTATCCATGAGCACTTCAAAGCTTAGACTATTAGCAATGCCCCCCCTCAGACAAAGATTATGGAGTCTGGAAGTTCTAGTTACTCCTCTGACTCAGATGATATTCAGAGCCTCAGTTCTGATAAAGGCGGGATCTCTTCTTCAAGGAAAGCAATGAATTAACATTCTAAACCCCCCCCCCCCCCCCCCATAACCCCAAGTAGAAAAAGCCCTAGGGATCTTGGGTAGAAGCAGGCTAAGAAGGCTGAGGAGGGAGGTAGCGACGATGAGGAGGATCCAGAGTCTAAGGAGGTGGTTAAGGAGATGCAGGAGGAAACAAAGGAGGAAAGTGGAAGGAAGAAGCACAAGAGGGAGATTATGGAGGATGTGTGCTCTCAATTTAAGGAGGTGACTATGCTACCCCTTTCTCATGTCCATCTCCACCCTGAGGAGTAGAAAGAGGAGAAAGCTGGGTATGCGAAAGGGGAAGTGCAGACCAATGACAGGAGGAAAGCTTGGATCAACTTCAATGTCAAGACCACCAAAATGGGAATCTTTAGAGAGGCCATGAATCTCCAAATCCTCATGGATAATCAAGAAGAGTAGCGGCTGGAAGAATTAATTGATCTGGCAATTGTGGCTATTTCAAACAGAGACAGGGAGACAGGGATGAACCTTTAAAAATAATGCTCGCAACAACATGATTGATAATTTTAGATCAATCAAATGGCTTTTCCATGAGCTTGAGGAGGTTAAAGATTAGATGAAACATATTGAGGCAACAAGGAAAGGAATGGATGCCAACAGGAGGACGGATTTGGCTGATAGGCTCAGTCTAGCAGAATAGAGGATACACAACCTAGAAAACTACAATCACAACCTTGCGAATCAAATGTTTTCCTTGTTAAGCTCCATCAACAACAACATCATCTCTCTCATGGGCTAGATCAAAGATAGAGAAATGCACAATGATGAGGATGGTAATGACAGGGATGAGGCCAGAATGGAGGATAACCCTGCAAAGGACAACTCCACTCCTGCTCAGGAATAGGGGAATCAAAGGGCACAATAGATGGAAACAAATGAGAATCAACTGGCCTTTGAGGCTGCTCAAGTGATGCATGACTTGGAGCAAAAGAATGAGGAATAACTCTCGCTTGTTCTTTTGTTTATCATTCTCTTTTGGCTTTTTGTTCTGGCTTTAGGTTGTGGCTTTGCTTGTTTCCTTTCCTAGTCTTTTCTCAGAACTCTTTCCTTTGGCTGGGCTTACTGCTTATTATCAGCCTTCTTATGTACTAAATTTTGGGTTTCAGGTTCCCTGTAAAACCTGTTTATCTAATAAAAAACATTATGATGATTGACATTGCTTCCACTCTCAACTATGCTGAATTTGATGAGGTAAAATATTGTGCTACTACTTATGAGATGTGGATCAAACTAAAAGCTATCTATGGAGGTGATGATAATGTAAGGAGAGCCAAGGTAGAAAGTCTCAAGAGGTTAATTTGATTAGATGCAGATGAGAGAAGATGAGAACATTTCACAGTGCAGTGAAAGAATCAAAGCCAGTGTGTGTGCAATTAGAGCCTCGAGTGGAAAATTGATGATGTAATAGTGGTAAGAAAGATAATTAGAACCCTTCTTCCAATTTATGCAATTAGAGTGTCAACTATTCAAGAAATGAGATGTGATCCTAAGAATGATATAACCATTGATGCTCTAGTGGGAAGGTTGACTGCATTTGAGTTAGATAAGTTTGATAATTATGTTCCTAACTCCAGTAACCTTGAGTAGGCATTCCAAGACAAGCTATTGCTCAAGAAGAAAGTTGTAAAGACTAAAAGAAAGAGATCTAAAAGTGAAGATGAAGATGGTACTGATGATGATCTTGAAGTCATTGAAGCATTTATTGCAAGAAGATTTCCCAAAGGCAAAGGAAAGTACAAAGGCAAAATTCCTTTGATCTACTTTTCTTGTGAAGAAGTTGGTCACATTGCTACAAGGTGTCTGAACAAAGAAGGAAAGTAAAAAAATAAGCATGACAAGTAAAAAGGAAAGATGGATTTCAAAAGCTACAAGGAAAAAGGTGAGAAATATTGCTACATTACTAAAGATTCTAATAGTAGTGAAGAAGATGAAATGGTTTACATTGCTATTAAGGATGAATCAGATGATGATAATGAGAATTAGATGACCCTTATCTCACATGTTAATAAGAATGATACATGGATTATTAATAGTGGTTGTTCTCACCACATGAATGGTGATAAATCTAAATTTGAGCACTTGGAATACTATTATGGTGGGAGTGTCAGATTTGGAAATGATGAACCATATTATGTGAAAAAAAAGGTTATATTGCACTAACCAACGATCTCAGATGTGACAATGCTTATTAGGTTGAAGGATTGAAGCATAACCTTCTTAGTGTTGCACAATTGAATAACATTGGATTCAAGGTAGAATTTATGAATAGAAAAGCCAAGCTGCTAGATGGAGATGGAAATCTAGTTGGACTGGTAATCAAACAAGAGGTAATCTATTCTACCTAGATCTGACTGTAAATTCATGTTTCATAGCTCAAGTAGAAGAAAGTTGGCTATAGCATAGAAGGTTATGTCATGCAAATTTTGATAACTTGGTAAACATAAGAAAGAACAAAATGGTTGGAGGCATTCCAAGCTTGAAGGCACCTGATATGGGCATGTGCAAGAATTGTCAAATTAGAAAGATGTTTTAAAAGTAAGAACTATAATTTTGAAGAAGTATTGGAGTTGGTTCATATAGACCTTTGTGGACCTATTGGCATACAAAGATAGAATAGAGATAAGTACTTTATTTTGTTCATTGATGATTATTCTAGGATGATGACAGTTATGTATTTAAAGGATAAATTAGAAGCTTTTCAAAAGTTCAAATGGTATTTGGCTAGAGTTCAGAAAGAAATAGGAAATAACCTTAAATGCTTAAGATCAAACAGAGGAGGTGAATTCATCTCAAATGAATTCAATGAATTCTATAATGAAAGAGGAATTAAAAGATAAGTATCTGTACCTAGTACACCTTTGTAGAATGACATTGCTGAGAGAAGGAATAGATCAATCATGGATTGTGCAAGGCCACTAATGATAGAGAAGAACATTGCTATCAAATACTAGAAGGAAGAAATCAACACTATAGTTCATATCTTGAACCAAGTTCAGTTGAAGAAAGATTCAAATCAAACACCTCTTGAATTATGGTATGGCTACAAACTTAATGTTTTTTATTTCAAAGTTTTTGGAAGCAAAATTTATTTTCTAAAAGAGTCAAGAAAAGGAAAAATTGATGTGAAAAGTGATGAAGGCATAATCTTGGGATACTCCAATAAGAGTAAAGCATACAAATGTTTGAATATATCTACTCACAAAGTTATAGAAAGGGCATATGTAAAGATTGATGAGTTTGCAAAAGAGTCTGAAGAACAAAGCAAGAAAGAACTTGAAGACCACATAAACTTTATTTAGTATAAGCCTGTTGCTGTACCTAAAGTTCAAGAAAATTACAATCAACAGTCTTCACCACCTGAATTCCTGAAATCCCCACTTCAACCCAAGTTTTAGCAAGTATAAAACAAGTCATCTGATGGAACCAAGTCAAAGAAAGTGGGACCTCAACACGATTCAGATGATCATGGTGAACCTAGTGAATTTAGAAAGGAGCCTAGACTTGTTGGATATGTCAAAAGGCATCATGCAAATGAGAAGATCATTAGAGATTAGTCAGTTGGTATAATGACAAGGATCAAATTAAAAGGTGCATTTTTATTTATTGAATTTGAACATAGAACTATCAAAGATGCATTAGAGAATGAAAGCTAGATAGAGGCAATGAATGGAGAGATTGATTAGATAGAAATAAATAAAACTTGGACTCTTGTTCCTACACCCAAGGACAAGAATTTAATTGGTACCAAATGAGTATTAAGAAATAAGCTAAATGAGAATGGAGAAGTATCAAGAAACAAGGCAAGATTAGTTTGCAAGGGTTACGCTTAAGAGGAAGCTATTGACTATGGAGAAACTCTTTCTCCTATTGCTAGACTAGAAGGTGTTAGAACACTCCTTACATATGCAGCACACAAAGGATTCAAAGTATATTAGATGGATGTGAAATTGAAATTCTTGAATGAAATCTTAGAAGAGGAAGTCTACATTGAGCAACCAAAAAGTTTCATTGATCCTAGCAAAAGGGACATGGTTTACAGATTACACAAAGTAGTGTACAGTCTCAAACAAGCCCCTAGAGCATGGTATAAAATGTTACATAATTATCTCATGAAGATTAGTTTTCAAATAATTAATGATAACAAAAACTTATGCATCAAAGAAGGACTAGATAAGAAGATTATGTTGGCAAAAACCTTTGTGAATGCTACATTATTAACTGGAAATGATGATTTGTGCAAAAAAATTTCTGTGGAAATGAGTAAGGAATTTGAAATGTCAATGTTTGGAGAGATCAAATTTTTTTCTGGCTTACAAATTGAATAGGTGAAAGATGGTATCTATATTACTCAATCAAACTACATCAAGGAGATACTAAAGAAATTTGGAATTGAGGATTCTAGACTAGTTGGAACACCTATGTCTACTAGACATAAGCTTTCCAAAAATGATAATTCCAAAGAGGTAGATTAGACTACATACATATCAATGATTGGGAAACTTTAGTATGTGGTACACACAAGACCTGATATAGCATTAGCATTTGGTATGGTGGCTAGATTCTCTACTAATCCTAAAGAAAATCATATGATGGCAATCAAAATAATCATGATGTATCTGAAAGGTATTGAAGAATATGGTTTGAGGTATAAGAAATGAGGAAATTTTAATTTGAAGGCATTCACTGATGCATATTGGGTAGGAAGTGTTGATGACAAGAAGAGCACTAGTGGTGGAGCACTTTTTCTTGGAAAGAGGCTAGTATCTTGGACAAGCAAAAAACATAAATGTATCTCTTATTTATAGCAGAAGCAAAATATGTTGCTGTAGTAGTTAGTTGTTCCAACATTGTATGGTTCAAGCAATTGTTGTTAGCTATGAAGGAGGAGATCAATGACCCAGTTGTTATCTTCTGTGATAACACTAGTGTAATCAACATATCCAAGAATTTAGTGATGCATACCAAGACCAAGCACATTGCAATAAAATATCATTTCTTGAGAGAATTGGTACAAGACAAAGAGGTGAGGTGTAACACCTTGCCAAGATACCCAAAAGAAATTAACCTAAAGTTTCACTAAGTTTGTTAAACATTTTTTTTGAAAGATAATAAACAACAACATATATAATATAGTGGAAGCAATAACAATAAGAGATAAAATAGTGGAAGCAATAACTCACATACATACAACCATAAAAAATATATTACATCTCTTAAGGTTGTGTGACATTAAATCAAATTTAAGTTTAATTAATACTAAATCTAATACACAACATAACCACATCAAAGAATAATCACAAGTACAAATCTATTTAAACAATATAAAATTATATAAGATGCCACTTGGCAATAGTAAAAAATGATTAATCATCCGCTATA
The DNA here is from genome assembly GCA_028749045.1 of Cupressus sempervirens. Classification (NCBI taxonomy): domain Eukaryota; kingdom Viridiplantae; phylum Streptophyta; class Pinopsida; order Cupressales; family Cupressaceae; genus Cupressus; species Cupressus sempervirens. The sequence continues at coordinate 352,789,763 of CM053787.1, read as the reverse complement.
CAAGTCACAGGGTATGATAAGCTCAAAAAATATACATCATCAATAATATACAACATCTCATAAGATATTTGATAAATCAAGTACGATATAACATGATATAACCATCCCATAGAAATATAAGATCAAAAAGAAAGGAACATCTGCACAAGCACATCTAGCAATGACATCTAACAGTTGGATCTCAATGGTATAAGAAAAATGCACCACCATCTGACCTTGTGGAACCTAAATGGCCCACTCCCACCATGCTGAGGAGATAAAATCAATTCCCATATGGATATAAAAATACAAGCCATAACCAATCTAGGTCAAGGAAACACCTTAAAGAAAACTATCTCAAAGGGTACCAAGACACAAGTGTCATCTAATCCCAAAGGAAACATAGAAATGTAGGAAATATACTATTTAAGTGGGCAAGTTTCATCACATGAGCCAAATCTAAGGTTACCCTAGCAACCTCTCTAGACTCTGGCCCCCTAGTGTCTCTATGTGGAATTAGTATCCTTTTGTAAAAACAAGGCATACTAACAAGTCAACTCTAAGGTTACCCTGGCAATCTCTTAGGAATGTGGCCCCCTAGTGACTTTATGTGGTGCCAATATCTTATTAATTCATTTTAAACCCATTTTATGAAATGTTATCACTTATTAAAATAACCTACAATGGGTTACCTAGGTAGCCTCTTTAGGGTTCCAACTTCCATTGCAAGCCACTTCCCAACATGGCATACAAATAACCTACCCAAAGCTCAACAAAAGCAAAAGATCTCATAAGATTATAAAATATACCCCGATTCTTAAACAAACAATTAGAAAGCATTGAAATATCATTGATCGAAAATCATAGATTTCACCAATACAATCATCCTAATAGGACTGATCCAAAATAAAGTACATGTATACCAAACTATAACATAATATGACATCACAAAAAATAAATCACAAAATCACCTTAGTCCTATACAGGCAATTGGGAAGCAATCCAAAGATAACTGATCAAATACTCAAAGGTTATACCATAAAGATCACATCATTCACTTTAGTTCTACACAAGTGAAACTAGAAAGCACAACAAAACATCTGATCAAACTCATCATAGAACACACATGACACATCACCATGGTTGGGTATAAAAGATTGTAACCAAAATAAGCCATAACATCATCACAGAACAAAACTTCCAAGCCTTTGGTAAACATCCTAACTGGACAAAGCACTAAGTCCATCCAAACACAACATCAATAAACCACACATCAAACCAAGTATATGCAAAAGTAACTTTCATAATTCATTTGGTTTTGGAAAACAAAAATGTTAAATTTTCACTTATTGGTTTTCAAGATTTCATTTTTCGTTTACAAAGTTTTTCAATTACAATCCAAGGTTGTGTCATAAATACTAAGTTTCTTAAATTTCTCATAATAATAGGAATTATTTTCATATATAAAAATTTTGTCAAGTAAAATCCAATTTTATTAACATAATCATTTCTCCAATTACAATTATCAGATTTTACTTCCCAAATACACTTTAACAATAAAACCCTTAAAAAATGATTAAAATAAATAATAACCATTAAATTACTAAAGATGACAATTATTTATTTATTAATAAAATAATTTATATTAAATTATTAATAACATAATTATTAATTTGATAATAAAATAGTAATAATGATAATGATTAATAATACTAATAATGTTTAACCTTTAATAAGCAGGAGCCTACAACACAACGGTAAATTGTGAGCCTCTTATTGAAGAGGTCTTGGGTTCGAATCTACCTGTGCTTAATAAAATAATAATTAATCTTGGCTTCGGCCTCTTACCGATCAAAAAAATAAAAACAAAACATTTAACCTTTAATAAATTATTACATCTAATATATATTTATATAACATAAATTAAAACTAACATAATTTATTAAAGAAAATTAATAAAAAAAAATTAAAAAATTAAAAAATAAACTTACCACTAATGTTTATAGCTCACTAGCTTAAAGGCAAGCTACTGTAGCAGTAGCAACAATGTACTATCTTACGATAGTACCTACTGCTACGATAGCAATTGCATCTACTGTGCAACCTCAAAAGAATTCCTACAATGGAGAAGGAAGGAGAAGGGGGTTGGTAGCCCCCACCCACCCAAACATAATTATATTTTTAAAAAAAATTCATGTGTCGTCAAAACTATAAAATGCTCCCCAGTTTATTTTTATATATATTTAATAGTGTAATTACAAATTACTGTGTAATTATATTATATACATATATATATATATACATATATATATATATATATACATATACATATACATATACATATACATATACATATACATATACATATACATATACATATAGCATTTATATATATATTTAATAGTGTAATTACAAATTACTGTGTAATAATATTATATATATATACATATACATACATATACATACATATATATACATATATATATATATATATATACATATACATACATACATCCATATATATATATATATATATATATATATATATATATATATATATATATATATATATATATATATATATATATATACACACATATATGTACATATATATGTATACATATATGTACATATATGTATATATATGTATGTATATGTATACATGTATATATATATAGATATATATAGATAAATACATATATACATATACATACATACATATATATATATATACATATACATATATATATACATACACACATATATACATACATATATATACATACACACACATATATATATACATATACATACATATATATGTATGTATATGTATGTATATGTATGTATATGTATGTATGTATATATGTATATATATGTATGTATATCTATGTATGCATATGTATGTATATATATATATGTATATATGTATATCTATGTATGCATATGTATGTATATATATATATCTATGTATGTATATATGTATGTATATATATATGTATGTATATATGTATATATATATAGATAGAATAAAATTTTCAATATAAAATTAGTATAGAACTCTAGATCAAATAGCCAACATTTATAAAATAAATTTGGTTTTCTTTTCAAAATCTACATCTTGATTTTAACAAATCCATTACAAATTACCCAATTTACCAAACAAGGGTTTTCCAAACTTAAATTGTTTACAGACATTTCTGAAACATAGAAACAATCAATTTACAAACAAGGGTTTTATATTCTCAATTCATATACAGAGGTTTCTCAAATAAAGAATGATAAAATCACATACAAGGGTTTCAACCCAATTGAATTATGAAAATAGATTCACAAACATGGAGAAGACAGAGAAATCAAAGAACGAGCAACTACTGTATAAACCCACAAGATCCTATCTGGATCTGATGCTAAAACAATGAATGCACAAAAATGCAAGAATTTTCTTTCTATTTTGAAAATTATATTTTCGAAAATTGGCTCCTCCAAAACCTGTGAATGGAGAAATGAGCTCTAATTTCCTAATAAAGAGCTTTTCCCTAAATTAGGGCTTTGATTGTGCAATCACATGAAAAACCTTTTCCTATATTATTTTATTATATTTTAATTTCTATGCACAATCTTTTTTCATTAAAATAAAATAACTTTATTAAATCAATTACTCTCTCTCTCTCTCTCTCTCTCTCTCTCTCTCTCTCTCTCTCTCTCTCTCTCTCTCATCAAATCATGAGACACTTTTAATATAATATTTATTAATTTAACTAATAATATTATTTAGAGTTTATTATTAAAATAAAACTCTTAAATAAATTATTATTAAATTAAAAAATAAATATAAAACGCCAAAATTAGAACTTTAATCAAATCTTTTAAATTTAATTCTTTTATTTAATTAATTTCTAAATTAATTAAATATTGAATTTTTAAAATAAAATTTCAATATGATTTAATTACAATTAAAAATGACACTAGACCCACAACACTACATACAAAAATTCAACTGAAGACAAAGATCAAAATCAAACTCTAGGGTCAAAATCATGAATTTACATCACTTGACAAATTCAAACTGGTAAACAACTCAGATACTTGTCCTACTTTCTAGGACAATTGGCTTAGTTTAGGGTTTGGACTCAAGAATTATCTCCCAATTTATACCATTGAGATACTATGATAGGGTACACTCATCCTAGTAATTCAGGGAAGTTGATAACTGATACCTGTAATCTACATAAAATCCAAGCATGTACATACTCATATATTCTAAATTAAATAAACAATGGTGGGGAGTGGTACATTGTGTAGATCTTGACTAGCAGGTGACTATGACTCCCTCCCTCAACCACATTAGAAATGTCAATCATAAAGTAAAACATACATGTACACCATACACATGCAAGTATGGGGATAGTATCCATAAAACTGCATATATATCATTCATCTAACTAACATCATGAAATAACTAAAATCAATGTATGAACATACATATATCATCATAGAAATAATCTCGAACACATGAAATAACTTAGTAACTCAACACATATATCAAATGAAAATGAAATATATTTAATCTAATCTGGTAACCAAGTAAACATAAATATAAAATAGGCCTAAAATAATCTGACAATACAATCAAAAAAGTCAACTAGGGGTAGGCATTACATGAGGTTGGAATATGTGAATATAAAAGAATAGATTGCAGAAATATTCACCAAACCATTGCCTAAGGATGAATTTTTGTATCTAAGAGGTAAGCTAGGAGTTATTCCCCCATCTAAAGCTCACTAATAAGATTTTAGTGATGCATCAACCAAGCATGTTGAAGATCAGACAAGTTGATGCAGTATTGTCAGAGCAGATTGCATATGAATCTATACATCAAGGTATATGGAAACTACATTGATTGTTGTCTTTGACACAAGATTTCAAATAGGGAGAGTTTTCTATCATACATTAGAGAAATTTTATTTAGAAATTTTTTATGTCTGATATGAAGAGTTTGCTATCATAAATCAGAGAAATTTTTGTGAATGTTTGAGATGTTAAAGAGAGAGAATGAACTTGAGTTGATATCAAAGAGGGAGAGTTTGATGTTGCAGTCATTACAATCAGAGGTTGATGATAGAGGGAGTTCACACTAATAGAGGGAGTTCTCATGGATGATAATTAGAATGAAACTAAGGATATTATCCTTCTATTTTTCTCTAAAATTTCTATGTATCATGACATGTTGTGTTGCCATCAATGCCAAAGAGGGAGATTGCTGGATACAATCATTTAATTGTATGTTGTCTTTGATGTTACATAAATGTTAAGTATATACCAAGAAATCAGTGTATGCTGAGCTCACTCAAGAGTCAAAGGAATTTGCAATGTATGACAAGCATCTCAGCATTAACCAAGTTCATAGTGAGTGTTAACCAAGCTCACTAGGTAGCCAACGGGAGTTTGTAGGAAGATAGTGTCTACCGAGTTCACTCGATAGCCAAAGAAAAGTTTGCATGGAATGAGTGTTAAATGAGATCACTTGATTACCAAAGAAGTCTGAAGGAAAATTGTTTTTGAGTTAATGTTGACTGAGTTGGGTTGGCTAATGAAGGATTTTCCTATATCATTTTTGTTGGTTAGTTCTAGTTGACTCATGGGATGAATTTTATTTATTTGAAATTGTATTAAAGTAGAATTGATAAGGTAAAACATATAAGTATAAGGTCAAGTTGAGGATTTAATTGTGTGGAAGAAGCATGTGATTGAGAACATAAACCAAGGAAGTGAATTAGGAGTTGATTAAGTTGTAAATAACATTCTGATCAAGAAGGATCAAGTATTCAAGCTTGAACAGAGATATGAAATCAGAAAATACAATTTACATCAACAATCATGTCATATCATTGTTAATCTCTAATAATTGTAGCAGTAAATCAAATATCTTAACAACTATTTGTCAAATCCTCTAACAAGGTGGCATTTCTAGATTGAAGTGTCTAAAGACTTCTAACAAGGCCACTCCTAGTAGGGTCAACTAAATTCTTTAACAGGGTCACACCTAACAGTGTGTTTTGTAACCTTTAATAGGGTTGGCTCCTAATAGGGCTCACTTCAGAAGAGTGAAAAATAGTAACCAGTTGCAATTGGTGGTTTTTCCTAAATTGGGTTTCCATATTAAATCCTAGTGTTTCTTGTGTTCAGGTTATTTGCTTTATGATTCTGCAACTAAATTAATTAAGGTCAATCACACTTAATATCATAAAATTTTCATGTTTAGTATTAACAAAGTAATAGTGCATATATTTAGTATTAATCAAGTCTTTACAGAGTGACAATCATTATTAGTGTAGACTAAGTTATTGTGTTAACCAAATGTTTCAGTGCTAACCGAGTCACAAGTTATCTAGCAAAGATGATACATCTAGAATTAAGTAGAAGAAGTATAGATTTATGATTGGAGGTTTACAATATCTAACTCACACTAGACCAAATATAGAAAATGTAGTTGGGATAGTAGCAAGATTTCAAGCTAATCCTAAGGAGCCTCATTATGCAATAGTAAATAGGATATTCAAACATCTAAAGGGTACACCTAATTTTGGATTATGGTATGATAGATGAAGTGATTTCACTTAATGTGCATATATTGGCATGGATTGGGCAGGAAATATGGATGATAGAAAGAACACTAGTGGTGGAAAAAATTTTCTTAGAGGAAGATTGATTTCTTGGCTAAGCAAGAAACAAGATTTTATTTCACAGAGTACAACAAAAGCAGAGTATGTAGTAGCAACAAACAATTGTAATCAGATCATGTGGATGAAGTAGATGCTAAAGGAAATTGGAATAGAATTTTTAGAACCTATTATCATACATTGTGATAACAAAAGTACAATGAGTATGTCTGAGTCTTGTGTTGCATTCTAAGACTAAGCATATATCTATTAAGTATCATGTTTTGAGAGAAAGAGTTGCAGAGAAATAGATCAAATTGGAGTACATAAGTACAAAAGAATAGATTGTAGATATCTTTACAAAGACCTTGCCTAAAGATACATTTAAGTATTTGTGAGGTATGGTTGGAATTATGCCCTTGCCTATTTTTAAGTAGATGATGCAGAGATAGCACAAGTCCAGTGGTACATAGCACTATTGTTTAATTGGACTAAATGTTGATGCTTTATGTATGAGGGAGTATTTGAGATGAGCATAGTCATAAAGAACTCTTTGTAATTGGTATAGACTAGTGTCTTTGGACACTTAAGCTGGTTGAAGACTTGGAGTAGATGATTGACATAATGAAGCCTTTTTTATTGATGTCAATGGGTTGGGTGAGAAGTATAAATGAAAAACATCCTCTAATGGGGGAAATAGTGTATACATGAAAGACATCTTATATGAATAAGGAGAATTATTATAATGGATCATTGATGCCAATAGGGAGAAATTGTGAAAAATTGATTTGCATCCATGTAAGATTGTGGAAGCACAAATGGATAAGTTTTTCTAGGAAGTGTGAACAACTGATGTTGATCCTAAGAATGAGATAGCACAAACAAGAATAGTGTTCTAGTGAGCTTCAGATTTGATTGATGAAAAGTATTTGAAAATATGAGAACAACAATAGAAGATTTTGATTTGGTATTCTTGGAATTTAGATGTTTTTCATCTATGTTGCCATCAATGCCAAAGGGGGATATTTTTAGCATGAATGTTGATGGTATTCCTTTGAGGGAGTATCCTAAGCATTGCTAGAACATTATTTCTATGAATATTGGTAGAGTAGAAGAAAAAGAATGAGGTTTTATAGACTGAGTATTGATGATCAGGTCAAGCGTAGTTAACGACATGTTCTACACTATGTCCTATTAAAGTGGTTAAGTGCGCATACAAAGAGTTGAAGACATGTAGAAGATATGCTAGATTTATAGAGGATAGTTTATGGACCAAGTACCTAAGAAACAATTTTTGATGTTTGGATTGTATCTCCAATTAGAGGTAGAATCGTGATACACATAGTTAGACAGTGACAGTAGACAACCTGATGATGACATCAGTGAGTGAGCAAGGTATAAGGTTGTATATGCGAGAAGTTAATTTGTAAAGACTGTGAGATGACAATGTTGTGTAATTGTAAAATAATTAATTATCTTAAAGAGGTCCTATTATAATTAATTGAGAAAGCCTAAAAGCCAACTCAAGGAATTATTTTGAAGGATATGGTATAAAGGAAGGTTAAGTGGTATGCAATTCAAGTGTGATATGTGAAGTATTTGGTAAATGTGAGTAAGAGATCCAAGGGATTATTGGATGTGAAGTTGATGGTCTGGTATCAAAATCAAAAGAGGATAAGTTTGGTTAGAGGATAGAAAAGGAGCTATGCATTTCCATTATTGGAAGGAATAATACAAAGATCATTTGGACAGTGAGTTCAGCGATCTTGCCTCTAAAGCTATTTGCACAATGAGTCTATCAGGGTTGACACAACTCCTAACAGGGTCAGAATCTCCTAACAAGTATTCAAAGTATCCTAATAGGGATTGATATGTACTGAATGTATTTCATTGACTCCTAATAGGGTCCATCTTCTTTCAAGGAACATTTATATTAGTACATCATTTTGTGGGTACCATCCCTACTGGGGTTTTAGGGTTTCCCCATTTAACATATTTGGTGTTATTGTGTATGAGTATCTTGTTATGGTTCCTAATTTTATTTTCACATATTTAAGGGTTAATAAGGTTGATAAATATTTTAATAGTTGGATAACTAATTCACCCCCCGTCTCAGTTATCTTGCTGGACTTTACTTTCTAACACAAACAAAGTGTTGTATTTTTTAAGCTTTTACCTTAAGATAGAGTAAAACTATAAAACCAAAAATTCCTAGGTTAACGTATGCTTCTGACATCGAATTGTCTCATCTCTTCTATCCATTCACTCAAGACATATAGTTGTGTTAATGCCAAATCCTTTTGTTCATATTTCTTATTGTGAAAATTTTCATTTTGTTTTGATTTTATGTCTAGTTAAATTTATTGTTGGATTCAAGAGAGTGATGACTAACAACAGTAGAATGGAGGCAAAAAATTATACATGTTATGCTATGATATTAAAGATTCTTTGTTGAAGAGTTTAGCAATAAATTATAATCAATTAATTTTTTTTCTATTTTTTTCCCCTGAACTAATCTTAAAAATTTAAAGATATTTCCCAAATCTAAAGTCCACAAGTCTTATTGATTTGAATTTTAGATATGTCCAAATTGATAAGAAAAGATAGTCCATGCTTGGTGGGGTTAAAATTATAGATTATAATTTTTGACCTCCCGTACAAAGAATTAAACATCCTTGTATGTGTGAGCTTGGTTAGCAATAATCCACCTAATTTTTCTTCAATTGTGATGTCTTTAAGGAGTATCCTTTGCAGAAAACTATGACTATAAACCTTGTAAACATATTTCATAGATGACAACATCTCTAGGTAGGTTATTTTGGATACTAAACAATTATTTCCAATCTTTTAGTCTGCCTCATTCTACAAGATTTTTAAGGAAAGAAACATGGTATGCAATAAGTGTGGGTCTTTAATCAATGTTTAATGCTCATTGAGGCTAGAGGGCAAAACTAAAAATTAGAAACATGGGCCAGTACTTACATAGATGCAGAGACTATAACTAATAAGAATCATAGAGAGGATAAAATTGTCAAGACAAGTTAAATTAGAAACATGAATTTTTTTTGTATATTAATTGGATTGTGATTGTCAACTTTGTAATAGACTCCTTGCTCCAAATATGTATACATAAAATATAAGAGCAAAATAATATATGACTATCATTATTTATTAATATAATGTAATTATCTACAAATTTTTAGAAAAATAGGTTTTTATCTTGATTTTTATTTATGTGGGATTCTTATAAGGATCATTGAAACTTTTGTTTTATTGTTATCTTATCCACTTGTTGGATTTTGTTACATTTATATGTGACCAAAAAAATTTTAAATAGCATAAAATTAGGGAATATATAATTATAAATTTGGAGCCATTCTTGGGAGTCTCCAAGCTAGTTTGAATACAACATTCCAAGATACCAAAAGAGAAAATCCCATTCTAATTGTCAACATTTTACATTGTACGTGTCCAATTTAATGAACCTCCTCAAAGTCTTTCCTTATGCTATTCTTCTTTGTAAAGATCACTATTCATTGAAATTTTGTGCCTTGTCCATTGTTTTCTATCTTTTACATAATCCTCATCAAAATTATCTTCATATTCATCATCACCTTCTTCAACAAGCCCATTGCCTTTTTAGTAGTCTCCATCTATGATCACTATAACGAAAGAGTTGATATGTTAGCATAACTTCATTAAATGTTCAAATAGATTTTTTAATACATAATTCTCCTTCTCTACTCTTGCAAAAAAGAAGAAGAATTACTGTTCTCATGATTAATGTCTAGATTTTTATTGTATTTTAAGTGTTTTTAACTATACAACTCCTTGAAAGCTAGAAAATTTTCATGATTGGTGTCTAGAATTTTATTGTGTTTATATAATAAAATGTTAACACATTTCCAGTATATGGTATAGCATTGTGATGATTTTTTTTATTGTGTTTATATAATAAAATGTTAACACATTTCCAGTATATGGTATAGCATTGTGATGATTTTTTTTATTGTGTTTATATAATAAAATGTTAACACATTTCTAGTACATGATATAGCATTGTGATGATTTCTTACATTTATCATGTGGCTTAATCAACTTCCATTTGATATTTGATATTTATAAATTACTAATGTATGTATTTTACATCTTGAAAATGTCAGGGATAAATTCTAGTTGGTGTTGTTGAATGATAAATCTTATTAAGATCAACTTTATTGTTTGAGATTAATATGTTTTATATACCATGACTTTATACAATGAAAAAAAATGCAAAATTTAGGTGCCTTGACATTGTTACCCCTAACATATACATGCTTAATGGCTCAATATATCTACCATCAATGGTGGCACATATAGAAGATTGGGCTAATATTTTTTCTTTTCAAAATCATTGTAAAAATTGAGTCCACAATTTTCTTTTTGAAAAAAATAATATCAGTAGAAAGCTTTTGTTTTCTATGTTGGATTCGAACATCATTGTATGGCTCCAGTAGATCCTAACAATCTACTTTGTTTTAATTACTAAAGACCAATTTCAAGATGATCTGGGACTAGTGTGTTTTTGTATTTTGGCAAGTCTAAAATAATCATGTTTGTATCATATCCATATATAACTATAGTCCTCTATCACTCATATTTGTATCATATCCATTCTCTAAATCACTAAAATATTATTAATAAGAATACATCAATTTCCAAAAGGGAAAAAAAGGTTTGAGTTTACAATGTTTCACTCATCATACTAATCTGTGGCCATTAGCAACTTCTGCAACCTCAATCACCTCTGCTTCAGTTGTATCCTCTCTAATACTGCTTGCAAAGAAACTTGGCTCTTTCCCTACCAAGCTTATAAAACATCTCAAGTACCTCAAATTTAATGCTTTAATATCTTTAATTTTATTAAAACTATCCTTTGATAGGACCATGGAATCTCTCCAACAGTTCAAAATGGTGGACTTCCCCCACCTGCTTTTGCCAACTAGAGCCACACTGCTTGCTTCTTTGATTTCAAGGTAGAAATCCCCCAACACAATAATATTGGGGTGAGTAGGTTAAGAAAAATCTACATTTTTTAATTCAACATTACCATCAATTTTATCTTGCTTGAGTCTTACATCTTCTAGATTAATGGAACTAATTCTATCCAAGATCACAAATACAGATTTCAAATCATCCATGCCCTTGTCTATTTGAAGTTATTCTTCCTATGATTCTCATGTAGGTTAAAAATGCATAAAAACTAAATATCCTTGCTATCTAAGCTTCCCCCCTTACCAAAATCCTAAAGCTCCTTCAGATGTATGGATGAATTCACATATTCCAAGGATCAATCCTGCATACCATGATTGCCTCTTGACCTCTTTATGGGGAACTTCCTATGTTGATTCAAAGAGATAGATAATTCTTTCCTGACAATAAAAATCTGCAATTGTTCTACAATTTTCCACTTGGCTTGTTTGATTGTAAGCTTTGATAGACTTCCTAAAAGATGCTTGATTGCCACAATAGTCTTAATCAACATTTTATACATGTCCAAAAAGAAAATAAGAAAGGGAGTTTATTTGGAGAGCAATGCTATGAATAGAATATAGTCCAAATGAATAAAGCTTCTTCCTAGTTACATAAGAAGTAGTATGAAAATACATAACAACAATGATGAGCCTTCATAGAGTTATATAAATGATTGTATACCTTATTGCAGCTATAATTTAGTAAGTAATGCAATATGATACACAAAGTAGAAAAATGATTAAGATTTATCATTATATATAATCTTGGAGATAGTGGTTGAGATGACAATAAGCAATGTATAACAATAACAATTTACATGGTGTTAGGAACCTCGGTAACTTTGAGGAGTATCATACCCAATAATAAAAAAATTATATGATTCACAATTATAAAATCATTATATGGGTCAGTGATCTAGGTGATGGAATATTGATTTGAAAGAAATTACTAATCACCAATTATAGATTACAAGTTTAATGAAGAAAAATAGAGGTATAAAAACTCATATTGTAGATTACAAGTTGAATGAAATAAGAAAAATGTATAAAGATTCATCAAGCATAGCTATTTGATGGAGATTATAATTATCGTTATGATAGAATTATTTCCCTAAGTGGATCCATACCCTCTTTGCTAAATGGATTTAGATAGAAATCAATCATGAATAAGATGAGTCTTCAATATGTAAAATGAAAGATCTCAAAAATAGCTTTTAAAGAAACAACAGATAATTATCTATGAGTGAAAAAGATGTAAATCTATAAGATCCTCCTAGTAAGGATATAGAGGGAGAATAGATAATCATCTGAATATGGGATCCTTTCTAAATTTACATTTATAGTCAACAAAGCTAAGAAGCACAAAAAATGATATTTTTTTAAAGACTTAGACAACATATGACTACATAATGATTCAACTAAGTGTAGAGGACAGTGGAATTAGTCATTCACAGAAGGAAAATATACATTCTAATCAACATTGGAAAATGTTAACCATCATCATCCAATGTAGCCAACCACAATATCATCCAATCAGCTTCCACGATAACCATAACATAATCTAGTTGAGAATTATATCAGAGTAAATATTTGGATAAAAAATTATAGGTCCTACATTATGTTCAAATAGAAGAATTTTTTTGGAATTCATTGAATACAAATATTGACTATAGACATTTCCCCATCCATTGATATCTTTGGAAGAAAACAACAAAATGTCAAATTTGGTGAAATTAGTCTCATAACCCATAGTACCAGGCATGGGATATTACTTTTTTTTCTCAAAGATGTATCTCAACTATTTTCTTATTCCATTCCAGCATAAATTAGAATGAAAATTATATTCACGTACATTAACTTCTTAATATCACATTCACTTTTCTATTCATGCCATGACAATATAGAACTTTGTGGATTGTTCTTACATTTTATGTTAATTGATGCTTTGACGTGAAATGGAGCTCCTGTTGTGCTATATGATAAGAATTATATTTTGCTCTTTGGGTTTCTAGACATCACTATTCCTCAAACATGCCTTCTTCTAGCTTTGAGAATTCTTCGTTGAATCTTCACAATCTAAACTACTTACAATATATCTATTAATCCATTTTATTATTTTTCAAGTATCCATGAGACATTCCTCATGATAGCTACAAATCATGGAATGCATTATCCTCTATTTTAGTATTGTGATTTCTATTATATGCTTTCTATGAGTGATCCTCTTTGCTCATTTAATTTTTTCCTCTATAATTTACTAACAATCATTCTTTGTATTGTATTCAAATCACAGTGTCACCATTGTTGTTGTACTCTTGATATTATTGCTCTTTGCTTTGGTCTCATGAACCTATATGACTCTTTGTATGCGAGCTTTACAACTAGATTGAATTCTCTTCAACATGAATTTCTTCACATATTATTACTGCAATATTCTTTTACATATCATGTGGCTTTTCTATTCTCATTAGACATTTAACTATTTGTTATAGGAAGTTATAATTCATTAGCTCCAAGTTCTTCCAAGCTAAATATTCTCTCTATTTTGATGAGTTAATTGGTTATTGTTTTCATTAGATATTTTTTTCTTTTTGACTTTTGATAACAAAGGCTACCATGCTTTATTTTTTATTCTTCTATTGATTTTATTCTTTGTCAGTGGACATAAAGTGTTCCATTCTACTAAGATTTTCCATCTGGGTATTTCTCATCATGCTTTTCCCTCATTTTTGTTATTTTGATTTAAAATTTAATTACTCGAATTTTTTTGTATGGGTTCTTTGTATAAATAATCATGAGCTTTCATGCCTGTACTTGATACCATCTTTCAAATCTTATAGAAGAAAACATACAATGGGGAGGGACCTGTGGCTATGTGATTTAATAGTGTGAGAATATAGAGGTTATATGAAATATTGTAAAACTTTTGATTTTAGAGAAATATTTATGTCATATACATGCTAATTGAATATATATAATAAATGAAGGTTTAAAATTTATTTACAAACACAATGTAAAAGCTACAATTGAAACATTTAAACACCCTATAACACACACACACACACACACACACACACACACACACACACACACACACACACACACACACACACACACACACACACACACACACACACACACACACACACACACACACAATATTTTTTAGCTAATTATCAATTATTATTATAACTTTTAAATGGCCATTATGATTAAGTCTTTCAAAATCATTAATATTTTTAGAGTTGTGCAATGTCTTAAGATGTCAAAATGACCAAATATTCATATATTCACTATTTTTATAATCACCAAATCTATTTCCAACTTTCCATTCAATTTTTTGTCATCCACAACATTTTTCATGTTTTACAATTAATGAATCTATTCCTTTATTTTGAATTGCAATTTTGTAGGTCTCGAGTAATCAGAAAATGAAGAATTCAAAAAATACAATAGTTGTTTGTAGGCTAGGTAGATAAATTGAAGTTAAATACCAACTTCATGGTTGTAACATGCACGTTTTAGAATTGTAGAAGGAACTACAAATTTAGTTGGAAGACTTGGTGCTGACATAACACCATTTTTAGACATTAAAATTCTCCACTTTGGTTATTTTGTAATATATTAAGTAGTTATTTATATATGCTATGACACAAGGGTGGTAATTTATCTTGATTTCTTTTTTGAGTACAACTATACGAGTTACATTTTTTATAGTAAAAGGACCACATGAGAAGATATGCCATGTAAATTTTTGTGTATGCAAAAATGAAATATATTAGTGTCCTATTATTATAAGCAATTACTTAAATTAGTTGATGTTACAAGAATATTTATAGTTTATTATCTATATATAATTTTTAGAGATGTGTTATATTGATTGGAAGACACCTAATTCTTTATTAATATTCTTTCTATTGATTTTTTTGTTTGACTTCAAAAAATAAAAATATCAAGGAAATATAGACTTTTCCTACCCTACCAGATCATTCAATGTATCCATATAAATGTTGTTGGAAATATAAGAGGAGTAACTAAGAGGGGAGGGGTGAATCAGTTAGCACTAAAATAAATCCTAGATCCCTTAAATGTCAATAAAGAATATAAACTTCATTAAAAATACAGATGCTTCGCAAACACATAGGTACTCGATTTACACTAGAAAATTTTGTAACTCGGTAAGCACTGAAATAACAACTATAACTCAACAAATTCTTAACATGTAAATCTTAAGATATTATTTGTGATTAACCTTACTTAACTTAGTTTCATACACATAAAATAAATATCATGAACACAAGTGACACCAAGATCTAACGCGGAAACCCAATTTGGGAAAAACTACCAATTGCAACTAGTTACTAATTTTCACTCTTCTAAAGTGAGCCTTGTTAGGAGCCAACCCTATTAAAGGTTACAAAACACACTATTAGGTGTGACCCTATTAGAGGATTTGATCACCCTATTAGGAGTGGCATTGTTAGAGGTCTTTAGACACTTCAATCTAGAAATGCCACCTTATTAGAGGATTTACAAATATCTGTTAAGCCAACTTTGTTAAGAGATTTAGATCATTGCTCCAATGGTTAGAGAGTAATAATGAGATGACCTAATTTATGATGCAATTGAATTGCTGATTATAGATCTCAATTCTAGATTTTATACTTGATCCTTTCTGATTGAATGTATCTTTGTAGCTCCACAAGGATATTCTTCTTATCCTTCTAATTTGCTTCCTCTAAGCATCTTCAAATCTTCTATTCACTTGCACACATTAAGTCCTCAACTTGACCTTATATTTATATCTTACATATTGTCAAGTTGGCTTGAATATAACTCAAAATAATTAATATTCATCTCCTTAGTTGGTTAGAACCAACAAACAAATCTATTGAACTCAATATGCCAAAAAAAGAAAATCCTCCATTAGCCAACCCTACTTGATAGACACTAACTTAGAAACAATTTTCCCATGTTAACCAAGTGAACTTGGTTAACACTACATATTCAATAAGTTCCTTTGGTAACTGAGCGAGCTCAGTTAACATTGGTTCCATCCAATATTTCTTTCATTAACTGAGTGAGCTTGGTTAACACTAAATCTTCTGTGAACTTCTCTTTGTCGCCTGGGTGAACTCAGTAGACACTATCTTTTGAACTTGGCAAACTCTAGAATGCTCAACAAACATAAGAAACTGTCTTCATCACCTACGTGAGCTCAACATACACTGAGTAGAAAAGATATGAAATTTTGTGTAACATCAAAGACAATACACAATTAACAAATTGTATTCAACAAATGTATGAGCTCTTTACAAAACCAATTTTCCTATAGCAAGAGTCTAATTGTCCTAAAGATATCCTTGTATCAAAGAGCTTTATGCACATCTTTATAAGCATAACCACTAGAGTCCTAAAAATTAATGTTTTACTAGGGAAAATGACAAGTCATTAAGCCATATGCACTCTATCCTATAAACCTAAAATAAGAAAAATTGAAAGAAATTATAGACTTGTGCAAAATCCTAATAGTCGAGATCCATCAGGGGATAAGAGCCTTGAACAACTTTACTCAAATTAGTTTTCTATGACATAAAAAATATTTTCGATTTCACTTCCTCTTTTGTAAGGATTTAGGGCTTCTGGAAAGTAGTAAAGGTTGTGTAAACCTTACTAGTAGATTTAGGAAGGGGCTCTAATATAATAGTTTTTTGCTTAAACATGGTGGATGTTAGGTGGTTATTTCTAATGGTGATGCTCTTTCTAAGAAGTTTTATTTCATTTGTAGTTGGTTCTTTGATATTGATCCAAGTTAGCTCTTAAAGATCTAGTTACCTATGCTTAATTGAATTGTGCTATAGCTACTATAGTACTAAAAATGAATATTTATCATAACAACTACTTTAATATTGCATTATATTTTTGGTTATTCATTACCTATGTAATGTAATATGTAATTTTATTTTATTTTTGTAGAAATGTATTGATAAACTCAATGAAGGGGATATAGTTAAGGTTTTGGATCCATATGATGGTGATGTTGTAGGTGTTGGGTGGATTCATTCTTTGTCTATTTTACATGGATCCAACTTGAATGGAACTAGAGATGCCAATGTAAACATCATAAAGGTCAAAAGTAATGTTCAAAATAGATGGACCTCTTTGTCTCAAAGAGAAAGAGGGAACCTTCACATGATGGTGACTAAAGTATTTGCAAAAAATGACATAGTTGATCAATGTGTTTATAATGTTCTATTTGTTAGACATTTTGGCTCATTGCTTTATATGGCAACTTTTTGAATTTGTTGTTTAAAGATTTTAAATATTAAGGTGTATTTGAAAGAGTTAAAACTCTTCGACAATTTTAATATTTTATTATTATATTTACATACTTTTAAGACAATTTTGACATATTATAACTCATATACTCACATTAATTTTTATTATTGTAAATTACCTTTCTTTATCATGATGATGAATCAATCTTTTAATTTTAGTGTGTTGTAGCTTGTTCATGTGTAATATTTTCATATACTTTTATGTTTTAGTTTAAGACTAATATCAGGTTTTTTGTATTTAAAATTTATGCTATTGAATAAATTATATATTTCATAACTATATTTACTACTAATTAATGGAAATTGCCAATAAACAAAAAATTTATTAAATAAATGAATGGTTAATAACAATAAACTACCAAATATACTACTAAATAAATTACTTAATAAACTACCAAGTATACTACCAAATAAAACTACCAAAATGTACTACCAAATAAACTATCAAATATACTACCAAACAAACTAGCAGATATACTACCAAATATACTACCAAATAAATTGCTAAATAAACAACCAAATATACTACCAAATAAACTACCTAGTATACTACCAAGAAAACTACCAAATATACTACCAAATAAATTACCTAGTATACTACCAAATAAAATACCAAACTTACCAAATAAACTACCAAATAAATGATCAAATCAATGATTAAAATAATTTAGTCATAAAATTGGTTGTAAGCTAAATGACCAACAATAAACTACTAATGGTCATTAGTCATATATCTACAATTTATAGTAGTTTATTTGGTCATATATTGTTGTTTTTGTACTAGTGATAGACATTTCAACTACTTTCTTGTCATCATCAGAACTTGTCTCAGTATGCTCTTCTTTAGAAATGTAGCATGATTTCTTGCCTTTGTAATCCTTTTCTTCTTGTACTTGTAATCTTTCTTGCTATTTCTATCATTTCTATAAGATTTGCCTCAGTTAGGACATTTAGCAACAAAGTCACCAACCTCATTACATTTGAAATAGATCAAGGGTAGTTACCTTTGTGTTTACCTTTACCTCTTGATAAACTTCTTGTAAGAAATGCTTTAATCTCATCCAGATCATCTTCAATTTATGATTCAATTTTTTCTCTTTCTTTGGATTATTGATAGTTAGTGATGACTTAAAATCATTTCCAATCATAACCATATTGTTATCATAATTGCTCAATTTAAATGCAGTCATCCAACCAACTAAACCATCAAGTGTTAGATCATTTCCAAGCATAGCTCTTACTTCTTGAATATCAAAAAATTTGATAGGATAAACAAGAAAAAGATCTCTCAAAACTTTACTTACAATTTCAAAATCTAAGATGGCTCCAGAAGCTCTGATTGTACTCACAACATCCTTGATTCAATTCACACATATTTGTGTAGAATTTTCACTTCTTTCATTCTCATGTCATCATAGTTACCTCTTAAGTTTTTTACTTTGGCTCTCCTTACATTGTCATCTCCTCCATAAACAAGCTTCAGTTTATCCCACATTTGCTTTGAATGGAAAAAGTTCTTGACGTCATCAAATTCAACATCATTGAGTGTAGATGTAATATCTATCAACATAGTGTTGTGATTCCTCTTTTTTAGGGGACTAATATGTGTGACATTATCTCATATACCTAAAATATATAACTTCATTCGGTCTTGCCATGAGGAAAAGTTATCCTTGTTCAAATTTGGTGGCTCTCTCTTACACATCTTGATCTTTAGCTCAAGTACCTTTAAACTTCTTCCCCAATCACTCATCTTTGATACCAAATTATTAGATAACTGAGAGGGGGGTGGGTGAATCAATTATGTGCAATTATCTCTCAGTCCCTTCAAACATTTCATCGCCATCAAAGCAACATATACATTAACAATATATAACTTCAATACATTCAATCACTCAGTAGATACTTCCAACTTAATACTCAACTCATACATTCACTTCTTTCCAAAATGTTATCAAACTATTCCTTCAATTACTGTTTGCTAGTAAATTTCTAGTTATTACCTAGTGATATCTTAGTTATTACCAACTTGCAGTAAACTGTAAAACAAAATGTAGTAGAAATAACATTGACACAATTTTGACACTAATATTTAATGTGGAAACCCTATTAAGGGAGAAAACACTTGGGACCTACAACTAAAAAATTTCACTCTTCATAAATGATCTTTGTTATGAGACTACCTTGTTAAAGGTTACATAGAATTTGTTAAAGTGACCTTGTTAGAGGATTTCATGAAAAGATCATCTAGACCTTATCATTCCCTATCTAGGACTTAAAAACACCACTAATCAATGTTAACATATAGGATTTTGCAATCATATTAGGTCCACTTAGTACTTTCAATATTTTATACTATAATGGTTAAATAGTTTCAGTATAAAGTGATATGTTAAGAATAGCAACTACTTTTGCTTGTTTAGGTCTCTATTCTTTCTCCTTCTCTATATTTTACTCACTCAACTAATTCTGTCTTCCAAAAAATCTTTTTCTTCTCTTCTCTTTGCTCTACTTGATTCACTTGGCTCTACACTTAGCTCTTTTCTCCGTCAACAACTTTTCTCTTCACAACAACCTTGAATTAGATCTCCTTATCAACATAATTAAACCTCAATAAACATCATAATGAAATCAACAACCACTTTGAACCATAATTCAACTCTTTTTCAGCTCAGTAGCCTAAAACTATCTTGTTCTTCTCCTTAAATAGATTTCTTAATGCTTCTATATCATTCCATCTTTTTTCACTAAATCAAAATTGTCGATCTTAGTTTTAAAACATAATTTATTCATATAATGAATTTAGACACAATAAAATATAACATTACATAGAAATTTTTGTCTATCCTTATCCTTCTTCAATTTCTTTCGTCAGATCCTTCGTGAATTTTCTCCTTCATAGATCTTGCAACAAAAATTGACTCTCATAATAGACCTTCTCAAACTTTCCAATTATTATCAAAATTTAGCCTTAGATTCTAATTTCTCAAACTTTTTCATTTGGCTATCACTTGGTAAACATACATTTACTCGAGAAACATATAACTCAGTTAATACTAACTTTCTTAGGTAATATTGTGTTCTTCCTTCTTTTTCAATTGCTTAGACAACACTATATTCATTTAGTGAATATAGTCTCCCTTTATTAACCTTGCAACTTAGTTAAGCTTGTGATCTTCAATACATTACAACAATACATGATTGTAAAAAAATCAAACCAATATTACATAATCATTGTCTATCTCATTCAACTACCCATCAAATACCTTACATATAAACTCTGACTTCATCATACTTTCTTCAAATATTCTTCATCAATCAAATGATATGGTACTTTCATGAGTTAGCATAATGTCTAACCAATTAAAACTTTGACATCAATGATAATATAAAAATTGATATGACTCTTTTACATACATTCATAGCATCATCACCTAACAATCTCCCACTATCAATTACAATATCAGTTGGGACGAACAATATCAATCTCCCCAGTAGCATTATTTGAACTTAAATTTGAATACTATATAAATCCCTCTCATCCCAGTTACGATGCAAACAATCCAATATCCTTTCCTTCAAATTCACACTACACTTCTCCAATCTGGTAGATTTTGCATCCACATTGAGATTATTTTTGGCATTCCTTCCCTATAAAGGTTTTTATATGTTCTAGGAGGTTGGAAATTTGCCTCCCCATTTTTATCCAGAGAAATAGTGGCCAAAGAGTTTTCCACCAAGTTTTTTTACTCCTAAATATATGTTGAATGAGGAAGTCATATAACCCTCTTAAAATAGTCCTAACATCATTAAGAACATCCACAATTCTCCAACCCTTGTCCATGATACCTTTTTCAATGATAAGTTTAGAGTTTCCTTCTATAGTAACAATCTTAATGCCAATGTAGAGAGCTAATTTAAGTCCCTAATAAAGATTTGTAACTTCTTACTGATTACATGGATAGGAATCAAGTTTCCCAGTATAATCCAACACCATCTCACCATTTCTTACCTTATACTATGTCCTTGAACCTCCCTATAATGTTGCATTTCTCCAACAAAATTTAGGTTCTTCTAATATTGTTGAGGAGAAATCCATGAAGTATTTAATCTATAAATCTTATTTAAATCACCAAACTAGAAAAAGATCTAGGTAGTTTTCACCTTCTTGCTTGTTGAAAATCCCCCATAGAAGTGGGGTTGGGTGGGATTTTCCATTAGAAATTCTTATATTCTCCAATAGAAACTTGTTGATGATTGAGAGAAAACTATCTACTAATTTTTCTTTATCCCTAAAGATGTAGATGTTCCTTTCCTTCCACACACTCCAAAAAATGTGAGGAATATTTTTTTTCCATATTTACTTAACAAGAGGATGTCAGGGGAAATCCCAATTATGGATAAACTATTATAGACCATCTTTGAAAATCTATGTGATGTTAAATCTTTAGAGGATTTAATGTTGGAAAAATTTTCAGCACTCCCCTGGGGATTTGTGACAAGGGCTTAATCGCCTCCTATGTATAATAAGTTAAGTGGTTGTATCAAGCATTGATAGATTGGTCTTTTGGTGCAATAATAACCCCACTCTAACAAGTGGTATCAAAGCTTCGTCATAGGTTCAAATCCTTAGACTCTCATGTAATGTTGAGGGGGAGATTGTTGGAAATTTTTTTAGCACTCCCCTCAAGATTGACAACAAGAGCTTAACTACCTCTTGTGTACTATAAGTTGAGTGGTTGTATTAGGCATTGAAAAACTAGTCTTTTGGTGCAACGACAATCCCACTCTAACATTCAATACCATATAACAGAAGCAAACATACAATGAATGAGGAGGTTGATAATATTTTATTCTAATTGCTTATGTATAACACACCTATTCACCATTAGATGCCCCTTTTCATGAGGTTATCCCAGGTGGGGATTTTCCCATGGAGGTAGAAGAAATTTACTTTCAATATAAGATGTGATTTCCACACTCTTCTCCATTTAGATAGATAATTAGAAAAATAGACGAGTTGGAGATAAAATGATTTGACTAATAATGTTACTTGAAATAGTCTTGGTCCATATGAATTTATCTTCTTTGAGGAACATTGTTGTGTCAAACTTGCTTAATATCTTTTGTAAACCCACTTCTCACTAAATACTGTTAGAGTCATCCCATAGTCCATGTTCTAAAAATTTCCATTTATTTTTGGGTTAATTGTGTTAGAAATTTGGATAAGGTTAGTTGATGGAGTTATTATTTATGGAAGCATATCACTCATTTTGAGATGGTAAAACTTTAGGTTAACTTTGGAGTTGGTACACGTCAAATATTGTCTAAGTATGATATTGATAACCATGGAATAGCTAGAGATTTTTTAAATTGTAAGATTCACTAGAATCACGTGAATTTATGTGGGTTTAGATCAAGGTAGTATTTTTATAGAGAGCACATGTGCAAGGATGTAGAAAGTAATGCTGAGTTTTGAGCAAGTTATGGGAAGTTTACCAGATATAGGTTTGATAAGATAGAATAGGGTAAACAATAGAATATTGGCATTTTGGTTAAGGAATTATTTTGGCTTGAAAAAATAATTACTTGAAAATGTTGGGATTATATTCTAAATGTTAACCTACATGTGGTAGAAGTTAGTTTTGAGTTTTGGGTAGCATGCAAACATTGCAAGGATGACTGGATTAAGGATTTTCATATAAAGGACTTATCTTTTTGTTTAGATAAGTTTTGCATTGTATTATAATGATAAGATATTTGTATGAATAATTTTTATGATTGGTATAGATAAAAAAATTTATTTACTAAGCATATTAGAGAAGTAGTATGATTGTTTTGTGAAGAGGAACTACAAGGACTAATTAGACATTGAAGATATCACCAATAGTCAAAGGTTTTTTTATCTATCTCTATAGATAGTTTGTACAATTTTATATGAATCTTTGGGTAGTAGGCTTACCTTGTATTTTTTATTGTGCTAAAAACTCCTAACAAAGTCAAGGCTTCTAACAAGGCCTAGTCCACTAACAATGACATATACACTATATGAATGCAATAGAATCCTAATAGGGTCAATACCTTTCACAAGATACTTTTGATTAGTGGATCATTTTATGGGTACCATCCCCATAGAGGTTTTCACTTGGCTAGGGTTTTCTTAGTTAACAAATAATGGTATTATGATTTTACACTTATGTTTAAGTTTGACTATCTATGCATGTTTAAATATTGTTAATGATATCCATAGTCGGGAAAAAGTTTTTGGAACACTGATTCACCCCCCTCTTAATATTCCCTATTTCTAACAATTTGTATTAGAGAAAAGTTACCTAAGGAAGGTGCAACAACTTGAGTAAGATCACTATGGATTTAGTACACTTGCAAAAGAATCCTGAAGAATCTCTTGAGGAACTAGATAGAAATAGTGATGAAAGAAACAAGTTGAAGATCAAGCTTAAGAATGCACAAAACTTTATTCAAAAGTTAAAATATCAGATTGAGGGCACAAAATCTAAGAAAGAACTTGAAAAAATAAAGGTAATGAGTCAACTACAAATCCTAAGAAGGAGAATGAGATTTTGAAGCATGAACTTGGAATTAAAACCTTGAATTTAAGTATGATGAAAAATGAGAATAAGAGTCTATCAAATTTGAGATACACAAATGCATATCTAAAATCTCAACCTACTAAGGTAACATCTAAACTTGAGACTACAAAATTATAGTTTGGAGAAATTGAGAAATACAACATTATTGTTAAAGAAGAATTTACACAAACCAAGAAATAGCTTGAGTAGTTATAAACAAGCATTGAGAAACTTTATGAATAAATCATGACACAAAGATTAGTTGGAGAAAAAATAGGAACTAGATATGTTGAAGGCGAATCATCTAAAGGATTTGAAATCGCTAAATAATAAGAACTTTGAACCATCAACCTCATCAACAAGAAGATCTGAGAAAAGAAGCACCAAATCAACTTGAAGAACTCAAAGATACAATCAGATAATTCAATGGAAGATGTTTTTCATGTAATGAATATGGACACTTGAATAAGGACTATACATGTAAGTATTGTAAACCTTTTTTTGGTTTTTCTTTTAATTGCTTTGCTTATGGTCATAAAGTTAGTGAATGTAGGAAACCTAGATTTGATATTAGAATGTAAGAAAGGGCTAACCCTATAACAATTAAACATTTGGGAGTAAAAAACATCATTACCAATGGATTTGTGTGCTATAATTAGTACAACAAATTTAGACACATTGATAAAGATTGTAGACTACCAATTAATTAGTTTGGACCTAGATATGGAAATAGAGTTATGGCATGTCATATTTGCAATAATTTGGGACATACAACAAGATTTTGTAGATTGCATAGTTTAAACATGAGAAACATGAGATCATCAATTATGAGAACACCTAATTCTAGAAGAAGCATGAACAATAGTGAAAGGAAGAATGGGAATGTAAAGGGAAACCAAGTATAAAGCATTGATAAGATATTTGTTAGAGAAGGAACACAAAAAAAAACTAAAGTATGGATTGAAAAGACAAAATATATGTTTGAGAGTAATATGGGAATAATACCAAGTATTGGACCCTCTACATCAACATGAACAATCAATTTCACAAGCTTAAATAGGGGAAACTATACTAGATATTCATCAGATCCTTGAATGGCAGAATTAGGTCCCATGCAGTTAGTTGAATCTTGGAATGAATGTTTTAAGACTATGGTTAAGATTGCAAAAAATGGTTATATGCATATGAGAGACCAAAAAAGAATTAAAGCTTACTGGATTGAATATCAACTTTTTGAATGTACACTCTTAATATAATAAAGATCTAATTTGGCAAGGATTTAAGGGTTGAAATCAAGTTATTTGATAAATTAAGGAGAGAGGAGACTTAAAAAGGAGATTAAAAGGACATTTAGAGAATTTGGAAAGTGATATATAGAGATTTATCATAAAGCCCTAATTTGTGAAGCAAAGGTATTTAATCGACTGACAATATTGCTAATTTATTTACATTTGAAATTAAATTGTAGCAATGACAACATTAGTTGTTTGTGATATTAGAGAGAGACCTAGATATAAATTTAAGAGACATCCTTTTGTGCCTTTGGGAGATGATCCCACAAGAGCATTTTCTCAAATTCTAGATAAGGTTTTACATGTAGAATATATTCATACATATATTCATTACATGTTTGAGTCAATTGAGGATAATGACATCCATGAAGATATGTGTAATGCCCTACCCAAAGATCCTTGGAATACAAGGATAAAACATGCACTAAATTTTTTAATTTTAAAGATAAGTTACTTAACAACAACATAAAGAACCAAGTGCAAGAATGAAACATCTAAAAAATATAACATAGTTGGGAACATGGATAAAATCACATGTCCACCTACATCAGCGAAAGTTTTACAAACACTTCTAAAGATCCCCAAGTCCTAAACCATAACTTACAAACCAAAGATCACACAAATCGTGAGAATACCCAGGGAAAATGTTCTTTTTAGACCCAAAGTAAAAGTTTCTAGCATGGTTAAACATACATGTCCATTTCAAACCAGTCATAAGATAATCAGGAATAATTAGAAGATACTTTCAATAGTCATGTGAAAGATGAGGCTTGAGGTTACTACCATTCATCTACTAGATACCCTGTTGAAGGATAAAATGCTTAGCCTTGAAATTTGGCTAAGTTTGAAATCCTAAAGCCCTGAAATTGGGCTAAGTTTGAATTTTTGAAGCCTTAAAATTTTCTAGAATCTTTATCTTCTCCTGTAGAGGTCTGGAACCTATCTCAAATGAATCATTTCATATATATAAAATATATATTAAGTATAAGATATACTTAAATGATATATTTTATACCCTGTAACTAATACTTTTCAAACTAAGAAGGTGTGGAACCTAATAGGGTATACAAAATCAACTTTCAAACTTTCTATGTGCAAGTGAAAATGCCCTTTAACATGTGAGAAAATTCAATTCATCCTTGCATGAGACTTCTTCATGGATGATGTGAGAGTTCCCTATGATCCACAATAGTCTTCACACTAGGATCCTCTTGTTCATGTGAGAGAATACATTCTCATATAGGATAATAGTTTCTCTTGCAAAATAATATGTTCTCGTGTGAGAGAGTGCTCTTCCGAAGTGATAGAACAATTGACAACACTCAAGAAAAGTAAGGTAAAATGTGTAAAAACATGAAACATCCCCATCGGGGAGTACCAAGACATGTAATTCGAGGAGTGATCACTCAAAAGAATAAAAGTAAATATAAGAACTTAAATAAAGCTAAAATACACATTGCAATCATATACATCCATCTAATCCACAACATAAATCTATGAAATGATCATAAACAACATCACAGTAAAAAGGAAAGTACACACATGCGATATAACCTACTCAAATAAACTATGTTTGTTTCCTCCCTATTATAATGACATCATGAGACCTTAATGTCCCTAACCATAACCCCGAGCATGAATATCAAATTGCCAACAAGATAGTTGGAGTTGTCTCATGAGATTATTCTTACCAATAACCAACAAGTAACATCATAAGACACAAGTACATCCAACATGCTAATCTACCAATAGCATCACTAATCCAAAGCAGTGGTAACAAACATCATCAAAGAAAAATTCTATAATCTTCATGATAAAGGAATGCATCAAGTAGCATACTAATCATCATCTAAAAATGATATCAAATGCATCCAAAGTAAAGCATACATCACAAGAGAATGCACTTCGAATACACTGAAGTACCAAGTGAATATCTAGCATTGACCTCAAACTGGGAGTAGAACATCTCTGTACACCACTCCCCAACAATGGTATAGGTAGCTATTCTTCCCAACCACATGGTACTCGCAAGCCTATTCCCACCATGCTCATGGAGATAATGACTCAACCATAATCGCAAAAGATAATCACCCATGGCTAACACTCATGCCAATCAAGTACGATACCAAAATCTATATGATCATGAATATAATGCATTACATCACGTCATTGGTTAGACCCACTAAGGATAACTATGTAGGGACTCTAGTGGAGTGTAGGTAACTTGGCATCATAAAACCCAAGCTAAATGTGGTGCAGAGTCTTCTCCCTTGGGAGGCCAGAACACTGTGCCCTTGCAACATCTTCCATAGAAGATTGAAGAATGTACATACACTACACACCCTCACATTGATGCTTCAAATAACATTAAAGTGTGCCCTTATCTTAAATAAGTTTGATTACCCATTAGTTAATTTGGTTATCACTTATTTAAACCTCTTCATGATACCTTGTTGGCCGTAGTATGGGGTATCAAAAGAAGTCACTTCACAAATCTACCCTACATACCCATGCTCATCAAATTATAAGTGCCTAAAGGAAATGCAAGTTCCCAACCCAATCCCCAAATGAACAAAACCTCAACTAAACTATATCTAGGAGTTCACGTCTCACAAGATCCTGTCATATGCATGCACGTGTGCTCTTGTGTTGGCACAACCAACTTGATGAATGTAATCACATAAAACCAATGCAAGGGTTGGATATGAGAAATGAAAAAAAATGAAACAAGAATAAATATCATACTCAACTGACATATATTTGGGAGTACAGATTCAACACAAATGCCAATAAGCAATATAACACCAAACATTAAGAACTCACTCCACCGACCTAAATATGGAAGTATGGATTTGAGACAAATCCCAATGATGCAAAGGAAAATTATGGTCAGATTGGAAACCTAATAGACATCCCAAATCTATAATCAAGAAAAATTCAAAGAAATACCCAAGAAAATTGGGTGACATGTAAAATGAGGCAATGAGAAAAAATTACTTAGAAATTAACATTGTCAAAAATTGACAAAATTAAAACCCATTATCCAAATGGTTACCAAACTCCCAAAAATCAATTAAAATTCAATATCAAAGCTTGTATGCAAAAATGGTTAGCAAATCGACATAAAACTTCAAACTAAAACCCTTGAGAACACTAAAATGTTCATACCCACCCAACCAAATAGAACTAGCATACCAAAGCAGAAGGGAGAACTAGTTCTCAACCTACTATCAATTTACTATAAAAAATTGAAACTAAAATGAAGCCAAAAAAATTAAATGAGAAAGCCCTACCTCATAGCCAAGTGGGCAAAATAGATAAAAATCACAGTAAAATAAATGGGTCATCGAATTGGATGAAACCATCAAGGAAGTGGAGCAATTTTGAAATGAATACAAGGAGCCACTTCATGCTTAAATCTACCAAACAGGTTGATCACAATGAGAAAATGAAGCAATTTATCCAAGAGGGTTTTGGAGGAAATACCTCATTTCTCCAAAACATGGAAATAAAAAGTGAGTATAGAAAATCCCTTTTGGCATAACATAAGCACTTTATCAAGTGACTTATAAAATAGATTATTAATTCAATTAATAATCTATTTGCCCCCTTTTCCCAAATTAAATAAGGCAATTCCAATTGAATTGGAGCTCATCTACAAAAAATTAGTTAGAATAATAATTAAAAAAAAAAAAAAATCCCTCTAAGCCATTAAAAGGCATTAATTTAATCTTTTCCATGACAACTGTGGAATC
Source organism: Cupressus sempervirens (assembly GCA_028749045.1). Lineage (NCBI taxonomy): Eukaryota > Viridiplantae > Streptophyta > Pinopsida > Cupressales > Cupressaceae > Cupressus > Cupressus sempervirens. Next base: position 352,760,135 of record CM053787.1, on the reverse strand, counting down.
CTAAATGTACAAACACACTTATGGGTCAAATCACATAATGCCTTATGAATATAGATTTACCAATTGCAGAGGGTTAAAATAATTAAAAAATATACATCGCCCATATAGGAACAATATTGGCTCAACATGAAGGGTGTGATCACTAACTCCATGTGCCATTACCAGGGATATAAGTCTTGTACAATAAACAACCACAATCAAGTGTAGATGTACAATATATAATAGCCCAAGAAACAATAATGTGAAGTCACATAATTAAAGCATCTAGTTTTAGATTGCGGTAAAAATAGGTTTTGAAGGGACCCCAAAACCCTTTCACATTCTTAAAAAGGAAAAAGCAAGCTAGCCATTAGGAAAAGAGTCCTTAAACCTACTAGAAGCAGCACCAAAATCAGGTTTTACAAGGACTTGAAACCACATACATAGTCCAAATAAAGTACCCAAGTTTTACAAGGACTTGGAACCTGCAATACAGTTTAAAACTAAAAACTAGAAAACATGACCAAACATAGAAACCAGAAGTAACAACCAGCAAAAAGGACCTGAACAGGAACCCAACCAAAAAAGAAGACCCAAAGAAACTATTGCAGTTTCATGATCATCTTAACTGCCTCCTTACCAATCTTAACTATATCCTGGATGGAGTTAGTAGCCGAAGAAGCAGCAACAATCAAGGCTTTCTTCCTCAAACTCCTTCTTGTCCTCTTGCTAGGGCCCTCCGAAGATATGGTTCCTTCATTTTCTCTTTTTCCTAGGCTCACCACAATAGTACAGATGCTTGAAGTTATCTACTCCATTTTTGTTCCACTTTCCCTAATAAGCATTCTAAGATTCTGCTCATAATCCTTAAGTTTTTTTGAGATGTCTCCCATTTGCACCTCCATGTGTTTGATAATAGCTCGGCCAGCCTCTTGGTTATGTTGCAAGGTTTCCACTTTCTTCTTCAACCCCATTATTTCATTATAAATCTAAGAATTGACTTGGAGGAAAGAATCAACTTTAAGTTTGGCAGAATGCAGGAAGGAGAGCTTGGTTTCCCTCTCTGGGGAGTCACCCACATCTTTAACAGTGGTATGTGGTGGGGACCCAACTTTATCAATTTGTTCCTCCCCATCCAATAGCTCCTCTTCTCTAGTGTCCATAGGGTCATGTTGACTAGGGACCTCCTTATCTTGTCCCTCAGTCTCCTTTATAGTAATGAAAGCCTTCCCCATGTTTTCCTCCTCACTCATAATGGCTGAACCATCAATTAAATTATCTTTATCTTTATCACCTCCCCTAAACACAGTCTTAGTACCCTCATTATCAAACTTGCTCTATTTTGAGTTATCCTCAATTGTTTCTTCCTCTCTACCTTTCTCATTTTTTCCTTTCATTTCCAGATAACCTTCCAGATTAAAGCTAAACTCCCCAACATCCATCCCTTCCTCTTCCTCTGGGACATCCTTATCTGAGCCTTCAGTACTCTCCACCTTAGTATCCTCTTCAACAATTTGTCTTCGAGAGCTAGAGGGTTTCAGTTTTTCCTAATCTTTCCCTTTAACATTCTCATCAATTTTACATTTTATGGACTGAGAATCCTTATGTTTTCTAGTGGAGGGAGATGAAACAATAGATTTATTTTTACAAAAACCCTCTATGAGCAATATCAGACCTTCATGTAAAATGGGTCATGACTCTTTCTTTCTATGAGCATGCAAGCTTTGAAAAAAAGAGAAATGCAAATAGAAAGGGAAGGAAATTTTGTCCTTATAGCTAAAATGGTTAAGAAAGACAAAGTGGAATTTGTGCACCCTTTTATTCCTACCATCAAGGATAAAGTACTCATGAATATAGCCAAGCACATCACACCAAATACCTTTAATCAGTTGCACATCAAAGAGCTCTCCATTCTTCTCCAATTACATCTCCTCTTCATCTGTCTTTGGGAATTTTTTGTAGGTTACATTGGAAATACTGGTCTATTTCGAGAATTTAATGCCTTTCATGGAGAGACCAGTAACTTCGGCTATGAATTCCTTAATAAGCTTTACAGTGACTCTGTGGAGAGTAACTTTCTCATTGACCCAATTTTTGAAGCAGGCGGTGGTGACATGGGGTTTGAATCCATGCAACTGCTCTAGAAAATTGACCACCTTCCCTTTCTGGAGAATCTTCCAAAAGTCCTACCTAGCCTTCCAATCATCACATTTTTTGGGCTCCTACTTCCTTGATTCACCCCCCATTTTATAGAGCAAGCAAAAAACCAGAGACACCCAGATACTGATAACAACTCGAGGTTGAAATGAAACCAATTTTTTGTGACTCGAGATCGAGGTCACCTTTTTGATGATATGTGCAGAGAGCACATAACCTTCAAATGAATGTACCTCCTTGGGGAAGGTAATCTGACAGTCATAAGGCCACTCTTGCAAATCATTAAATTTCTAATCCAAGAAAATCTTTCCCACTTTAGAATGAATAGCATCATAATTAATAATCGCTTTAAGATCCACATGCTTGTTTAATTCATCAAGCCATCTCACCTTATGCCCTATTTGAACTGCATGATTGGCTATCTAGTTAGTGGCCCCATTGGCTTCTCTATATGTATGGGAAATGACCACTTTTTCAAATTTTTGAAATAAGGTTTTGATTTCCATAATTGTAGCCTCTATAGACCATGAGATAGAATTTTTATTATTTAGGGTATTAATAATATTTAGAGAACCACCTTCCAACCATAATTTGGAATACCCCAAATCAATAGCTAATTTAATGGTATAGAGGGTTGTAGTAGCTTCAACAATATGGCTATTCAAGTGACCAATAGGGATTGCTATAGAATCAATAACTTTTCCCACATGATCTCTAAGAACACCTCCACATCCTGCTCTTCCTGGGTTTCCCTTAGTAGCTTCATCAACGTTCCCTTTGATCCATCCATTAGGAGGAACAAACCATTTTATGATCAATCTAGGATTATCAATTTTCAACTTAGATCCTTGAGATCATAAAGGGTTATCAAGTTGGAAGGTTTGACCAGACTTCCTTTGGGATTTAAAATTCTCCTTGAAGGCTCTGATGATATTCTAACCTAGCACCCATCCTGGAAGATCTTTATTTCTGAATATCTATTATTTCTTTCTTTCTAGATGCCCCACCAAAGGTGAGGGAGGGTTAATTTCCAAAGAAATTGAGCATCAGAATCTTGTGAGGAGTAGCTCCAACTTTTGAAAGAAAGATCAACATTGTTTTGATGGACATACCCCAAAAATTCAAAATCTCAGTCTAGACTTCCTAGGTATAGGAACAACTCAAAAACATATGATCTCTATCTTCAAGTCTATTTCTGCAAAAATTACACCTATTAACCACAATTATACTTCTTTTTTGCAAGTTGTCAAGGGTTAGAATTTTGTTTTGGAGAAGAATCCAAAAGAATATGTTAATTTTGGGTATGAGACCCTTAATCCAAGCATGTGACCAGAAAGGTTGATTACCCTTATCCTTTGAAGCAAAGATAGAAGAGACTTTAAATTGACCACTATGATCAGCATGCCAGATAATCTCATCCTCAAGATAAGGGTAAAGAGAGACAACATTTAGGGATAGTTGGATATTACTGAAACCTTGATCAACATCAATTAAATTCACCCAAGAATCATTCTTCCAATAATGACTTACTAGAAAGCCAAATCTCTACTTGCATTGGTCAACTAAAGCCTTGGCATGAAAGTCTCCAATCAAAGGATGGTCCTTAAGCTAGATATCCTCCCAAATTTTACCTTTAGCCCATTACCAATTTTCCAGGAGCATCCTTTTTCTAAAGTTTTCTTGGTCCCCTAAATAGCTCCTCAAATGGAGGAAGTATGGATAACATCAGGAGAGGTGAAGAAATCAGGAAGGGATTCAGCATTGAAGAGATACTTATGTTTCCATATGGTACTCCACTCTTTGTTGTCATGGTAAACTCTCCACCCCTATTTGGCTAAAAGGGCTTTATTCATACTTCCAATTTTCCATATTCCCAATCCCCCTTCACTTTGGGGTTTACAAACTTGATCCCAAGAAATTAAAGGCATTATCCTTTTTTCCTCAGAGCCAGTCCATAAGAAATTTCTTTGAATTTTATCAATTGACTCAAAAAATTTAAAAGGAATTCTGAAAAGACTTAGAGCATAAGTAGGTATGCTTTGGAGATAGGCTTTGAGTAGAGTTAACTTACCAGCCTGGCTTAAAAGATTACCTTTCCATCCCACCAATTTCTTGCTAACTTTGTTTATAAGATCTTCCCAAAAAGCACCAGGGACCTTCAAGCCTAGGGGAAGCCCCAAGTAAGAGGATGGGAGAGATCCTATTGAACATCCCAGGATTTTAGCAATTTTAAATTGTCTATGGATAGGGGTGTTAATAAAGAACACAACACTTTTACTCCAGTTAACCAACTGTCCTCATACAGAAGAATATAAGTTAATAGCTTGCTTTAAAATTCTGGCTTCCTTCACTTTAGCCTTACCCATGAAGATGGTATCATCAACAAATTGTCCATGAGAACAAATTAAAGGATGGGAAGATGGTTGTAAGCCCTTAATCAAACCTCTTTGGACCAAGTCCCCAATAAATCTCCCCAAGTAGTCAGCCATAATAACAAAAAGGATGGGGGATAAAGGATCACCTTGCCTCAACCCATGAGAGGGAAAAAAGAAATGAGAGGAGCTACTATTAACCAAGACAATGATAGAAGAGATAGAAATCAATTGATAGATCTGACCAACAATCTTATGGTCAAAGCCAAAAGCAAGAAAAATATTCCAGAGGAAAGACCAATCCACTCTATCATAGGCCTTTGCAATGTCCACTTGCATAATGAAACCCTGATTGTTAGAACAAGACAAGGAATGAATATTCTCATGAGCAGAGATGATAAAATTAAGGATTTGTCTACCTGGGATGAATCCATTCTGTTGATCAGCAATAATTAACGTGATCACCTGAATAAGTCTGGAGGTGAGAACTTTGGAAATAATTTTGTAGAAAGAGTTACAGAGGTTGACTGGTCTAAATTGATCTGAAGAGTCAGCACCAATTTTTCTTAGGAATAAGGCACAGAAAGGTGGAATTGACTTCCTTGAGAATTTTTTTTGCCCCATAGAATTCCTTAATAGCATCACAAACATCTTTACCCACAAGTTTCCAAAGCTTTTGGAAGAAAAACATGGGGAAACCATCAGGACCAGGAGCTTTATCTCCTCCCAGGGAGAAAATAGCTTTGAAGATCTCATCATCCTTAGGAATTGAACATAACATTTTATTCTATTCCTTTGAAATTAGTGAAGGAATCACTCTGAGGAATTCATCTTGACTATCCACATTGATGTTGGGATTAGCCATCATTAGAGAAGAGAAAAAAGTCACCATCTCATCCATGATGGCCTTGTCCTCAACAATCTTCACATCTCCCTTTTTTAGGTATGATATGTGAGTTTTGGCCCTATGCTTCAGAGTGGAGAGATGGAAAAACTTTGTATTTTTATCTCCTTCCCTCAACCATATCAACCTAGATCTTTGTCTCCAGTAGATTTCTTCTTTAGTGATGATGTCATGGTATTGAGCAAGCTTTTTATTTTCTTCAAGGAGGAGGTCAGAAGTATATCCTTCCTTTTGGATTTTTCCCTGAATTTTTAGAATATCCTCCTTAATAGTTGTTTTGTTCTAAAAAATGTTCCCAAAGCTGTTCTTGCTCCATCTTTTGACTTCCCTTTTAACATTTTAAACCTTGGCAGCAACTCTAAAGAGGGTTGTGCCTTCAAAATCAATATTCCACCATTCTTTCAATTTACTTTCAAACTGTGGGTGCTACATCCACATCTTCTCAAATCTAAAAGGAAAATTCTTCTTAGGGTTAATCTTCGCAGCAGTGAAGATAAGGGGGAAATGATCTGATCCAATTTTCTGACAAGCTTCCAACTTACAAATGAAGTCTTTAGTCCAATCAAGAGAAATAAGAGCACGATCAAGCCTAGCTTGAATACATTCATTACCAACTCTCTTGTTACTCCAAGTGAACTGAATTCCATAGAGGTCCACATCCATTAAGCCTCTTTATTTATAAATTCCATTAAATCCAATCTTCCTTGCAATCGAGTAGCATTGCCTCCCATTTTCTCATGATCATAAAGAGGGAAATTAAAATCTCCCATTATAATCCATCATCCAGAATAGTCTTTACTTTTAAAATTAGAAACAAAATCCTAGACCTTTTTCCTTAGATACTTTATGTTTGGAGCATAAATATTCACAATATACCAACCCTCCTTCTGGTCTATACTAGTAATTTTGGCTATCATAAGATGTTTACTAGCAATAAAAAATGTTCCAAAAAAATAGTTCTTCCTCCATAACATCAGAGTTCCCCCTGATGCCCCTTCTGAACTACTAGCATTTATTGAATAATTTTTAAAAGCTTTAATATGTTTTACTTTCTCTTTAATCATCTTAGTTTCTTGAAGCAAGAGAAAATTAGGCTTTTGTTCTCTAAAAAAATTCCTAACAATGTCCAGTTTATGAGTAGTATTCAACCCCCTAATATTCCAAGTTATGATCTTCATATTTTTTTTTAGGAGTAAAATCCAGAATAGTTGCTTGCCTACGATCAACAATATTCTACGTACTTTCTAACTCTCTAGTTTTCTTAGTAGATCTTCTTCCAGGTTTGTCTGGGGAACCAACATCCGGTTTCACCTTAGAGTGTTGTTCTACTCTTTTCCCAGTTTTATCCGGATTAGAAGCAAGAGGTTTTTCCTTGATATGTTGATCTATTTTGCTGCTTCTAGTCTCTACCCCCTTAGTATTGCTCTTTTTTTCAGCCCTTTTTCTTTAGTTTGGTTTATGAGTTCAGCCATTTTCTTTCACATCATCTAAGTGAGGAGGCTCATTCATAGAAAGGTCATTATCAATCTGGGATAGCACTTGGAACTCCTTGGACTAAGAAAAAAGAGGATCTCCCTCCTTAGGTAAATTTTTGGTATCAGCCAAGATTTCACCTTCCTCAAGCACAATTTTTTCATCAAAATCTCTCCATTGTTCTTTTATCCTCTGATAAATAATGATTTGTTTTGATGAATCTGCCTGATCTTCTAATCTTTGTTCAGGTAAACTAGTTTCAGAATGTAAACCAAGACCTTCTTTCTCAGAGTTAGCTTCCTCAGAAGCAAGCTCTTTATCCACCTCAGTCTGTGGAGCTTGAAGTTATTCATTAATCTTTTGTTCTTGGAAATGGCCTTCTTTGGGTTTCCTTACTTTCTTTTGCTGAACCTTGTTCTTTTTCCCATCCAAACCGCTGCAAGACTGATTTTTACTTTTGGAAGGACAGTTTTTAACCAAATGCTCTTGCTTCTTACAAGCATAGTAGGAATTAGGCAGGTCTTCAAAAAATATTTCTTGAGTTTTTTTACCCAACTTGGAAATCAAATCCACCTTAGTTGGGAGATGATTTAGGTCTGCCACTTTAAAGAAAAGTCTGGCATAATGAAGTTTGGTTCTAGAAGCTGTAGCATTATCCAATGCCACAAGTTCACCAAAGGAACTAGCAATACCTTTAAAAATGTCTTCATGCCAAAATTCTAAAGTGAGCCTAAGAAGTCTGGCCTAGATGGGAGTGGTTAAGAAAAAAGAGTTTGAAAGATCCATGTTAGGTTCCCATTTTTTAATGGTAAGAGAGCTTTTACAAAAAGACCATGGTCCTCCACAAAGAACCCTATCCATGTCTTTTTATAGTTGAAGATAAATGAAAAGAAGCCATTCAACATGGGAGCAATATCTACCTCTCCTCTAATAACCCATTTCTTTTTAACCATTTTTCTAAGAGATTCAAGATCTAGTCTTGTGCCTAAAAATTTACCCACTAGGGTGAAATCTATGGAAGACACAAAAAAATCAACTAAAGGGTCTAGAATAAAAACTTGAAACTCACCTTTCTCCCAGCAGGTCTTAGCAGTCACCGATGGGAAAAGAGATTTTCTAGTGGGTTTCTTGCCAAACAGGGATGACCAAGTTTTTTATTCTGAGACCCCTTGCTTCAGCCCTTTAGAGGACTTTTCCTTGAAAGAATCAACATTATCTTTCTCCTTCTCGAGATCCTATCCTGACACATGAAAAGTAGATAGGGAAACCAATGGTGGGATATAGACCCCACACAAAGGTTTAGAATTGCCCAAAGACTTACCATTATCCACATTGACCAAAGATTTTGACCTCGCAAACTTCTCAACGTCCCCTACCATTCCTCTAGGGTCTGTACCTCTAGCTAGATTCTTCCTGACCAGTTTCTCACCTACAAATGTACCAGCTAATTCGAATTCTGAAAGAGCACCCATATGTTTCTAATATTCAACAATTCTTGATTGTTGTGGTGTGACATATGTTTCTAAGTAACAATGTTATATCAATTAAAGCATCTAGTTAATTTCATTGAAATAATCATTTAAATAGACCATATTGCATAGATTACTAAAAAAACAAGGTACTTATCCATAGCACGATAAACCAATGAATCTAACATGGATAAATCATTTCAAATTATTTAAGCATTTAATAATGGAATTAATAATAGTTGTTCAACAACATAAAAAGACACTAAAACATATAAGTCAAAATTGTCAAACACATGAGTATACACTAGGGGAGAGGACCCAATAGTCGTACACCCTAACTTTGTGCTTCTCAAAGTTGGTTGTAATGAAAATAAAAAATTTTAAACTTTTTATGAAACCTTCTTCTACTAGTCAAGTGCTTATAACTAAGGTTTAAGCTCTTCACCATTAAAATTAATATCAATTTGAATGACCAATGTAAAATGTGTTCAATTTGTCAATTTTTAGAGTGCCTACCCATAGTAGTTGATCACCACCCCTGATCATCACTTGGCCACATCACAATAGGTACACATTTTATCACATTAAAATTTCAAAATATATGATTAATACATATGCTTTATTTTTATTACTTAAATGATTCTACATTTATATTAACACAAATATGTACTAGCATTATCTAGTAATAAGTTAATAATTGTCCTAAAATATTCCATTCCTAAGTAATTTTAAACCTGAAATTAATAATTAAATCACATTATTTCATTCAACGCTCAATGGAACCCTAACCCTATTTGCCTATTATTTGATGAGCAGAAGCCCTCTTTCCCATCTTGGTTGTCGCTTGTTGCAGGGTAACACTACCAGATGGCACATGAAGATAGATGAACAAGCAGGGAAGAGGCCACGTTGCTGGTAAGTTTTAATTTGTAAGTTTGGGTTTGATATATTTAATTGCAATTGTGTAGCCCCTCCAATGGTCAATGCTTCTAAGCACACTAGCGGCTAGGGTAGATGACACTCAGAGGTGTACACTCGAAAGTGTCCCACTCTAAACCCTTCTATCCAAACAATTCCATGAGTTTGGAATGCTTGGATGCCGGCTTAGAGCTCCCTATCCACGGAGTGCAAGAGAGTATATTTCAAGAATAAAAAGGCTCTTAGATGGGCCTTAGAGATACTCTTCTTGCTAGTAAACCATGCAATGGGAGGTTCCAAAGACAAGATGCAAGAATGCAAATGTCCCAAGGAGTTTCTCAAGGATGCAATGCAAATGAAGATTAAGCTAGAATGAGTATGAAAAGTGCAGCTATTCTAAGCATGGATGAGAGTGTTACAATACCATCATTAAGCTATGTGAGATTAAGCTACATGTAAAAATGAAAGCTAAGCTAAGCTAGAATGCCATGATGCCATGGATGAGAGAATGTAGACAAGAAATAGAAGTTCTCCACAAAGCTCCAAAGAAATCTGTTAGAAAACCTGCAGCATAACAATGTTCAAAAGATGGATCGATTGAGGGGGAAAGCTCTCTCCCTTTTAAAGATGTATGGACGGTAGAGATCAAGATGAAGATGGTGGATGATCAACGGTGGAATTTGAAAAGAGGAGTGATCCATGTGCACACACAAATCAACCAATAGAATATAAGTTGACTTGTCATATAAGACAAAAGTCACAAAGCCTTTTCTTTTAATTGCAAAATAGAAAAAAGACTTTATGTGTGCACTTTAAGTGGGTTAGAAGAATGGGGTCTTTTATTTAATTAAAAGGGGACATGTTCTTTTAATCAAATAATGAACTTAGGATAGCATAGTCAAACTATAGGTTATAATCAAATAAATTGATTATTAGCAATTTGGCTTAGGTAAGTGATTAAATTAATTTAGCCAAAATGTTGAAAAGGGGGCTAATAGTCTAGATGACCATTTTTAGGTGATTACATTTTCCCCTCTTTGACTAATGCGTGATCGATCTGGGAACACATTATGTCAAAGAAAATCGAAGCCAAGTAGGCGATGATAGATATAGATGTCTAATTCCGAAGAGTGAAATGCAGAAATAGATAGCAAGTCCTAAATGCACAGCCTGATAGCAGTAGTACTGAACACTAGGAAGAGATGATGTTAGAATTCAAGAAGAATACTAACACTTAGAAAAGCAGATAGAGTGAGAGCAAGTGAGAAGATCAAACAAATGCTCCTAAGTAGTGATAGAGTATTTCTGCCCCCTCGGGATCGAAATTGAAATGAGGTAAGGGGATGCAAAAATTGGCTAGAAATGAGAAAATTAGAATATAGCAATGTCCAAGATGACAGATAGATGATTAGAACCCAAGAATGACTATATAAAAAAATTGATAAAATGCCCCAGTTTGACTAGAGTTGACCTTGAAGGATATAGCATAAAAATAAGGTCGAAATGAGTAGAAAGGTGATTTTAGACATGAAATAGTGAATTTAAGTAGATATGAAGTATAGAAATGATGAAGACATGAAGAAATGAAGATGCTCGAGTGATGATTCAGAGATTAGACCTCAAAAGGTCAACTAATTGCTCAGAAGAAAGTAGAAATTTAAAAGACAATTTTGACCATCAAGATGAACTCGAATTTGGATTTCGATCTCGAAAATGAATCTAGGACGTCAAAATTATTTAAGAGATCAAAACTTTATATAATGTGATGACAAGATAGAAAAGAGATGAAGCGAAAGATTAAGAAGGTGAAAAGACATGAACAAGAAGAAAGTAAAGAAATATATGAAAGGAGTTAGCTGATATGTCCACAAAAAGATGAAGAAAGAGAGCTCTCCCCATATGCAAGAATGCAAGACTAAGCTAGAAAATGAACCTAAAATGCAAGCTAATATGCAAAGTGGTTTACCAACAAGAAGTGCATAACATTTAGACTCTTAATTTCATCATTGAGCATTTATTAGGGACATCATGAGATCATACAACCATCACTAGTATAACTATGAGGATATGAATATGATCGATTTTAGATAGGTATGTGGAAATCCAATCTAAGCATCAGAGACATGTAAGTCAAGATAACTACACGATTAGATTCCCTAAGTTTAATTTAGCAAGATTACACCTGTATCAAGGCATACGTGCCAGGATAAACCCTGAGTGCGGTCTTGCGAAACAATCAAGGATGATACATTTATAAGTCAAAGTGTTGAATAGGACAAGCATGAATGCTTACAACACTATAGACAAACAAAAGTATACCCACAAGCAGAAATCAAGAAAATATGTCCCATGCCCCCAGTCTTCTAGTCAATGACATCCTTGAAAGACTATTAGGGAGGGAATACATGGCAAAGAAATCATCATAGACAGTACACAAAGTAGATAAATGTCAGCATAGCTCAGTCGTTTAAGTGTTAAAGTGCGTGTGTGTAAGTCACTTGGCCATTTCTTCCAGACTTGATTCTAATAGTGAGAAATATTGCGACATCGGAGACCGTAGGTAAACTATCTAAAAAGTGTTGAAAAACACTTGATGTCAAGGTGGGGGAAGTGTTGAGAAACACCATTTTGTGAGTTGTCAAAGAAACCCTAATGCACAAGAATACCTCAATAGGCTAAGTAGCTATGCCCTCGAGACGAGGACAAGAAACAATTCCAAGCTAGGAAATGTGTAGTGAAATGGATGATTGAGATTGATAGACATAGGTACGAGGGTTTCAAGTAGTGCCTATTTCCAGGTTTTCACCACTTGACAGATTTTTTTAGGATTTTTTTTTTTTCTTCTTTTTTTTTTTTTTTTTTTTTTTTTGGTGATACATCGAAGTGCCTATTGCTAGGTTTTCACTAAGATGATCATTTTTTCAGGACATTTTTTCATTTTTAGGATTTTTTCAGCATCATATATGATTTTTTGGATTTTTTAGTATAATTTAGAGATCACTAGTTCTCAAGAAAGATCACATCACTTTCTCCCAATGTTTAGCAAGGTATAGGACATGATGGAGAAACAAGCCGATGGATAAGCAAAGATGCATAAGAAAGGAATGTGGAGCAAGTGAAAGTGATCCTCAAGGACTGACTCCTCAAGAGTACCCAAGCTAGGGAAAGAGGTGAAATAGTCATATGAAGCATATTTTGGATAAGCAATGGAAGTAATGAGAAAGATAGCGTGTAGGATAAGCAGTGAAGCCAACAAGTGCAATATCATATAAGATAAGCGATGGAAGCTAATGAGTAAGATAGCATGAAAGTGTGTAGTCCAAAAGAGTAGCCATGTCAAGAGACCTATGAGAACCATGTTTCATTTATTATGATCAAGACCAAGGGGTCAACTAGATAGTATAGCAATGGGATAGAGCAATAAGAATAAAGCTCAAGATGGGGGCTATGAGTGAATGGGAGAGGACAATAGAAAATCTAGTGGATAAGATAGCCAATATGCAAAGATAGCTCAACATTGTCAAGATCAAAGAGAGAAGAGGGGATAGATGGATGATGGAAGAATTACACATGATGCCTATTTACTAGGTTTTCATCATGGTACTTATCCAAGGTGCCACAAGAAGTAGTTTTCACCATAGGATGCATTTATTTATCTTTACTTTTGCTACTAAGGTGCCACAAGAAGTGGTTTTCACCAAGGCACATTTTCATTTTTTTTCATTTTTTTCATTTTTCATTTTTTTTGAATTTTTATAAAGAGCTCAAGATTTTTGAATTTAGATAGTGCTCCTATAGGAAAGATAAGCCATGATAAGCAAAGACCATAGACATGTATGCTCAATGATGTTGATAGGGTGATGAAAGGGAAATGGTAGTAGGAAGAATATATGGAGGATAAGAGTTCATGTATAGAAAGGAGGTGTAAGCTTTAGAGGATTTCATGTGGGTAGCTAAAATATTGGACAAGATCAACATTGACACACACCTTGAAGGGTATTGGAACAATGGAGGAATCATGGATGAAATAGCTTGAGGTTTAGATCTATGACGTGGTAGAAGAGATTTGGAAAAAAGTGGAGTGGAAGGCTTTGGAATATTTTTAGAAAGATTTTTGGAAGAATATGGAATGGAAGCCTTTGGAAGCTTGAATGTCAACTTTGAAGTATTTTCAATATTCAAGTCTTTTAAAAGAGACTTGCGAATCCACATAGCTTTAGATTTTCGTCGTTCTTTGGGTGCTTGAGAGTGCATTTCTTCAATGATGGATTTAGGAACCCACATTTTCTTTGATTTAGCTCTATTAATAGTGGACCTTTGTGGTCTCTTTTGTGCATTCTTCTTCTTAGCATTCACATGTCGATTAGATGGGACATAGTGATCTTTCTTTTTCAATGGATTCTTATGTTTATTCTCACTTCCAAAGGACTTGGGATTTGTGGATGAATAAGGATGATATGACTGGTTAAGATGTATATATGGGTGAAAAATCACCAAGGATGAGTGTCTTTGTTGATCTTGAGGTAATATAGGAGAGCTAGGGAATGAGCTATGAGTGAACGTAGGAGATGGAGGAACATAAGGCCCCAAAATAGATGGAAGGTTTGAATTCTTTAGCTTAGATGGATAAGGACCAAGGATAGATTTAGAAGATGCAAAGGGATAGTGGGAAGGGATATCAACATCTTTAGAATGAGCAACATGGTCAAAGCCATCAATAGACTCATAAGTACCTTTAATAGGAACAACATTTTTAATAGAAGCACTTGAAGCTTGAGCACAATTTTGAAGTGGATGTGGAGAAGTAGAACATGAGGGGAAACTTTGATCTTGACAAGTAGCTTTGGATAGAATATGAAGAGAACTTTTCTCATAATTTTTAGTAAGCTCAAGGGAGATAATGGAAGTGGTATCTTCATCATACTTAGGAGGTGGACAAGTTATAGGATATGGAGGGGAAAAATCTTGAAAGAGATGAAAGGGTGCTTGATCTTGATCTTTCTTGACATTTATAGCTTTTTCTTTTTGAGAGTCCTCTTGACATGGAGCCACTTCTAAGGACAAGGGAGAATGAAGAGTGAATGGAGTAGTGCTTGGATTAGGCATAGTAGTGTATAAAGGTTGAGGATGTTTATGATTAGTAGCATGGAAAAGGTTTGCAGCCAAGTGAAGGTTAGCTTGAGTTTCTTTTAGAGGTAGCCCTTGAGGATACACATAGTCAATGTGGAAAGCATTAGGTTCTTTATTTGATGGAGGCATATTGGAAAGCTTTGATGTGTTGGGAGATGCATGAGTGTTGGAAGAAGTGGAAGATGTAATGGAGCCACTACTAGACATAGGTTCATCAACATAATCTTGCTCAAGAGAAGTATCCTCAACACATGAGTCATTAGAGGTTTCAAGATCAACAATCTCATCATCAATGAGATCTTGGATTTTATGTTTTAGCTCAATGCAATCTGAAGTACTATGCTCATTATGTTGATGATAAGCACAATAGATATCCAAGAATGGGTTTCCATATGAGCTAGACTTTGGTAACATGATGATCTTATTGCTAAGAAGTTTTTGTAAAGTGTCATCATAAGAATCTTCCAAGGGAGCAAAAGTTCTATCAAAAGTATGTCTACAGTCCTTTGGTTGTTTCTCAATTGAATAGAATGCATCCATGTCTTCATTATTATCTTGGTCAAAGATAGGTCCATCATGAAATTTTGGCATAGACTCAAATGCTTGTTCTCTACAAAGGTCTTTAGATCTCGAAGATGAAGACATTTGATGTCTTGAAGTAGAGCATGTAGACCTAGAAGAAGAGGATGACCTCAAAGAAGGTGACTCACATGCATGTAAAGACCTTAAGGAAGATTCATGTAATGATGCAATCTTCTCCTCTAACCTTTTCTCAAGTTTAGACTTCATTTCTATCATGCGCTTAGAGAGATGAAGGTAAGAAAGATCATTTGTCTCTTCTAGTTTTTTGTATTGTACATATAGATCTTGAAACTCTTTAGTGACATGGAGGATATCATGATCATCTAGATTCAGTTGAATTTTGGTAGCACAAGGTTTAGATCCCATAGTTTTAGATGCAAAGCCAAGCATAAAAGAGCCTAGAAGATAACTGTATGTTGAAACTATAGGAGGTAGAGTGTTCACTTGCCAAGATAGTAGAGAGAGATTAAAGTGACTTGTCAAACAATATGTCCAAGAAATTTACGACATGAATGACTCAAGTCAATAGCTAGGCAAGATGCCCAAATAGCCAAATAGATAGAGCAAGCAGGGTGACAAGTGAACAACTCTCCAACCCAAGAGTGTAGTCAAGAAATCAAGGTAACCATTTTAGCAAAAGGATAACTAGCAAGCATGCATAGACCATGAAGACAAAAAGACCAAGAGCACTAAGACCAAAGAACCACTTTAAGCATGTTCAAAAACTAGAGACATAGAAAATCAAAGTCAAATGATGAGACTCCCCTTAGCAAGAAACACAAGAAAATGTTTGCATTTGATGTTTTGACTTGGTTGACAAAGTTTGACAATAGTTGATAGCATAACAAGTTTGATGTTCAAAAGCAATTTCTTTCCAAGCAAGATAGTGACACATGGAGTAGTCTTCAAACAATCAAGCAAGGGACAAGGAAACCTTGCATGATACAAGCATATGTGAGGTCTTAAAAGAAAGTCGTATGACTATCATCATGTGCATGTTCCAAAGATTTTCACAGGTCTAGCACATTCGAGAACACATCAAGCAATATCTATAAATGTCATGGTTCATTACTCAACAACTTGGCCCACACTTGATGCTCCTTTGCCTCACACCAAGTGGTTTCCCACAAGAGATATTGGCTTTGTCATGGAAGTGCCATAAGCACAACCAAGGGAACACATATGGTGAGTGTAAAATCTTGGGGTGATCCGGGTAGTCCACTAGGATCGATCCTTGCACCAAGAAGTTGAGCGGCTAAAAAAGGTAGTTACTAACTTAGGGTGTTTAGATAGGGCTTCCGTTCATAGTGTTCCTCTTGCTCCCAATTACGGGACACCTCACCTTGCAATGAGTAACCGATCTCGCGATCACAAGAGTACCTTAAGCATTCTTGCCTAGTGATCTCCCTATGGTCGAAATCCCATAAGCGATCACACTAGGCGAAGATAAACACTATGTCTACCAAAGTTTTGTGTCCTTGGTAGCCTTGAGTTTATAGTGAGTTGGAAGAGCCAGGTAATCGGCTTGTCCCCACTTGGGTCGTTCCTCTCAGGTTGTCCGAGAGCAGGCCCTCTAAAGGATTCTAAACTACACAAAGAGTGGATCAACTTTTGGAAGTCAAGATTTCTGATTCACCGCAAGGGTGAAGAGCATACTCTCCTATTCCAATAATTTTTTCCCAAACATGCCAAGAAGATTTAGTTGCCTCTTACTCTTGAAACCAAATGGTAAGTCAAGATTTTTGATTCACCACAAGGGTGAAGAGCATACTCTCCTATCACCAA
Source organism: Cupressus sempervirens (assembly GCA_028749045.1). Classification (NCBI taxonomy): domain Eukaryota; kingdom Viridiplantae; phylum Streptophyta; class Pinopsida; order Cupressales; family Cupressaceae; genus Cupressus; species Cupressus sempervirens. Next base: position 352,743,366 of record CM053787.1, on the reverse strand, counting down.
AAGATCCCAATTGTAAGTTTTAATGTGCCTAAAAATAAACAACTAGTATATGCTGCACATGTAAAAGTAAAGAACAAGAAAAATTAGGTTTTTATGCATTGGGCAGCCCTGCAAACAATCGTTAGTAGCCCTTGTGCATTTGAAGCTTTGACATGCGTTCTTTTTATGCAATGTTTCAATTTTTTTCATAACGATGGAAACCTGTAATCACAACTTGTTAGCACCAAAAGTTAGTGTGAAATATCCTAAAAATATGCAATAAAAAGTGATGAGTTGCCTCAAAAATTCAATTTATCTTCCAACCAAGTACATGCAAAGAAAGTGCAAGTTAATCACAAATGCTCTCATTTTTATTCTTTGGTTTTGACCTAGTCAACAAGATTGGACTTGTTTGCTATGATTTCGTATCAAAAAATAAAAATGAAAAGAAGAGACCCCTGTTAAAAATCAGAGAGCTTTCCAAAAATGCAAGAAATTTAAAAAAATCTCTTCATTTGCGCTCTAGAGATTGATTTTGTCAAAATAGGCCAAATTTCTCAAATCGAGTTTTTGATCCTTAATACGACTTCAAAATTCAAAACACAAAAAAAGAACCTCCATTATAATTGAAAAATATTTCTGGAAATGTAATTTTTTTTTAAAAAAACGCTGATGTGCGATCAGAAACGATTTTTTATGAAAAAACAAGAAAATATCATAACTTTCGCAAATCATGTCAAAATGTTCTAAAAATCAGACTGAAACATTTTGAATACATACCCAACTTGCAAAAAAAATTTTAGAACCAAAATCCAAGTGGTTTAAAAGATATGATCAAATATTTAAACCAACTAAGTTTTTGGCCTTCAAACCAATCTACTCATGGGTTGGCCTTAAAACCCAAGTGATAATTCTAGAAAAGCACTTGATTAGATCCAATATGCTGCTGTAAAAAACCAAAAATAAAAAATGAAAGCAAATGGAGCTAGAACTTGATTCAAGCCCCACGGTGGGCGCCAAAAATGTACACTCGAAAGTGTCCCACTCTAAACCCTTCTATCCAAACAATTCCATGAGTTTGGAATGCTTGGATGCCGGCTTAGAGCTCCCTATCCACGGAGTGCAAGAGAGTATATTTCAAGAATAAAAAGGCTCTCAGATGAGCCTTAGAGATACTCTTCTTGCTAGTAAACCATGCAATGGGAGGTTCCAAAGACAAGATGCAAGAATGCAAATGTCCCAAGGAGTTCCTCAAGGATGCAATGCAAATGAAGATTAAGCTAGAATGAGTATGAAAAGTGAAGCTATTCTAAGCATGGATGAGAGTGTTACAATACCATCATTAAGCTATGTGAGATTAAGCTACATGTAAAAATGAAAGCTAAGCTAAGCTAGAATGCCATGATGCCATGGATGAGAGAATGTAGACAAGAAATAGAAGTTCTCCACAAAGCTCCAAAGAAATCTGTTAGAAAACCTGCAGCATAACAATGTTCAAAAGATGGATCGATTGAGGGGGAAAGCTCTCTCCCTTTTAAAGATGTATGGATGGTAGAGATCAAGATGAAGATGGTGGATGATCAATGGTGGAATTTGAAAAGAGGAGTGATCCATGTGCACACACAAATCAACCAATAGAATATAAGTTGACTTGTCATATAAGACAAAAGTCACAAAGCCTTTTCTTTTAATTGCAAAATAGAAAAAAGACTTTATGTGTGCACTTTAAGTGGGTTAGAAGAATGGGGTCTTTTATTTAATTAAAAGGGGACATGTTCTTTTAATCAAATAATGAACTTAGGATAGCATAGTCAAACTATAGGTTATAATCAAATAAATTGATTATTAGCAATTTGGCTTAGGTAAGTGATTAAATTAATTTAGCCAAAATGTTGAAAAGGGGGCTAATAGTCTAGATGACCATTTTTAGGTGATTACAAGAGGCTTATGCTACATCTGCATACGGTCCAGTAAAAAATCCAGCATTGACATCATCTACAGAGACTTATGTTCTTTGGCTCCCCTATGTATGAAACGTTTATTTATTGTTGATTTTTCTAGTTATAGGGGAGAGGACCTATTCCTTCTCTTTGGCACCCATACATACTCCTTCGCTAGGTTATTCGATTAAGAGATTACTTTATTTTACTAGTAATTTATGTTTTTACAGTTTCTTGTAAAACACAATACATGTACTGGCAAGGGCCTTCTTGTCAGTAGAATGTATGAGATGGCCAAGGGAATTGTCAACAATCTGATTTCTCTTATACAAACATATGGATTTGTTACAAACGGTTCTAGGACTTACTACACTAATAGGAGGAAACTTGTTTTCTTTTCTATTTTATTAATGACTTGATATCATCGATATTGGATATTTCTGAACAATTCTAGGAATTATTAAATTGCTAAAAGGGTTGTTTTGCTTTGTAATTTCAAAATAACTTGATATTATAGATATTTGGCTGACAAGACCATTCCTTTCAATTTAGTGAAACCCTTGCTAGCCATTAAATATTTTTCCATCCCTTGAATGTGAAATTTATTAATAAAAAGAATGAAGTTGCAGAGACAACCCAAAATATAATACAATATCTAGGATAAGAATAAAAAATCCCAATGGAGGCATGCAAATGGAGGAAAAAGCCAAAGAGAATTCTAAAAACTTGTAAAACTAGCCAGCAAAATGTAACAAAAAGAAACTAAAAAGTTGAAGTGATTGTAATGTCTCCAACTAGACATTTACTTGATTTACCTTGAATCCCCAACTATTGTTTGGATTGAATTGTTCTAAATGGTGCCAAGACTTACTACACTAATAAGAGGTGTTACAAGCTATTTGAGATGATGATTTAGGGATGTTACAAGATTTATTTGAGATGATGATGATGGTGTTTCACTAAATTCAACTATACTCATCATCTTTATATATTCTTTGTATTTGATTCTTATTTCCTAATGGGAGAGGTATCTGAACAAAGAGGGATTTAAAGTTGCTATTAAAGGACAACAACTATGCAAGTTGGTTGCAAGAAAATTATATATTAACTGTAAGTTTATTCAAATTGATAAGGTGATATGATTTTGTAATACCTTCTTTATTAGTAGCTAGATTATAATCATCTTTGTTGTGGTTGATGCAGGGAGTTATGTGGCTGATTATAATTTAATTTGCAGGTAATAGGTAATTATGGGCTAGTGAATTTGATGTTATATTGGTAGGGCATGAAATGAATCCAATGTGACTGGTAGGTTGGGGAAAGAGGGTTTCAACTATGCAGAAAATGTGTCTATTGACACAACTACATTAAATAATTTGAGATTTTTCGAGCAGGTAAGGTCTTTTTAGACCTTACTAGGCAATGACTCATCTATCCATTTTTCTTCTTTTTTTGTTTTCATAATTTTTTTTGTAATGGATTTTATTTGATATTTTTTATTGAGTTATGTATTTCAATCTACAATATGAATTTTGTTGTTCTGATTAACTAAATGAAAATAAATTTATATTAGCAAAGGACTCCTGTAGAACAATTTGTTTTTCTGGAAAGAGTCTTTGTTTTTATAGTATGGATTTCATTCAAAATTATGATCATATACTTACAAATCTAATCTATAAATTGCCTTCGTTAAATACATTATTCTTCTTAGGTTGGATTATACATTTCATCAAATCTCATATATTGACATAGGCAAACATTCAAAGTAAGATTGGCATTTGTGTCTGGGAGAAAATTGATGTATTGAAATAACTATAATAATAGTCAATAGAACATTACAACATGGAAAACTTGTCATTGGGAAATCAAAATGGTGTACCCAACAAAATGACTAGCTTGTATAGAAGAGGTATTGTAGAAGGACCAGTCTATAGGACATAACAAATTGACTAGCTTGTATATAAGAGGTATTGTCGAAAGACCAATCTATAGGATATAATGAAATGACCAGTTGGAAATAATATATTTTGTGAAAATATTCCTCTAAAATATCAAAATGATATACTCCTCATTGTATTGTTTATCTGTTCAAAATAATCAAGTCTTCATTGTAGCATCAGTCTTCATTGCAGTATGATTAGTTCACCATGAAGCCAGGGTTCTAGCTACTCCTCAACATTATCTATTGTAGGATTTTTTGGACTATCTAAAACAACTTGTGGGGTGATAGGAATCAATTTACCAAATATATTTTCATCCAACATTCTATTAATTTGGAATTGTTTGATTGGAGAATGAGGGGGGCTTTTGCCACAAGTAGTATGAATCTTGTGAAGGGTAGCATCGCTAGGGGATAGAATATTGTACATATCCCTTAAAATTCAATGATGCTCAGGTAAGGGGGTTGTTGGAGTACTATGTTGGCCTACTCTATTTGCATCTGGTTCAAGAGAAGTTGCTAAAGAACTCCCCTCCCCAATATTTGCAAGTCCCTTATTGACTTTCTCTTTTGCTAGCTTACCTCTTCTACAATTCATCTTTTCTTTCTTTCTCAACTCTGTCTCTTTTTGCTGTTGCACCTTTTCCTCTTGCTTCCTTTGTTTATTATTTGTCTTTCAAGTTTTTGTTGATCTTTACTTTTTCTCATCTCAATTTGACGAATTTTATTTTTCTCTAGCCATTTTTTCTTCCTTTCTTTCAACTCTATAAGTTCAACCTTCCTTTCTTCTTGTCTCTCCTACAACATTATGTACTCATTAGATATAAGTATTTAAGATTTTCTTTCCAATCTAAGAGAAGTATTATCAGATAGATTGAGTCTCTTTATAACCCTTTCAATTAGTAGCTTCAAAAAACTTCTTAATGATCCTTGACTGCACAAAATTTGTTCATCTTCTATCTGCAAAGCTGCAAATCTCTTCAATGCATCTAGATTATGTTCAGCCTGTCCATCCTCATCTATTGATGTTTTCAATGCATCTAGATTATGTTCAGCTTGTCCATCTTCATCTTTAGTATATTCCAGATTTGAACCATCTAGATTATGTTTAGTGTGACTATCTTCATCTTCATTACATTCCAAATATGGAGTCTCCCAATTTTTTGTTTTAGCATAATAATGAACTGCCTTTTCTATTGGCATTGGAGGTGGAGAAGGAATAGATAATGAAATGTCTTCATCTAGAAAATCAATTTGCACTCCCAATTCCTTTGCTCCTTCTTTAACCCAATTAGGTGGATCAAACTGTGTTGGAAAACTCATTTCATCATGTAGGTCATTTTCAAATTGTGTTTGGCTAATATGTGTTGGTGAGGACACAACATCTATTGGTGAACTTGTGTTTTCATTTGCATCATCTTTCTTTTGTTTTTCCATTTCTACCACACAATTCTTAATGAAATCACCATCATCATAACTGGCTAACCTTAAAATACTTTCAATTACTTTGGAATCATTTTCATCTTCAACAGTGAATGCATTACTTGGCTTCAAGTAATTACATAGAGCATCTCTATTCAATGGCCAAATTCTAGTCCTTTGAAAGCCAGCTATAATATTATCAAGCACAAGGGCAAGTTTGAAAGCTTTTCCTACAAGTTCAACTGATTCTATTCTCCTTATTTCTATTTGTGGATGTTTGGCCATCCATTTTGACCTTTGAGATTTGAAATATGCCTTAAATGGAGAAAATACACTTACATCTAAAGGTTGTAGTCGATGACTAGTGTGGGCAAGCAATGTAAGAAGTTCAATGCCCAGAGATCTTTCTTCTTGAATCATGGCAAAGGAAACATGGCTTCCATGTCCATAAAAAATGAGCAAATGCCTATATTTGGATGAAGCACCACCTGGAACTGATCTAGGAAAATGATGCAACCAATTTAAGAACAATTCTTTTGTCATCCAAGAATGTGGTTGTGCTTCCATGCAAGCTCTTGCTTCATAGTTAGCAATGTAATTTTGAAGTCTTCTTTCCAAAGTGGAAGCCAGGTATGCTTTGACCTATTGCATTGACACAACAAAGAATGGTGATCCATTACTTTTAGATAATATTTGAGGCACACTTTTACTTCCCAACTTTGTAATCACTCGCAATCCACAATTTCTACCTACTTGCACTCCTGTTTCATCACAGTTCCATATGTGAGTTGGTTCATAATGATTAGAATCATACAATTTTGTCAAACTATTATAAAAATTTGCCACAATACTTGGTCGCAACATGAATTCTCTATCCCTATCTAGACCCTCTGCAATCCATATTGTCAAATTTGGATGGCATTTGCAGAATCCAACCCACCATGATCTACCTAATAAGCCATTTTTGAATGGATTTAGCCTTGTTTGGAAAATGTGGGCCATATGTGACTTATGCTGAATTACCTCCAATCCATGAACAAGTTGAGTTAAATCTTTACACCACTCAACAACTTCTAACTCTTCTTCCAAGGATAGAATTGTTGGTGGTCCCCTAGTTTTTGTTGTTGTGAGTCCTGATGGCCAATAGGATAAGCTACTAACAGGGATTCCCCACTTCTTTTCTGATCCTCTTATTGAAAAATAATTATCTTCAACATCTTCAACGACATTTTCCATATCCTCTTTTGTCCATTGATTGCCTTGGAACCTTCTCTTATTTTTTTGATGTTTAGAAGATTTAACAACTCCATATACACTATCTATATTGTTGGCAACAAGATTGTGATTTGTATTATCAGGAGTTAGCTTGGCTGAATTGTCCCCATCATCAAAGTCAACAACATGCAATTTAACACCTCAAGGACAACGAGGTGTCAATTTTTAGGAAATTCTTTTGCTCCTTCTCTTTCCTATTGTCATAATGCCTAAATAGAAAAAATCATATGTTAACCACCATAAAACATATTGTCTCTCTTAGAAATAAGATTTTCACGTATCTGTAATTTTCCATCATATAATGTGTTGTTATCTTTTTAAGGATTATTGTGTTTTCTCCCATAAATGACTTCATATTGTATGTTGGTTTATTGTTCAATATCTCTCTTACAAAAGAAATTTCCGTCACAACATTTTCACAAATAACTTCATGCTATACGATGGATTTTGACAGAAATATTTTTTATTTTCCATCATATAATATATGTTATATTCCTTCATATAATATTTGTTATATTTCATAATCTGTTATACTCCATCATATAATATCTGTTATATTCCATCATATGGATGAAATGCTATTATTTTTGGCAATGAATTCATACTTACTGTATAAATAATTTTCCAAAAGGAACTGGAAGATTTTCTAAACAAATAACAACATACATTATATGGACTATGGACAATAACGTCTAGAAATAACAACATATATTATATGGACTATAACATATTTATATAGTGGATAACAACATACATTATATGATGGACTATAACATATTTATATAATGGATTATGATATAAATTATATAAAATGGTGTTATTTTTTGGGAGAAAATTTAATAATTCCTATAAATAACATACTATATTATCCACTATGGAGAAGAATTAACAACATAACAACATACATTGGTGAAAAGAATAACATCATGCATTATATGATAGATAATAAAAAAATTATATATTGGATTACGGTAGAAAACTATAGTGTGTTGTTATTTTTTGATTGAGAAAATTCAATCAGTCCTATAAATAACATCATATTTTTACCTAGATAGATTATTGGGCCCTCTGATATCTTGAGTAGCAGATGATATGCAGTCCCTCTGAGTGCTCACTAAGAAGTTTGATATTCTACAATGTTAGCACAAAGAATATAGAGAGTTAAAGCATTCAACTTAAATCATTCTTTTACTAATTTGCAAAAAATTTATAATTATATTAGTACAATATATATTATTGGTAAAATACATGGTTTATTGAGCCCTTTGATATCCTAAGCAGCAGATGTTGTATGCAGTCCCTTTGAATCCTCTGATATCCTAAGCAGCAGATGTTGTATTCAGTCCCTCTGAATCCTCTAATATCCTAAGTAGCAGATGTTATATGCACTCCCTTTGAATGCTCACAGAGAAGTCTGATATTCTACAATGTTAGCATAGAGATGCTGATAGATTATGTGCCGAGGGAGAATTTTAATTCAAAGTAGTCTAAGCTAATAGAGAAGTATTAATAAATGGTTTTTCCTTCCAACAATTTGAATTTGAAATTGACAAATTCTATCATTTGTGGCTTTCCTTTCAAATCCAAGCTTGCTTTATCCGTGGCTTTCAACTTCTATAATTTAATTAGTTGGCAATTGATTGTGTGGTTTCTAGGAGAGGATTTTGAATGTATGTGGACAACAGATTTTATAATGATGTTGCATTAATTATTTGATTTGGATAACTTGGAGAGCTAAAACATATCATGTTATTTATTGTTTGATTTTCCAACAACAAATTTTGAAATGATGTTGAAATGATGTTGCATTAATTTTCTGATTTGGATGAATTGGGGAGCTAAAAAATATCCATGTTTATGATGCAGGTACTCTAGCTTTCTTGTTGAAGATTCCAATTCCACCAATTGGGTTCAAAATTTGTCAGTGATGGGATGAGTTGTTGAAGTAATGTGTATTTATTTATGGCTAGATATGCATTGGATGTTGAACAACTATATAGCAATAATTATTTGTGAAGAAATTTAGGAGTTGATGTCTTGTCCATGAGTTTGGACAACCTTTTTTTAAAAGTGACAATTAGAAATATAATGTTTTATATATCTTTCTTTATATTTTGTAAAGAGTAAGTTGGATAATGAAAACTAACATTTTATGTTGGTTAATATGAAACATACAATGAATGCTATTTGTCTACAAGTGGTATCAATTTTAGTGAATGAATGATAAATAGAGATAAATTTGTAATGATTTAGTTTTAAATAATTATTGATAAATAAAAATATCAAAATTAGTATCTTATTGTTCAATCAATAGGGTCTATTGATACCATAACTGGCTCAGAAAATCTTAACCACCCTCACAACAATTGGTACATGTTCACCTACTGAGTCCTCTCCCCTATTATAGGAACCCAATCAAGTGTAGAAGGAGGAATAAAACATAGTGTAACCCCTATTCACATCTCAGGGTAATCACAGAACAACACCATGATACCACGTCAATCCTGGTAACCACTAGGAAAAACCTTAGTGAAACCATTTAACACACCATAATCTAAAAAATTAGGCATAAGCATAAATTAATCCAGTTGATGCAACAATATAAGTCAAATCAGACCAATCATGTGCCCTAATCATGATCACTCACAAAGAAAGATCATTAAGGTTGCATCCATCAGGATGACTTACATAAATCAAATGGGAGAGGCACTACAATATGAGTAAGGTTTACAAGAATGACTTGACATTTAAGAAAGGGTATGAACATTTAGGTTAATTGAACATAACGAAGTATATATTTTATGAAGAACTTGAACAACCTGAGTGGACAAAGATTATCGTTAGCAAAATTCATGATGGAATGCTTTGGGTAGGAGATATTCCAGTTATGATCACCAATGACCCAATTCACAAGTTTTCTAGTTTGAGAAATGAAGGAAACATACCTATTTATGAAAAAAGGTTAATAATTTAGTTGAAGTTAATACCAACTCAACTTGGGATGGAAGAGGCATGTGATTAGACCACATTAAACAAAATAATGTAAGATTGATAAGAAAGATCATTAGCTATAAGATGAACTACAATTCAAGGCCTAATTATGTATTAGTTGGATTTATCCATGCTGCATATGAGATGACTGTTGAAAAGGAGAAATTGAGTGTGTGAAGTTATGAGACAATAGTTGATTGGTAACATTGAGAGGATAAAGAAGAACAAATACATACCTTTGAAAGTTGAATTTTGATAATTCACTTATACTTTCAAGTCATGAGAAGATTCCTTGGCATGCCAAAATATGAGTGGAAATTTGATAAGTGTACAATGAAATTGATTACATACTGCTTCAAAAAAGAAACCCACTGAAAAAATAACAAATGACATAACCAAGATGATGAAATTCTTTCAGTTTGAGATGAGGAAAAGAGTTAGGATTTCTAAATGAATTGTAAAGAATTACAAGGATGAGATTTTCTTTATGGTTGAAATAGATTATACATGTATGGAGGCAATAGATCCTAGAGTAAAATTTATTGATCCTATGGGTTATGAGGTTACAAAACAAATTATTGATGGATATGAAAAAGTAATATTTAAACCAAAGAAGGATGAAAAGATCCCTAGACATGGGAATTATGAAGAAAAGAACAATGAAATAAGAGATCAACTCTATAGAAAGGATATCAAGAAGAAAGTGGATAAGAAAATTGATCAAATGCTTAAAGAATCTAGCATGACTAGAGAAGAATTTTAAGAAGCTAAGAAAACAATAGTTGAAATGAAGGCTATTGGAAAATCAAATATTCCTTTGGTCAAACCACTTTCTATTGATGCAACTCTTAGCACCCCTACAACATCTAGCACATCAACAATTCAAGCACTAGTAGCACTCATAGTCACAGCAAAGAAGTCACCAACTGAAGAGGGAGTGAAAATAATGCATGTAAAATCAATACCTTTATCCCCTACAAGGAGTTCTTTAAGGACTTCATCTACATAAAAGACACCATTGATATTGAAGACACAAATCAAGCGAGAGAAAGTTGAAGAATCACCAAAGAAAACTAAAAAAGTAAAGGAAATGACACAAGATCGAGGCCCTAAAAAGAATCCTAAGATTAAAATTGTTTATAAGGGTAGAAAGAGTCAAGATGAACCTAAAGTTGCACATATAAAGAGACCTAAGATGAGAGGGAACATATCTAAACCACAAGACCAATTTGAGCCTAGCAAGAAAAAGAAAAAATAGAAACTTGAAATTGGAATAATGAATCAAATGATTATGTATGATGGAAATATAGAGTAATTGAAGAAGTAATATGATAGCTACGACCCTAATAAGAAGAGAAACCTTGATATACATCATATCAAGTATATGATTAAATTCAAGCAATATCTACTTAATCTTCATGACACTTTACCTAAAGAGATGTACAAAATATTGAACACCTATAAACTTAGAGTAGTTGAGGAAGATAAGAAGTTAAGAGAGGCCAAAATTCATAAATTTTGTGATATTTAGAAGTAGAAGCATATGGACAACATTCTTAAGAGGCTAGAGCCACTTCTGAAGAAGAAGATGAGACCAATTTTGATAATGGGAAGTCACTATGGTGAGGTTAAAGATGAAATTGAGGCAACAATAAATCAAGTACTTAGTGAACCATGCATCTTGTAGGCTACTACAATAGATAATACACAAATTGAGGACACCACCTTACTAGCTAAGAAAATTATTGATCAACAAGATGAAAGCATGACTATTGATGGAGTTTAGATTATGATTGACACTATTGAGGACCCCTTAAAAGACCAATCAAAAATTCCTTTTGGAAATTTGGTAAGTGACTATGATGAAGATTACTCTACTGATGAGGTGCAAGGGAAAGATAGGAAAGATCATTAATAAGAGAAATAAGGAGAAGTTCATTGAAACCTAGACACTCTACAGAGTGAGAACACCTAGGGGACTTCTTTTGACTTGGCCTTATCCAAGTATATCTACATTGGCACATAGTTCTAAGAGTGCAGACTCTAGTCTACATGGACAAAGACAAGAGGATGGACAAAAAATATCACAGTCATTGATTTATTGGTACCATCTAAACAACAACCAAAGAAACAAGAAGAGAGAAGGAAGAGGAAAATGCAGAGGAAAAGGAGGGAAATGATAAAATGGATGAGAAGCCATTATAGTTAGAGGTAAAAAAAAATCAAGGAACATGGAAAATAATAGAAAAGGACAACTAGAATAGAAATATAGAGATCTTGTATATTCATGCAAGGACACCCTAAGCACTTAAAAATAACCTTTTGAAGCATTATTTGTTAGTTTGGGAAGTAAAACCATAGGTTTAATCAATGAGGACATGGATGTGGAGAAATACATTCAGATTACTACATTTTCACTCTTTAAGATAATAGAGAAATCCAATAAATTGAGCAAGAATGCTCAAAATGTCCTAGAGAGAGTAACTAGGAGGCTTCAATGTGCACTATCATTCTCCATTCAAATAGAAGAGAAAGCTAAGAGAGTGATTAAGGAATTTGAAAATCACTTTTCCACCCTTGAGGATCTAGCAAATGTCAAAGAGAAAATAGAGCATGATACAAAACTGTTTAGAATGGTATGTGAAAATATCAGAAATAATTTGACAGTTTTGGATGTTCATATAAAAGAAATGAGGAAATGTGTTTCTGAGGGAAATAATTTATATGTTGAAAATGCCTTAGCACATAAAAACACACATGTCATTGACAAATCGATTAAGAGAAAAGAAGATGAGCTTGAGAAGATGACAAAAGACTTTAAGAAGAATGATGACAAGGCTACTAAATTTAGTTAGAAGATTAGCAAGGAACATGATGAGTTAAGAATGTTGTTGAATGACATAGAGGGAATCTTAAAGAGATTCAATTTACTAAAAGACCACTTAACTCCAAAAGTTGACTTAGTACAAATAGAGCTAGACACATTTGTTGAGGCCAAGTCTTCATATGACATATTTTCTTATATTGATCTTAATGGAGAAAAAGTAGCATCTTATGCACATTGCGAAGTAGTCAACATTGCAGATGCAATTAGAAGTTCATGGGACAGATTTTGCAAACCTAAAAATGAAATTTTCTAGTTGTATGACTCTTTTGGGTACTCATTTAGTTTGAGTAAAGAAGATGAAGGCGCCACAATTTTGACCTATTTATAATTTTTGATTCACCTTTGTCATTGATGTCAAAGGGCCGGGAGTGATGGGCAAGAAAAAATGTAAGTATACATTGCATATGCATAAGGGACATCTTGCAAGGGGGATGCTAGATATAAAGACTATGTACATAAGGGGAGAACAATATATAATGATTATGGTATAAATTTTGAATGATCCAAAGTTTTTGAAATTTTGAAAGGCCATTTTGAACACTTCACAATTTTTGCCTACTTAGCCAATTTTTTCCATATGTTGCCATTAATGCCAAAGGGGGAGATTGTTGGTAATTTGGCTAAGGGTAGTTGATAGAGTTTTCATTTATGGCAACATATCACTCATTTTGAGATGACAAAACCTAAGGTTAGGTTTGGAGTTGGTATACTTAAAAAATTGAAGTATGACGTTGATAAACATGGAACAATTAGAGAGTTTTGTTCAGTGAGCTTCCTTGGAAGCACATAAAGCTATGCATGATTAAGGAAGGTAGTATGGTCACCTAAGAGCACACATGCAAGGTTGCAGAAAACAATGTTGAGTTTTGAGAAAGCTATGTGTAATTTACAAGAAACATGTTCGACATGACATAACAGGGTAAACAACAAAATATTGACATTTTGGTTAAGGAATTATTTTGTCTTGCTAAAATAATTACTTGACAAGGTTTGATGATATCCTAGATGTTAACTCACTTGTGGTGGAAGTTAGTTTTGAGTTTTGGGTAACATGCAAGCATTGCAAGACCAACTAGATTAAGGATTTTGGTATAAAGGACTTGCCTTTTTGTTTAGTGAAGTATGACATTGTATTGTAATGTAATGATATGATGTTTGTATGCACACTTTTTTTGGTTGATATAGATGCAATTTTGATATACTAAGAACAGAAAAGCAATAGTATGATTTATTTTTTGAAGAGGAACTACAAGAACTGATTAGATATTGAAGATATCTCCAGTAGTCAAAGGTTTTTATATCTATCTATATAGATAGCTTGTATAGTTGTATATCCATGTTTGGTAGTGGACTCAACTTGTATTTTGTAGTGTAATAAAAATTGCTAACAAGGTTGAGGATTCTAACAATGCCTAGTCCACTAAGAAGGACAAATACACTATACAAAAATAATAAACTTGTAATAGGGTTGATATCTTTCACAAGATACTTTTGATTAGTGGATCATTTTATGGTACCAGCCCCACTAGTGTATTCTTGTGGCCTAGGTTTCCCTAGTTAGCAAATAATGGTGTTATGAGTTACATTGTGTTATGCTTATGTTTACTTTTCAGTTTGATTGTCTATGCCAGTTTAAATATTGTTAATGCTATCCATAGTTGGGAAAATATTTGCGAAACATTGATTCACCCCCCCTACAATTTCTAACAAGATGTAGGTTGTCATCCAATTTCCCAAATGTTCTTTAAAATCTTGCACTAGATAATTGTAGGGTCTATTAATGAGGGATTATCCCCAATCCAACTGTCCCCCTAGAAGTGGGCGAAGTGCTTATTTCCCATTTCCGACCTTAGACCATCTCTTAATAAACCTCTTCTCCTTACAACATTGGCCTAGATACCAGATCCATTAGGGAGATCTTGTGAGGTCAATAGTCCATAAAAATGGGAGTTGTTGAAGCATTTTGCTTTCATAAATTTACAGTAGCCTACTATCCATAGGGATTAAAGCCAATACACCTTAATCAAAAGCACTTTATTAAGATTAACCCTTTTCGAGATTCTAAGGCCCTTAAATGGTTTAAGTCTACAAACCATATCCTAGCTAACTAGGCGCATCCTTTTCTTTTCCTCCTTTCATGTCCACAAGAAGTTTTGACATATTTTCTTGAGCTAATCTCCCATACTCTTAGAGATTCTAAAGAGGGACATAAAATAAATAAGAATTCCCTAAGAGAAGCTATCAAGAGTTGGAGTTTGCCAATGCTGCTAAGTGTCTTTTCCTTCCACCTCACAAATTTCCTTTGAGTTCTCTTTAGGATATCATTCCATTAATTTGGTATGACCATTACCTATAAACGACAGACTCAAATAGGTGTTAGGAAGATCAACTGATTGACAACTAGGAATATTCATGAGTTTCCTCCTAAGATTAATCATAGTATTGAAAAAGTACATTTTACTCCCATTATAGTTTATCTATTTTTGATATAAAAGAGGCCAAAACTAGGGGGTTGGCCCTTTACAAAAATGGTGAACCAACAAGTAGAAAACCAATAGACAACCACACAGACCCCTAATAATTTACATAAAAAACATAACTATCAACATAATAATAATTATCAATACTAGAGCTCCTACTCTTAAAAACATGAAATTTTTGTCAAGTTAACATAAGGCATGTAGGTGGTCATTGCATCGTACCACCTACAACCAATATCCAAGTTTAACAGAAAAAACAAAACCATCACCATAGGATGGAGAGAAAAACCAGAAGAGAACCAAAAAACACTAGGCACTAGGAGGCCACTAACTGGCATATCTTTTCTTTCCCTTCCCAGCAAGGAGGACTTTAGTCCAGTCTTCAACAAGGAAGTTGTAGAGCAGCTTCGAGTCCTCCTTCCCCAGGCCCTTCTCCTTCGAGTTGTGAGCCAGAAGTTGGAGAGTGGTCGCAGTCGCATGGGTCACCTTTAGAGTGATCTTTGAGAAAAGGGTGAAGCCCTCCTCCAGTGCAATGCACTTCTCCTTCAGCTCCTACAAATCTTTACGAGAAACACTTATTTGTGGATGGAGAGGAACCTATTCAACATAGAGGTGGTTTCAAGTGGGAGAAGCTTCTTGAGCCATGGAACAAGGTCTGTTTGGTTCTAATGAAGTACCTAACCTTGGAAGGAAGGTATGGAGTCTGCTACTACTATCACTTTCCTCTCGTTAATCATTTTTACCACCGAGATTTTATTTCTATTCCATTCTTTCTGTTGCATGAGTTAGAGGAT
Organism: Cupressus sempervirens; assembly: GCA_028749045.1. Classification (NCBI taxonomy): domain Eukaryota; kingdom Viridiplantae; phylum Streptophyta; class Pinopsida; order Cupressales; family Cupressaceae; genus Cupressus; species Cupressus sempervirens. The sequence goes on along the minus strand of CM053787.1, from coordinate 352,727,659 downwards.
ATTGTTATTGATGTGAAAGAAAAAATGAGGAATGGGGTAAATTTTAATGTTTTACAACAAGGATTAATATTTAGGCTATATCAATTCCACCTCAGTTTGGTCCCCCCAGGATTGTGGAAATTGACATTCCTACCCATCCGAACCCTCGACCCCAAATGGTTCCCTTTATGATAATGAGTACCAAAGTCCCTACCCCACAACCTTCACCTAGTGGGTCCCCTGTGAAACCCACCCCCATGGGGAAAAGAGGGAGACATGATAAAGGGAAAGAGAAGGAGTTTGAGGAGTTGGAGGAGGAGGGGAGAGGGGGTAGGTGGAGGTCGGGGAGGTTAGCAAAATTTAATGCTAAGAAAAAATTGAAAGCAGTGGCCTCGTAGGAGGAGGAGACAGATTCAGAGGATTTGAGATGCCCCAAGCAGAGGATGAAAGAAAAGGTTGGCAAATTTGGGGGTGGAAGGAATGTAGGAGGAAGAGGAGATTTTAGAGTCTTCCTGATCAGTTTCAGGAGAAGGGAAAAAGGAGAATAAGGATGTGTCACATGTTTCGGAAATAAATGATTTGGGGTGTGTGGACTTAATGAGGGATTAGTTCCCTGATACAGTGGACAAGGTGCCCTCCCCCATAACTATCTCCTCCCCTATCAAAGCTTTTTCTAAAGATGCTACTAACCCCCCGATTGTGTAGGAAGCTACTAAGACACAAACTGATGGCTTTCCTGGCAAGATGCAGAAGGATGGTAGTGAGGTGTGGGAGACAATCCATGCACTAGAGGAGAGAATGCACCTGCTGACTAAATTCACGGTAAAAGTGACACATGGGGCTGCCACCACACCGAACCTACTTAAGGATACGAAGGGAGACTTGCCTAAGGAGGATTCAAAGATGTTGTTTGACTTCTTGGAAGAAGACTAGGCTAACATCCTTTTGGGGACGAAGGAGGCCAAGAAATCTTAAGGTTTCCCTCCTTTTTATTAGTATGTTGTTTATCTGTTGGTTGCCAGACTTGAAAGGTTGCAATGCTATTAAGCCTTTGTTTATATATTACTATAGTTTCTTTAGTTTGACAACAGGCAATATGTTTATGCATGCTAATACTTTTTAAAATATGGTTTCGAATCTTGTTTTTGTTTTACTTAGTGGTAGGGGTTAGTTTTGTTTGATGGTTATCTGCTGGTAGTTGACTAGTTTGTCTGTTAATGGGTCAACCCCCTAGTTTTGGTTGCTTTTAATTCAAAAACAACCCCATCCTCCGAAACACCTAAGTTGAGAGCCTTGCTGCAATTCATCAAAGAGCTCCTTTTGTCTTGCACATCTAGATTATTAGTGGGGGGCCTAAAAATTTCCAGCCCATCTTTCCTTATAGGGGAGGAGATAATGTCCGGGGAGGCTTTATCAGGTTTGGAGTTACCTAGTTATCAACAGAAGGCATGGTAATGGTAGTAGAAATATGTGTGGGGTCTTGGGAGGGGTCCTTGGTAGGGTTCTCCGCCTCAAAATCCCAAGTGTCATTGACAGTGTCGTCCCACTTCTCCACCTCTTTATCAATCTCATCCTTCCCCTTCTCCTGACCATCCCCCAAGATCTTATTTGTTATCAACATAAGGCATGTTGTAGCATAATATGTGAATAACTTCTTCCATTCTCTTGCTTCCAGTGCCAATGATAGAATATTGAATTTCTTATTAATCATATGCCTTGAAATCCTAAAGTCATAATCAAATTAAAGAGAGTAGAAAAAAACAATTGAATAAATTCCTATAAACTTTACATTGCTATTTTTATAAAAATATTTATTTAAAATTTCATTCCTAAATCTTATTCCTCCATATTCTATTGTTTGTTGAATAAACATGTGTCGTGATTTAAGATCACATTCCTAGCCTTTTAATAATCTCAAAACATCATGCAAAGTTTTTTTAAAGAAAACCCACTTTACAATTTTAAGAGAATGTCAACTCAATAAAACTACTCATTAAACACCTTGTATGGTTTGTTTGAAAATACAAAAATAAATAAATAAAAATAGCACGAGCTCGTAAGTCATGAAAGCACTTTCCCACACATGATTGTTGTACATTTTCCGCTCACAACTTAATATATTAAAATTAAAGTCTTCATTGCGTAACGAATAAATTAAATTGGCTACGCGCTCTCCACCATTAAAGAGCGGCACATGATCTTCATTTATTAGACTGATAGATTTGTAAAAATTTAATGACAAATGAAATTAGTTTCCATGTGAGTTTGGGCATATATAATATTGATATGACTTTTCATTGGATTAATATCTTTCATAGGAGAAAAGAAAGTACAATTCCTTATAACGTTTCATTATTATATAGTTTTACATTTTAATTTGATCTTTTGAGTCCATTTATTGACTCAAAATTTTAAATTTTTTTCTTGTGAAATTTCATTTTATTAGATTAGATTGTACCTATATTTTTGTGTGTGGCTATTTAGGATTTCAAAATTCTTAATTGTATGTTTGAGATTATTGGGATATTACTTTTATATATTATTATGGTTACAAAAAAGATCAAATTACATGTTTTGGATTATGTGGTTGAGAGTGTCATCTAGGTCATTTTGATTATTCTGGAATAGCATCTTTAGTTTAAGTACTTAATTATACACATGTTACATAATTATTTTAGTCCAGTCTCAATTTACATCAAAGTCATTATATGTTATACTTTGTTTCTTAGTTTAAATCTTGTTAAATCAACCTAAGAGACTACTTTACCTCAAGAAAGTCAAGCATATTCCCTTCTATACATAGAAAGCTATCAAAGGTGAATATTAGGGCATATATTTGTTTAAACAAGCATGCTCTACAAATATTAGAGGATAAATTCTATGATAGACAAAGTCAAATCAACTAAAATTAAATCACACAAGCACTTAACCAACATACTAAGTGGTGAACTCCATCAAATGAAAGAAATAATGGTAAATATAATCTAATATTAAATCCTTGAAAACTCAACATCAAATCTCTCACCAATAATTTGTTCTACTTTTGTTTTTTCAAATTACTTCAATATTCAATATCATCATTGTAACAATTAATAAATAATTCTTAATACATATCATTTTATAAATTAATATTTATTTATTTATCTCAATGTCTTATATCTTAACACATAATTTTAATTTAAAAGCTAATATATTTTATATCGTCATTATTGAAATAACCTGCACTAATATAATAGAAGGCATATCAGTGTTTTTATAATAATAGTGATATAGTTTTGTTCATTAATTACATAGTATGTCATAATAATCTCTTTTAATTTATTCATTTTTAGAAAAATAATTACTAATAAATAATTAAAATTTAAACACAATTTTACAATATAATAATATAAAAGACTAACTTTAAATTCGTACAAATTTAAATGAAAAGGATATGAACATAAAATACAACTAACTTGAAATTAAATGATTATTCTATTTATATATTGTAATAAAATGCAATAAAAAAATAAATATTAACTATTAGGTGAAGATGAATTGTATATAATAAACTTAGTGTATAAATTATAATTGAGTAATAAGATGAATTACACATGTAATTATAAGATATATTATTAAATCATAAATTTAATAATAAAATAAATGACCTTAATTATTTAGTTGGTCATGATAAACAAGAAGTCCATCTGATTTATATAATATAATCACACAAACAACTTCAATAAATAGACTAACTAGTCTATCTAGCCTCATACATCAACAAAGTTGTTTTCTATAAAGAGTTTGGTAAAGATGTCAAATACTTACTACATAGTCAAGCTATAGTAAAGATTGGTTTCCTATAAAGAGCTCTAGAATGTGATACATTTGGATTTCAATGTGTCACTGGTGTTGGAGTTAGAAAATATAAGATCATGTCAAATTTAGTTGAAGATAAGACCAAACAAGATTTTGGACTTGGCTCATAGTGATGTTTTAAGATTTTTAGTGTTCCATCATTGGTATATTACCTATATTCTGTATCATTTATTAAGTAAATTTTTATTCTTCTATATACGATTTTTTATTTTTTCAATAATTTCACAATCTTAAGGTTCTTATGGACAATCTATTAAGTAAATATCAAGATTTTAGAGCAAGTACTAGTTAAAAAATTCTCACATAAACTATAATAAGTTTTCTAAAGATATTAATATATCAAGATGTAAGATAATACTTCACAAAAAGGAGTTGTCAAAAGAATGAATACATTACTAATAGAATGCTCTAGGAACTTGTTCAGTAGGATGTCTAGGCTGGATGAGGAATTATGAGAAGTAGCCAAGATTTATTATTATTATCAATAAATATCATATTATAGTACCCGATGAAAGATACTAGAGGATTGAACAAGAAAGAGTCCCTCCCTTCACATTCTTGAAGTTTCTAGTTGTGGTGTATATATACACATCTTAAAGCAAAAGTGGGATAATTTAAAATTTAAAGATGAGAAAAGTATATCATTGGTTATAATGAAGGTGTGTAAAAATTAAATTAAATTTCATATTTTTTACTAAGAAGATAATTTATAATCATAATATGATCTTCATAGATGTAAAATCTTATTGTATTAAGAAAATTAGAGAGAAAAATAAAAAGGTAGTGTAGTTTTATAGACACCTTAAATCAGTCAACCCAAATCAAAGAAGTCAAATCAAGTCAAAATAATCAATCAAATATTAAATCAACGATTAATTTAATGTAAGCTATTTGGATCAAAATTAAATTCTAAAGATTAAATTAACTATGTTAATTTATTATATAGTTCATTAAATAAAATAAATTTGACCATTTCAAGCAGTACACATGGCTAAATTAAATTAATTAATTCAGCTATTAATTGTGTTTTCCCTCACCCACTACATGGGACATATCAATTTCAACTAATGGGAAATAATAATTGAATTCACATGGATAACCAAAAACTTTTATATCTCCCCCATCCAACTTGCCTTTGCAATCTTGACCATTAATCTTCTTACCGTGCACAAATATTTGAAATACACCTTGTCTTCATGTCTTAACATCTGAAACCATTAGTATAACCGTAATCTAACCTTGGTTCATCCAACACTATCCCCTACCCTTGAAAAAATCTATAAATAGAAATAAATCTAATAGAAGATCATCCATTATCATTTGCATCCACATTATAGTCACGTGTAATCAAGATTTGGAACAATTTTGAGATCATTTAGTTGTAATTTATATTTTAAGCATAACTAGATCTTTTTTTTTTTTTATCAATTCAATATCAATGATCATCTTAGCTTTGCATCTCAATTTAAGAGTTGTTCCTTTAGGATTTCTTTTATCTAGATTTGAGAGCACTTGTTTAGTCCTAATCAAAGATCCATATGATGGTTCTTATCTTGTTCAGTTCTTTTTGTTAAATAGATCAAATGTTTCATATATAAATTGAATTTTTAAAAATAATTCTATGAATGTATTTCTTATGCATAAAATGGAACCCACTATAGGGCCAAAGCCTCAATATCACAAAATTTGATTTTAATTTGCTAAAATGGAGCATTTTTGTTACAGATTTAACCTTTTTGTAAGGTGGGGAGTGCATTTGAATACGTCTTACAATTCCTATACCAAGTCTTACAATGCATATGAACACTCTTTGGGCACCTACAACACTTCATATCATGTCCACAATATTTATTATGGAACCTACAGAGAATATTCTCTCTTCTATCTAAATTCTAACATTACATTTGTATTTAATATTCTTATAGCACCTACTAGCTATTTCATAGTGTTATAAACTATTATACACCACTTATATGTTTCTCTATAGTTCTTAAAAAATATTCTACAACACCTATAAGTTTCCCTATAGTGCCTATACATAGTCTTAGACTGCTTGTACATAGTCTTATAGTGTCTAAAATTGACAAATGTAAATTTTGAAAATTTTGCAAATATGATATAAATCATGTTCTATTTTATAGATGTCTAAGCATAAGAAATATGGAAACCTACTTTAAATTTATGAGGTCACTAAAAAGAGGAGGAGAAAATAATGACAAAGTATAAGAAAATATTACAATATGTCGCTCTAATTGAAAGTTTAAATGAAGAAACAAAGGCTTATGCACATTATGTCAAAGTAGTAAATGCTTACAAATCTAAACTTCCTTCATTAAATTGGATCTTCACTCCTTTAACTTTCAATTCATATTCTAAAAAGAATTTTCAATTTGAATTGGATTTTCTATTTTATTAATTTTCCTTGAGTGTGTTGGATTAACATTTGTGGAAGGGGATGCTTAGGAGATGAAGTGATTGTTTGGGTATGTGAAACATAAAATTATAACTAACAATTTTTTTTTGACATTAAGGTCAATTTGTCTATTAGTGACTTAACACTTAGTCAATTGGTTATATTGCTACTGAGCCTTACAGTTTCTACCGAGCTTACCATTCATCTAGTAGTGTTAACCAAGTGTTTTAGTTGTTATTGAGCTAAACAGTTAGAATGCAGTTCATGCTAAGCTTCACAATGTCTATCGAGTATTTGAGACAATTTATTGTATCATCCAAGTGTAGCAGAGCCTACCAAGCTATTCAGTAGAAGTGATGAAGATCTTAGTGTTAACCAAGCTCTATAGTGTTAACCAAGTTCTACTATGTCTACCGATCTTGCAATGTCAATAAAGTGAATCTAGTGTTGATCGAGCCATGTAGTGTCAACCGAGTGATTAAGTATCTACCAAGTTTTTGAGTGTTCATCGAGTTATATAGAGCTGACCAAGTTCTAGCTATTTGAAGTGATTAGTATGGATCGAGCTTTAATTTTAACTGAGTGCTAGAGTATGTTGAGTGTTGACACTATTTGCCAAGTGTTAGAACATCACCGAGTTTGCCTTTTGAACCTAAAATACAACAATAGGCCGACTTTGTGAATTATGATGAATTTAGTATTGTAGCCGACTCTGGTAAGTAATTAATTAGATTAATACATATGTAATGTATTGTATCATATCCAAACATGAAAAAAAATGAATGTATGAGAATAAGTAAGTAGATGAGTGCGAGTTTAAGAAGGCTAAAAGCAATATATGGTAAAGCAGAGACTTATCTATCATGGTCAAGTGATCATTGCAATTCAAGGAATCTCATTCAGCAAATCAAAGTTGAATATCAGAGATCAACCACTGATTCATTCTAACAGGTGCATCAGTCAAATCCTTTAACTAGGTGGACTTAATAGTCTTTTGCTAAATCTCCTAACAAAGTGCATAGTTCACTATATGTTTGTAAATCCTTTAACATGGTGGACCTAATAGTCCTTATTGCTCCTAATAGGGCAGATCACCAAAAGTGGTCAATTGTAAGCCTTAATAGGCCAACTTTATACTATAGTACTAAATCTTGTGGGTATCATCCCCACCCCATTTTTAATTTCTATTTGGAAGGTTTACGAGTCACCATATCTTGTGTCAAAGTGTTATGAATGTTTTATTACTTTCATTCTTTCATGCATGCAATTAGATCAAAATAATATATGAAGGATTAATTGGTGAAGTGAGTTAAAGTTTTATTGGTTCCTAATTCACCCCTCCCCTCTCAATAACCTAGCCTATCTTATATTTCCAAAAATTGGTATCAAAGCATTTGGTTCTCACATAAAAAGTTTAACAACTTGAGATAGGATCAAAGGAAATAGAGGTATATAGGTTAGAAAAGGCTATTGAGAATGAAAAGTTGGATCCAGAATTGGCCATTGGACAAGTAAAGAAAGAAAAGGAGAAACTCTCTCAATAATTGCAAAGAAGGAAAGATCTTGCAACACAAATGGATGAAAATCTCTACATTGAAGAAAGAATTGAAGACTTATGCCCAAAAATAAATTTAGATGAAGCTGATGCAACAATCAAAGAACTACTTGAGAAGAATCTCATTCTTGAAGAAGAAGTCAGAAAGTTGAAAAGAGAGTGAGAAATCCAATTAGTTAGATTATCTAAAGTCATGGAACAAAAGGAAAAAGCCATAAAAGAGATAGAAGAAAAGGGCAATGAAATTCAATAACTATCCCTTTAGCAAACAAACTTTGTTGATCAACTCAATGATGCAAATCAAGAACTTATCAATCTAAAGACAAAGAATGAAAGACTGCAAAATGATCTTAGCATGGAAAAACAAACCAATGCGAGAATGATGAAATCTCAAGAAAGCATGAATCAATTAAATGAGAAAACTCAATATAGACACAAAGGAAAAACTTGGATTATAGAAGAAGGTGAATCATCTCAACAAGGAGCTCAAAATAAAAAAATACCTACATTGTGGTAAAATAGGTCATACATCAAATAAGTGTTGGAGAAATGGTAAAAAAAAATTCAATGGAAAGTGTTACAATTGCAATAAGCATAGTCATAGAGCAAGTGAATGCACATAGAAACCTAAGTTTGAAGGAAAGTGTCATAATTGCAACAAACAAGGAGATAAATCTTCAGAGTGCAAAACCAAGAAGTGGAACCCAACATAACAAATTGTGAAAGCAATATTTGAATGGGATTACAATACATGGTGTAGATATCACTACTGTGGTGAGTTTGGGCACATTGGAGAAAATTGTGTAAAACATCACATGAGGAAGAGAGACAGTACAAAGAGATGTTTGTTTGTATATAACTTGGTCATCTTTCCAAGAACTGTATGAACAGAGGCAAAATTGAAGATGAAAAGAAAGCCAAAGCTGAGAATATCATAAAACAAATGAGGCAACAATGGGTGTAGAAATCTCCAGAGAATGCAAGCCAAAGTCATGAAATTGTTGACACCCAAGTTAATGAGTTGGGTGAATCAACCATTCCAACTTAGTTCCCTATGGAGATAATTGTGATTCAGAAGAAGTCATCTAACATCAATTCTAACTAGCAAGTAGAAAGATCCATATCAACATTTAAGATGCAAAAGGATCACCGAGTGATGATGGAAGTTCAACACCTTACTAAGCAAGGTTTGGTCACAAGACCCTACCAAGAAAGGTTGGGTTGCATGTCCTTTTCAAGATGTAGATGTAGAGTTGGTGACTCTACCAAGTACCAAGATTAGACTGAATGGTGGTAACACTACTATGTTCAAAGCTCTCTTTGAGTTGGTAGTTTTTACCAAGTCAAGAGACCTTATTGAGTTGAAGCTATCTTTCAAGCATTAAAGACCAAATTGAGTGGAGGACAACCTATCATTGAGCGAATATGCATATGAAGCATTAATGAAAATCATAAAGATTGAAATTTGTGAAAAGGAGGAAATTGAATGTATTATTGCACCATGAATTTTTAGAGCATATAACAAAGAGAAAATTTAGAGTCCCCAAGAGATTTTAGCAATTTCCTTTGAAGATTTATACCATGTTTGAAACCCTATTGAGTGATGACATCTTTTAGTAGCAAGGTTAAGAAAGGTTCTAAAATGTTGGTTTGTGGAGTAGATTGCAAGGCTCCCTCATTCAAATTGAGTCTAACAATTGTAGAGGCACTTGACCCTATTGGAGTGCAATCCCAAATTCCACCTAAGGTACTCCTTGTTCATGACACCCAACCATTTTATCACTATTCTATTCAAGAGATTGGAACCCTAGAGATGAATGAGGCATTCAAAAAACTTTGTGTGGATGGTTTTTTAAAACCCAAGAAAAAACATTTGGAGACAAAGGGTTTGATGCATATTTTACATATGTCGAGGGACTTTCAAGTGAAGTGGATTAGATTCATCTTGAGTCATGTTCATGACATGTAGTTATGATTGGATCAACCTATTTTGATAACCAAGAAGATGATACACATGATTACTGGATTGCCCATGTTAAACAAAGAAAAAACCACAAAAACCCTAGGTCGGGTTGAATTGGCAAAGAGGACTCTTGCCAAATGGGATAGAAGAGGCATGAAAATAAGTGGAGTAACTGACATGGAATTCAAGTTTGGCATTCATGTAATAGCTCACAAAATCTATAGCTCAAGCTTGTTGAACAACGTATCATCTAAAGCAGCTAACCTAGCGTACAAAGTGGTAAAGAAAAATTTATCCTTTGACCTTGCCGAGCTTCTATTAAATAAATTAAGCAAGAACAATAATAGAATCTGAGTATCAAAGAACTATTGGAATTAACAATGATAAAGTAAACTATGAGGGGGGTGTGAATCAGTACTTCAAAACTTTAACCATAAAAAATTCACGACACATCCATCTCACAATTTAGCATGTAAATTAGAATAGCTAGCTATGCATGTTCATCCATAGCATGAAAAAAATAACACAAAACAATAAATTTGTTACCTAGAAACCCTCCAATGAGAAGGTAAAATTGGGGTGGGGATGACACCCACAAATCTTCACTACTGTAGTTGTAAAGCATATCCAATTAAGGTTACAATTATTTGATCATAAACTATGATCTACCCTATTAAAGGCTTACAAAGATTGTTAAATCTTACCCTATTAAAGGATTTCAATACCTTGCTAAAAGTGTGCCTTGTTAGAGGACTTTAAATTACAATAAAACAAGAACTCGGTTAAGAGATTTACAAAAGTTAGTTAGAACTTGAAACCTGACAAGGCTACTCTGTTAAGAGATTTTCACTGATTCACATGTTAGAATGTTTTAGCATTGATCCTTCGGTTAGCACCTCTTTGCTAGATATTAGATCTTCTCTGTCCAAGTGTATCCTGGATCCTCCTAATCAAATATGTCTCCTCTGTCCTTTAACTGCTCTGCTATGTTCTCTTTAAGTAATTCTACAATTCATATCTCTGCCATAAACTCCATAGTCACCATGCATGCTCTCTCTTTGTACTTAGCATTTTACCTTCTCCTCTCATATGCACATGCAAACTCTTTAGGATTTTCCCTCCTTAAAAAGACTTAGGTGAGCTAGGGTTAAGTATGAATCAATGATTGTGATTCATCCTTTTTCTGCTTAATACATCCCTTTTTCTGATTGGTTGCATGTATTGCATAGGGATTCTCAATACACCTTTATATATATATATATATATAATCTATAATCATAAATTAATCCTTAAGTCAGCCCAAAAATGGTTTACATAGGAGTTTTTGCAATTACAGACAACTATGTAAAAAATTGTTTAATTGGCACTTGAAAGCTTTGATGCTCGACATTCACTATATCCTTAATGTTGTAACTTGGCTCTTGAATTACTCAAAATCTAAATCACTCGACATATATGAATTTCTCATCACTTGAGTGACTCGGCACATACCATCTACTTGGCACATATTGGTGCTCAACACTAACAATGTATATTGTTTCACATACACTACTTACTCGACACATATTGAGTTCTGTTAAGTAATGACTTAAGTGTTTTATCACTACCTTGTCAAAACCAAAATGAGATCAACAATCTCCCCCTTTGACATGAGTCAAAAAACACATTATCATGCATATACAATCTAGATTATGTGCATAACTTAGATAACTTGTATACATTACTTGGTTCTCATACAAAATTACAAAATTTTTAAAACTAATGACATAACTGTCATACCTTATTTCACCAAAATTTTATAACTCCCCTTGAGTTGATATTTCCTTTTTATAACTAATTTTTGTAATCTTGTTGAGTAAGTGTGTGATCTATTGGTGTTCCCTATTTCTACATGAGTACTCCTCCTAACTCAAAAACTATACTCCCCTTTCTTGTAAAAACCTTATAATCCCCTCTTTTTGGCACTTATGTCATTTGGGTGGTACACTAATAGTGGGTTTGTCCAAAAAAAATTTTTGGACCTCCATGATTATCTTCAATGTTGCATCTCAATTATTGCATGTTTCCTCTAGAGAGTAGTATTGAACATCTAGTTGGGCAGCAAGGTCAACTAAGCCATCATGTGTTGAAATTTGATTATCTTTCTTCATTGATATTTCAACGAAGGTTAGTTCCTTATGCAATACTTCCATGTGTGGGGTCAACATGGACTGGATACTAATCAAGGTAGCCCTTATGTTTACATCTTGTGCTTGTAGTACAACTAGCTTACCTTGAGTAGATAGTAGTCTCTAAAAATGAGTCTGGCTTTGACCAGGAGATAGTTTCAATGTTGTACGAGTGGACTATAGATCTCCTTGTAGCCAGTCAATAGCCCTCTGTACTTCTTGTATGAATAAATTCACATCAGAAAGCTTTTTGTATAGAGAAAAGATATTCTCAAACACCTTTTTCACATCATCCATTTTGGTTTCTAAGTCAACTTTTCTTAGTGCAATAGCACTAGAAATATTTTCAAGAACTTTAGAGTGGAATTTTCTTTCAGACCATCCCAATAGTTTCTTGTTTGTGTCCAGATCTTCATCATTGATCTTCTCAACAATATTTACTAGTTACTCAAGAATATGTTTCTCTTCATTAGGGGCTAGGAGGCTAAAAGCATCAAGAAATATGTCTTTTATTTCATGAAGAACTTGCTTCTGCTTGTGCTCCCTTCTTAGCAACTCTTGTTTTTTCTTCCTATGTAGTGCTTTTTGTAGAATGCTCATTTTCTCAATAGTTATTATTATCAGATCAAACATTGGAAGTTCAATCACCTCACCAAGATTTAAATCTCCATAAGATATATCCACTGATCTACTAGATGTATCTGCTCTTGGCCTTGATATTTGTAATGGGGTGGTATGAGTGCTTGGCCTCTGAAGAACTTGACTACTAGTAGGAGTAACAAAAATTGGTAAAGTGACTAGAGTTTGTATGGAAACTTGTTCCTCTATGGCAGTAGTCACCTTCAATTCTTTAGAATTGTCAATTTGACTTGCCTCTTCCTACTTTTCACCTTGTGTTTGTGATGTAGGTGTAAGACTTCCTTCTTGACCTAGTTTAATGTCAATTCCATCCTTCTCAACTATAACTAAGGCTTGCTTATGTGAAATGAATGGCACTAGAGGTAATACAACTAGTGTTGTAATAACAACTTGTTGTTCAATATTTGTACTTTGTTCTTCTGTAACTTTTACATTTGGGGGCACACTAGATGTGTCAATTTACTTCTCCCCTACTAATGCCATTTTTTCCTTTTCAATTTCTTCTATTCTCATCAATATAGGGTTTGAGCATAATTTAGTTGACACGGTGGAATCCTTTGAAATCTTCTTCAAATCATCATTTGTCAAGGGGTTGATGTTATGAGTAGAATTGTCAAAAACATCCTTGATTTTTACTAAATCCTACTAACTTACTTGGCCTACATGTAGAGGACTGGCACTTACCAATTATACTGTAGGTTCACTTTGATTATCCTGATGCTCATCTTCAGTTGGTGTCCCTTCTCCTACTATTTCCTTAGTGCCTTCCACATGGATATCCTTGATTGATATAGTCTCTATTGCATTTTGTTAATCTTTCTTAGGATTTTGCATTTCTTGCTCACCTTTCTCTATTATAGTAGGAATGGGTAACTTGTAAATAGATCTCCATATAGCTTTACTCTTAGTTACCACATCCTCTACATTCTTCTTCAAGACATTGAATGCTCTATATTTTGGAGTAAATTTACCTTTCTGCAACTCCATAGCCACATCTATCATTTTCTTTGGCAATATAGGTATGACTTGGGCTAGAGTGGTTTTTGGTTTCCCTGATCTGTCTTTCAATTTGTAAATTGAATTGCCATTTCTGCTCAACTCTTTCATATAAAATTTTGGGTAATGAGTTGGCAATCTCAATAGGTGTGGTCTTGAATGTGGCCATCATCTCACATATATCTTCCTCCACCTTATTCATATCTAACTTTCCTAACTTATCAAATTCAACATGTGTGAATCCTAAAAAATTAACATTATACCTAATATTATCACATAAATTGTCTAATTCAGAGGAGGTACTTTGGCTTACCACCTAAAATTGACTCATGTCATATGAATCTATCTTCTACTCATCTAACTTGGCTAGAGAAACATACTTTTTTTTTTCTTTTTCTAATCGACTCCTCTATGGTAGTAATAGTCCTTTTACCCTTAGGTTTTCCAACCTCCTTAGCTTGTTTTGTAGCTTCCCTTGTGATAGCCCTAGTAATAGGTGTTGTCGGCTTCTATTGTGTAGGTTTCTAACTTTCTTTGGCTTTTCTACTATAGGCTCCTTTGCCTTCTTTTTCTTCTTGGTAGGTTTGGTTGCTTCCTCAACTTCTTCCTCGACACCTTGTACATTTGTTTCCTACTCTTCACCTTGACCTTGTGTGAGTGCCAGTGGGGATTGGCCCCCTTCTTCCCCTTCTTCATCTTCATCTTCATCTTATTCTCATTCTCACCCTTCTCTAAATCTGCCCTTTAGCTTTTTCACTAATTTTTTCTTCTTCTTAAGAACAATAGCTATTTTCAAGTCTATTGTTTTTCTTGACTTGGCTTCCTCATAATTGCCAAATAAGGTGGCACTCTTGTCTATTTCCTCTACCAATAGTGCTATGATGAGTGTAGTGTTGGAATTATAGATGGAGTAACTGAGAGGGGGGGTGAATCAGTTACCACAAAAAAAAATCCACAGATCCCTTAGATGTCTTAAATACCTATTTACTGCTGATACTTGGTAAACATTGTAAGAATGTTGTAACTTGGTAGATTAACTAGTTATTGATCATCTAGCATTCATAATTATTAATATGCATGCAAAATTAAATAAAATGAAGATGAGAGACACCAGATTTAACGTGGAAACCTAATATGGAAAAAACCACCAAGTAACTAGCTACCAATTTTCACTCTTCTGAAGTGAGCCTTGTTAGGAGCCAACCTTGTTAAAGGTTACAATACACACAGTTAGGTGTGACCCTATTAGAGGATTTAATTACCCTGTTAGGAGTGGCCTTGTTGGAGGTCTTTAGAACAATTCAACTGAATTGTCACCTTGTTAGAGGATTTACAAAATGGTTGTTAAATCAACCCACTTAAGAGATTTGAAATTGCTGCTACAATGATTAGAAAGTAACAATGAATTGACTTGAATATGATGCAACTAAATTTTTTGATTACAGATCTCTATTTTGCACCATTAGATCCTCCTCAATCAAATATAGCTTTTCTACTCCTCAATGATCTCTAATCATCCTTCAAAATTTTCTTTCACAATGACCAGTCCTCCTTCTCATTCATATCACATCAAAACCCATTACACACTTAGAATTCGCAACTTGACCTCTTGTATATACCATTTAGACTATCAAGTCGGCTCATTCATAAGTTACTTTACCAATAAATCATACATCAGTTGACTATAGATATTACTTTAAACAAATAAATGTTATTTCATAAATCAATGAAATCCTTCATTGGTTGACCCTGCTCAGTAAATACTGATTCCAAAAATAATTCCCTGAGTTAACCATCTTGACTCAGTTAAAATTGCAACATTTGCAAAATCCTTTGGTTGCCGAGTTAACTCGGTAAGAACTATTTCTACCAAATTTCCCTTTGATGACTGAGTGAGCTCGGTAAAAATTAAATTTCTTTGTTTAACCTTGGAAGCTCGGTAACAACTGTCTGCTCATTAGACACTGTAAACCTTTTTTACTAACCTTCTGGGCTCAGTAGGCTCTGTCTTTTTCCTTACTTACCATCTAAGCTTGGTAGACTCTTTCTTTTGCCTTGCTAACCAACTAAGCTCGGTAGACTCTGTCTAATGACTAATATGACATTTGTGTAACATCAAAGACAACACACAATTGAACAATTGTATCCAACAATCTCCCTCTTTGGCATTGATGGCAACACAACATGTCATAGTAGAATGAAATTTGAAGACAAGTCTTTACTGATAGAATACTTCACCCTCTTCCTCAAATACAGTAATGTCCTTCTTTCATAATAATCTCTCCCTCTTACAAAAACTCTTATTATTTTTGCAAATTTCAGAAAGATATGACAGTATACTCTCCCTCTTTGACAACACATGCCAAAGACAACACAAATCAAATGAATAGCATTGTGCTTAATGTACTGATTCATATGCAATGTCTTCATTACTTTATTGCATCAACTGATAGATCTTCAATTTTGTTCATGTTGATGCATCACTAAAACTGTATTTTAGTGAGCTTCAGATAGGGGAATGACCCCTAACTTACCTCTTAGATACAAGAATGCATCCTTAGGTAAAGGCTTTGTGAATATGTCAGCAATTTGTTCCTTTGTATGGACATATTCCAATCTAATTTCCTTTTCTTGTACCAATTCTCTAACAAAGTGATACTTTATAGAAATATGCTTGGTTTTTGAATGCATTACTGGATTCTTGGATATGTTAATTGCACTTGTGTTGTCACAAAATATAACAACAAGTTCTTTGATTTCTTGCTTGATACCTTCTAATAATTGTTTTAACCACACAATGTTTGAGTAGTTTACTGCTGTTGCAACATATTCAACCTCTGCTGTGGACTAGGATGTATAGTTCTACTTCTTACTTGTTCAAGAAACCAACCTCTTTCAAAGATAGAAAGCTCCTCCACTTGTACTCTTTATGTCATCAACATTCCCTGCCCAATCTGCATCAGTGAACATTTTTAAATCCAAATTTCCTCCAAGTTTATACCATAATCCATAATCTTTAGTTCCTTTCAAATATCTCATGATCCTTTTGATTTCCATCATGTGATTTTATTTTGGTTTTGCAGAGAATCTTGCTACAATTCCTACTACAAGAGCAATGTTTGGTCTTGTGTGCACTACATACTGCAATTTTCCAATCATAGATCTATACAATGTCTGATCCACTTCCTTTGATTCATCATCCTTGGTAAGTTTCAATCCAGTACACATAGGAGTTCCAATTGGTTTGTAGTCTTCCATACCAAAATTTTTCAATATCTCCTTGATGTATTTAGATTGAGTGATGTAGATACCATTTTTACTCTGATGAATTTGAAGACCAACAAAGAATTTGATTTCTCCAAACATTGACATTTCAAATTCTGTGTTTATTTGTTCTAAAAATTCTTTGCAAAGATCATCATTTCCTATGAACAAGGTATCATCTACAAATATCTCTGCCAAAATAATCTTTTTATCTGGTCCTTCCTTTATGTACAAACTACTGTTATCATTAGTTCTTTGAAAACCAATTTGAATAAGATAGTTATGCAATATTTCATACCATGCTCTAGGGACTTGTTTCAGACCATATAATGCTTTATGCAATTTGCAGACCATGTCCTTCTTCTTTGGATCAACAAAACCTTTAGGCTATTCAATATAAACCTCTTCATCCAATATGCCATTAATAAATGCTGACTTGACATCCATATGATAAACTTTGAATCCTTTGTATGTAGCATATGCAAGTAAGGTTCTGACACCTAATCTTGCAATAGGAGCAAGTAACTTTGAATCCTTTGCATACCAATCTAGCTTTGTTCCTTGACACATTACCATCTTCATTTAACTTGTTTTTGAATACCCACTTAGTTCCAATCACATTCTTGTCTTTGGGTCTAGGTGCAAGAGTCCATGTTTTGTTTTTCTCTATCTATTCTATTTCTTCATTCATAGCTTCAATCCAACTTTCATTGTCTAATGTATCTTTGACATTTCTAGGTTCAAAGTCAGCAAGTAAACAAGTGTCTTTCAACTTACTTCTTATCATTGTTCCTTCTAAGTTATCTCCAATGATCTGATCTGGTGCATGATGCTTCCTAACATACTTGGCTAATACAGAATCCTTGCCTTTTGAATGACTTTCATTCTTATCCTTCTGTGTCTCAACTTCTAGTTCTAGTTCTGGTTGCTCGGGCTTAGTAGATGTTGATTCGGTAGCTTCTATTTGCAACTCAAGTTCTTGCAACTCGGTAGGCATTAGCTCAGTTTGAACTTCCTGTGACTCGGTTACTGAAGAATCTGGAGTTGAATATTCCCAATTAATAGGTATATTTGGCATTGTATCAGGTTCAATGTAAACAAATATCCTGTACTCTTCAGGTTCCCTTTTGCTTTCTTCTTCAATTCTTTCTGCAAACTCATCAACTTTCACATGTGCACTTTCTATGACTTTGTGAGTAGACAGATTCAAACATCTATATGCTTTACTTTTGCAAGAATATCCCAAAAATATTCCTTCATCACCCTTTATATCAAATTTACCTTTTCTAGATTTTTTAAAAATGTAACATTTGTTTCCAAATACTTTTAGGTAACTTACATTGGGTTTGTAGCCATACCACAACTCATAGGGGGTCTTGAATGAGTTCTTTTTCAGCTGTACTCGGTTCAAGGTATGAACTATAGTGCTGATAGCTTCCTTCCAATATTTGATAGCAATGCTTTTATCAATCATTAAGGTTCTTGCACAGTCCATGATAGATCTGTTCCTTCTTTCAAGTATTCCATTTTATTCAGGAGTTCCTGGTGCTAAAACCTATCTTTTCATTCCCCTTTCAATGCAAAAGTTATTGAACTCATGTGAAATGAATTCACCACCTTTGTCAAACCTTAAACATTTCAGTCTTTTTCCTATTTCCTTTTCTACTTTGGCCAAATACCATTTGAACTTTTCAAATGCTTTTGATTTCTCTCTTAGGTACATGACAATCATCATTCTTGAATAATCATCAACAAAAAGAATGATTTTTTTTTCACCAGCATAACTTTCAATGCCAATAGTTCCACATAAATCAGTATGGGCAATTTCTAGAATTTCTTTAGACTGATAGTTCTTGCTTTTAAAGCTAGTCTTTCCCATTTTGCCAATTTGACAATTCTTGCATAAACCAACCTCAGGTTTCTTTATGTTAGGAATGCCTCTTACTTTCCTGAATTTACTTATTTTTACCAAGTTGTCAAAGTTTACATGACATATCCTCCTATGTCATAACCAACTTTCTTCAACTTGAATAAAACATGAACATTCACCAAGTTCAAGATAAAACAAGTTACCTTTTGTTTGAGTGCTTGATCCAATTAGCTTACCTTTGCCATCCAACAGTCTTTCTTTTCCATGCATGAATTCTACTTTAAATCCATTATTGAGTAGATGTGCCACACTCAACAGATTGTGCTTTAGTCCTTCTACCCAATATGCATTATCACATACAAGTACCCTGGTCAGTGAGATTCTTTCTTTTCCTTTTATACAACAAGGTTCATTATTACCAAATCTTACACTGCCACCATCATAGTCTTCAAAGTGTTCAAACTTAGTTTTATCACCAGTTATGTGATGAGAACAACCACTATCTATAATCCATGTATCATTTTTTCTCACATGAGAAATAAGTACCATTTCTTCATCATTATCAGATTCATCCTTTACAGCTATGTAAACAATTTCATCTTCTTCTTCGTCATCAGAATTATTAGAATCTTTAGCCATGAAACATGTTTTCTTACCTTTATCCTTGAATGATTTGAAATCTTTCTTGTCATTTCACTTGTGACATTTCTTCTCATCCTTGTTCTACTTATTTGGGCACCTAGCAGCAATATGTCCAATTTCTTCACAGGAAAAATAGATTAGAGGAACCTTACCTTTATATTTTCCTTTGCCTCGAATATTTCCTTACTAGCAGAGCTTCAACCACCTCAAGATCACTATCTAAACTCTATTATGATTCTTCATCACTATCTAATTGAGGATCCTTTATCTTCTTTCCTTTTTATTTGAGTGAAAGCTTGTCTTTGAATGTTGATTCAATGTTCTTGGTAGCTGGAACACAATTATCATAGCTGTCTAGCTCAAATGTAATCAATCTTCTGACTATTGCCTCTAAATTTATCTTATGATTTGCTTCACATCTTCTTTCTTGAATTGCAGAGACTTTGATTGCATAAATAGGAAGTAGAGTTCTAAGAAATTTACTTATAACTGTCTCCTCCTTGATATCCCCTCCAGATGTTTTGATTGCACTAACACATGCTTTAACTCTTTCAACATATTTTGCAATGTTTTTATCCTCTCTCATCTTCATTTGATGAAATTGTCCTCTCAAACTTTTTTCTTTGTCTCTTCTCACATTATCATCTCTTCCATAGATCTCTTTCAGCTTGTTCTACATTTCAAAGGCAGTTTTGCAATCTGTGATGTCATCAAATTCTTCATAACTCAAAACATATGCTATATCTATCATCATGTTGTTGTGAGTCTTCTTTTCAGCAATATCATTGACAGATAATGTACCAGAAGGTTCTACATATTTTTCATCAAGGTACTTTAGCCCTGTATCACCAATAAAAGCTAGATGAAGTCTCATCAACCCCTGCCATGTTGAGAAGTTGTCCCTGTTAAGTCTTGGAATTTCCCTCTTATAAGACATCCTAACTTTTGGCTTAGATCCTTGAAATCTTTTCCTACAAGCACCAAAAGTTCTGATACTAATTATTTGAATTATAGATGGAGTAACTGAGGGGGGGGGGGGGGGGGGGGGGTTGAATCAATTACCACAAAAAAAAATCCACAGATCCCTTAGATGTCTTAAATACCTATTTATTGTTGATACTCGGTAAACACTATAAGAATGATGTAACTTGGTAGATTAACTGGTTACTGATCATCTAGCATTCATAATTATTAATATGCATGCAAAAGTTAAATAAAATGAACATGAGAGACAACAGATTTAACGTGGAAATCCAATATGAGAAAAATCACCAAGTAACTAGCTACCAATTTTCACTCTTCTGAAGTGAGCCCTGTTAGGAGCCAACCTTGTTAAAGGTTACAATACACACTGTTAGGTGTGACCCTGTTAGAGGATTTAATCGCCTTGTTAGGAGTGGCCTTATTAGAGGTCTTTAGAACAATTCAACTAAACTTTCACCTTGTTAGAGGATTTACAAAATGGTTGTTAAACCAACTCTGTTAAGATATTTGAAATCACTGCTACAATTATTAGAAAGTAACAATGAATTGACCTGAATATGATGCAACTGAATTTTCTGATTACAGATCTCTATTCTACACCATTAAATCCTCCTCAATCAAATATAGCTTTGTTTCTCCTCAATGATCTCTGATCATCCTTCAAAATTCACTTTCACAATGATCAGTCATCCTTCTCATTCATATCACATCAAAACCCATTACACACTTAGAATTCGCAACTTGACCTCTTGTATATACCATTCAGACTATCAAGTCAGCTCATTCATAAGTTACATTTACCAATAAACCATACATCAGTTGGCTACAAATATTACTTTAAACAAATAAATGTTATTTCATAAATCAAAGAAATCCTTCATTGGTCGACCCTACTCAATAAATACTGCTTCCAAAAATAATTCGCTGAGTTAATCGTCTTGACTCGGTTAACATTGCAACATCTGCAAAATCCTTTGGCTGTCGAGTTAACTCGATAAGAACTAAATTCCTTCGCTGTCCATGAGAGCTTAGTAAGAACTATTTCTACCAGATTTCCCTTTGATGACTGAGTGAGCTCGGTAACAATTGAATTTCTTTGTTTAACCTTGGAAGCTCGGTAACAACTGTCTGCTCGGTAGACACTGTAAACCTTTTTTACTAACCTTCTGAGCTCGGTAGGCTCTGTCTTTTGCCTTGCTGACCATCTAAGCTCTGTAGACTTTGTCTTTTTCCTTGTTGACCACCTGACCTTGGTAGACTCTGTCTAATGACTAATATGACATTTTTGTAACATCAAAGACAACACACAGTTGAACAGTTGTATCCAACATGTAGATGCCTCATCCATATTGATTTCATAAGGCAATGGATTGAGACATTTGACCCTAGGTATGGCTACTTTCACATATGTAAAATCAATATCAACTAAGAAGCAAACATCATTATAATGTTCTCCACTAGTGACACTGGAATCCTTAGTCTTTTCTTCGTAGATTTTCTAAAATCTTCAAAGTAGCTTATCATCACTATTTCAAAATTCTCTCCAAGTTGCTCTATCAACTCTTAAATCTGTAGTGTCACTGACTTGTTTATCTTCCCCACTATTTGACCAAATGTTGGAAAAAAAATTTGCACATAGAAGAATGTGTAGACAAGTAGTGAATGAAATTTTCATTATGCACTCTTTGTCTTTCTTATGGCCTCCAAGTTTTTTGATAACTACTGAATTTGTAACTTGGCAAGGTCATACGTGAAGTCTTTCTTCACTATCTTTTATCCCAAATCCACAACCATGCAAGATACATAGTCAATCTTCTCAATTGAAATAACTTGTGAGAAATTACTCTTACTGCAAAGTCAATTAGGGGATTTGAGATTGTGTCTATTGGAATCCCTCTCTTTTTCCATACTGCCCCTGTATTTCTCTCAATTCTACTTTGCATCACTTTGCATAGTTTTAGGTCTGTCTAGGGTTGGATAACCTATCACTTGGTTGATGGTCCTTTTAGTGATATCAATGAGTTCATCCTCCAACCAAATAAAATGGTTATGAATATGGTTTAGGACAATGCATATCCAATTATTCTTAAAAAATTGAGGAAAATCTAAGGCATGATTCAACTCTTTCCACTCAACAATCTTGTACTCTTCCCTCAAAGCTCCATTATCACATAATATACTACATGCATCTCTTATTTCCATGTCTCTAACATATACTATCTTTCTGGTGTAGCAGCATCTAACATCTTGTATCACTAAAACCTTTGGTGGTATCATCTGACAGTGCACTAGATATGTCTCCCATATATGCTATCTCAGGAATAGCTCAAAAGGGTGGCTGTCTAATTTCATTACTGATTAATTGCACATGAAAAACTTCTTTTCCTTCCTTCCTTCCTAAGATTTGTAGAAGAGCTAGACACCATTTTATGTAACTAGGGTTAGGAAGAATTCAAACAACATAACTCAACACTACTGAAATACCTTATAAATATATGAATGATAATGAGTAGTAGCTAAATCTAGTTCGCAAACACTTGAACCTTTCTCCCTATTTTTCCCTTATGCTCTTTGTGCACTCTTTGATCTCTGATGAATACAAGTGAGTAAAAAATTGACTATATAACCCTTGATATTTGGAAATAAATGCTTAATGATTATAGAGTTGTAAGCTTGACTATCATAAGATTTCCCACTCACTTAGCTTATGTATGATTTCCATTACGCTCAACAACCACAATGAGCTCGACCGCTACTAACATGATTTCATCACTCAACAACAACATCAAAACTAACAAAACTATAGATTTCTTCTAGGTTCTAACCAATACATTTCATCTTAATTCATGCATATATTATATTTTTAGAACTCATATTGTTGGAACTGATGTATGAAATAACTTTGAAATATCAGTCCCACACATAGCTTATGATTGCTTAGTTGGGGGTAGTGTGATCCCCTAATCCATTGGATGAAGTGAACTCACCTAAACTTGATGTTTTGCAATATTTCTTCTTCTTTCATGATTTTTTCATATACACTTTGACCTTCTCAATATTGACCTTTTCTTTTCCTTTATTATTACCATTACTTGAAACTAGTGATCTAGTTGGATAATTTCTGTTGATATGACCAGTTTTCAAACAACTAAAGCATGTAGTCTCACTCAACCATCTATTATAGTTGCCTATAAAATGTGTTCTAATGTGATTCTCAGGAAAATGTCCATACTCTTGACAATAGTGACAACTATACCCTATGTTGTAATCTTGATTGTGGGATTTTCCATTGTGTTGTACCTTGTTTGATGTCCAATTGGCATTAGATCTGCATTCATATGCTTTATGTCCATACTTTTGACAATTGTGGCAATATCCTTCAAATCTTTGTGTGCTTAAGGTCTTGGTCCTTCATTCATGTGCTTGATGTCCTTGCTTGTTGCACTTATGATAGTAACCCTTGAATTTTTTCCTAGGGTTCTATTTTTCATTATTGCTCCTACAAACATTTGATGTATGACCTAACTTTCCACAATTATGACAAGTGGGTTTGTAGTTCTTACCTTTGTTGTTTCTTTGTTCACCACTTTTAGATGATTCTCCTTTCTCAAAGCTGGTGTATCCAATCTAGCAGTATCATTATTAGATCTATGAGATCTCATAAGTCTTTCAAAGTATTTGATGGCTTCACTGGGTTTGTTGAAACTTTCAACAAATTCATTTTCTTTTCTCAGTTCATTTCTTAGTTGTTCACTTTGTAACTTTAGGGTTGTGATCTCAATGTCCTTTCTAATCAATTCATGATTGGCAATCATCACTTGATTCATTATTTTTAGTTGCATGTGAGCAATCCTATTTACCTCTGATGTTTTCTCTTCCAGTCTGTTGGTCAGTGTTCTTTTGTCATCTTCAATCATGACATTGTCTTCCTCAACTTTCTTTTTATGCTCAATTAGCTCACATAGAAATATTGATTGGACTTCTTGTTCTATCTTAAGATTTATGACCTCCTCAATTAGGGCACCATTATTTTCCATTAGATTTGCAATTATTGCATAGAACTCATTGGAGTTTCCATTCTCAAATAGTCTAGTAGTGTCTTCCTCTTGGTAATGAGTGTCATTTTTCTGAATAACTATCTCTTTCCTTCTTTTTAATGAATGCCACAATTCATCTCTTGCTTCCATGAGTTGGTGTAGGGAAAGCTAGATCTCAATCTTCTAGTTCTCAATAGTATTTCCCAACTTGTATACTTTCATCTTCAAGACCTTTCCTCAAAGATGCAAAGCTTTTCTTTCTAGAGAACAATGCTCTGATACCAATTGTTGGAATTAACAATGGGAAAGTAAACTTCGGGGTGGTGGGGGGGTTTTAAATCAGCACTTAAAAATTTTAATTTAACCATAAAACATTTAATACACATTCATCTCACAATTTAGCATGTAAACTGAAATAACTAGCTACACATGTTCATCCATAGCATGAAATAAATAAGACATAACATAATAAGTTTTTTACCTAGAAACCTTCCAATGAAGGTAAAACTAGGGTGGGGATGACACCCACAAATCTTCACGACTGCAATTGTAAAGTGTATCCAATTAAGGTTACAATTGTTTGATCATAACCTATGATCTATCCTGTGAAAGGTTTTCCCTATTAAAGTCTTACAAAGGCTATTAATTCTTACCATGTTAAATAATTTCAACACCTTAATAAAAGTGTGCCTTGTTAGAGGACTTAAACTTGTAATAAAACAAGCACTCGGTTAAGAGATTTACAAAAGTTTGTTAAAACTTGAAACCTGTCAAGGCTACTATGTTAAGAGATTTTCATTGATCCACCTATTGGAATATTTCAACATTGATCCTTCAGTTAGCACCTCTCTACTAGATATAAGATCTTCTCTTTCCAAGTATATCCTTGATCCTCATGATCATATATGTCTCCTCTGTCCTATAATTGCTCTGTTATGTTCTCTCTAACTTATTCTGAAATTCATATCTCTACCATAAACTCCATAATCACCATGAATACTCTCTCTCTCTCTCTATACTTATAATTCAACCTTCTCCTCTCATACACACATGCAAATTCTTTAGGGTTTTCACTCCTTAAGAAGACTTAGGTGAGCTAGGGTTATGTAGGAATCAATGATTGTGATTCATTCATTTTACTAATTAGTACATCCCTTTTTCTGATTGGTTGCATGTATTGCATAGGGATTCTCAATATACCTTTGTATATATCTTCTAGAATCATAAAACAAGCCTTAAGTTGGACCAAAAATAGTTTACATAGGAGTTTGTGCCATTAGAAACAACTATGTCAAAAACTTTTTACTTTGCACTTCAAAGCTTTGACGATCAACATTCACTATATCCTTAATGCTATAACACGGCTCCTAAATTACTCAACATATATATGACTTGCTTGACACTTGAGTGATTTGACTCATACCATCTACTCAGCACATACTAGCGCTTGACACTATGTATACTTCTCAGCATACACTACTTGATAGATATCAAGTTCTATTAAGTAATGACTTAAGTATTTTTTCATTGGCTTCTCAAAACCAAAATGAGATCAACAAGAAGAATCTGTGTAAGTTTGGTTCTTTCGTGACATGTTTATTTTTCTATGTTCAGAAGTTTTTCCCTTCTAAAGGAACTTTAGTATGGAAGAAAGATAATCCAGTACTATATCAAATCAATGAATTTATAGAAGAGATGGGAGACAATTTTGATAGTATAATGAATAATAGCTTTGAGACATTCAAGGAAAAAATGCAAAGCAGATTTAGTATACCTAGGTAGCTAGTAGAAGATTATGACTAGGATATTTGTTTTATGGTTGACTGTGACAATGTTTACATTCAAGCAATTAGGCCTAGAGTGACATGGGTTAAACCTCTAGAATATGAGGTTAACATAGATGACACCAAATATATCATTGAGGCCCTCCTAAATGAACCTATGAATCCCAAGGCAACATATTTTGGCACATCTGAAGAGGCTAAGGCTAGAATTGTGCTTGAGATCAAGTTACCCCAAGAAGTGAGCATAGGAAGGAAAAGGATAGAGAAAATAATGAAGAACATTATTCAATCAAGCTCTCCTCTCATGCTTACTGAAGGTAAGAGAGATGGCTTAGTTGAGGATGAAGAAAAAGAGGAGAATACAGAGGAAGCAGAACCTAAGGAAGAGGAGCCTCCCAAGAAGAAAGGGAAGGTCATAATAACAAAAACTAAAAAATCTTTTCCTTCTATGTTTACAAGAAGATCATCCAAATCCAAGAGGAAGCTTAAGTTGGGTGAAGAAGATGAACCTGAATAGATTATATTTCAGAGGTCTACCCCTACCCTTCAAGAAAATTTGAAAAGAATGGAACATGGAACAAGTATGACATGTTTCAAGACTCTTAAGTATGAGACTAGTAGTGAAGAGGAGAAAATTGGGGATGCCCTTGTGGCAAAACAAGGTAAGTGAAAGTACTCACTTGATGAGTTAACACAACAAGAGCTTGATGTACTTTTGAAAGTAGTAAAACCTCAATGGGATAGTGCATTGATAGTTGCTAAAGACATCAATGAACAAACCTTGAGACAATTTATGTCAAGTCTCAGTGAAAAAGAGGTAAAAGAATCATTGAAAATAAATGAAAAGAAGCTAACACCTAAATTCAATACATTTCTGATATTGCTAAAGGACATTGAATTTGTGGTGAAGTCTAATACTACCACATGGAAAAATATCTATGGGTTGCCCAAGCCTAGTGACTTTTTTGTGCAAGTAGATGACAAAGATGTTGAAGAAGATGATATGGAAGAAGAAGTAGAAATTAGGGATTATGAAATAGACAACGCAAATCTCGGTGATGCTGATGAGGAAGAAGAACAAGAAGCCATAGGAGGAAGTCTTTTAGAAATTTAGAGTACTGAGGAATTTGATGCAGAAAAGATTACAACAAAAGTTATGACTTTCTTTTCTTATTCTTTGAGGAAAGCCTTAGTGTAATTAGGTTCTAATAAGGCTTCTATTAAGTTGGTTGTGGTTACAACTAAAGCACATAGCACCCAACCAATCTCTGGAATTGCTCCACTAAGGGTTTCAATGATTGAAGTGTCTAACACTTCATCTACCAAGCAACAAGTATTTCTAGCATCAGACTTGACCAAGCAACAACAAGGCATTCTTGTTGTTAATGTTATTTTTACTGTTAGTACATTTGGTGCTATTCCTACTTTTTAAACTATAGTTTCCACCATGCTGAGTGCCATGTCAATTGAGACTTAGTTTCAACCGAGCACTACAGTTCTGAATAAGGGAAAAGAAATTAGTCATTCTATTATTCCAACAGAAAAGGGTAAAGAAGAGGAAATTGATCTAGATGATGAAATTGTTATTCCAAATTGGGATACCTTTGACCTCACTCTTGATCAAATTAGTACCCCAGGAGAACTTTGGAAGAAGATGGCTAAGAAACAAAAATCATAGAGAAGAGAGGAAGAAGAAAAATTAAATCCTTGAAGAAATAAAGAGCATATTTGTTGATGCTCTGAATATTAAGGTTGATGAGAAATAACCTATTTTGGATCAGTTAGTTGAAGTTGTCCACAAGTACAATGGTGAACTAAATGGACAATAAAAAATATTGTAGAGAGATGAGAGAAAATTTGAAAATAAAGTTTTGGAGCAAGTAGCATAGAAGATTACTATTGATCAAGTAGAATTTTCTTCTATTCTTGCTACACTAGAAACATCTATCAATAATGTTATTTTTTTATTTGTCAAGTTGAGTGACACATCTATCTTTACAAAGGAGATTAAGGATAAATTATCCAAGATAGATGAGGATATGAAGACAAGTGTACATCAACCATCACTTGATCCTAGTTATAGCTTTGCACATTTTACAAAGATTAGGTATCCAACAAATCATCAGGCAAAGGTACAGATAGTCTTGCATGCAAGAGAATTGGGATAAGACCATGTCAATCATTTTGAAGGTAAACACTAATTTCTTGTCACATTTTGGTATTAACTTGTAAATATTTTTCACTTTTGGTATTTATGTAAAAAATGGGGAGAAGATATATTATTGATAAAGGAGGAGAAGAAGATTATTTGTATAGAGTAGATTATCATACTCCAGATATATGTATAGAGAAGAGATATATGTATGGGGGAGTAGTAATATGTAGATACACATACAGTTAGAAGAAAAATATGTTTACAAAAGTAATTTTGAAAAATTAGAAAAACAAAATAATTTACCGAGCTACAACAACAGTAAGTCAAAATCGAGTTGAAGAGATAGAATCTTGATAAATGAAATTTTTGACTTGCAATTTTGAGAATTCAAATTTTTGGTATGATAAGAATTTTTGTCACTAATGCCAAAGGGGGAGATTGCTGACGTTAAGGTCAATTTGTCTATTAGTGACCTAACACTTAGTCAGTTGGTTACATTGCTACCAAGCTCTATAGTTGCTATTGAGCTTATCATTCATCTAGCAGTGTTAACCAAGTGTTTAGTTATGTTGGATAAAAATTTGTTCTCTAGTTATGGTTTACAACTTGACTCTTTTAATACCCAATCTTTTAGAGAAACAAAAGTATGTCACCAAAAAATGGGCCAGTGTGTGTGTTGTATCACTACCCTCTAAATTACAAGGTACAACTCCCTTAAGACTTGCAATGACATGTAATGAATATGTCTTTCTTAGAACAAAAGTTTATGACAGAATACGCTCTTAACCTGAGAGCAGTAAAGGTAAACCAAATTTCTTGTAGACACTTGAACAATTTAGGAAAAATGGATTTGGATAACTCACAACCCTCAATGGAAAATTTTCATGAATTATCTTGCAACACCTCTATCTAGCTTCTAAATAAATTCTATTTCTATTTATATAATATTGATTTTTAACCCTAACAAAGAAAAAAAACAAGAAGGAGGGAAGAAACATAATCATATATGGACAGTAAATGGAATTACTTATACTGCTACAACCATGATGAAATGGAATTCAAAAGGAGATGACAGAGCCACACACAATTATTTTTCAACTCTTTATACAAAAACTAATTTAAACTAAGTTGGAACAACAAAACCTTAACAAAAAATAGGGTAAGTGGAATTACAAAGCCAATTCACCATCAAGTTTAACAACCTTTTCATTATCATCAGAAATTACAATTTATAGTCTTTTGCCATTCCTTAATTTTTGGTAGTGCAACAGTCACACAATAGAAAGAAAACATGAAAATATCTAATCTGTAGCACCATATGGACTCATGGCATCTTTCTCATTAATGATCCTAATCCCATGGAACCTATGAGAACACGTAGTAACTATTTATCTTCATGTGGATTTAGGAACCCTATGAAAATTTTTATTCCCTTCGTATACTGTTGTTGG
This sequence comes from Cupressus sempervirens, assembly GCA_028749045.1. NCBI lineage: Eukaryota > Viridiplantae > Streptophyta > Pinopsida > Cupressales > Cupressaceae > Cupressus > Cupressus sempervirens. The sequence continues at coordinate 352,697,901 of CM053787.1, read as the reverse complement.
TGCCAAATCCATGTAATTCATATCTCAATGATCACAACAATTTGAATTTTGATAGTCAATCTCGAATCAATGATCATGATTAAAACATAATAATGCTCTTTATTTTTCTCGTGTCACATCTTTGCAACTATTATTCATACGATATCTTTACCCAATGTGATGATGTGATTCACCAACTATTATTTCATTTCACAGTTTTGTAGCCTAGAATGTTTTGAATATTTTTTAGCCTACAACCTTGTGATTCCTCTTATTCACCACTCTACAACTACTTACTATCTCCTTTACTAACCATAGCAAAGTAGCAATGACTATACACTAACCATAATCATGCCTTCACAACATTAAAACTAATTGTTATTTCAAACCTATGAAGTAGCAAAACCTTCGAATCTGACCACATCTCCTCTTTACAATTATTAATCACTTAACACCCTTATCTCTTGTAATGTTACAATGCCATTTTGAAATTAAATTTTACCTCATTCACAATCTCACAACTCAAAAATTTGACTCATCCTTTAATCCTACGAAGCTGAGAAAATGAGTTTTTGCTACTTCACAACCTTGACCTCGAGTTAACCTTAATCACATGCAACAATGAGATAACTATTTGACTTAACCACTATTATCTCTCACACTGTCGCAACCTTCTTTAAGAATTAACCTTAACACCTTGTGACACCACGATTACATTCTTTCTCTCCATCACAACATTAACCTCAGGTTACCCTTAACTGCCAATGCCGATGCAATCTTGAGCTTTCACTGTTTCACAACCTTAACATATGATTAACTTAAATTGTATATGACCATGTGATAGTCTTAAATCTTAACTATCATATTCATTCTTCACATCCTTGCAACTTGAAAATCTTCAACTATTTTTCCACCTATGATGTTGCATTAATTGTGTAAAATTGGCTGTCTCTTTGTGCACAAGTTTGTGACTTAAGATTTAACTTCCTATTCAATTGTGCAATGTTACAATGACATTTGATCTAATCTTCATCTGATGATCAAGGATCCATCTCTAAGAACAATTGACTTTTCAATTGACCAATGGCATGCATTCCTTTTGTTGATTAACTTTTCCATTTGTCCACATAGCTATTGATATAAATTGGTTTCTCTACATTCTGAGCTTGATCACCTGTAATATTTTCCATTGAAATGTAATCACTGTAGATCTTTGTCCTTAGAATCCTTTTGAATCCTTAAATGATGGATCATTGGAGTTTGTAGACCTTCTCCTCATCAAGGAGATACTTATAACTAACCCACCAAACCCTAAATCACCTAGCTTTTGACCAGTGCAATGTTTGCATAATTTCCCACATAGGATAGCTTGAAAGGGGATGATGAGAAGAAAAGTCATCCTAGAGGCATTCTAGACAAATAATCAACATTGAAAATTGACTTGAATTAAACCTAAAGAAAAAAAGAAATGAAATAAAAATAGGGCAACAAGTTGCTACTAAGCTAAACAGTCAGAATACAATTCATGCTAAGATTCACAATGTCTACCAAGCATCTAAGGAAATTTATTGTATTGCCTAAGTGTAGCAAAGTCTATCAAGCTATTCAGTAGAAGTGATGATGATCTTAGTGTTAATTGAGCTTCATAGTGTTAAGTAAGTTTTATAGTGTCTACCAAGCTCATAGCGTTAACAAGGTGAAACCAGTGTTGACTAAACCATGCAGTGTCAATCAAGTGATTTAGTATTTATCAAGTTTCATAGTGTTCACCGAGTCATACCGAGTTGACCAAGTTCTAGCTACTCAAAGTGATCAGTATGGACCAAGCTTCAACTTCAACTAAGTGCTAGAGTATGCCAAGTGTTGATAATATTTTTTGAGTGTTAGAATTATTGGTCTCAGATTGGTTTTGACAATTGAGTATTAACACACTTAACTAATTTCCAAGATGATGCTAAGTATAATATAGATGTCAAACTACAGTGTGTGCTGAGTAAAAAATTCAACATGTGTCGAGTGAACTTCAAGTGCTGAGAAAGATTCAAGTGCCGAGTGATAAGTGATGTTGAGTCTCTACAGGTGCCGAGTAGATTATTGATGTCAAGAGAGATAGAGTTACTATAGGAGCCGAGTGAGATAGAATTCCTATATGTGCTGAGCATCAACAATTAGTAAGAGTCGAGTAACACAAAATCAACATATGAGTTTGTGCCTTCTAAAACTTAGATGTAAAACATTTTTGAGCTGACTCAAGATGAATCTCAAAGGATCTTGAAGATAAGATTGAATCTTTTGCATTCCCTATGTAATCAACATGCAACCAATAAGAAAATGGAGAAAGCATGCAACCAATAGAAAAAGTGAAAGAATTGAGCGGGAAAAGAAGGCTGAATACTAATCGTAGATTCATACCTAACCCTAAGGCTTCAAAACCTTTGAAAGGAGGTTGATATCCCATAATTTCTGTGAGTGCAAGAGAGGTATATGGAGTGTATGAGTGAGAGTTTATGGGAGAATGCTAGTGAAGTTTAGAAGGGTGTAAGGACTTAGAGAAAGAGTAGCATTGCAGAATTTAGTTGGTTAGAATAGAGCATAAGCACTTTGAGCAGAGACATATCAGATCAAGGAAGGATCAGAATTAGATTGAGTAGAACAAGGATCTGGAATCAAAAATTAAATATTGTAAGTCATCAGGTCAACACATTCTAATACTTTCTAGCCATTGTATTAGGAATAAAAATCCTATGGAGATAAGTTGGTCTAACAGCCATGTTGTAAGCCTTTCAACAAGGTGCTAAATCCTTTAATAGGGTAACATTCCAAGTGAGTGTTTGTAAATCCTTTAACTTGGTCACTTTTAACAGGGTGTAAAGCCTTTAATAGGGTAGGCCTTCCATAGGGTAGGCCATTGGAAGTGGTCAAACTATGTAACCTTAAACAGTTACATATTGCTATAGTGATAATTTGTGGGTGTCATCCCCACCCCAGTTTTACCTTCTCATTTTGGAGGGTTTCTGGGCTACCAAAATCTTGTGTTATCTATTTTTATGCATGTCTTTACTTTTATGTTAATTAGATGTGGTAGATGCATGTGAATGATCTCAGCTAAAAGTTTTAAAAGGTTAAAGTTTATTACTTCTGATTCACCCCACCTCAGAAGTAAATCTTCCCATTTGTAAATTCAAACAATTGGTAATAGAGCCAAGTTCTCACAAGGAGGAGCCTCACAACTTGGAGAAAAGATCTAGAAATGGAAGTCTACAAACATGGGAAGGTCATAGAAAACTAGGTGATTGATATACAACTCACTCTACATACTTTGGAAGAAGCAAGAGAAGAACTGAAAAAATCCTTAAAGAGAAGAAAAGAGATGGCCACAACTGAGCATGATACACAATACAAGGAGATTGACACTTCAAAATTGTTTGTAAATGGAAATTCCAAAGAGTTTGATGTAGCAATAATAGATCTAATGGAGAAGAATAAAGCCCAACAGAAGAAATCAGAACTCTCAAGCTTAAACAAGAATCACAAGCCATGATGCTTTGTGAAGTGACTGAATAAAATAAAAGAGACATTGAAGATAAGGCTATGCTAGAAGATGACAAGAGAAACCTTGCCAATAGATTGGAAGAAAAGTCAATTGAGCTTGCAAGAATTTCCAACATGTAGCTAGACACTCTAAGTTAGATGATGAATGCACATCATGAACTAAATGTCAAGGATATTGAGATCTCCACACTAAATATGCAAAATGAACAACTACAAAATGACTTGAAAAGAGAGAAGGAAATTGCACAAAGCTTCAATAAACCTAATGAGGCCATCAAGTACTTTGAACAACTACTGAAATGAACTGAAAAAGGAGAGTCATCCAAGACTATTGAAGAAAGAAGTGACAAAGTTAAGAACACTAAACCTACTTGTCATTATTGTGGTAAAAAGCGACATACCTCTAATGTGTATAGGAGCAAGAATGCCCATCAGCATGACAAGCCTAAGAATGTGGGTCATTGTCACAAGTGCAACAAGCAAGGACATCAAGCACATGACTACAGGACTAGGACTATCAAAACACCAAGATTTGAAGGTCACTGATACAATTGCAAGAAGTATGGACATAGAGCTTTTGAGTGTAGATCAAAGCCTATGTGGACACCTAATCAACTAGTAAAGGAAAATAATCATGTACATCACTACAATTGGAACTACAATACCAAGTATAGCTGCCATTACTATCAAGAATATGGACACATCCCTGAAAATTGCTTAAGAACACATTTCAGTGGAAACTATAGCAGATGGCTTAGCCAAACTACATGCTTTAGTTGTTTGAAGACTAGTCATATTAGCATAAATTTCCCAACAAGGTCAAAAGCACCCAACTCAGAGTTCAACAAAGGAAAAGAGAATGTAGATGTTGAACACATCAGAGGAGAAATGGATAAGACATGGAAGAAGAAAGATGGAAGAAACACACTCAATGAAGGGATCACTTCACCCAAAAGGTCAAGTGGTCACACTTCATCTAACTAAACATAAGAAAACATGTGGGACTGATATACAAAGCTTTATCATACATTAGTTCCAAAAAGAGTAAGTACTAAAAAGGAGAGATCAGCATGGATAGAGATGCAAAATTAAAACTTCAAGATTTCATAAGTGTTGTCGAGTTACCTTCAAATGCCAAGTTGATTGCCAAAGTCAATAGAAGCCAAATGATTAGTTACAACCGATTTGGTAGTGGAAGCCGAGTGAAGAGAAATTTTAGTTGAAGCTAAGTGAAGGAAACACCAGTGGATGCCAAGTGGTGAAAGAGAATGGAAGCTGAATAATGCAGAAATGCTTAAGAAGCTAAGTGGACAACTGTAAACACACTAAGCATTAAATGTTGCAAAATAAGGGTATATGATCACATTTTGAACCATTTTTCTTCATCACAAACAAAGAGAAGAGACAAAGAAGAGTTTCAATAGAGATTCAACTTAGTTTCATCAATTTCAAGGTATTTAAACTAGTGCCAAGCTATGTAGTTTTAAATTTCTTCGTGTTTAAACCCTAAATAGATGTAATGGCCTCTAGTTCTAGGAAATCTCAAGAGAAAGAGCTGTTTGAGGCCCAATTAGTGTCAAGTGAAGTTAAACAACAAGATTTTAAGCCAATCCCTGAAGTGGCATACAAAAATGACCGAGCTGGAGCCTTATCTGTTATTCCTCCTAAGGTAGTTATGGTCCAAGATGTTAGGAGGCGTTACAATTGTAAGATTGGTGCTATTGGGGACATGCAAATGAGAGAAGCATATGATAGGCTGTGTGAAAATAGAGTTTTGAAGGAAGAGTACCAAACCATTGAGAGGAAGGGTTTGACTTGTGCCCTAGAATTCCCCACTATCTTCAAAATTGAATGGATTATAATTGTACTCAGTAGGATTCATGATGGAATTTTATGGTTAGAGGATGGCCCAAGAAAGATATCAAAGAGGATCATTCATAAGGTAACAGGGTATCCAACCCTAGATAGACCAAAGACCCTCAGAATTGACTCCTAGGAAGCAATTGAGAAGAACATAGGAGCCAAATGGAATAAGAGAGGAATGACTATAGATACTATCCAAGATTCTCTTGTTGAATTTTATGTTAGGGTTATTTCACACAAATTTTATCAATCTAGTAGACTCAACAGTATACCATGCATTGTAGTGGATGTTGACTACAAATTAGTAAAAAATGATCATACTTATGATCTTGCAAAATTGCAATTGCAACAAATAAATGAGAAGTTAGGAGTAATAAGGAGAACTAAGGGAGCACAATGCAAATTTGGTGCAATTTTGATTTGTATATTTTTCTATGTGTAGAATGAATTTCCATCCTTTGGTAAAGTCAGTTGGAAAACCAATAGGTCCATAGTAGCTCAAGTAAATGAATACATTGAACAAATGGGAGCTAATTTTGAAACTCTTATGACAAGTTATTTTGAGGATTTCAAGAAGTCCATGAAATAGAGGCTAAGAATACTAGTTTCATTAGTTGAACAACATGTAAATGATGTATGTTTTCTTGTAGATATTGATTATACCTATATTCAAATAGCCATACCAAGGGTTAGATGGATTAGACCTCTTGGATATGAGATACATATAAATGAGGCATTTGTAGCTATAACAACAATATTAGTAGATGAAGTGAACAAGAGTGCACCACATTTTGGGACTTATAATGTGGTAAGATCAAAAGTGGATATGGAGTTGAAAACTACCTCCACATTGAAGAAAAAGGACAAACTTGTGAAGAAGTTAAAGGCTAAATTTGGTGAGGGCACTGCTGAAGAAGAAGAAGATGAAGAGGCTAATGATGATGAAGAAGAACAAGGAAAAGAGCCACTAGCACTAACCCAAGGCATGGGTGAGGATGTTGAGGAAGAAGAAGGTGCCAAGCAAGAAGCACCAAAGCCTGAACCCAAGAAGATAAAAGCACAAAAACAACCTACTGCACAACCCAAAGGGAAGAAGAAAGTAGCTAAGCCGAGCCCATACAAACCTACCACCAGGGCAGATATAAGGGCTACAAAAAAGGTAGCCAAAGAACAAGAGAAGAAGAAAGTTACAGAGCAAGGAGGGCCAATAGAAAAGAAGAGAAGAAAATATGTTGCACCCCTAGAGTCAGATGAAGATAGAATAGAATCTGACAATGATCAATTCAGAGTGGTAAGTCACACCACCAATTTTGATCTTGAAGATGTTTGTGATAACATTAGGGATAATGCAAATTTAACTAGATTGAAAAACATTAACTTTAATAAGCTATAAAGGGAAAAGCAGAACATAGTGGAAGAATCTATCTATACTATGATGGCCAAGTTCAAGACTACTTCACTTGAGCTTGATAATTATATGCCTAAGGAGCTAAGCTCCATTGTTGAAAATAAATGGCATTATTGCCTAAACATGGAGAAGGAAATAAGGGAGTCAACATTGGCTCATGTAATGCCTAACCTTACAAAAGGTCAAATAAGCAAGGCTAGTAAGAAACATGGGAGCAAATTTGCACCCAAATACAAAGCCTTCAACATTCTACAGAATAAAATTGAGGATGTTGTAAAGAAGTCCATACAAATGTTGAAACTAATTTATGGGCTAACTATTGTCAAAGAAGGACAAGAAGATCCCTTTGAGGGAAGAAATGATGATGAAGAAGGAGAGGAAAATGAGGAGGAAGAAGGAGAGAAAGAGAAGGAAGAGGTAACAGTGGAGAAAGAAATATAACAAGGTGATGAGGCAATAGATGAGGAGCAGCAACAAGAACAGAGTGTCCAAGACACACAATTGCCACCACCAAGTCCTCCACATACAACACCTCCATCTATAGAAATTATAATTGTGAAGGATGTTCCTAACACCTCAGGTCAGAACATCAATCCATTGACTATAGAGGATCTCAAAAAAATCCTTCACCAAACATCTTTGTAATCATAGTTGTGCACAAATCCAGTTTTGGTGAGTGTAGAAGAGTTATAGGAGATTGTAGCTGAAATAACTAAGGAAAAGGTGAACACACAAGAACCACCTTTAAAACCTCCTATAGCTACAAGTGATCAATCAAAAGAGCAAGAAACACAAGACACATTTGCTAAGGTTAACACCATAGTCACAGTAATTGTCGAGGAGCAAACAAAGGAGAAAATAGGATAGAAAGATACCACTGATCCTATAGCACAAAGTCAAGGTGCACCTCCTATAATCACCATAATTGATCAAGGAAAAAGTGAAGAAGATAAGGAAGAGGAGAAAACCCCCAAGGAAAGAGAGCAAGAGGCAATACAAACATTGGTTAAATTTCCTACTATAGGGACTCCTACCAAGCAGTCGAGCACTGATGCAGTACCACTGCAAATTTTAGCACTAAGTTTGAGCTCTACCAAGGTAGCAAGGGTACTTCACTATGGAGACCCTACACTTGATGAAGAGTTATTCATACCAAGTTATGAATGCAAGACAATGAACTTGTCACAAATAAATGAAATGTAAGAGGCACTAGAGAGGAAGAAGAAGTAGGAGATACTCAGAAATGAGTATAGACAAAGGCAAGCATTAGTAGAAATCAAAGACATTTTCCTTGATGCATTCACCTTGCTAGTACCTGATGAAACAAAACCCATTATGGAGCAACTATCCAACATAGTGGACCAGGTACAAAATGAAGACCTTGATACCAATGTTAAATTATTGGAATGGTCTGAGAAGAAGTTTTAAATGAAAGTCAATGAGAAGATATCTCATGAAATAGCACTATCATAGGTTGAACTAGCTAAGAAAGTTGAGAAAGTGAAAATAGTACTAGATAACATATTCTCATTGTACTCCAAATTGTATGACTCATCATATTTCACATAAGAAATTAGCCAAAGAATATTGAGCTTGGAGAGGAACCTTAAGATATCAAGCACATAGCTACCTAAGGATCCAGCTCAAAGTGAGAAGCATTTTTCCACAATGCTTCACACATAGAAGGAATTAGTTGTATTAATAGTAGAAGAGGCTAATATTAAGGCCAAATTAATACAAATACAGTCTACAATAACCCCACACCTAGAAGTATTGCATAAAGAAGTGGCCTATGCAAAAAAAATTTAAAGAAAGATCCAAATCTTTCTACATTAGAAGGCATAGTACATCTTGCAGCAGAGATAGCCATCCAACTCAAAGCATTGGAAATAGCATTGGACAATTGGGATGCTTCTCTGAAGATAATAATGGAGGTAAATACAATTTTTTTGGCTAAATATTCCATTCATTCATAGGACCCGTTGACATAAGTGTCAAAAAGAGGGAGAAATAAAAATACATCGGGAGAAATAAAGAATGGGAGATATAATAAATTGAAGGAGATATACCCAAATGGGGAGTTAATTAAATTTTAAATTTCGAGGAGAAATAAGGAGATACAACTGAAAGGATACAAAAACTACAAGGAGATGTGTGAAAAAGGGGGAGCAGACACAAAATAGACATAGAACATACAAGGCAAAGAGTATCAGACACATCAGCATGAGACAAATTTAGCTTAAGGAATTCTAGATACAAAGATGGCACATCAACCCAAGGGGGGTTAGAAATTTTTCAGTTATATAATCTTCTACAAAATTTTGAATGAGTTTTTGAAATTTTGTACATATGCTGAATAGAATGTGTATTATACTCATAAAGATTAGATTCATAATGTTTAGTTAAGTGTTTTTGACACTCGTGTCAAAGGGGGAGATTGTTGGTCTCATATTTGTTTTGACAACTAAGTGCCAACACACTTAACCAATTTCCAAGATGATGCCGAGTATAATACAGATGCTGAGCTATAGTGTGTGTCGAGTCATAAATTCAATAGGTGCCGAGTGAACTTTAGGTGCTGAGAAAGATTCAAGTGTTGAGTGATAAGTGATGCCGAGTCACTATAAGTGTCGAGCAGAGTATTGATGTCGAGCAAGATAGAGTTACTATAGGAGCCAAGTGAGACAAAATTCCTATATGTGTTGAGCATCAACAATAAGTAAGTGTTGAGTAACACAGAATCAACATATGAGTTTGTGCCTTCACAAACTCAAATGTAAACCATTTTTTAGCCGACTTAGGATGAATCTCAAAGGATCTTGAAGATAAAATTGAATCTTTTGCATTCCCTATGTAATTAACATGTAGCCAATAAGAAAAATGGAGAAAGCATTGCAACCAATAGGAAAAGTGAAAGAATTGAGTAGGAAAATAAGGATGAATACTGATTGTAGATTTATATCTAACCCTAAGGCTTTGAAACCTTTAAAAGGAGATTGATATCCCATAATTGGTGTGAGTGCAAGAGAGGTCTATGGAGTGTATGAGTGAGAGTTTATGGGAAAATGCTAGCAAAGTTCAGAAGGGTGTAAGGACTTAGAGAAAGAGTAGCATTGTAGAATTTAGTTGGTTAGAATAGAGCATCAACACTTTGAGCAGAGACATTAGATCAAGGAAGGATCAAAATTAAACTGAGCAGAACAAGGATTTGGAATCAACAATTAAAGATTGTAAGTCATCAGGTCAACATATGCTAATACTTTCTAGCCATTGTATTAGGAATAAAAATACTATGGGGATAGGTTTCTCTAACAGCCATGTTGTAAGCCTTTCAACAAGGTGCTAAATCCTTTAACAAGGTAACATTCCAAGTGAGTGTCTGTAAATCCTTTAACCAAGTCACTCTTAATAGGGTGTAAAGCGTTTAACATGGTAGACCATTGGAAGTGGTCAAAATTTGTAACCATTAAATAGTTACATATTACTATAGTGATAATTTATGGGTGTCATCCCCACCCCAGTTTTACCTTCTCATTTTGGAGGGTTTCTGGGCTACCAAAATCTTGTGTTATATATTTTCATGCATGTCTTTACTTTTATGTTAATTAGATGTGGTAGATGCATGTGAACGATCTTAGCTAAAATTTTTAAAAGGTTAAAGTTAGTTACTTCTAATTCACACCCCTCCCCCCTCTCAGAAGTAAATCTTCCCATTTGTAAATTCCAACAAGAACATCACCTAGTTGTCTTCTGAACCTGAGTTACAACAATTGATCGACTTTGTGAATTATGATGAATTTGTTATTGTAGCCAACTCTAGCAAGTAATAAATTAGATTAATACATATGTAATTTAGTTTATCATATCCAAAAATGAAAAAAAAAATGAATGAGAATAGAGTAAGTAGACGAGTGTGAGTTGAAGAAGGCTACAAGAAGTATATGGTAAAGTAGAGACTTATCTATCACAATCAGATGATCATTGCAATTCAAGGATTTTAGAAAATCAAAGTTATAGATTAGAGATCAACCACTAATTCATTTTAATAGGTGTATCAATCAAATCCTTTAATTGGGTGAACTTAATAGTCTTTTTCTAAATCTCCTAACAGAGTGCATACTTCACTATATGTTTGTATATCCTTTAATAGGGTGGATCTAATAACCCTTATTGCTCCTAACAAGAAAAATCATGAGAAGTGGTCAATTATACGCCTTAACAGGCCAACTTTATATTGCAATAATAAAACTCGTCGATATCATCCCCACTCTAGTTTTACTTTCTATTTGGAGGGTTTTTGGGTCACCATATCTTGTGTTAAAGTGTTATGAATGCTCTATTACTTTCATTCTTTCATGCATACAATTAGATTAGAATAATATATGAAGGATTAATTGGTGAATTGAGTTAAAGTTTTAGTGGTTCCTAATTCACCCCTCCCCTCTCAATAACCTAACCTACCTTATATTTCCAACAAAAATGTTCCTATCTTTTACTAAATTTGAATGAGGTATGCTTTATTCCTATTCATTTGTCTAGATTCTGGCATTATTTTCAAAAATATATCTTAACATGGAAATTAAATTGACATTTCAAGTAAGACATTAGGGATATGCTCTTCACCTTTTAGGTGAATCAAATTCGTAGACATGCTAAAATTTAGATGAAAAGGAGCTTGGAAATAAATAAAAAATCATAAAGAAGTCTTCATATTTGTGGACAAAAACATTAGGTATATTCTCTCCAACTTTTAGATGAATACATTTTTTTAATGTGCTCTAGTCCTATTAGATAAAATGACTCAAGAATTAACAATGTTGATGGTGTTTGTCAGGTGAGACTAATAGGGATAAAATATTCACCTTTTGGTTAATCAAACTCCTATATTTTTTCCTCATTTCAATGTTACTCTACTTCATATAATTATATTAAAACTTTAATGGGATTTCTTCCCAAGAGCTTTTATAAAGATGGTGAAAAGGACAACCCAAACTGGGAGGAAAGTGAAGCCAACCTACTCCACCCACTATAAATAAATATGTCCTATGAAGTGAAAGCTATAGAGGTAAAAAATATCAAATTCTTGGTTGCGTAGGTCTATATGCCTCAATCATGTTTGCACAACTATGTACTTCTTATATGATTCATTTTGGTTTTTTTTTTTTGGAGCTTGCACTAAAATATGGTTAATATATCAATGTATGCCTTTTAGAGCCATGTTTAAAAGCTAAAATTAAACTTATGCGTCTCTCTTAAAGTGATTACATTGTGAAGACTCATGAAAATAATCTTAAACATACGCTTTATGTTTGGGAAATAAGGGCAAAAAAATGATGTTGTGATTGATGAGCTTGGAGGTTCATTATTATAGACAAAAACATTTATTGAAATTTAAATTAACTACAATTTAGTAGTTCCTAATACTTTCTATAATTCCTATAATTAATTATACAATGGCTACAAGAAATCTCGTAATGTCTATGATCTACCTTTTGACACTTGTAAATATTCATGTAACATGCATCAACAAATTTAGAGTTCATATACAAGATTCTATAGCACCCCAATTATGTTTTAGTGCCTATAGACTAAGATCACCAATCAAAGAGTATTTGCATACTTTATCTCAAAAATATGAACATGGTTTTGAATGCCCTTTAGAAAATTCTATCTTTTCATACTAAGAACCTGTCCAGAGTTCATCAAATTCATTTTTAAAAACTTTTAAAGAGAGATGTCACCAAGAGACCTAAAATATAAAGCTTTTATCCTTGTTAATGGTATATTTCATAAGATCATACTATATCAAGTTAGTATTACAAGAATATGGTACATATATTGGACAAGAGATACCTTATGAAGAAGAACATACACTTCTCTTTCCTTATCAACCTCTTGGAAGAGAAGAGAATGATCAAGAAAAAATGGGCAATAAAAGTATTTGGGAAGACACATTTCATAGTGCATGAAATGATAATAATATGAATAATTCTAATAAAAACAATAATTGTAACTAAGGAAATGATAACATCAATGAAAACAATAATAATAATAGAATAAATGGTAAACATAGAAATGGTACTAATAATCAAAATAAAAATATGAAGAGAAATCATAAAAGAACAAATTGATGAAGTTTTGAAAGATCATTTTCTTACCATGAATATATTATGGAGATTGATAGTATGATTTGGGAGATTACTGAGTGCATATGTGTTGCATTCATGACTTAGTTTTTCATTGATGTCAACATATCAATTTTTTGGATAGTTTTGGCAGATTAGTAGAGACAAATTTGTTTTTTGAGATTCATGGTTATTGATTTTCTCTTAGTAGGGTTAGCAATATGTTTGTGGATGATTATAGATGATATATATATGGTTAGAAAAATAATTATGAAGTTTTACGTGAGTTACAAGAGTTTTTCTAAAGATTGGTTGGAGGACAATTTGTAGAAAAATGTATGTAGTTCTTTGTTAGATAACTTAGGAGGGGGATGAGGGAATCAGTTATAACCGGTTATCCTACAAGATTTTGTACTAATTCACACTTAAACTTTTATATCAATAATTCGGTAACCAAATCTAACATGACAATTCAAAATGATAAATTTTTTACATCAAACTTGTCAACTTATTATTCCTTAATATACCAATTATCAAAGTAATCATTAGCTTATATCGAGTTGCAATGTTAAACACTTAATATGAAAATAAAATTTCAACACTAAGAATTCAGACATTTGACACAAGCATTTAATGTGAAAACCCTATAATAGAGAAAAAAAACACCTAGGAATCGACAACCCAAAAAATTGCACTTTTCTAAAGTGAGCTCTACTAGGAGCAAACCATATTAAAGGTTACATACACATTTTTAGTGTAACCTTATTAGAGGGTTTTCACCAAAGATCATCTAGACATTATCACTCCTTGATATTTCTAAAGATTAGCCTACTCTAAAGGACTTACAAAACATTCAAAAGAATGCTACCATCTAGGATTTCAAAGACTTATTAGGCCCACTTGGTTAAGAGATTTTTCTTCTAAAATGGTAAGAAAGTAGCCATAAAATGATCGATTAGGTTTTAGAACTACCTTGCTTGTTCATATCTCTTCTTGTCTCTATATCTTTCTTCTAATCCCTTTCTAGTTGATTCTCACACTTCACACTTCAACCTAGCACTTACTTTGATTGATCTTCACAATACAGTTATGCTCAATTTACCTTCTGACTTTATTCTTCTTCAACTTCACCAACAATCAATACCAAGAAACATCTTGTCCACTCCCTTAAATATAAAACTTTTTTTGTTCCATAAAATTCTAGATTTTTCTACTCAATCATGATGATAAGATCTACATTAGTTTTAGATTCAATGAATCTAGATGCTCGAGAAATATAACTCCATCTTAAACTTTGTGCTCTATTTCAAATTGTTAAATCTCCTTCATCAAATCTTCTTTGAATTTTTCCAATCATTGATCTCATAACTAACTCCATCCTTATCTTTTAAACTTCTTGAACATTCTTAATTTTTATCAAATGTCAAACTTAGATTAATTTTTTCTTAACTTTTTCTTCATGTTCATGCTTTGTGAATACTACAACTTTCTTGGTCAATACTTGACTTGATTAATACTAAAATTACTCAGTTAACACTAAAATTTATCACTTCTTTTTTAGATTCTCAATGACAACTATAGTAGCTCAATTAATATTGTATTCCTTCATTCACCAACCAAATTATCTTTCTTATACATGATCTCATACACTAAAAAAAAGAAGTAAAATAATCAAACCAACATTATATTGTCAAAGTCTAACTCATTCAAGTGCCCATTGAGTACCATACACTTATCAAAACTCTAACTCATCATTCTTTCTTCAAATCCTCTTCACCAATCAAATGATATGGAACTCTACTAAATCAGCATAATGTCTAACCAATTAATGATTGACATTAATGACAACATAATAACTAATATAATTCTTTCACATACATTAACATCATTACCATTTGGGGCTAACAATCTCCCCCTATGGCATTGATGACAACACATACACATAATATTTTACATTACATAACATTACAACATAAAATTATTATTATGTGAATTAAAAGTAGAAATAAGATTCAAGTTATTTTTCATTTTCTTCCAAAGCATCCTCTAGAAATAACCCACAAGCTTACTATCTCTATCCAAAACTATACTCCTTGGTAACATGTGCAATCTCACAATCTCCTTAAAAAATAATTCATCTACATGCACTACATGTGAAGTCTTCCTAAGTGCTATGAAATGTGAGGTATTAGAAAATATATCCACTATCATGAATATAGAATCATAACCTCTTTGCACATTAGTAAAACCCAAAACAAAAGCCATACTAATGGACTCCCATGGATTACTACACACAGGTAAAGATGTATAAAATTCCACATTATGATGACTATCTTTAGGTACTTGAAAAACTCTACAACCTTGAACAAATTTCTAAATATCCTTGTAAATTTGAGGTCAATAATACAATTCAGTTAGAAAACTCACTGATTTATCAACACCAAATTTTCCAAATAAACCTTCACTTTTTTGAGGGAAAAATATTTAATTTCTCAAGATAAATTTAGAACTTCAATTATGGAGAATCTACCACAAGATTGACCCTTTGGAATTTTCTCATGGAATGTAGACCTATGGTTATAGATCATGTTTCTTGGTTAGAGGGAAATGGGGAACATGTTGAGTTTTGGAATGATTCTTGGTAAGGTGAAGACAATCAAACTAAATGAGCTAATTTAAAGATCATTCATACTGTGAATATGCAGTAGTGTGGAATCAAGGTGATGGATTATGTTGAAGAGATTAAAATGTTAGAAGGACAAGAGTGGAAGTGGAGGAACAAGGATACCTTGTAGGTGGAGGAGAGACTTAACAATAGTTAAAAGTAATCTTTTCAAAGAGACAATTAATTATAGTTGGGGAGGAGAATAGTGTTATTTGGCATGTAGAAAAAAATGGAGAATACTCGATGAAGATTGGGCACCAAATCATTAAAAGATGAGACTTAGATAAGGAATGGTTAACAAAAATAAATTGGAACAATGTAGCTATGCCTAAAGAAAGGTTTTTTTCTTGGCTAGCATTTATAACATAAAAATTATGGATAATGTAATGGTAATATGTGTGGATAGATGTGAATGTATATCTATTACTTCCACTTTTAAGTGTCACATTGGGGAAAGTAAAAAGTCCAAAAAGCATAACCTTTCAAAGAGACCCAAACTAGATCAACACAACCCTTAAGAGGATGCAAGGGGTGTCACTATGAAATCTAAGTCCCTTATCAAGGTCTACACACTAATGAAACCTATCTCTAAATGTTCCTTCCCTTGATTATTATATTCTAGATTGATTTGATTAAGAGATTACCAAATATAAGTAAATGGACCAAAATGAGATATAAATTATTAATGAACTTGTATAATAGCAAGAAACATGCAAGAATCATATTTGAAACTACATTATAGATTCCATTAAATGATAATTAGCCAATGAAGAGGAAAAAATTCAATCTATAAAATTATTGTAAAACATTGTCCATTTCTGAAACTATTCAAGATCTGGGAACTATGAATTGGTATTTTTTAATTCTAAAAATCAAGGGGTCTCTCAACAAGGATGACCTAGAAGTTAAGGAAGAGCTAGAGGTTAGGGATGACCTAGGTGAGGGAAGAGTTCATCCCTCACATTCTCTATATAGATTTTTAAAATCCATAGTTAAGTCTTCTACCTAAAACCCTACTTCTAAATTCTTAGTTCTTTCCTCTGAAAATTTGAAGATCTTCACCTGTAAGTAATAAAAATGTTTTTTTTCTTGGTGGGGAGGGTCTTATCTTAGTCAATCCCTCATTGAGGAATTAACCTTAAAATGATAAGCATAAATAAGCAAGACAAATGAAAATATTTACCTTTCTTGTCAAAACTCCATGGATGGATTCATATTTTCTCTACATAAATATGTATCAATGATTATATGTAGATGATGATGTAGGATATCTCCACAAATAAAAATAGATCCACTAATACTAAATCATATACTCATGAATGAAGATATATTCTTGAATATTTGGATTGGTTGAAAGAATGATCCTCAAAAGCTTTCTTGAGTGGATGATACCTTGAATTAAACTTAGTCTTTATGAATTCTTAAAGGACAATAATGGAATCTTGAAGATGCATGTTGATGTTTTGGTAGCTCTAGTGGGATAAACTTGTGAGATCAAAGAGAAATTAATATAATTACAATAATATATATATATACAAGTGGGAAGATCTACTTAATCTTTAATTGTTTATTCCAAACCCTTGTTTTGTCCAATTCGATCTGTTCCGTCTTGATCTAATAATTCTCTATTCATAGTGCTGATGCTCTATTCTAATAAACTTGATTCTACAATGTTGCTCTTCCTCTAAGTCGTTACACCCATTTGCTTCCTTCAAAACTGCTAGCATTCTTTCATGCATTCCCATATGATCTCTTACTTTTCCATTCAACCCTTCCATGCATGAGTTATGGGGTTTTGACCTCCTTATAAAGGCTTTCAACACTTAAGGTTAGGTATGAATCTATGATTGAGATTCATCCATCTTTCCCACTAAAATATTTACACTTTTCCTATTGGTTGCATGCTTTCTCCATTTTTTTGATTGGTTGCATGTTGATTACATAGGGAATGTAAAAGATTCGATCTTATCTTTTAGATCCTTCAAGATTCATCTTGAGTCGGCTCAAAAATTGTTTACATCTGAGTTTGTGAAGGCACAAACTCATATGCTAATTTTGTGTTACTCAGTACTTACTAATTACTAATGCTTGACATATATAGTATTCTATCTTGCTTGGCTCTTATAGTAACTTTGTCTTGCTTGGCATCTATACTTTTCTCAACTCCTATACTTTGCTTAGCTCATATACTGACTTAGCATCAATTGTCACTCAACACTTGAAACTTGCTCGGCACCTGAAATTCACTCAACACCCGTTGAACTTCTAGCTCAACACATACTATAGCTCGACATCTATATTATACTTGGAATCAACCTTAGAATTTTCTTAAGTGTGTTGACACTCAATTGTCAAAACCAATCTGAGATCAACAATCTCCCCCTTTGACATGAGTATAAAAAACACTTAACTAAACATTATGAATTTGATCTTTATGAGTATAATACACATCTTGTTCAACATATATACAAAACTTCAAAAACTTGTTTAAAATTTTGTAGAAAACTATATACCTCAAAAAATTGTAACTCCCCCTGAGTTGATGTGCCATTTCTATATCCAAAATTCCTTATGCTAAATTTGTCTATTGCTGATACTATTTATCTCTGCCTTGTCATTCCTTTCCTTGTCTACTTTGTTTCTATTTTCTCTATTTTTGCTCCCCCTTTCACACATCTTCCCTTGTAGTTTTTATATCCTTTTGGCTTCATCTTCTTATTTCTCCTCAAAATTCAAAATTTTACTATTTTCCCCCTTGGGTATTATCTCCCTCTTTGGGTTTATTATCTCCCCCAATTATTAAATCTTCATCTCCCAATTATTAAATCTCCCCCTTTTTAATGCTTATGTCAAAGGGTACTATGAATGAATTGAATATCTAGCCAAAATAGATTTAGCTCTACTACAAGGTGTACTAGGCCTTCTAATATAGAAAGATTGGGATCTTTCTTTAAAACATTCTCTGCATAGGCCATCTTTTTGTGCAAAACTTCCATGTGAGGGGTTATTGCAGACTGTATTTGTATTAATTTGGCCTTGGTATTAGCCTCATCTTCTGTGAGTACAACTAATTCCTTTTTGAGTTTGAAGCATTGTGGCAAAATGCTTCTCACTTTGAGTTGGATCCTTTGGTAGCTGCATGCTTGATACTTTGAGGTTCCTCTCCAAGCTCAATATCCTCTGGCTTTTTTCTTGTGTGAAGTATGAGGAATAACACAATTTGGAGTACAATGAGAATATGTTCTCAAGTACTGCTTTCACCTTTTCAACCTGTTTAGCCAGTTCTACTTGTGATAGTGCCATCTCACTAGATATTTTCTCATTTACCTTCATCTAGAACTTCTTCTCAGACTATTCAAGCAATTTAGCATTGGTGTCTAGGTCTTGATTTTGTACTTGGTCCACTATGTTTGACAGTTGCTCCATGATGGGCTTTGTCTCATCAAGTACTTGCAAGTTGAATGCATCAAGAAAGATGTCTTTGATTTCAATCAGTACTTTCCTTTGCCTATACTCATTCCTAAGTATCTCTTGCTTCTTCTTCTTCTCCAATGCCTCTTGCACTTCATTGATTTGTTCTATGTTCATTGTCTTGCAGTCATAACTTGGTATGACTATCTCTTCATCAAGTGTAGGGTCTCTTTAGTGAATTACCCTTGCTACCTTGGTAGAGCTTGAGCCTAGTGCTGATATTTGCAATGGTACTGCATCAGTTCTCTATTGTGTTGTTCCAGTAGGAGTCCCTATAGTAGGAAAATTGACTAATTTTTGGATTTCCTCTTGTTCCTTCTCCTTAGGGTTCTCCTCCTTGTCTTTTTCAGTTCTACCTTGATCAATTATTGTAATCAAAGGAGTTGCACCTTGACTTTGTGTTGTAGGGGCAAAGGTATCCTTCTGTCCTATTTGCTCCTTTGCTCACTCCTCGAAAGTCAAAGTTACTGTAACTATGGAATCAACCTTAACAAATGCATCTTGTGCTTATTGCTCTTGTGGTTGTCCACTTGTAGCTATTGGAGTTTGTGTAGGTAGTTCTTGTGGATTCACCTTCTCTTTGGTTATCTTATCTATTATCTTCTAAAGTTCTTCTACACTCACCAAGATTGGATTGGTACATAATTGTGCTTGTAAAGTAGTCCGCTGAAGGATCTTTTTGAGATCCTCTGTAGTCAATGGGTTAATGTTTTGACCAGAGGTGTTAGGAACATCCTTCACAATTATTGACTCTAAAGATGTAGGTGTTGCATGTAGAGGATTAGGTGGTGGTATTTGTGTGTCTTGGACACTCTGTTCCTGTTGTTGCTCTTCAATTGTTGCCATATCAGCTCTCTATGTTTCCTTCTCCACTGTAACTTCTTCCTTTTCTTTCTCTCCTTCTTCCTCCTTTTCATTTTCTTCTTCTTCCTCATCATTATTTCTTCCCCCAAAGGGATCTTCTTGTCCTTCCTTCACTGTAGTCAGCCCATAAATCAATTTCCACATTTGTGTGGACTTCTTCACAACATCTTCAATTTCATTTTGTAAAATGCTAAAGGCTCTATATTTGGGTGCTAATTTACTCCCATGTTTCTTACTTACCTTTCTTATTTGACCTTTTGTGAGGTCAGGCATCACATGAGACAATGTTGACTCTCTTATTTCTTTCTCCATGTTTAGGCAATAATGCCATTTATTTTCTACAATGGAGTATAGCTCCTTAGGCATTGTATTATCCAGTTCAAGTGGAGTATTCTTGAACTTGACCATCATAGTGTAGACTGATTCTTCCACAATGTTTTGCTCCTCTCTGCTTAACTTATTGAAATCAATCGTTTTCAATCTAGAAAAGTTTTCATTATCCCTAATATAATCACATATATTTTCCAAGTTTAATTTAGTGGTGTTACTTACCACTCTGAATTGTGCATTATCATCAGATTCTATCTTCTCCTCATTTGACTCTAGAGGTGCCACATATTTTCTCCTCTTTTTCACTACTAGCCCTCCTTATTCTATAGCTTTATTCTTTTATTATTCCTTGGCTACCTTTTTTGTAGCCCTTATATCTACCATTGTGGTAGGTATGGCTGGGCTTGGCTTAGCCTTCTTTTTCTCTTTTGGCTATGTAGCAGATTGCTTTTGTGCTCTCTTCTTTTTAGGCTCTTCCTTAGGTGCTTTCTCTTCTTGCTCAACACCTTCTTCTTCTTCAACATCTTCACCCATTCCTTGGGTTAATGCTAGTGGCCCTTGCCCTTGTTCCTCTTCATCATCATCTACTTGATCTTCATCATCTTCTTCCTCCTCTGCAGCCCCTTCTCCAAATTTTTCTTTGAGTTTCTTTACTGGCTTATCCTTTTTCTTCAATGTGGAGGCAGTCTTTAACTCCATATCCACCTTAGATCTCACCACATCATATGTGCCAAAATGTGGAGCACTCTTATCTACTTCCTCTGTTAACAATGTTGTTATGGTTGCAGATGCCTCATTAATATTATTTCATATCCAAGAGGTCTAAGCCATCTTACCCTTGGTATGGTTGCTTGAATGTAGGTGTAATCAATGTAAACAAGAAAACAAATGTCATTTGTGTGCTTCTCCATAGGTGAGACTGTAATCCTAAGTCTCTACTTCATTGAATTCTTGAAATCTTCAAAATAACTAGTCATTAATGTCTCAAAATTTTCCCCCATTTGTTCAATGTATTCATTCACCTAGGCTACTATAGACCTATTTTTTTTCTAGCTAACCTTTCCAAAAGATGGGAATTCATTTTGTACATAGAAAAATATACAAATCAAAATTGCAGCAAATTTACATTGGATTCCCTTTGTTCTTCTTATAGCTCCAAGATTTTCATTGATTTGTTGCAGTTGCAATTCAACTAGATCATAGGTATGATCCTTTTTAACAAGTTTTTAGCCAACATCTACTGCAACGCATGGTACACTGTTGAGTCTACTAGATTGGTAAAATTTGTGAGACATGACTTTGATAGCAAAATTAATAAGAGGATCCTGAATGGCATCTATGGTCATGCCTCTCTTGTTCCATTTGGTTCTTGTATTCTTCTCATTTGCTTCTTTAGAGTCACTTCTTAGGGTCTTAGGCTGATCTAGGGTTGGATACCTTGTTACCTTGTGAACAATCCTTTTTGATATTTTGATTGGGAAATCTTCTAACCACAAGCTACCATCATGTATCCTACTCAACACAATTCTGATCCATTCAGTCTTAAAGACAATAGGGAACTCTATGGCATGAGTTAAGCCCTTCCTCTCAATGATTTGGTATTCTTCCTTCAAAACTCCATTTTCACACAACTTATCATATATTTCCCTAATTTCCATGTCTCCAATGGCTCCTATCTTATAGTTATAGCATCTCCTAACATCTTGAACCATTACTACCTTAGGAGGAATTACGAATAGGGCTCCAGCTGGGTCGTTCTTATGAGCAACTTTAGGGATACGTAAAAAATTAGGTTTCTTAACTTTATTTGACACTAGTTGAACTTCAAATAGCTCTCTGTCCTAAGTTTTCCTAGAACTGGAGGCCATTTGGGTGATCTAGGGTTTTAACACAAAGAAATTTTGAAATTGCGTAGCTCGACACAAGTATAAATACCTTTAATCATCAAAACTATGTTGAATCTTTGTAGAAATCTACTCAAATGATCAAAACACTACTTGGAAATCATTCAACTCTCTTCTCATCTTTTCTCTTTTGTTTGTGATGGTGAAAAATGATTAAAAATGTGATCATATACCCTTATTTCATAGCATTTAATGCTTAGTGCATTTACAGTTGTCCACTTGGCTCCTTAAGTAATTCTACTTTACTCAGCTTACATTATCTTTCTACCACTCGACATATACTGGAGTTTCCCTTACTTGACTTCAACTAGAATTTCCCTTCTCTCAACATCCACTACTAACTCAACTACAACTAACTACTCGGCTTCTACTAATTTTGGTAGACAACTCAACATGCACTAGATCTTTACTCGACATTTGAAGGCAACTCAACAACACTTGTTAAAACTTGAAACTTTAACTTTGCATCTCTATTCATGTTGATCTATCTTTTTCAGTACTTGTCTAGGAACTGATGTATGATAAAACTTTTTATATCAGTTCCACATATCTTCTTTTACTTAGTTGGATGAAGTGTGACCACTTGACCTTTTGGGTGAAGTGATCCCTTCATTGGATGTGCTATATCCATATTTCTTCTTCCATGCTTTATTCATTTCTCCTCTAATATGTTCAACATCTACCTTTCCTTTTCCTTTGTTGAACTCTGAGTTGGGTGTCGTTGACCTTGTTGGGCAATTTCTACTGATATGTCCAGTCTTCAAACAACTAATGAAAATATTTTGGCTCAACCATCTACTGAAGTTTCCACTGAAATGTATTCTTATGAAATTTTCAAGGATGTGTCCATATTCTTGACAGTAGTGATAGCTATGCCTAGAGTTGTAGTCCTAATTACAATGATATCCATGATTGTTTGATCTTGCTAGCTGATTACGTGTCCACATAGGCTTTGATTTGCACTCAAAAGTTCTATGTCCATGCTTTTTGCAATAGTAGTAGTGACCTTCAAATGTTGGTATCCTAATAGTTCTAGTCTTGTAGTCATGTGCTTGATGTCCTTGCTTGCTGCACTTGTGACAACGACCCATGTTCTTAGGTTTTTCATGCTGATGGGCATTCTTGCTTCTACACACATTAGAGGTATGTCCTTTTTTACCACAAGAATGACAAGTAGGTTTAATATTCTCACCTTTGTCAGTTCTTTCTTCTGCAGTCCTTGATGACTCTCCTTTTTTAGTGCTGGTGTATCCTAGTCCTGAAGTATCATTTCTGGCTCTTGGTAGTTTTAGTAGCTATTCAAAGTACTTGATGGATTCATTGGGTTTGTTGAAGCTCTCTGTAATCTCCTTCTCTCTTTTTAGGTCATTTTGTAGTTGTTCATTTTGCATCTTCAGTGTGGAGATCTTAATGTCCTTGACATTCAGTTCATGATGTGCATCCATCGTCTAGCTTAGAGTGTCTAGCTGCATGTTAGAAATTCTTGCAAGATCAATTGACTTTTCCTCCAATCTATTGGTAAGTTTTATCTTGTCTTCTTCTATCATAGCCTTATCTTTAGTGGCTCTTTTCTTTTATCCAGTCACGTCACAAAGCATCATGGCTTGAGATTCTTGTTCAAGCTTGAGAGTTCTAATCTCTTCTGCTTGGGCTCTATTCTTTTTCATCAGGTTTGCTATTGCTACATCAAACTCTTTGAAATCTCCATTTGCAAATGCTTTTGAGGTGTCAATCTCCTTGTACTGTGTATTATTCTTGGCTATGGCAATCTCTCTTCTTCTCTTTAAGGATTTCCTCAATTCTTCCCTAGCTTCTTCTAGAGAATGCAGAATGAGATGTATCTCAATTTCTTGGTTTTCTATGATCTTCCCAAGTTTGTAGACTTCCATTTTGAGATCTTTTTTTTTTCTCCAAGTTGTAAGGCTTCTCCTTGTGAGAACTTGGCTCTAATACCAATTGTTGGAATTTAAAAGCGGGAAGATTTACTTAATCTTTAATTGGTAATTCTAGACCCTTGTTCTGTCCAATTTGATTTGATTCATCCTGATCTAATAATTCTCTATTCATAGTGTTGATGCTCTATTTTGATCAACTTGATTCTATAGTGCTGCTCTTCCTCGAAGTCCTTACACCCCTTTTCTTCCTTCAAAAATTTGCTAGCATTCTTCATGCATTCCCACACAATCTCTTACTTTTCCATTCAACTCTTGCACACACAAATTATGGGGTTTCAACCTCCTTAAAAAGGGTTTCAAGACTTAGGGTTAGATATGAATCTACAATAGATATTCATCCATCTTTCCCACTCAAATATTTACACTTTTCCTATTGGTTGCATGCTTTCTCCATTTTTCTAATTGGTTGCATGCAAATTACATAGGGAATATAAAGATTCAATCTTATCTTTTAGATCCTTCAAGATTCATCTTGAGTCGGCTCAAAAACAATTTACATCTGAGTTTGTGAAGGCACAAACTCATATATTGATTCTGTGTTACTCAACACTTACCGATTACTGATGCTCAACACATATAGTATTCTATCTTGCTCGACTTCTATAGTAACTCTGTCTCACTCAACATCTATACTTTTCTTGGCTCATATACTAACTCGGCATCAATTGTCATTCAACACTTGAAACTTACTCGGCACCTAAAGTTCACTCGGCACTTGTTGAACTTCTGGCTCAACACATACTATAGCTTGACATCTATATTATACTCGACATCAACCCTAGAATTTTCTTAAGTGTGTTGAAACTCAATTGTCAAAACCAATCTGAGACCAACAATATATATATATATATATACATGTCCCTTCATGGGACGTTTCTATTCATTCATATAATTAATATAATAGAAAACTTAATTATATATATATAATTAAGTTTTCTATTATATTAATTATATGAATGAATAGACACGTCCCATGAAGGGACATGTCTCTTCTTGGTTTATTTATAATACAAATTAAATTAAACTCACCTTCTTACCAATCCATGCTTCCTTTGGAATACCATAGCCCAAAGGAGTAGAGGGACCTCTATTAATCAAATATACAACAATATTGACAGCCTCTGCCCACATGTGTAAGGGCAACCCATCATGCAACCTCATGCTCCTTGCGTGCTTCATTATAGTCCTGTTCATACATTTAGCCACTCCATTTTCCTATGGAGTACTTGGAATAGTTTTTTGTCTACGAATACCATTAGTGGAGAAATAATCTTCAAATTCATGACTATAATACTCACCACCATTATCAGATCTGAGACATTTTAATTTCTTACCAGTCTCATTTTCAACCAGGCATTTCCATTTCTTAAAAGTTTAAAATACATTAGATTTTTGTCTAAGGAAATAAACCCATACCATTCTTGTTGCATCATCAATAAATGTAACATAATAATGAGAGCCTCCAAGGGAAGATACCTGAGCTGGTCCCCATACATCAGTATGCACAAGCTCTAATGTTTCCTTTCCAGTCTTCACAAAATTCACTCTCTTTTGCTTTCCATACACACAACTTTCACAAAAATCCATATTAACACATTTTTGACCTGGTAAAACTTTCTTTGAATGAAGTACTTTCATACCTTTCTCACTCATGTACCCAAGCTTATTGTGCCACAACACGGTATCATAATTTATAGCAGCTATTTGTTCTCCCTACTCAACTGCAACAATTATTCTTGAATATTCATTTTTCTCTGAAACAATCAAAGTAGAAGAAACAATATGACCTATACAAAGATATAAAGTGCCTACTTTCACACCTTTTTCTACTACAAGGGAACCTTTTGAAACCTTCCAATTTTTATCATTAAAAGTAACTACACAACCCTCATCACCAAGTTGCCCTGCTAAAATTAAATTCCTACTTAGCCTTGGAACATGTCTTTCCTCATGTAGTTGCTAATGATTCCCATTTTGCAACTTAATCTTAACTTTTCCCTTTCCAACAATCTAATAGGGTTCATTATCCCCCAAATAAACAAGTCCAAAATCCCCTTGGACATAATCAATGAAATAACCTCTATGAGATGTAGCATGAAATGAAGCACCAGAATCTAAAACCCATGAATCATCAACACTTTTTAAAGACAGAAGCAAAGCATCCTCTTCAGATTTGTTACTTACCACATTTGCCTCCTTGTCTCCATTTGATTTATCTCCTTCATTAAATTCTTTTGATTCCAGCAATCTTTCTTTTTATGACCTGGTTTCCCACAGTACCAATAGTCATTGGGTCCTATTGATTGAGACCTCCTCCTCTTTGACTTTCCTCTTGATTTTCCATGATTTCCAGAGTTACTTCCTCTCTTAGTCATTATGCCCCTACTTTGTGCATTCAAAGCACTTTCTGATGCAGATCCAGCTGAGGTTTTCCTACGAGTTTCCTCACTCAAAACAACACCAATCACATCATCATATTTTAGGGTATTAGATCCAGGAATAGAGTTACTCACAGCCATTACCAAGCCATTCCAACTTTTAGGCAAAGAACACAAAATCAAGAGAGCCCTAATATCTTCATCAAAATTGACACCCACAGAAGATAACTAACTAGTAATAGTATTAAACTCATTTAAATGATCTGTAATAGATCCACCTTCTACTATTTTCATATTAAATAAATGCTTCATGAGAAATACCTTGTTTGAAGCAGAGGGCTTTTCATATAGTTTCACTAGGGTTAGCATCAATTCTTCTGTCATCTTTACTATTGTAATATTAAATGCCACCGATGGTACCAGGCATAATCAAATGCTTCCAAGTGCCTTTCTATCTAAAAGATCTCATTCATCATTTGACATAGATCCTTGATTCTTGGCTTTGCATTCTAATGGCTTCCATAAATCCTTCTAATAAAGATAGTCTTCCATTTGCATTTTCCATAATTGGAAGTTTTTCCCATTAAACCTATCAACCTTCAGCTTACCCTTGTTTGCCATCACTCCCACTTGACCATGAGACTCCCACTCAACTATGAGACTTTCTTGTAGAGGATAACTGAAAAACAATCTCGCTCTAATACCACTTGTTAGGATTAAACCACAGACAAAAAATAACAATTACATGCAAATATAACCAATAACATAAAATAATAGATCACACAAAAAATAACACAAGGCACCAAGATTTAACATGGTTCACCCAATCCCTAGGCTACATCCACCAAATAGCAAGTCCAATATTATTACAATCTAGTGATTACAACCTAATTACAATCTGTAATCCCTTATAGCTCGATACCACTACAAGAACCAATTTTGAATCACCACTATAAAATAACCCTAGCCCTAAGCCCTTTTATACAAGTATTAAACTACTTTAGGGTTACTACATGTTGACCATAAATTGGTGAATATTAGCCATTACTTTAGTGGTGAATCTACGAATAGTACCAAAAAAAAATTTCGAGGCGATGCCCCAAGCCCCAAAGAATTTATGAAGTATGTCCAATACTTTCCTGATCGGTCACCACAAACTAACACTTAGATAGGAAGGCATGATCTTATTGTTGAATGAGATAACTTTGACTTTCCAAGGTGATGATTTATTGCCATATCTATCCAAGGTTACACTATGATGTTGAGACTTTTTTCATTCTATTTTTTAGCATCCATACTTCAAGCGTAGTGTCGAGAACTTTGTTGCAAGAGGAATCACCAAATATGTGGCCACCAATGGTGGATAGGGCTTAATGATGTTAGATCATTTTGCCTAATGTTTTTCAACTAAGTTGGCAAAAGAATGTCACTCTACATGGATGAGGCTTGAGATCCATGAATTGTGAAAGGTCAAATTATTGATTATTTTCAGTGTTTGTAATAAAAAAAATCCATATCATGCCACAGGGAGAATAATCACCCTTGAGCAATAATAGAAAGATTCCAAAGAAGGGGGCTATATGGGTGATAAAAAAGGGGAAGATCGTATGATTTTAACATGATACTTGGGCTTCTAAATTTATAAGGAAATTCTATACATGAGTGAAGGACCATCAAATATAATGGGAGGAAAACCAAGACCCAAAATTATAGTGGGTAAGTAACATGATGGTTGTAATATCAAAGGTAATATATTTTCTTAATAAAAAAGGGTTAGTTTTAGTTAGGAGATTTATTATATATTGATTTCTTCACATTAGTGATAACATTATTGATTAGGATATCATGGTGATATTTAATTAGTTTTATGTTATCCTAAATATGGAGATATAATATATTGGAATAATGGGGATCATTTTCAAAGTAGGATAAGAGGGAATGAAATTAGTTTCTAATTATCTATATTGGAAAGATCTTATATTGAGAGTTATATTAGTCTTTCTTTTATTTTATGTTCATATACTATAAGCGATTTGCTTGATCTTTTCCTTTGAGAATGTTCTTGCAGGAAGAGAGAGATTGTGATTCAGAAGGAGCTTGAAATTTTATTAGAGACAAATTTTGAAAGAGATGGAGTAGATAGAGGATGTGATTCATTCAATCTTTGATGATCTTTGATCATATTGATTCAAAAGGAGTAAACCATATTGTGATGAATTCTCGAGTGATCAATAAATTATATCAATCAAGAGGATTGTGATTAATGAATATACCTCGTGAATATGTGATTTTTAATGGGCCTACCCCCTAAGTACATCATGAGGAAGTAACAACTTCCAGATGATGTCACATGTATTTGCAAAAGTTATTGTAAGGTGATGATATTACAATAACTTGTATTGTGAGATCAAACAATTGAGTATATGGTGAATGTATTGCATCTCAACATTTTGGGAGGCCATTACTCAAAGAGTACATGGTGAATATCATTGATATTATGGAAGGCCAATACTCTTGATATCAGATGTGATATCAAACCTTATTTTGATTACTTGGTGAATATAATTGATATTTTGGGAGGTCAATACTCTTGATATCAGATGTGATACCTAACATCTTTGAGTAATTGGTGAATATCATTGATATTATGGGAGGTCAATACTCTTGATATTAGATGTGATATCAAACCTTATTTAGTATTTTGTGAATATCATTGATATTCTAGGAGGCCAATCCTCATGATATCATATGTGATATCAAATTTTTTTTGAGTACTTGGTGGATATTGAATGTCAATATTCTAGGAGACCAAGACTTGTAATATCAAATGTGATACCAAAATTTTGAATATCTTTTGATCAAAGATATTCATATATTACATTGAATTAATCTATTTTCATGTGTTTATCTTCCCTAGCTAAGAGGGAGTGTTAATGTTTTGGTAGCTCTAGTAGGATAAACCTATGAGATTAGAGAGAAAGTAATATAGTTACAATGGTACATATATATAATTAAGTTTTCTATTATATTAATTATATTAATGAATAGACATGTCCCATGAAGGGACATGTCTCTTCTTGGTTTATTTCTCATACAAATTCAAAGAGATCAATGCATTTGAAAAAAATGATACCAAATTCTAGTAGTTCTTATTATATTTGCAGCACTTTGGGAAACTTTTCAATGTCAAATGGAATTCAGCTTGTATGTTTATGTGATATTAAAAATTTGGAGATAAGGCCTTCTTTTATAATGATTTTGGATCAAAATGAAGAAGGGTTGACTCATGAAGGTGAGAAACAAGTTAAAACCCATGATCTTAGAAAAAAATCCTCAAGTAAGGGGTGACCTCATCCCTTAAAATGGATTAGGGGCAAGGTAATCCCTTATATGGGGGTTGGGGATGACCTTTACCCTTACCCCAAGTAATTTCAATCTTGGGATGAACACTAGAATCTCAAAAATGGAAAGGTAACAACAAAAAAATGAGACAAAAATTGAGAACAAGAGAAATCAAAGCATAAGTGCATTCATGGGCCAAAGAGATCATAAAAGGGAGGAAAAAAGGTCTTACAAAGGAATTTTTTCCATTTTAATATGACACATCATTAAAGGGGCACAAGATTCTATCAAGGGATTGGTTGCAATTTATTGGGGTTTTGGGACCATTTAAGTACTAACTATGTAATCGGAATGAGGAAACTCTACATCATGTTATGTTACAATGTGAATTTTTGAAGGCTTCTCGAAATTTCATTATCTCTATACTGGGTCTACAATTCCCTCTCCTAAGAGCTCAAAAGGCATTGGGACAAAGCTGAATGATACCAAAAGGAGAATATATTTTTTTCTTTAATTTGGGAAAGTTATCCTTTCATGGTAATGTGTGAAATATGGAAAGAAAGGAATTGAGAGATTTTCTAAGATAAGTCTGAGCTATTGTTAATATTCTTGAATATATTAGAAGGGTAAATTTTAGAAGTGAATAGTAATGTTACATAAACTTACAACTTATCCAAGGTTCTATATTATCTTTATGATACTCTTTTACAGAGGGATTTTCCTAGGCTGAAATAAAGGCTCATTTAGGGGCCAAAGGGGGCTAATCCTTCCTGTAGGAGTGTGGAAGACGTGGCACGAAAAGAACCAGAGGTGGAGTTGTACAAAGAAAATGCTAATAGAAATTATAAAAGAAACTTGGGAATTTGTGATGTGGGATTCATTATCAGAAATGATGATGTAGGATGTCTCTAGAAATGCAAATAGATCCACAAATACCACATTATGGAGCTATGAATGGAGATATGCTCTTTAATTCTTGGATGAGTTGAAAAAAGGTTCATTGGCAACTTTCTTGAATGGATGATGCCTTGAATAAATGTTACTATCAATGAATTCTCAAAGGACAATCATAGATGTTTGAATATTCAAATAGAATGCTTTCACATGTATTTGATATACTAAATAGGAGAGAAGGCCTTCTTTAATAGTAATTTTAGGATAAAAATTGAGAAGGGTTCACTCAAGAAGGTGAGAAATAATTCAAAACTCAAAATTAAACTCATGATCTAAGGAAAATGCCTCAGTTAAGGATGACCTTGTCCCTTACTAGGGGTTAGGGATTTTGTCATCCTTTACCTAGGGGTCATAGATAACCTTGACCCTTACCTCAAATAATTTTAGCCTTTGAATCTTAGTGATGGAAAGATAATAGCTAGAAATAGAGTAGAAACTTACGAACATGAGTAATTAGAGAACAAGTGCAGTCATAGGCCTAGGGAATCATAATATGTAGGGAAGAAACGTCTTAGAGGGGAAATGATTCAATTTCTATACAATGCATTTAGCCCTCACTTTAGTGGGAGTATGATCCAAAATCAAACTCATGGTAAAGTAGATCAAAAGCATGAGATGATCTTATCAAGACTAAGGCGAAAAGAAAATAATCAAGCTCCTAGTGGACTTGCATCCTCATCGAGTCCAAAATCAAGACAAGAGAGATATCATTGACAAAAAAAAGAACAAAAAGAGTGTGATTACTTGTACAGTAACATTTGTGTCTCTCGCTATGAATTACACAAGGGAACAAAATCTAAAATTGTTAGTCTAGTGTGTATGACATGCTAGTGAAACCATCAAGGATTCTCTTCAGGGAATCTCATCACCAAAAGGGAAATCCAAAAGATGATATAGGCATAAGGATATATGTGTCCTAAAGGGACTAGAAAATGTACATGCAGGGATAAGGCTATGAGGATTTTTATTTATCCAAAGAAGGGTCCAAAAAGAGAAAAGAATGAAACTTACAAACAAGTAGTAGTTCAATAAGGGATCCAAAAGGTGCAAGGGTTGGGCCTCACAAACTATTAGTAGTCCAATAAGGGATCCAAAAAGAAAAAGGATTGGGTGTTATGAACTATTAGTATTCCAAGAAGGGATCTAAAAGAAATATCATAGTGTGTGTATGCAAAACGTGAGTGGAGTGTATGTCCTCACATTATAGTGATTTATAACACCTCAATGGGAGAAATAAATTTAATTGATGAATATGTGAAACCAATAGAAATATTTCCATTGGGACATACCCCCAAGTAAGGACACATCAAGGAAAATGAACACATGATAAAAAGTGAGCACACAAGGGATCTTACCAATTCTTGAGTTGGTATGATCATATTATAATATATAGAATATTATGATGGATATGAAATGTCACCGTTCCCCAAAGCATTTAGAACTACAACACAATAGATGAAAGGCACATAAGGTTATGAAGAAGATTCTTTTTGGCATAGAATCATGAAGACTGGGAAAAAATCAATGCTATAATGTCACAACATCCCAAGTGGACTATACAAGGAACATTTAAAAATATTCACACATGTACACCTGATGAGGGGTGTTCCCCTTAATACCATAAACACATAACATAAACAAAGAAATAACAACAATTTGTAAAAACAAAATATGGGTATCTTATTATCGCCACAAATGTAGAATTGCAGAATTCAAAATTACAATATGCTAACCCACATGAGTGCCTTCATTATTGTAATATGAAAGACAAAGCTACAAACTATCATCTAGAGTTGTCCTAAACAATGTTTAGGCATTTCTTAAATAGGCAATTTTATGTCGCTCGGGAAGGTTATAGACACTCAAACTTAATACCTAGGGCTGATAGACCCTAAAAATACATATGCAGTTGGCCAAATACATTTTTGACATTTATTTTGGAAGTGTTAGTCAGACCAACTTCAGAAGGACATAACTCTCAAACTGTTGCTTCGATTGGCTATTATAACCACTTTTTGGAATCCTCAGCTTCTAATCTACAAGCTCAAATTGGTGTAACTGCCCATCCATTGAGTTTTTGGGCCTCATCTAGGCATGTTTAGGCCAACAGTGAGCCTGAAGTCTTTATACCAAAATTGCACACCAAAAATCAATCATAAATCCATGAATACTCATGATACGACACTAAGCCTCAATTGGTAGACTGATATATCCAAGATGATATCCACCTCTAAAATTAGGGCATCTTGAGTTTGTATTATTGACTTACTAAGTAGGAAGCCTCCAAAAGAAACAAATTTTCATTGAGACAACCCTTATTCAAGAAAAAAGAAAAGGAAATATTCTTGGGTGATGCAAGATTGCTCTTATGCTCAGGATGCTCCTGCATCAAACACTCGAGGTAATTTGAGAAGGGACCCTCTCACGTCTAAGGTATTTAGAGGGAAACCAAGATGGTTAACCTCCTCCCTTGCTAGCCATGATGAATCTTATACTAGCCTCCCTTTCCATTTGACCAAGTATTCTTCATAAGCTCTTTTCCTTTTAGTTATTCCAACACGACTATCCAATATCTCCTCAATCTCTTTTGTAGTTGACTAGATGCTAGAATACTCCAATGCCCTTTTGCAACTTCATCTCTATCACCTCCTTCATTATACTCTATCAAATATAAAATGTTAAATACTAGTGAAATATTTAGTTAAGCAGGCAACTCCACTTCATAGGCATTTCCAGAATCATGGTTTTCACTATCTTGCATGATCTAAAATTCTTCATTTTCAACTTATTACATGTACCCACTGGAAAATGCTACTTTCTAAAATGATCCATGACTTCATCTCCAATATGAAATTACTTATACCTCCATCTCACATCTACCTTAGCTTTATACTATGTATTTATCTTAATAATGTGCTTTTTCAGCTCCTCATGGATATTCTTCAAGAGCTCAACAAGTTCTACTTCTGCACTACTTATCTCTTTTTTATCCAACTAACTCAATTCAGAAGCATTTTTGAGACTACTCCCATATATAATTTGGAATGGTGATTTAATAGTATTCCTATTGATAGAATTATTATATGAAAATTCATCTTGTGGTAAAATCAGATCCCATCCTTTTGGCTTATTGCCAACCAAGCATCTCACTAAATTCCCCAAAATCCTATTCACCATCTTCATTTGTCCATCAGTCTATGGATGATGTCATGGACTGAACTTCAAATCTATCTTCAATTTATTCCATAATGTATACCAAAAATACCCAAAAAATTTGGTATCATGCTTTGAAACTACATTCTTTGGCAAACCATGTAGTGTCACCACTTCTTTGTAAAATAAATCTTCCACATGAGCAACATCACTAGTCTTCTTTGAGGGAATAAAATGTGCTATCTTTGAAAACCTGTCAACCACCATAAAAATAGATTCATGTCCTCATTGGGTCCTTGGTAATCCAAGAATGAAATCCATGCTGGCATCCTCCCATAGCTTCTCTAGTATAGGTAATGGATGATACAACCCCGTATTCTGCTTGACTCCTTTCACCATCTGACATACTCTACAACTATGGATAGTAATAATTCCTAGCAACCATAGCAATGGTCTTATCTCTCCCAAAGTGTCTAGCCAATCCTCCACTATACTTCTCTTTTGATGAGATTCTCTCTCATTTAACTTCTTGGAATGCACAACTGGCTCCCTTTGAAAAACATACCATATTGGATTATGAAATCCAACCACTTTGTCCTATTAAGTGTAATAGGTTCTGTACAAGCCTTCCAAGCTTCACCAAAATTAGGATCCTTTGGATAAAAATTCTTCATTTCCTTGAACCCAACCTCCTCAATCTGCATCTCTGTCAACAAATGTTGTCTTCTACTAAGAGCATATGCAACTCTATCAGACTTCTCACTCCTATGTTTCAAAATAAATGTATAACTCTGAAAAAAATCAACCCACTTCAAATGCCTTTGGTTTAATTTTCCTTGACTATCCAAATGTTACAAAGCTTGATGATTAGTATACAAAAAAAACTCCTTAGGAAGAAGATATTGTCTCCATTTCTTCAATACCTAAACTATAGCATAAGATTCCTAATCATAAACATAATATTTCATTTTGGCATCATTCAACTTCTCGCTGAAATAAGCAATAGGTCTACCTTCTTGGCTCAAAATAGCTCTTACTACAGTACCACTAGCATCACAATCTACTTGACACACCTTGTTAAAATCTATAAGTGCTAAAATGGGCTGATATGCAACTTTCTATTTCAACAAATTAAAACTCTTATCTACTCCTGCAATCCACTTAAATTCTTTCCTATCCCCTCACATTATTTTAGTCAAAGGTCCACAAATACTACGAAAATCTCTTATGAACTTTTTGTAGAAACTAGGTAGTCCATGAAAAGATCTTACCTCTACAACACTCTTTGGAGTAGGCCATTCAAGGATAGACTTCACTTTCTCTAGGTCCATTTTTAGATCATCTGCTAAGACTACAAATCCTAGGTGCACCAACTCCTTCTTCACAAAACTGCACTTCTTTAGGTTTAACAACAACTTTTTTTCCCTCAACTTATCAAACACCTTTCAAATATGCATCAAATTCTCCTCCAATGTCTTACTAAAGATCAATATATAATTTAGGTAAATAATGACAAACTTTCCTAGAAACTCCTTCAATACCTCATTCATGAGCCTCATGAAAGTGATCGGTGTAATGGTTAGCCCAAAAGTTATGACTAACCACTCATACAATTCTTCCATTTTCTTGAAGGAAATTTTCCACTCATCTCCTTCTCTGATGGAAATATGATATCCATTCTTTAGATCTATCTTTGTGAAATACACAACTCCACTCAAACAATACATAATATCATCCATCCTTGGCAATGGAAATCTATACTTGATTGCGATCTTTTTGATAGCACAACTATCTGTACACATCCTCCATTCTCCATTCTCCATTCTTCTTTGGTGCTAATACTACTAGTACAATACATGGACTCTGACTCTCCTAAATCAACCCCTTTTCAACAACTCGTGCACTTGTCTATTCAATTCCTCACTTTCTACTAGTGTCATTTTGTGGTCTACCTTATTTGGAAAACTAGCTCCTAGAATCAAATCTATCTAGTGATTTATCTTCCCTAGTGGGGGTAATCCACCAGGTACATTATCTGACACAATATCAATAAACTCTCTTAACAAATCTACAACTTGTGCAGGTACCTCCTCTACTTATTCTTTGCCATATTTTTAGATTATAAAATAATACATATGCTCATGCTTCATACCTTAGAGAAACTCCTTTCCATAAATAAAACATATTTTGGAAGCACTACATGCCTTTTCTTCTTTCTCCTTCAATAACTTCAACTTATGTTTCACTCCATCCTTTGTCAGAGTGTAGATATTTTGTCACCCATAATGAGCAACATGCCTATCAAATTTTCATGTCCTACCCAACAACATATGACATATGTCCACAAGTATGATATCACACAATACCTCATCCTAATAGTTTCCAATCTTGAACTTCACTAAGCATTGCTCACTAACCACAACCTTGTGGTCATCTTGTACCCAGGTAATACGATATGGACATGGGTGTTTCTACCTCTTTAGCTTCAACTTTATGACCATATTTTTCAACACTAGATTTTCAGTTCTTCTACCATCAATGATCACATCACAAAACTTATCTTTATATTTACACCTAGTGCAAAACAAGCTCCTTCTTTGATTGGGTTCATTCTTGCCAATTAGTAGGACTCTTCTGTTAACTAAGACTTCTCCTCTTTCAACATATTTAGAACGTTATGATTTGGAATCTTCATCAACATGTGGAATTCTATCATGGCCTTTGGTTTTTTGATTTTTCTTTCCTTGGTGCTAAAAATACTCAAATGTTGTATGTCCTTCTTCTTTGTAGTGAAAACATTTATGACAGAAGCCTCCTCTTCTAGATCCTTGTCCTCTTCCTATTCCTCACTTATATCTATTATTTTGATAATGGAAATGATTAGAATAGTTTCCCCTTTGGTTTTGACTACTATTTCTTACCTCATCATTGTAATTTTAATCATCATTTTGGCCTCCATAAGACTATCCACCAAATCTTCCACTACAACATCTTCCACTATTCTTATTATGAAATTTTTTTCTTAACTTCTCCTCAACTCTTAGGGAAAATTGATACACCTCCTCAGTACTATTCATTTGAGCCAATATCATCTCATCTTGAATGCTTAGCCTTAACCCATTAAGATAATAGACAACTTTCTCCTTGTCAGCTTCAACATGGCTTGTTCTAATGAGAACTCGGTAGAACTCCTTGATATATTCCTGAGCAGATCTTCCTGCTTGCTTGAACACTTGCATTTTCTTAAGTAGATCAAGCTCATAATCCATGAGAATGAATTACCACTTCATTTTAGCTATCATTCAATCCCATCTAGTGATTTTGTCCTTCCCTCTTTTATTTTGCTTTGATTGCATCTCCTACTACCAAATCTTTGCATGAACCTTCAGTTTAGCCTTCACAAACTTGACCATATCTGGATCTTCAATATCTTCATATTCAAAGTACTCTTCCAATCAATCAATTCATATAGGTTTAGATTTCCTTAAAAATGTTGAAACATCAAACTTAAGTCTTTTTCCAATCTTTGAAATGGCCTTAAAAATATTTCCCCCCTCTAGGTTAAGAACTTTATCTACTACCACTAGATCAACATTTCCTTCTTCTTCCCTTTCATCCTCACTTCCATTATCTCCTATGGAAAGATTCATTCCTCTATGCATTTGTTCTTGCAATGCTTGCATTTTCCTCTAGAGGGCCCTAAAACCCTTAGGTGTAACACCTATGACTCTCCAACCATGCTCTCTTCATGAGACATCTTTGTGCTTCCACTAAAACCCTAGTGAAAAATGCCTCACAATTTATGATCTATCTACACACTCAACCCAAGCCACATTCATGGTGTAGAGTGCCTCCCAGTCAGTGATTTGTTCACACACTATTAGTGAGCAGATTTTCTTCCAAAGAATTAAATACAAGTTAACTCTAAATGCCCAGATAGGAAGATTGAATTAGCACCAATAGTTGGATAGGTTATCATTGGATTAATAACCTTCCTATAAATTTTACCAGGTACAACTCCCTATACATGATTTACAATGAATTAAATATGGATTATTTTAACTAGAAAGCACAAAAGGTTTACAAACATCCACTCCTAAACACAAAATAGATTTGAAAAGATTAACTAACTGAAAGGAATTGAACAACTAACACAAAGTTTATTTTCCAAAGTGCTACATTACAAAACAAATGAAAATCTTGAGAAAGCAAAGAATCAAAACTTTAAAGATATCTTGAAATCAAATATATTTAGGAAATAGTGATACTAAATGCGTTTAGAGAAAACTGAAAGTTATACCAAGATAACAATCAGTGGAAAGAAATTTGCCCAGACTCAAAGTTTTTGTATACAGTTTTCTCCCAAATCTCCCTTCACTAACATGTATAAAATTACATAGACCTCAATATATATTGCATCAGAATCAATATCTGAAATAAAATAGAATCTCCTTTCATTACACTTAAAATCAAAATTTCTTATTCTTACTCACACAAAGTTCAGAAAAGAAAATAAAGATCAGCTCTCCTATAGTCCTCTATCTCTCTTTTCTATTGTAGCACCCAGTCTACCTCAAGGAAAGAAAGTAGAACCACTGAAATATTGCACCAAAGATTTTGACTATAACCTTGCACTTCTAATAACTATTCTCTAAACACATATGTTATGCTACATTGAACCAAAAAGTCTATAGAATCATTTGAACCTGTTCCAACAAACTGAACCAATTCAAACTGCTTTGAACTACTTCAAACCTTAGTTCGAAGTAGTTCAAGACTCGTCACTAGAAGTTTTAAAAATATGTCCCTATTAGGTACCAACAGGGGCTCTAATTGTGGGACTATTTTTTATTGTGAAAATAGAGAACTCTAGCAATCTCTAGCAAAAGATGAGTGCCTTAACCATTGGGCAATAGGGTCCACCAAAAAGAGAAAACTGGGAGCTGCTTATAGAGAGGGCAGAGGGGAGTAGGACAAAGCCAACAAACCAAAAACACCTAAAC
Organism: Cupressus sempervirens; assembly: GCA_028749045.1. Lineage (NCBI taxonomy): Eukaryota > Viridiplantae > Streptophyta > Pinopsida > Cupressales > Cupressaceae > Cupressus > Cupressus sempervirens. The sequence goes on along the minus strand of CM053787.1, from coordinate 352,658,955 downwards.
TACCTGCAAGCATGAAGCTTGCACATTATTCAACTAACACTACAAACACCCAAAAACATATTTACAACATATATACAAAGGTAGGAAGAAAAACCTACCACAAAACTAGCAGTAAAAGAAGAATTACGTGAATCCATTTACTGTCTAGGAGAAGTAGGAGCCTTTCTTCATTAGAAAACCATGCCTCATTGGAGTAGCTTCAAACCATTGCTTAGTGAAGATCTCTTCCATGTTGAAACTCAAACTGAAAGTATACATAAATACATTCTCCAAGCACTCCTTCCTGAACAACCATAACCCATCATAACATTCTTCTTCATTCAAGAACTGATCTTTCACATCCACGGGGTTAGATCCCTCTTCAAGTTGAAATAAAATAAAATGTAGAAACCTCACCAAGGGATGATGCACAATACTCAAAAATGCTATCATCAGGATTCAATTCTTGCACACAGACCTTAATGTCATGGTCAACTTGCAGCCATAGAGATGCCTCATCCAACATGGGATTAACCCTTGAATTTGTGGTTTCTTCATCTCTTTCTAGAAACAAAATGTCATCAAATGTTCTAAACATCCCATCTTTTTCCTTTCCCAAAAGTGTTATCACATCTTTTAGCACTACTTCCAAAATCTAAATCAACAAAGCCATACATAGAAGAATGTAAAGAAAAACTATCAAAGAATACTTCATTCTCAAACTAAATTGATTGAATACATGATTCATCATTAAAGAAATGATTTAGATTGAGTGATGATAGGAATGTGTCTATAATCTCTTCTTCCTCATCAAGAAAAGTATCCCTCAACATATCAGCTAAGCCACCACTAGGTTGAAAGTCAGCTTCATACCTCATTTTCTCAACAAGAAATTCAGCAAGAATATCTTCATCCAAAGGCATCTTTACTCCATTTTTATGAAGAATTGGATCATCATCAAACATGTAAAACATTTGACCTTTCTTTTCTCCCAATGCATCTTTGGATTTCATAGCATCATCTTCAATGGAATCACATCCAAAAGAATGAAATGATTCATTGGATAAACCCTTATAGCCTATTTGTTTTGTATCCATACCTTGGCTATCCAAAGAGAGATTTTCTTGGCCAAGAGATGATAAAAATCTGCATATGATGTCTTCTTCTTCCTCACAGATGAGAGTTTCACCCAGTGTTTTAGCAAAGTTTTCAACTAGCTAGGGACTAACTCCAACCTTTCCTCCTTCCATTAGAATTTCAGCATTTGGTAATATGGAAGAAGTCAACAGATTTTCATCATTTAATGATGATTCTTGAAGCTGAAATAGAGTATTTTCTCTGATAGAAACATTCTCACAAAACCCCATTGGCAAGAATAGTGGATTGAGGTCACTCCAAACAACTTTACCTTCTTGATTTCCAGACTTTTCTTCACTCTTTTTGACTACTGCTGAATTTGGTAGATGTCAAGTTGCTTCCACCTGAAGTGCAACATGATCATCTTCTTGAAAACTTCTCAACTCAGAGGTCTACAAATCTATCTTTGTTTTAGCATTCTTATCATTCTGAAAGGAGGTCTCATGCTGAAACATATCATTTCTAAATTCAGCTGGTGAATCTGTCTCCTCAAGAATAGTAGGAAGATATTATCCTTTATTATCTTCTATGCATGATGGAAAAGATTTCAACTTTTTACTTTCAGCTAGGCCTGAACTAATAACTGGAACATGCTTGAAGGGATTATCTTTATCATGACACCTTTCCTCTTCTTTTCTATCATTGCTGCTAGGATTCTCATTCTCAACCCAAGTGTTTTGATTCTCCCATGTCTGGTTTTCTTGAGGCTGCAACATTTCTTAAAAGTAAGAAGGCCTCTTGCTCCCATTTTGTTTCTAGATTTATCCTTTTGGCCAAACATTCAGCCACAATAGAATTCCTTTCAATGCGAATTTCAACACCAATTTTAAAATCAGCATTATCAAAAATGTCCACTAGTGTATCATTTTTACAACAAGAGGATTCTGGAATGAGGCTTTTTTCAGCATTCATATACAAAGAATCACTATTCTCATAATCTTTCATGACTTTTAAATATTCATTTACTGCTAAGACATTGCTAGAAAGCATTTCCATAGAATTTTTAAGAAAAGAATGATCATCATGATCTTCAACTGGAAAAATTTCTACATGAGGTGAAACAAGAACTTGAGGCAAGATTTTATCATTATTGCTTACCCTTACTGTAGTGTTGTCACAATATTCTCATCTTTTAAAACTGGATCAACATGAGATTGTAGTAAATCCATTTGGACTTCTTGGTCATTCATGACAAGGTGATTGAAGTACATGGGTGAAACTGAGATAGTCAAAACTTCATCATCATCCACCTCCAAATGTTTCTTCAATCAAGCCATTTTCTCCTCAAGCTCTTGCAAGTCTTTCAACTTGTGAAATCTTGTGCAGAGATTTTTCCATAGCTGCCAAGATAAGGCATCATCTTCAAGGTTTATATTATTCTAGGTACCACAAGAGATACTTTCTTTAAAGATGGATACAAATTCATGTAACACTTTATCATCAATTTGATAAAGTTCTAGGAGAGAAGGGTTTGGCCTTGATCTTCTCATGACTTTTGTATTCAACATAATCATTGCACTAGAGTCACCAATCTCCTACACATGGAGATAATCATAAAACTAAGGAAACAAAAATTAGACACTAAATCTTCATTTTAGGAATTTCCCCAGTAGAGTCACCAAAAATATGTTAGTGAACAAATTATCTTCCAAATAATTAAATACAAATTAACTCTAAATGCCCAGATAAGAAGATTGAATCAGCACCAATAGTTGGATAGGTTATCATTGGATTGATAACCTTCCTCTAAATTTTACTAGGTATAACTCCTCGTACATTATTTACAATGAATTAAATATGGATGCTTTTAACTAGAAAGCACAAAAGGTTTACAAACATCCACTTATAAACACAAAATAGATGAGAAAAGATTAACTCACTGAAAGGAATTGAACAACAAATAACACAAAGTTCATTTTCCAAAGTGTTGCATTACAAAATAGATGAAAATCTTGAGAAAGTGGAGAATCAAAACTTTAAAGATGTCTTGAAATCAAATATATTCAGGAAATAGTGATACTAAATGCATTTAGAGAAAACTGAAAGTTATACCAAGATAACAGTCAGTGGAAAGAAATCTACCCAAACGCGAAGTTTTGGTATACAATTTTCTCCCAAATCTCCATTCCCTAACATGTATAAAATTACATAGACCTCAATACATATTGCATCATAATCACTATCTGAAATAAAATAGAATATCCTTTAATTACACTTAAAATCAAAATTTCCTATTTTTACTAACACAAAGTTCAGAAAAGAAAATAAAGATCAGCTCTCCTACAATCCCTAAATCTGTTGTCTCTATTTTCTACTATAGCACCTTGTCTACCTCAGGGAAAGAAAGTGGAACCACTAAAATATTGCACTGAAGATTCTGACCATAACCTTGCACTTCTGATAACTATTCTTTGAACACATCTGTTATGTCACATTGAACCAACAAGTCTATAGAATCATTTGAACCTGTTCTAGGAAACTAAACCAATTCAAACCACTTCGAATTGCTTCAAACCTTAGTTCGAAGTAGTTCAAGACTCCGCACTGAAAGTTTTAAAACTATGTCCCTATGGGGTACCAACACACACTTAGGAACTCCAACTTTGATACCACTTGATGAAGGGTGCTACCCTAAATACCATAAATACATAACAAAAAAAAAGAAATAACAACAATTTGTGAGAACAAAATATGGGCTTCTTATTGTTGCCACAAATGTAGAATTATATAATTCAAAGTTACAATATTTTAACCCACATGGTTGCCTTCATTATAGTAATCTACAAGACAAAGCTGCAAACTATCACCTAGAGTTGTCCTAGACAATGTATGGGCATTTCTTAATAGGTAATTTTATGTCACCCAAGAAGATTCTAGACACCTAAACTTAATACCTGGGGCTAATAGATCCTAACAATACATATACAGTTGACCAAATACATTTTTGACATTTATTTTGGAAGTTTTGTTCAGCCCAACTTTGGAAGGCCATAACTCTTGAATTGTTGTTCTGTTTGGCTATTATAACCACTTTTTGGAATCCTTAGCTTCTGTCCATAGGCTCAGATTGATGCAAGCACCCATCCATTGAGTTTTTAGGCCTCATCTAGTTATGTTTAGTTCTTCAACAGTGATTCTAAAGTTTTTCTACCAAAATTATACACAAAAAATCAGCAATAAATCAATGAATACTCATGATATGGTACTAAGCCTCAATTGGTAGGCTAATATATCCAAGATGAATATCCACCTTTGAAATTAGGAAATTTAAAGCTCTTATGATTGACTTACTAAGTAACAAGCCTCCAGAAACAACAACTCTACATTGAGACAACCCTTATTCAAAAAAAAAAAAAAAGGAAATATTTTTGGGTGATGCAAGATTTCTCTTACACCCAAGATGTTGCTAAATTAATACCAAAATGTTATAACGACACATAGAAGAGGAAAGGTACAAATAGAAGAACATAGATGCCTTATTTGATTACTTTATTACCTTTTTCCTACTAAGAAACAACGATCATTTAAATAAATTTAGGCAAACCATATATCATAATACATGAGAAGTGCATTAAGACATGAAAACATATAAAGACCACTATTAAAGAGGATCTAGTCAAGTGTATTACTTGCCTCTTATCGTAATCTATACCATTTAGGAAAGGTGGTCAACTTGAAAGAGGAGAAACATCAAGCACACTAAAAGGAAAAATAGCTAGCTCGGAATAAGAACTATGTTGAGAAAAGAGGTCACTATGTTTGATATTTGGAGTGAATAATAAATATTGAGAAGGTATTTGTGGTAAATCATGATCAAGATAAATAGTTTTATATAAATCATCAGAATCACTAACATGCATATCAATTTTAGTATCAATATTATCATCAAGAGTATCTTCTTCATCTAGCTTTATCATAATAGAATCAAAGATACAAATTCTATCACTATTCATATCTTCCATAGCCTCAAACATAGGATGGTGAAAGGAAAGTGATACAAGAGAAGTATGAGATGATGAATAATTTTGACAAACATGAGTGTGGGTGATGGGGTCTAATATTAGTATATAGTTTTTATAGTTATTTGTAGGTTTTTATCCTTCAGTTCAGAAGACTTTTAATCATATTTTTTGTATAAGCCTATAAACTACTATGCATTGCTATGGTATCTTAAGACATATTATGGTTTCATAATTATAATACTCTAGTAGAAATTATGGTTGAAAAATGAAATCATGTGTGTGAATATTGATAAATATGTTTCTTTCTTCCTTAAAGCTTTCATGGGGTATGTTCTTGCAACCATGTGTTGTGAGCAAGGATTAGTTTGTTTATACATTTAATGCTTTATATGGATTATTTAAATGGACATATGTTTCGAAATAAGGCATTTCTACTAACCTTTTGCATGATCAAGTCAAATGACATTAAAGAAGCACTATCAAGAGAGTATTGGAAGATTAATGTGGTAACCACATCTATGCAGTTCAGAAGAAGAAAGGTCAACATAACTATAAAGTGCTCGTGCACAAATCTATATTCATAGTGTGCTACATTTGTGGAAGACTTATTCAATAGGATGAATATGTCCTATGTTGATGAAATTCATTTAAGTTTTCTGCTAAATCTTTGTTGTTGAAGGAACCTAGATTTAGGAAGTTTATTTTCCTTAGTTTTTATAAATAAGCTATTGTTCATACTTCTCTAATTAGTTTAGAAGTTGATTGTAATTCAAAACATTATTCAATATATAGCTATGTTATTCCAATTTATAAGCTTATGATAGTTTCAATATCAATAAAATGATATTATTAAATTTCAATTCTTTATCTTAAGCATTTTTCCCTTTGATCATCCAAGGGGTCCCACTTGGTGAGTGAATTCAATTAGTAGAAATAATTTTCCATTCCTCTTAGAATAGTAAGTACTTTGTTGCTCCTGCATCCATCTAATGAAAAAACCATTGGTTGTTCCTGTAGCATAGGAAAAGAGAGTAGTATCCTATTTTTATTTTTATTTATGTGCAATAGATTAACTATTATATTTTGTACTTAGATTTATCATCCTAATTTCATAGTTTAGTAATGAAAATTGGGTTGATTTAGATCATATACTTTGCAAATACCATTTCAAGTATACTTACCCAATTGATACAATAAATGGGTCAATAGGTCATTTGATCACTATCTAAGGATTTATAATCCATAAGTAATAGGTGTAAAGCTCTAATTTCTAAACAGATTATTTGGGCAAGTATTTTTGGCACCATTATTGGGGATGGTGTTAATCTAAACCTTTCCTAAGGGACATTTTTCCTATTTTCCGTAAAGTAGAAGTTTTGTTTTCATCCATTTTGCATGCATAGAAGAAGAGACCATCTTGGGATATTCCTTCCTTCGAATGACCCCCTTTGAAATAGAAGAAATTATATAACCTAAGTGAGAGATCCCTACGTTGAAAATCAACCTTTGGAAGAAGACCAATTATTAGAAAACCCATTTTTTGATTAGCAAGAAGAATTACTTTCACCACCATCTTTTGAAGGATCATTCCACTTGAATGACAATTTTGCTGAACCATAAAATCATCATAATCATCTAGCTCTTGTAATATACAAGACAAGAAAAAATGTACTACCACCACCAAGGATAGCTTAGCTTACTTTTTGTTGGAAGGTTAATTGGGAAACTAAGATATTGAGAGGGGGTAATCAAGATCTATAAACAAAATTATCCTTCAAATTTTTTTTACTGCATTCTCTTCTCATATCTAATTTGTGTAGAACATAACTTGTAAATCAAATGTTGTAATAAGTAGATATAACTATCAATCACATCCATGAAATGCAAACACATGACACAAAATATTTGGTTACCTAGAAAGCCTCCAAGGTGAAGTTAAAACTAGGGTGGGGATGACACCCACAAATCTTCACTACTATAGTAACAAAGTTAACCTATTAGGGTTATAATTTTGATCACTTATGATGGTCTACCCTATGAGGGGTTTTTCCTGCTAAAGACATTTAAAACTATTAGGTCTTACCTTGTTAAAGGATATTACAATTACAATGAAGTAAGGACTCTATTAGGATATTTACAAAGGTCTATTAAAACCACTCTATTAAGAGATTTTCCCTAATTCAATCTATTAAAACTGACTCAGTACACGATCCTTTAGTTTGCACTTTAATTTCTGATTATAGATCTCCTCCTTTCAATCTCTAATATGATCTCCAACCTGATATAGCTTTCCTTAGTCCTTCACTGCTTCATTAGATTGCTAACCTCTAATCTTCATAAATTTCACATGCAACATCCAAAATTTAACTTCTTCACTGCCTTTGCATACTTTGCAATTCCTTCTACAATAGCTCACTCTACTCTCTATTATAAAAATAGGGTTTGTGTCTTCCTATTTAAATACTTCTATGGAGTCTTCTAGACACTTCCCTTTTTGCCTCTTCATCTAATTGGTTGTTCATTCCTCGTAGGGATCAATGATCCACATCAAAACACACAACAACCTCTCTAAAAAACTCTAGGATCTTTAAATGTCATGGCCATGTCAGCTTGAAATGGTTTACCTCAAATTTTGTATCATTCTAGACTTTTATGTTCTCTTTGTGTTACTCAACACTCACTATTTTTGATGCCCAATTATAAATATTCTTTATTTTATTACTCAACCTTAATTGTAGTTGATGCCTTTTGTATAACTCGACATCTATGAGCTTTTTTTTTTTCAACATTTACTAGGCTCGACTTGTTCTGAAAACACATGGTGACCAAAGACTTGCTTGGATTCTTTAGAGCTTGACATATACATGATTATTTACAAGTCTTTAGTAGAGTAGCTTGGTCATAGTGATGACTGACTGACTCTGCCTTATATATGACTAAGCATTTGACACTACTAGACAACAAGACTTAGAGAATCAACAATCTACCCTTTGACATTAGTCGTAAAAACACTTTTTCATGATTACATCTTTACAATTTACAAAGAATAAGAGTACTCTCACTAAGCCTATGACTCAGTTCTTATAGAACTTCAAAAAAAAATTCTTAACAATATAATAATAATACTTTATATGACTCAAAATGGTCTGATTGTAAATTTTTCATACCTTGTCTACTCTTTATCCTCTAAACTCATCATTCCCTCATGATCATCTATCCCCCTTAATTCTTTCATCAATGATCATCAATCCCCCTTGTTTTTGTTACTTACGTTTGCTACTTTTGCTGCTAGGGTTGTGAGGGTAGAATCAAACCATATTTATCAATGAATAGTTTGTAAATTTGATTGATCATAGAAAGTGCATGATCCCATGTGGCTCTTTTTTATTCCAAAACATGAACTTTTAAATCCAAATTCACTATTAAGTCAATTAAGTTGTTAGCAATAATTATGATCTCTTTGCACTAGAACCTTTGCTAAAATTAGCTCTCATTGCATAATCTCCAAATGAGGCATCAACATTGACTGTATAGAGATAAATTAGGCCCTCATTCTTCTATCTTCTATATTTATTTCAGCCAACCTCCCTTGTGCAAACAATAGTTTGTTATAGTGCATTGAGCTTGATTTTGTTGGCTAAGAGATAGATTCTCCTAATTGCTTCATTTTAGCCTGAATCCTTTGTATGTTTGCCTGAAATGCATTAGTAAACCTTGGCATGTCACAAAGTATGTTGTATAGGTATTGTAATTTCTTTACAAGTTCTTCTATATTATATACAAGGGTCTACAACTCAACTTTTCTAACTACAATGCTTTCTTCAATACTTTCTTTTCAAATTTCTTCAATACTTTCTTTTCAAATTTCTTTTCAGACCAGGGTATTAGTTTCTCATATACCTCAATATCTTTAGTGTTGAAATTTTCAACAATTTGCACCAACTGAGAGATAATGGGGGCTTTCTCATCAATGGTTTGAATATCAAAAGCATTAACAAATATGTCTTTGATGTCATGCAACACTTGTTTATATTGTTGTTCTCGCCTTGTCTCTTCTTGCTTCTTCTTCTTCGCTAATATATCCTATAAGGTGACAATTTTCTCAAAATTGAGATTGGCTAGATCCCATTTTGGCATATCAATTACTTCATCTAGACTAACAGTATTATCTAGAGAACTATACTTTATCTCTTTCCCTTTACTTTTCTTGGGAGTGTTGTTTCTCGACCCTGCAGAGTAAGAGTAGGTGATGGGATGTCACCACTTGATCTTTCTTGAACTTCAGTGCTTGGAACAACAATAAAATAAAATAAGATAGAAACTTCCACCATTATGTACATTAGTTATAACACCAATCTTGGCTTAGCTACATGTAATTATCATCCTATTATGTTTTTTGATAAACTAGTTTTAAGTATGCATTGGCATGAATCATAGTGGAATGATCAACCATGTAGGTGCAATCATGAGTCAATTAAACTTAGATATGATACAATCCTCAAAAATAAAAGGAGTGGAATTGTAATTTTTTTGCAGCAAATGAATCAATAAAAAAATTTAAGTTTTGATTTAGTGTATTCTATTGTAGTAGCATGCAAGAATAATTGGTTTCAATTTATGTTTTTGGTTTTATCTCCTCTTTTTTCTAACAAAGTAGTATCAAATAATTTATTTTTTGTAAAGTCGAATTAGGTTAATTAAAGAAGGAATCTGAAGCTACAATTAGAGAATTCTATCTGCAGACATGGAAACAATCAACACGGCCTCAAATACCAATATTTAATGATAAGAATTAAAATGTGTGGTCCGTAAAAATGAAAACTTTATTTAATTCTCAAGATATTTTGGATTTAGTTGAGAAGGGTTTTTTAGAACCAAAAAATCATGCAACCTACCAGGCATTATCACATACATAGAAATATTCATTTTAAGGATAAAGAGAAAAAGGATTCAAGGCCTTATTTTTCATTCAACAAGCAATGGATGAGTCACTAGTTTCAAGAGGTTCTAGAGCAACCAAATCTAAACAAGCATGAAACACCTTAGAAATTTCTTATCAAGGTACAATGAAGGTGAAGATAGCAAGGTTATAAATATAAAGGAGAAAGTTTTAAAATTTTAATATGAATGTATTAGATAAGATATATAATTTCTTTACTAAAGTAATGAAAATTGTTAATCAATTGAGGACCCAAGGGGAAGATATTTCTGATCAAAAAGTGGTTGAAAAGGTGCTTAGAAGTTTACTTAGTATGTTTAATTCAATTTTATCTTCCATTGAAGAATAATTTTTTTTATTGCAGTTGTCTCTAGATGAACCAATGGGTTCTTTGTTATCTCACAATTCTAGAGTAAACATAAATAATAATTCACCTTCTAAGAATCGTTTTAGAGCTCAAACTTTATCAAGAGGAGTAGGAAGATCAAACTTTAGAGGAAGAGGAAGAGGCAGAGCTACACAAGTGAATACAAATTAAGGAGCAAGTACAAACTAGCCTAATCAGAGTTTTAGTAATAGAGGACATGGTAGAAACCAAAAATCATCAAGGTTTGATAAATCCAAAATCTAGTGCTATTATTGTTAGAGGTATGGTCATTTGGCTAATGAAAATAGGAAGAAACAAACAGATCTCGAAAATCCTAGAGAAAATTATTCGGTGTGTCTAATAATAACTCAACTAGTTTATTTATAACATGCACAATGTGACACAAGAGATATCTAAGAATGAATAGTTCTTAGATAGTGGTTTTAGTAACCACATTACTGGAAATAGGGAATTATTTTCTAATTTAAACAATTCAGTAAAATCTGAAGTAAAATTGGGAAATGATAATATGGTGCCTATAATGGGGAAATCCATGTATTGGCTAAGAATGAAGAAAAGATGTTTATTCTTGATGTTTACTATGTTCCTACATTAACACATAATCTAATGAGTGTTGGTAAATTAGCTGAAAAGGGGTATAAAGTTATTTTTGAGGATAATGCATGTACAATCTTGGATGAAAATTCTAGTGACAATATGATTGCTAAAGTTTAAATGAGCAAGAACATGATGTATCTTTATTCAAATGCATTGTATTCAAGCTTCAAGGAAGAAGCCCTATATCAAACATGGTTATGGAATTTGAGGTATGGACATCTTCATTTTGATGGCTTGAGTTTATTGCATAAGAAGAACATGGTAAAATGTTTGCCACCTATTACAGTCACTGCTATTTCTTGTGAAAGTTGTATAATGGAAAAACAACATAGATAAAGCTTTCTAGTAGGAAGTTCAACTAGAGAAAGTGATCTTTTGGAGTTGGTTCATACTGACATATGTGGTCCTATGAAAACTCCATCTTTGGGAGGTAGTTTATATTTTTTGACATTAATTGATGATTTAAGCAAGCACATTAATGCAAGATTTCATTTCATTAGAGAAATGGTTAGAAATGGATAAATTTACCTTGATTATTATAGATCTAAAAACCATCTTGGTGATATTTGAATCGCCATGCCTAAAGAAAGCTTTGAATATCTAAGAGAGAATTTGGGAGTGATTGGAGGTGAAACAATTTAGGAGGAATGAAAGAAAACAAATAATTTCTTCATGCATCATTTGAACTAAGAGTAAATTGCAATTACATCCATCTAATAAATCAATTCAAACTTAGGAATTTTAGATTTATTAATCATCACATGAAATAAGGAAGAGTTCATGGACGTGTAGATGTTATCATTTAGGCCATTTTGTGTTTGCCAGAATTAAGGAGAATCAAACTCCACTTCAATTTCTATAAAATAATCTTTAAAATAAAATAAAAACTTTTTTCATTATGTACGTCAGTTATAAAAACAATCTTGGTTTAATTGCATGTAATTCTCATCTTTTTATCTTATTAATAAAATAGTTTTAAGTATGTGTTGGCATGAATGATCGGCCATGTAGGTGCAATCATGAATATGTTAGACTTAGATATGATGTAGTCCTCAACAATAAAATGAGTGGAATTGTAATTTTTTTTGCAACAAAAAAAATCAATAAAAATTTATGAGTTTTGATTCAGTGTATTCTACTGTAGCAGCATGTAAGAATAATTGGTTTTAATTTATATGTTTTTGGTTTTACCTCCTCTCTTTTCTAGCAATGAGGACAATGAGATTTCTACACTACATCACAAATCATTAAGGGTGGAGAATGTATAAGGATGGAGTAGTGCAGGGGAACTTAAAAACTTTCAGTAACCTATAGAACTCCAAAGACTGGTGGCTACCTCCAAGCTCTGCCAAAATACTTCCAAATTGTGTAGATTATTGTTCTCAAATCCTCCTTCATCTATATGGAAACTAAGGGTCCATTTGTTTCTTCTGGTTCTTACTTAGGATTCTATTATATTTAGGTTCTTTTAGTTTCTTTTTGGTACATTTATAGCTCTTTAATGTATTTAAGATTATAGCAGTTATAGGTCTTTATTCACTTATCTGTAATGTCCCATTTTTTTGGAGGAGTTAATTATAAAGTTATCAATTTAAAAAAAAAATATTACAAGGTAACTTTATAAAATAAATAAATAAATAAATCTTCTAGAGGTTGCTGGAAGAAGCGAAGAAAAATTAAAAAGGAGGCCGACCTATCAAGGAAAAAAGAATAAATAGGCATTGAGGGCTCATTGCCTGTCGTCAAGTTTTATTATTGAATTTTTGCTGATGTGCATTGTGGAGCCTAGGGTTTCTACAAGTAGTCACAATTGGCCATAGAGAATGAAAACTCTCAATTGGTATGCAATTTTGAGGGTGTGAAAGATCACCTGAATTATTGCAACTGTGGGAAGGATATTTTAGTCCTTTCACTTGTGCTTAATTGCTGGTTTGGAGTTTCCAGTGGAGTTGCACTTTCACCATATCATCTTCAACATTCAGTCTCCACCATTTGATCAATCCAGGTTCTTCATTTCAATCTGTAGTTGCAACAAGTTCTCAATTGTATACAGCCAGTTAGGGTTTCTCTGTAATGTGCTATGTCATAATGTTTTGGTGCTGAAATTTGCCATATCATTTGGTTTTCATTGAATGAATACATTGGCACTATTATTTCTTTTATTTCAACAATATATTTTACCAATGTATTAAATTTAGGGTTTTGTTTAGTGGCCTATTGGTATGGGTCATTATAGTGGTATCAGAGCAGTTTCCTTCCAGCCTGATAGGGTTACCCAACCACCATTTAATTTAGTTTACAAAAGAACCAACATAACTGAGAATATGGCTGAGAGACATTCTCAAAGCCCATCCAAAAGTGTGCGAGATGATGAGACTTTACAGCAACAAGAGAGGATTCTACAATCAATAGAGGCAAGTACACAGGTAATGATGGTTATGATGCAACATTTGATTGGGAAAAATAGGAGGGATAACCATAATAATGACCAGGATGACAGGAGCATAGCAGGATCACAACATAGGACATGGTCTGGAACAGCTGACAGACCCACATGTCTTACATTCAGAGAAGAAAATCCAGCACGCACACCTAATGCTATGGTAACAGATATTGTAGATGAACTCTGACAAGAAAGGAATGAGTGGGATTCATTACCAGAATATCTATAGGATGGATGGACATTTGACATGTACCTGAACTATAGAGCTGCCAGGTTGAAGCAAGTAGATAAACACAGTGAGTTGCAACAGGTCACCAACAAGTTGGTATTACCCACATTTGATGGCAGTGGAAAAATGACTACTCGTGCTTGGATTCATAAGGTGGATACTTTCCTATCTTTGAAGACGATGACAGAATTTGAAGCACTCAAGTATGCCACTTTACACTTAGATGGGGCAACACATGATTGGTGGACACATGGCATGATCACATTGCAACACAATCAGGTAACCACTTATCAGGAGTTTGTGGATAGATTGATAGAAAGGTTTGATAAAAAAAATCCCACAATTTATTTTTGGGAGTTAGCCCAGTTGAGACAGTTAGGAGGCTTAGAACAATTTATCAATGACTTCCAGAAGCTTGCAGTGATAGTGCCTGACATTTCAGAAAGTAGGCTAGTCATTTTATTCATAGAAGGATTAACTGAACCACTCAAGGGGTGGGTAAAGGCCTTTGATCCTCCTACATTATAGGAAGCCATGAAGAAAGCCCGTAGTATGGAACTTGCAGCTCCAGCAAACCGGTTTAGTTCAAAGAGTTCATCATTTAGAGATAACAAAGGGGAATTCAGCAAGGGTAAAGAGAAGGTTAGTGACTCAAAAGAAAAGCTAACCTCACCTTGGGATAAGGAAACACTTAATGACCTACGTAGGAAGAATCTATGCTTCTTTTGCAAAGGTCCCTATGAGTTTGGTCATGATTGTCCTATGAAGCCTAAGGGGAAGGCTAACCGGGTGATGTGGGCTTATTACAAAGGTTCAGATTCAAACATCTCAGAGCACCATGATGAGGATCCTGATGAGGCAGAGGGTGAACAAGAGGTAGATAGTGCTAAGAAAAAAGAGGCTCCAGAGATACATTTATAGGAGGCATGTCTGTCTAGTATTCAAAGAGAGGGATCTTTTAGATTTCAGGGAGTCTTGGTAGGACAAAAGATTATTACGTTGTTGGATACAGGTGCCACGCATAATTTCATTGATGCACGATTTGTGGAGAGGCATGGACTCATTACTGAGGAGTTCGAGGGACTGAGAGTTAAGGTAGCTAATGGATATACTCTTCGTTGTGATAGGATGGTGCAAAATCTACCTTTGTGCCTAAACAACTATGAGTTTAAGGCGGACTATCATGTGGTCAACATGGGTGACATGGACATAGTACTTGGGATGCAATGGCTACATTCTTTGAAGGAGTTTACCTTGAGATTGAAGGATATGGAGATACGATTCATGGTGGATGGAAGGACTCATGTGCTGAAGGCTATCCGTAATGGTGATGTCAGGACTATCTCATTTAGGTGGTTGAAGAGATTAGCCAAACATAATAATATAGAGTGGGTGACAATATGCACTTTGATGCCTACCTAGGAGGGGCAACATAAGATTGAATATCATCCAAATATTCAAAAATTTGAGAATCAAGTATGGGAAGGTATTCAATGAGATTCCACCAGGCAGGCCACCAGATAGAGGTATTGAGCACATTATCGAGTTGGAGGAAGGTGCTAAGCCTGTCATGATCACACCATACCGACACCCAAAATGACTCAAAGATGAGATCGAGAGGACCATCAACGAGTTGCTAGCAATGGGACACATCAGACCAAGCTATCACCAGATTAGAGTTCGAGAGCAGGATATTGAAAAAACTACTTTTAGATGTCATTATGGGCATTTCGAGTTTGTAGTCATGCCTTTTGGTTTGACTAATGCACCTGCCACTTTTCAGTCCACTATGAACAAGGTCTTCCACCATCAGTTGAGGAAATTTGTGCTAGTGTTCTTTGATGATATTTTGACCTATAGCAGGACATGGCAGGAACATTTAGAGCACTTGGAGACAATATTAAGCATTTTAAAGAGTGAGTTCTTGTATGCCAAGGAGTCTAAATGGGATTTGGGGATGATAGAATTGTTGTATCTTGGACACATCATTAGTGCGGAAGGAGTGTGAATGGATCCTGAAAAGATCTGTACTATTGTTGATTGGCCACCAACAGAGAACGTTACATAGTTAAGAGGGTTCCTTGGTCTATGTGGATTCTATCACAGGTTTGTTAGTGGCTACTCATGACATGCAACACCCATGCCAAATTTGTTGAAGAAAGGGGCATTTGTGTGGACTCGGGAGGCACATGAGTGTTTTATGTGATTCAAGGAAATAATGACTACATGCCCAGTATTAGCATTACCTAATTTCACAAATCCATTTGAGCTTCAATGTGATGCTTTTGGAGAGGGAGTTGGTGTTATACTCATGCAGGACAAGCATCCTATAGCTTATGAGAGTAGGAAACTCAGAGGGGCTGAGAGATCATTCAGCATATATGATAAGGAGATGTTGGCCATCATGTATGCCTTGGCCAAATTCATATAGTATCTTGTGGGCAACAAATTTTGTATTAAAACTAATCATAATAGTTTGAAGCACTTTTGGGGCAGTGGGACCTGAATGATTGTCAGCAGAAGTGGGTGAGTAAGTTATAGGCATATGATTTTGATATCACATATGTTAAGGGGACACAAAATATTGTTGCAGATGCTTTATCCCATAGGCCACACCTCACTTCTATGATTCAGATATCAGAGGATTGGCGACACTTGATTATAGCCGAATATGCCAAAGACACATGGGCCTCTGCTATAGTGGAGGGGACAAAGACACTAGATACACTCTCATAGATGATTTGATCATTTACAAGAACAGGATTTACTTAGTCCCAGGATCAAAAGTGAAGCAGTTGATTTTGAGAGCATTCCATAATTCACCTACAGTAGGCCATCTTGGGTATTTCAAGACTTGCGGGTTAGTACGGGAACGGTTCACTTGGAAGGGACTTAAGGCTGATGTTTTGCAGTATGTGTGTGAGTGTCATGTTTGCCAGCAGAACAAACAAGAGCACACTTATCCAGTAGGGCTCCTACAGCCACTTCCTATTCCTGACAAGAAGTGGGAGTGCATCTCTATGGATTTTATTAAGGGCTTGCCCAAGGCCCAGGGGCACGATTGTATCTATGTGGTGGTGGATAGGCTGACAAAATATGCTCACTTCTTCCCTATCGCTACTACATACTTAGCAACTCAGGTGGCAGAGGTCTTCTTCAAGGAGATTTTTAGATTACATGGTTTGCCTCGGAGCATTGTGAGTGACAAGGACAACTGCTTCATGAGTCACTTTTGGCAGGAGATATTTCGGTTGTGTGGCACTGAGCTTACACCTAGTACCAGTTATCACCCACACACTAATGGTCAAATAGAGATTGTAAACAAATGGGTGGAAGGGTATTTGAGGAATTATGTGGTAGATCAACAACGAGCTTGGGTTAGATGGATATATCTCTATGAGTATTGTTACAATACTACATATCATATGACTATACAAATGACACCCTTCATGGCACTTTACAGTTATGAGGCACCTAGTTTCTTAGATTTGTTGTTGGGAGATAGTTGAGTACCTTGTGTAGGTGAATTATTACAGGAAAGTAAGGATATAGTTGCTAATCTTAGAGACAACATTGCTAGAGCTTAGAACTAGCAAAAATAGTATGCAAACAAGAAGAGGACTGAGCATAGTTTTGAGGTAAATGATATGGTTTACCTCATGTTGCAGCCATATAAGTAGTCCACTCTCAAGAAGAGTGGTACAAAGAAACTCAAGCCACGCTATTATGGACCATTCAAGATCATCAAACGAGTTGGTGAGGTGGCTTATGAGTTGGAGCTTCCTGCAGATAGTAGAGTGCACAATGTGTTTCATGTATCATGCCTCAAAAAGGCGTTGGGTCAAAATGTGATGCCTTCTGCAGTATTACCTCCCTTGGATGATGAGGGGAAATTGATCTTAGTGCCAGAATCCATTCTGGATAGTAGAGAGAAGCAGCTTCGCAGGAGAGTAATCAGAAAGTATCTAGTTAAGTGGAAAGATTTACCTATTGAAGATGCTACTTGGGAGGGAGAAGTAATTTTGCAGCATCCAGCATTAAGATTGCTTGAGGCCAAGCAATTTTAGGAGGGGCAGACCTGTAATGTCCCATTTTTTTGGAGGAGTTAATTATAAAGTTATCAATTAAAAAAACATATATTACAAGGTAACTTTATAAATTAAATAAATAAAAAAATCTTCTAGAGGTTGCTGGAAGAAGCGAAGAAAAATTAAAAAGGAGGCCGACCTATCAAGGAAAAAAGAATAAATAGGCATTGAGGACTCATTGCCTATCATCAAGTTTTATTATTGAATTTTTGCTTATGTGCGTTGTGGAGCCTAGGGTTTCTGCAAGTAGTCACAATTGGCCATAGAGAACGAAAACTCTCAATTGGTACGCAATTTTGAGGGTGTGAAAGATCACCTGAATTATTGCAACTGTGGGAAGGATATTTCAGTCCTTTCGCTTGTGCTTAATTGTTGGTTTGGACTTTCTAGTAGAGTTGCACTTTCACCATATCATCTTCAGCATTCAGTCTCCACCATTTGATCAATCCAGGTTCTTCATTTCAATCTGTAGTTGCAACAAGTTCTCAATTGTATACAACCAGTTAGGGTTTCTCTGTAATGTGCTATGTCATAATGTTTTGGTGCTGAAATTTGCCATATCATTTGTAAAAACATTTGGTTTTCATTGAATGAATACATTGGCACTATTATTTCTTTTATTTCAACAATATATTTTAGCAGTGTATTAAATTTAGGGTTTTGTTTAGTGGCCTATTGGTACGGGTCATTACATTATCTTCTCCCTTTTGAAATGTAAGAAGATAATACCTTAATTGAATATGTTGAAGCTCAGTTCTATTTTAGCCCTTTAATGTAGCTACTTGCATTTTTTATATATCAATAAAGGACGCTATTCCCACAACAATAACACTCACCTTAAAAAAATAAAAAATAATTCCAAAATTTGTAAAATAAATTGTATTCTAATATTCAAATATATTTTACATATAATTTTATCTTATTACATTTCAATCTTGTAATCAAACTAAATTGAATGTAAAATGTTAAAAAAATAACTTAAATTTGATTATAACTAATATAAAGCATTATAAATATTTTTTTAAATATAAAATAGTTAAATAAAACAATACTACTCTAAAATCTCTTGTAAGACCCATTAAACATTTCTTAATAAATAACAATAATTATGAGACAAGCCCATTTCAAACATCTCTCCACCCTTTAAAATGAGTAATAATGTTGCCTACCAACTTTCACTTAAAATTTAGTATTTAGTGACCAATCTTATTTAAGATTCTATAAATATATTGAGGTCTTCATAAAGACAATTATCATAAATAATGAAATGACAAGTAATTATTTTGTCTACTCACTTGTAATTTAAATTATAAACATGTACAATAAAAATTGTTTATAAATTGAATCATCATTGCTAATTGTATCAAAAGCACGAAGAGACATTCCACTTAAAAAGCTTTCAATTTTGTGCGCTTGCTAAGGTGAAAAAACAATAAAATATATAATACTTAAAATAGTTTTGGATTCCCACAAAAAAATCATGGATGTGTATTCTTCTTAAAATGAATGTACTTTATCCTTCACTTGACCATGTCATTGGAATATTACTAATCTCGTAAAAGGTTGATATTAAATGACATATATAGTGAGACAAAATTACTCAAAGAATGATTTAGATGTGATTTTATTAAATCTATGAAATTGCAAAGTGCAAAGATAATGCACGATATAATATAATATTGTACTGTCACTTTTGATTAAAACTTAAGCCACTAATATTTTTTTTTAAAGCTGAGCTCATGATGAGAAAATTTATTAGCACGTCCTATTGTTATATAATCTAATAAAAATCCATTGGCTAAAGAGAAAGGAAAAAAAAGCCTGATCTACCGGACGGGATTAATATATCTTTCATGACTAAACTTGTAAATTGACCTTTTTGGTTTGCTAATGAAATCAACTGGTTTACAGACCTATTCTTATTTGTCTTCCAAGGAGATTATGATGTACTTCAAGTTTTAGTTTGATGGTTGGTTTTGTTGATTTTTTAATGGTAATTATTTGTTTGAAATTGTCTTTTAGGTGTTAGGATATATTATTAATGAAAGTGTCTTTTATGATATGACCTGACTTACTTGAATTTGTAATTGTATTTTATTAGAAGAATGTATAAATATAATAGTCTAAATGTAATTTAAGCTATAATTATTGAAAGTCTTTATTGGTAATGTTATAACAAGTGGATTATCATAAGTTTAAATTTAAGTCATCTCAAATTTGAGCTAAAATAAGACTATGTTCATCGAGATGAATATCAAAAGTTTTTTTCAATTTAATTATATTACAAGTTAAAAATTTATTATTAAAGATAATTCTATTGATCTACTCCTAGATCCTTATTATTTGATTCATATTTGAACTCTAATGACACCTTAAGTTGTGATAAATTGATGAAACATAATATTCCAACATCCCGTCTTCATTCTACAAAATTAAATAATATATGATATACATTATGCATAAACCTTTTATTGAAATTTCAATTGTCGTGGTAGATCTATCATCTAAGCTCCCAACTTCATTGGACAACATTATGGATCAACACCCTTGCCCTCAAAAAGGTATAATGTTGAACTCTCAGATTATGGATCTCATATGAGCTATTAAACACTAATCCTCACATGTATATCTCATAACCTCAATGAGATATACTTTACCCTACCCAAAAACACCTAAAACTATTGAGCATCTATCTTATGTTATGTCCTTCCTTGTCTTCAAAGTGTCAACCTCTTAAAAATAGAACAAATGCCTCACCCTCAATGAAGCGATCAATATCTAGTGATTCTTTTGCAAACTTCATTTAACAACTTTTTCTCTTAACAAATGTTTCTCTTCTTATGGGAAAGTAAACTCGTCTACCACCATTTAGATTGAAAGACTTCAATACTATTATAAAAATAAACATTCTACTAGAGGGAAAATAAAACACAAGCAAACACAGAGAAATGAAAGATTCACACTTTATAATTCACTTTTAAAGAATAAAAATACATAAACTCATCTAATTCTAACAA
This sequence comes from Cupressus sempervirens, assembly GCA_028749045.1. Lineage (NCBI taxonomy): Eukaryota > Viridiplantae > Streptophyta > Pinopsida > Cupressales > Cupressaceae > Cupressus > Cupressus sempervirens. Next base: position 352,638,176 of record CM053787.1, on the reverse strand, counting down.
GATCCTACAACATTGAATATTCTTAATAACTGATTAGAATTATTTAATTTAAATTAAATTCTAATGATACTGAAAGTTCTATCAAATTCTTAAAACTTTTTAGATTCTAATAAGACCAGCATGTTAGAATTAAATCTCTATTCTTATATATAATAAATTAATAACCTTTTTCAATCTCTTGAATAATAAAATCATAAAAATCCAATTCTATTATAATTAAGCTCACCTTATCCAACTTCCAATAACACTAATTGACTATAATAGTACTTTGATTCAATAAAAAATAACAAAATGAAAAACAACTCTAAATATTTATTCTCGTAATGAAAATCTACATTAATCCATCAAAATCAAAATATATAAACCTATTATATTGAAATTAACTTCCCCCAATTACACCCATAAATTCTATTGACAAAATTTGACCAAATCATACCTCAAAATAAGCTAATGAACTTTAAAAAAATGCTTGTAATAGACATTTGATTACTTTTCTTTTGCTATTTATCCAAAAAACAAATCTATAGGAAAATGTCGGTTGTAAAGACATTAAAAAATAGGGCCCCACAGGCCCAAATTATTTAAAGGGTGAGCTTCGCATCGATTGTACGTGCATGATGTCTTTCGCAGGGCGATCAGCTGGCACCTTCCAAAAGAAAACCTTATTTTATTGATGCATATGCAGAGCATCTAGCCAACGCATTGACTTTGTTTACACGCATTTCATCAGATCCTATTTAGCCACAATTTCCTCTCAATCATCCCTCCATCTGCAAATTTTCATGTAAGCTGTAATCTTTATCGATCCTCTTTGAAAGATTTCAAGTTCTTGCTTTGAGCTGGAAGAAATTGCAATCTGATCATCAGATTTTGAGCTACAGCAAGTGATATTTATGTTTGATCAACGGATTTTGAGTTGCAGCAAGTGATATTTATGTATTTTGTGATCTGAAACTTCTTTTTTCTAGAATTCCATCGATTATTATGCTAAAAAATCTTTCTCAGTAAATAAACTTTAGTGTAGCAAGCTCTGGATAATCCCGCAGGCATTATTCCTTAGTAAAACCTTAAAGAAAAACCTGTCATTATGTAAATTCGGCCCTGCTTTGTTTTAGCCCTCTGAGAAAAAATCCAAAAAAAAAAAGAAAAGAAATCTTGTTCAGTTGATAAGTTTTAGAGTAGTAAGCTCTGGATAATCCCGTAGACATTATTCCTTAGGAAAACCTTAAGAAAAGCCTATCATTATGTAAATTCGGTCCTTCTTCGTTTTTGCCCTCTGAAAAAAATCCAAAAAAAAAAAACTTCAAGAAAATTTAAAATCTACCATGTAGAATCAGCCTTTAGAATCTCTCAGTTTTTGTTTTAAGTTTTTATACTATAGAAACCCTTAAAAAGGAAAAAACTGTTTAGCTTAAGGAGAATTTGATGACGGACTCTGAGATTGGGACTCCAGTTCAATCTGCGCCCCCGACCCCTGGAACTCCCGGGGCTCCTTTCTTGAGCTTGAGGGTGAACGGAGAGAGTCGGCAAGGGAAATTATCAGGCCTTAATCCGTGCGAGTGCTTTGCTTTGGAGTCATGGCGCAAAGACGCATTTCCTGTTATCTCTGTTTCGCTCTGGCAAAAGGTACATTATTTATTCTCGCCTAATCTTGCAGAATTTTGTTTCAATTGAAAGCAGAGTAGGGGCAAATATCACACGAAAACTTGATATATGTTAATTCAGTCTCAATTTATCAGCAATTTACAATCTGATGCCAAATAACAACATCTTTAGATCATTTTGTGACGTAGAGTTCTTAATTGTAATCCATTTTCCATTCTACGGCGTGAAGCTAAATAAGTTCGCTTTTAAATCTTTTAGTGATGGAAATTTCTCTTGTTTGATTGAAAGTTGAGCAAAAGTAAATTGGAACAGTTTTTCAATTGCAATTTTGACAATGTGCACATTTTTAGATCCTTTTTTGATTCAAATTTCTTTTGTTTATTTAAATGATTGACCAAAAGTAAATTGGAACAGTTTTTGAATTGCAGTGTTGTCATACGAGAACATTTTTCGATGCAAATTTCTATGCTTTGTTCTAAAGATTGAGCAAAAGTAAATTGTAACAATTTTTCATTTGTAATGTAGTTAAATGAGCTCTTTTCTGGATCCTTTGTGATGCAAATTTCTCTAATTTGCTCAAAAGACTGATCAATTGTAGATTGTAACAGTTTTTGACTCGCAATGTTGTGAAATGATCACATTTTTATTTATTGTTTTGTGATACAAATTTCTAATGCTTATCGAAAAGATTCGAGTAAAAGAAAATTGGAACAGTTTCTGAATTGCAATTTGTGACGTAATGAAGGTGGGAGCAGAATTCATCGGGACATTCATGCTCATATTTGCTGCCACAGCCGCGCCCATTATTAATGAAAAGAATGGAGGAAATGAAACCCTGCTGGGTCTGGCTTTGTCATCTGGTCTGGCTGTGATGATCATTATACTCTCAACTGGACACATCTCTGGAGCGCATCTCAATCCTTCCCTCACCATTTCCTTCGCTGTTCTCCGCCATTTTCCCTGGGTTCAGGTTCCGCCCCTAACCTAACCATTAACAATTTCTTCGTACTTTATTTTTTCTATGTGAATTCTTTCCTCTCTTGCCTAGTTTTCTAGTTCTCACGCATATAATGGCTACCAGTAACAAAATTCTTCATACTTCCATTCTTTTCAGTGAATACTTTCCTGTCCAGTCTAGTTTTCTAGCTTTCACAGATTCAATGGCCATAGCTTATCTGATTTGGACAAATTCAATGCTCAATGATTCGTAACTTGCCTAAATTTGATGGACATACGTATAGTCAAATTTCTGCATTCTTTCTGTAAAATATCAAATATTTAGTAAAGACTTACTTGGATTCATGCATTTTTTCTGTAAAATACAAAAGACTGTACTTGGGTAGACCGTCAAAATATGTTTTCAACTTTACTTACAATAAGAGAGCCGTCACAGACAGGTATATTGACCGTCAAAATTAGGGCCCTTATAATTATTTTATTTACTTACATGTTAGCCGCATCCCTAGGGTTTTTTAGGAGTGAATTGGCGTGATTTCACTCTACCTCTTTAATAGTAAGTCAAACCCATGATTTAATAGTTATACACTAAAGTGGCTCCCATTTCCAAACGCATAAGGTGCAGATTCATTCCATAGAGCTTGGAGTACATTAACACCGTCCATGGCATTCAAGCCACTTTTCTACCTAATAGTACCCAAGTCGGTTGTCTACTCCCCACAAGCTCATAAAGTTCTTTTTGTTGACGGCGAAAGAATGTGTGCTTTATTAGTGCGGGACCATACATCTATTCAAAACCAGTTCTTTTGTAAAGTAAATTTCATATTTCCTCTTCATGCTTCAATTTGAGATCACTCACAATGTGGCCACCATATTATCTTTTAAACATTTGTACTTTATAAAAGTGCATAAAAGTAAGCTTGTTAACTGTTCAAAGCGGGGAGAATATGTAGCCAATGATACGTCCTTGAAGGTCTAATATTCTAGGGAGGGAGGGGATGCCATCTCTTACTTGTTAGGGTCTACTTCCCTCACTAAAGGCTAGCTTATGTATGGATTTGACCACTCAAATCTTTCATGCCGTGTTGGAAGCAAATTATGCCTAGTGGATGGGACCCTCCACTACTATTTTCTTTGTGGCATTGACTACTAAATAGTTTTCAAGGTGTAGGGTATAAATTTATACGTCCTTGACTTATATCTACCTTATTTTTATAATATGTTTTATTAATTTATTTGTTTAGATAGATTATTGTTGGAAAGAATGAAAACGAATTGTATTGAGAATAGTAAAATAAATGAATAGTTTAATCAAAATTAAGATTGAGAGAAATGATATTTAAATTGATTTTGATGATCAATATATGGGTGTCTATTAATATTTAAAATTTGGCTAGGATTAAATCTCCAAGTTCAAAATTAACTATTTTTTTAAAGAAATGGGTAATTCTTCTATAGAAATCACATTTCTCTTCTTCTTCATCGATATATTGACAACTTAATATTAATAAGTTAGTGAAAGGGAATATTTAGGCCATACACTATCATTGATTATATTAATTTCGAGGAACCATTGCTTAGTCTAACCCATTCACTATAATTGATTATATTTTACCTCTGAATCTAGGGATGGATGGTAAAGTGTGTTTTTGACAAATTGAATGTACATTTGTCTTCATTACAAAGCATTTTAAATTTTTTTATCATATGTACATGAACTTTCATAGACATAACTACAACTATGTTGTTTCACTACCATATTTACAATGTCATTTTTCTCTTCAAAACATTTTATGATTCTTATCTATCCATATACTTATGACTAGGTAAATATTCTCTTCTAAAAAAAGTGTAGCTTACAAGTTCATACTTCTATTCCCAAAGAAAAAATTTCAATGTGATAAAAGTTTGCCAATGTATGCATAATTAAACTAATTGGCATCTATAAAATAAAATAAATACATTTAGGCCCATTCTTTCCTCTTTACTATAGCATAAAGTTGCTAAAGGGACCTTGGAAACCCTATGTAAGTAATTTTATGTTAATATTTTATTTGATCTAACCAACCATATAAAAGAGTTGCACTTAGGGGTGCATGTCTATTCCAAGTCTACTTTCTAGGCCACTTTTCCAAATGAGAGATATATTTCTTAAATAAAATAAAGTATCAAAATTTGAGGGAATGAGCTCCTTCAGAATTTCTTGACCAAATCAATGAAATTATTGAAAGATCATCCAAACATTGTTTAGGAAAATATTATTTGATCCCTCGTACCAGGCACAAGAAAAATACTCGTTTATCTTCTACATAACGATCCACAATTTACGAATTCTTTCGAATAGTCCATAACATTAATACCCTAGTGCCCTCAAATGGTCCTTAGATCCTAGATCATTGAAGTAAGAAAGAGTATAATGGTCTAATATGTCCCACAAAATAACACATGCTTTATAGCCCCTAGGTTCTAACATATATGATTACTTATCATATCTTTATCTGATTGGCTAAGAAAATTCGAACTAGAAAACCCTTTACAACATTGAGGAATCTACAAAAAAAGACGAACATTTTTTGAAGATGGGTTGTATATTCTTATAGGTTCACACCATGAAAGATGATATTTAACATCCCCATACCATTTTAGCTCATAAAGTTGTATTATTTTCCATTTCCTCCATCCTTATTCTAACACGCTTTTTCCTTTTTTACTAGGAAAAAAATCACTCATATATACTTCCTACCATGAAGAAGGAATCTACAAATTTTATTTTTGTATTTAGCACTTGAAACTAATGTTCATAATTGAGAAACATTAAAATTAGGCTAAAGCATTAAAATGTAAATTAAGACTAACCTACCTCCCAAGATCAACCATTAACAAATTTATTGCTCATTCTAACCAATAGATCCTTTTATATAGAATCGATCTTTGATTTAATATAGATTTTAATGTTATACCAAGATAAATTTAGTTGGAAGTATTGTCTCTTGGAAAAATGAAGGCCACTTATTAAGAAAAGAAAACCATTGACTTAATAGTAATGGTCTAGCCTAACCTAAAACTACTCTATATGCAAAACTAACAACTTAGTGAATTTCTCTTAATTTAGCATGGAACAAAAATGGATTTTGAAATAGGGGACTCAAATCATGATTTAAGTAATCAACACACAAATAATATGTGACAACATGTGTTTGTGACCTGGCTATCTAACTTCATTACAAGAAAAAATTAACCAACTATAAGATAAATATCAACTAGTTAAACCCTAAAACTACCAACTTCTCATTAATAAGAACTAGTTCTTTATTATTCCTCTTACAATGAAATAAGTACTACTTATATATCTTGCACTATTATTATTTGTTATAGATTGAATCCTACTCCACACTTAGTGTCTAGTAATGCCTTAGGAATATTTCTCCCAGTATATTATGCCCCTAACGTATATTCTAATTCATATATATGACAATGAATTATACATACCCAAAACAACATTCAAGTTGGCCCTCTGCATGATCCTCAAAGATGTATATGTATTTAATCATCTATTAAATAATTTAATTACAATGGTAGAGTACTTTACAAGTAGAATGCTTAGTGAATCCAAGAAGAAAAGGGAAAGTGGGAGTTAGCTCTATTATAGATAATGAAAGATGCATTGTCATAATAAAGCATAATAGCACTATGAGTGAGTATGGTAAGGAAAGGGATTCAAAATGTTTCCATGGTAATAATATAGAATAGGAGGGTATGAATCAAATAGAACAAGCTTTGAAATTCCAAAATATAACAAAAATAGAATAATTAAGAACAAGGAAAGGTGGATCCAAATCTAATAAATCTAAATTGAAAGGGTATATGATTAAGAAAGAAATTGAATATTAACCCTAATATAGATAGAAGGGTAAATCCTAAGAACAAAGTCTTAAGGGGTGTAGGAATTTCAAGTTCGTCAAAATGAAAAAGAATAATATATCTTTTTAAGAAATTAGTTTCTATGAATGTGAGAAGCAATACAATCCACTTACCCAATTCAAAGCTATGATAAAAATGAGGCATAATTTATAAATGAGGAATTTAAAGATGGAAGTACATTGGTAAATTTAAAGGCATTGATAAATAGTTTTTGTTGTTTTTATCATGATCTTTGAATTGTAACTCAAAATAGTTTAAAATTTGAAGAGCAATGAAATTTAAATTGGTCTATTCTTAAAATAAAACACAAATAGTAATAAGACAAGATATGAAATTGGAAACAATAATTACCTTTTTATTACAAAGATTATATAATAAAAATATATTTTTCAATAGTAAAAACATTATTAACTAGGGGAAGATAGCTTGGAGTGGCTATAACTTTGCATATTCAACAGTGGTACCAAACAGTGTCAAAATTATTGGGAATTTTTGTTGTTGTTCTCGTATGCAACTTAATTGCTTAAATATAAGGTTTCATCCTCTCGCCAATAACATTCCACTCTGTAGAAGCTGTTACGTGTGTGTAGGTCAAAAAGTGGCAAAAAAAAGGTGTCACTGAATAATAGACACTAGGGACCCCAATAATGGTTCAACTTATACCTAGTAATAAGTAATGACTTCTACATAGTGAATTGTTATTGGTGAGAAGCTAAAATCTTAGCTTTAAGCATCTAAGTCACATATGAGAACAATAAAAACAATCAGATGATTTTGATATCATTCAGTATCTCAATTGAAAAAGCAAAGTTAGCTATAGTCGAGTATCTTCCCCTATGCAATATTGAACATATACTGTGTGTTTAATGATATTTTTTGGATTAATTTTATGTATGTATTGTTATGCAGGGTTATTTATTATTGGAAAGTCATTATAGTGAAAAGTGAACTATTATTAGACCTCGATTTACTATTAGATATCTTCCCCTATATCACATACAATATAAAATATATTCAAATGTGGTTAAATTTTTAAAAATAACAATCACAATTTTAAGTTTTTTTTAATAATAGAAGTGAAATTTATAAACATCTAATTATATATAAACTAGATACATTTTTAGTTAACTTTTAAATATATAAAACGTATATTATTATTAAAATTAAATTTGATTGATGATATGATTATATTTAAATATTGTTCAGGGAATTGTGGTAAATGTTTTAATAAACCAACAAAGAGTTCATTTATAATTTTTAGAGACAAAATATGTCTTTATGCTTAAAAAAGAAAAGAACCGTCAAATTTAAGCGCATTTCTTCGTTAACAAAACGAAAATCCATTTACAGTACACTTTCCTAACTCCCAAGTCCCGACACCCATCTACAGTAGTCTGATTCTATCTTGTCGAACTGACCCACCACGTTCTTTTTAAGAGATAAAAAATAATATGATTTTTTATTCAGATATTTAAAGTAAGTGATTTGATTGATTATTTTATTGCTTAAAATAGAAGAGTGAGAAGCGTGATTCGGTTGATTCCTTTCCTTGGCCCATAGAGCATTCAAAGTCAACATCATTAAATTGGTAGTTTTTGTCACACTGTCAACCTTAACCGGCTGTTTACTCATCACTTATTACAATTAATATGCCCATTCTTGTCCTTTACCATATGCTCATGGAACCTCCACCTTATGTTCCTTGGCTACATATTTGGCACTTTTTGTCCCCTTTATAAAGAGATAGAACCTTGTAAGATATATAAGATACGTTAATAATGTATGTTTGTAGTATTTATTATGTTTAGATGAAGTTTATATCGATAAGTTTTAGGTACTCTATTTTTGTAATGTTATAATTCAAATTATACAATTTATTATCGATTTTTTTACTTAATTTATTATTGTATTTGTTTATGTTTTAATCTATATTATTATAGATTATTAATTTATTTATTATCAAAGAAATTATACATATTTTTTTTTAAAAAAAAATTTAATTTTTTTTTAAAATTTATAATTGTCAAAAGTTCTAATATTTTATTGATTCTTTCTATTATCTCTTCACCTTAACATTCTTATTTATTAAAAATCAATTCAATATTTGTTAGAGCTTCAACTATATTATAATCCTTTATTTTTATTAGTGTTGTCTTTTTCTTTTCTTTATATCTTTAAAGATATATATCTATTCTTTGTAGTTGCATGTCATACACACATACTCATGTGTGAACATTTATTAACTAGATTTTTCATATTTCTCTCTTGATTTTTTCTTAATTTTATAAGTCTATAATATTAATGTTCTTACATGAATTTTAATGCTTTTGTTTGTTGTTTTTATATAGATACACATACTTTCTCTTCACGTGGATTGCTTTATTTTATCATTATTACACATATCATTTAGTTTTTCTTATAAATTTTAATCATTAAGATTTCTATATTTACATTTTTTAATATACTTTAAATCCTCTTTATCAAAGCTTCTATTTTTTTTTTTAAAATTACATTCACTTTTGTTCAATTTATTGTGTTATTTCCATGTTTTACTTTTATAATTACTCTATTATTAATTCATTTGGCTCTATTCTCTACTCTTTTTGATATATTTTAAAGTCATAAAAATTGGAAATTGGTTGACCAAGTTCTTTTTCTCTTGTCTCTCTCATCTTGCATGGTTCTTTATGGTTTACTTGTCTATAATTCATCTTACAAAATAAAATAATAAAAAGCTTATACTAAAGTTGGTCCAAATAGTACCACAATTAAAACAACATATCCTCCCTCACAATTTCCTCCAAAGCTGGAACATAATCCTATGAGAGTCGTTCACTTGTCAACCATCTAGTCTCTTAGAAATCTACTTAGTCAAACAATCAACAACTCTATTCCATTCACATGAATATAATGAAGTCTGATGTACTGCCCACCAAAGATAATATAATTTGATTCAAAAATCAAATAAAAAAAATCCAAAATATATTTAATATAATCAAAGCACAATTTTTTCATAACCCATGATAATTTGTACAGATGGCTTAAACATCACACACTAAGCTTCATTCCAAAACCAAAAGTGTTAAATAACCAAAGTTGATTTATTTTTTCCAAGCTTAATTTTCTCCTTAATGTGTGATGTGTTTAAGGGTGGCCTAATTTGTAGAGAGTGAAACGACTTTTCATTAGATTTCAAATCTTTTCTTTTATACATATTTATCCTCACCATAGAACATAAAAATGATCCAAATTTTGATTGGACATTGTTTACACAACTTTTATATATATATATATATATATATATATTCTAAGTTGAATCTAACCATGTAACTCTGCAATACACAGGTGCCCTTATACATAACGGCCCAAGTGGTTGCATCAATTTGTGCATCATTTGCACTGAAGGGAATATTCCATCCATTCATGCACGGCGGCGTGACGGTTCCATCGGGATCTTATGGCCAGGCCTTCGCGCTGGAGTTCATAATCTCCTTCAATCTCATGTTCGTCGTCACAGCAGTCGCAACTGACACACGTGCAGTTAAATCCTTTAACTTTGACTATTTAATGCTTTTAGTCTAAAAATCAAACCTTAATATATGATATAACTTTTCTTTATATTTCCCTCCTCATTATCAGTACACACTTCAATAAAGATTCATCCTAATCACGGTGCAACAATAACAATAATGATAATACATAGGTGGGTGAGCTGGCAGGCATCGCAGTGGGTGCAACCGTCACACTCAACATACTGATTGCAGGGTAAGTGAACAAAACAACGAGTCACAATTAGCTGGTTTGGAAGCTGAAATAATTGAGTTGAATAGAATTGAATAAGTTTTGTTCTTGTATCGAATATAATAGATACCGTTGTTGTATGTGTGTGTAGTACAAACAGTGGGGCATCGATGAACCTAGTGAGGACATTGGGGCCGGCAATAGCAGCGAATAATTTCAAAGCGATATGGGTGTATGTGACCGCGCCTATCACGGGAGCACTGGTGGGTGCGCTTTGTTATACTCTCGTTCGTATTGAAGGTGATGGCCCTCGACCTGTTGCCAGTTTCAGGAGATCCCAATCAAGCATTTGATTATCAACCTACTTCTACTTTATTAGTATCACATAATTCTATCCTGTGCTTTGTTTGGAATGAAGCATAAACTTTGAATTTATCTATTTATATATTTGTGCCGATATGTTATGTGAAGAAAAATATTATATATATTGTGAGAGTGATATATTATATTTATATTCTCCAAAACATATTATGTAAGTATGATGCTTGTGAGGGAATGCTCTCCCAAGTGCGTTATACTTTGTGTTTGTGTGAGTTAAACTCAAAAAATTTAAAAATAATAATAAAGACTTACAGTATTATAGTAAATCGCGTCTTCTGTGGTAATTTGAATTTGAAGGCTGAGAGTGCTGGTATGTTTGTTTTTATTTTTAATTAAAATTCTCATTGAGTGATATCAGATTGACACAATTCAAGCCAAAAACAAGAATTCATTAAAATTCTCATATTTAGTTTCAGTATAAAGAATTGACTGATTATTGATTATTTATTATTGATTGTATGTAAATGTATGCAACTGTTATGTTAGTTTCTATTGTTCAGTGATTGAAATTTTTCATAGAATATTTTAATATAATGATTGAAGTTGATTGGTTATTTATTATAGAGGTTATGTAAATGAATGGTATTCGTTTGGGTTTCTATTATTTAATGATTCAGATTTGAAGATTTAGTTTCAGTATAAGTACTAAAGTTGCTTATACTAAAGTTGTTTGATTGTTTATTATTGAATGTATGGGAATGGATAAGATTGTTGTTCCAGTTCTTATTTTTTATTGATTGAAATTCTTATTATTTGATTATTTATTATGATTGTAAGTTAATGAACAAGATTGTTATGTTAGTTTCTATTTTTTAGTGATAGAATTTTACATTTTTTGTTCAAGCTGGTTGATTATTTATTATTGATCGCTATGTGAATGAGTGAGATTGTCATGTTACTTTCTATTTTTCTATGATTGAAATTCTTATTAAGTTTTGATATAAGAGCTAATATTGATTGATTATTTATGTTTGATTCTATGTCAATGTATAGGATTGTTATGTTAGTTTCAATCTTTAAGTGATTGAATTTCTCATATTTACTTTCAATACAACCACTATAGCAACCACTAAAGTTGATAGATTATTAATTATTGATTTTATGTGAATAAATGAATGAGATTGTTATGTTAGTTTCTATCTTTTAGTGATTGAAATTCTCATTGGTAGATTATTTATTATTGATTGTAAGTGAATGAGCAAGATTGCTATGCTAGTTTCTATCTTTTAGCAATTGAATTTCTCAAATTTGTTTCCATATAAGAATGAAGTTGGTTGATTATTTATTATTGATTCTTATGTGAATGAATGAGATTGTTATGCAAATTTCTATTTTTTAGTGATTGAGATTCTCATACTTAGTCTCAATACAAGGATTGAAGTTGGCCAATTAATTATTATATTAATTTTTATCTTTTAGTGATTGAAATTCTCATATTTAATTTTAATATAAAAAATAATGTTGATTGATGATTTATTGTTGGTTGTATGTCAATAGATAAGATTGTTATTTGAGTATCTCTTTTAATAGTCTAAACTCCTATTTGTTCTCAATAATTTTTTTTTGTCTTTTGGAGATCTTTTCTTTTACACTTCTTTTTTGTCCTTCTAATCATTTTTTTAATATTATATATCTTATTTAAATTTATTTATGATCTTGTTCACTATTTTTTCTTATGATTAATAGTCAAACAACTTTAAATCTAAAAGCTAATAAATATATAAATATTGATTGTCCAATACTCATCTTCATTAATTTTAAAAAATAATTTTTAACATTTATAAATTAAAAAATAAAAATAAAATTACTACTTTTTTCTTGTGAAAGAATGAGATGGTTAGTAGAATAAATAACCTTTTTTTCCCAAAACAATAGACTATAAATTTAAAAATTATTTTAATAAATAGAAACTAAGAATGGCAATTTTCCCTTTTATTACCCTACTCTTTTTTGTTGTATGTAATGCTAAGAATTTTTTTTTAAAATGTTTAATTTTTAAAAATTTATATTATGCTTTATTCTTTCAATTCAAATTGTTTTTTTTAATATGTTTGTAATCTTATTCACTTATGAACAACATATCACATTTCAATCTAAAAATTTATAAACAACTTAAAGGATTATGAAATGCTAATGTTTAACAATCAATTTATCAATACTATTTATTATTATAAAATAATAAGTTGTTTTATCTTTAAAATAAACCAATCTTTATGTACATATTATATAAAATAGGCCTAAAGATATCCTTGTTGAGGCATCTATTGTATCTTGTAATTTGATGAAAATAGACACTTGGAGAAGGATATCTCTTGACATATTTTATATATAATAGATATTTATATGCTAGTAGTAGTCACATCACAACATGGAAGACATTATATGAATTTTATATGCAATTACATCAAGGATAGGGTTAGGGTTAGTATTAAGGTTAAGGTTAGCATTATGACTAGGGGCAATGATCTAATTAGGGTTAGAGTTTAGGTTTATGATTATAGTTATAATTATAGTTTTGATTCAATGTTAGGATCAGTTTATGGTTAGGGATAGAATGTGGTGTAATGGTCAAGATTGTGTATATAATTCATATCAAAGTTCAAGATTAGTATTAGCATTTATTTTATTATAATAATGCTTATGATATATTTTAGGATAGCATTAATGTTATTCAAATAATGGTTAGGCTTAGGATTTATACAATGATTAGGATTTATGATGTAGGGTTTAGAGTTAGAATTAGTATCATAGCTTGTGTTTTGTTTAGGGTTAGGATTAGGGCCAGGGATTAGGGTTAGCATTAGGGTCAAGATTAGAGTATGATTATGACCATCATTAGCAATAGGATGTATAATTTAGAGTTAGGATTAGTATCATGCTTAAAATTATAGTTAGGTTTAGTGTGAAGGATTAGTAGTTAGGGTAGAATTGGAGTTTACATAATGTTAGGGGAATGATTAAGGGTGGCATTTAGGGTTACTTAATATTTAGGGTTACAATATGATTAAGTTCAAATTTAGTATTAGCATCAATACTATTCAAATAATAGTAGGGTTTAGGGGTTATACTATGGTTAAGATTGCACTTACAATAGGATTTGGGTTAGATACACATAATCTAGTGTTTCATATATTTGTGAAATGCCTTTTTATAACTAATATTTCACATATATTTGTGAGATTTATTCAAAGAATTCTTTTAGTGCCACATATTTTACAAAGCCATGCATTGTAAAAAGATATATCAGAATAAAATATTTTGCATATAGTTAAAATATACTACCATACATCACTTTGGTATTTTAAAATAACTCTTTTTTCTCTCTTGTTCATCAAACTTACATAAGTGAAAGAGAAAATATATGTTTCACTACAACCATTTTAAATTACTTAGAAATATTATAGGTAAAATAAGAACTAACTATATGCAAAACACTTCACAAAGCATTCTTTAATGATGAGTTGGGTACTTTTATTTTCATAATGAGCACAATATACTTCTTTCATCATTGATTGAAAAGCAACTGGTTTTAAAGATGTCTTGAGAACTACTTTTGCAACATTTTCCATTTATAATATTTCAAGTTTTCAACATGGTCAATCATTAACATTGTGTGCTCAATAACTTTGATGGTTTTTTATTAAAGAATCTAAAACTAATCCTACAAATTCATTCACACAATTTCAAAAGCATCATTTGACTTTACATAAGTAGTTGGGCTTGCAACAATGATTTTTGACTCAATCTTTGAATCATCCACAACTTGTATTCTATGCTAGAAATAAAAAAATGGAAAAATATTAGTATTTATAAATTACGAGAATAAAAATATCCATAATTTATGATTAAAAAAAGTTAAAATGAATAATCTTTTCTATTACATACTATGAAAATAATAACTAAGACATTTAGAATAAGATATTAGCTAGCTTACTATAATGAAATCTCACCAAAATCATGTAAAATATCCTGGCAGGGTGGACCCACAATAATGGGTTACATATTTTTGCCTAAGCTGACATTGAACTGTGAATTTTCAAGAGAATTTTCACTTTCAAATGCAAATTTCCTTTTGATGCGTAGGATTTTGAAGAGGAAGTTAATTAGTCTTTTAGGATTTTCTATCTAGATTCTAAATAATTTTTTAATAAAAAAATTGAATTGATCTTTTTTCCCACAAAAATTGGTATGTTATCAAAAACCTTATTTTTAAAGAGTAACACTAATTTTGACATGTACATAACTTTATTTCTACAATAGATATCATTGTGATTCTTTAAAATTTAGTTTGTTAACATCCATATTGAAACTATGGAGGTGGTTTGATGTCTTTATCCTTCGTATTTCATATTTTATCAGAGTTTGAAGTTGACATAACACTAATTCAAACATATGTGGCTTTTGACACATGTAACTTAGTATATATTTACCCGATTTCAAAATCTCTCTCTTTTTTTTTTTTTTTTTTATTAAAAGAGGACTCAAATACGAAGACTCTAGCTATTTTTCAAAAATAATATTCTCAAGTACTAGTTACTATTTTTCCAGGAACATTCAATATAGAGGTTCATTTTTTTATAACGAACCTCTATTCAATTCACGTAAAAAAATCTATACCTAAAAAATTCAAAATGTATCAGATTCATAATCATTAGAAAGCTTGTTCAAAGTACTTCTATCATGCAAAATGACATGTCTTCACTATATTATCTAAGAAGTGGAAAAAGTCAATCAATATTAGGTCAAAGAGAAGAAGATTGTTTGAAAAGTTTTTACAAGGATGAAAGGATGTTATTATGATTGTTGAATCTAGGTTTAGGGTTTGTGATATACTTAAGGAAAAAGAAAAAGACAAGGAGAAGGTATCATGACTAGAGAAAGTGATTGGAAATGGAAGAAAAGAAAAGAGATAGTTATTGGAGCACAGAAGTAGTCAGTTGGTTGCGATCATAGAAGAGAGAACAATTATGGCATGTTAGTGTATTGAAGAGCTTTATGGGATATGATAAACAAAGGAAATTCTTTAATCACATATCATTTTTATTTTTATTAACTTCTTACCATTGTAACAGTTGAAATCCCTTAAAAGGGTGACTTAATCAATCTATTGTAAAACCTTTGACATGGTAGAATTCTCAGATTAGAGTGTTGAAATCCTTTATCAAGGTTACTCGTAGAAGAGAAAAGATCTTAACAAATCTATAGGAAAATCCTTTAATAGGGAACACTTGACAATTTTTTGTAATCCTTAATCGGGAAAGCTCCTAACATAGCATTTTCCAGAGGAGTACAACATTTGTGAGAACCATTCTCACACCATGGTTTTCACCCAAATTGGGTTTCCATGAGATAAATATTCATGCTATTATTGTGTGAACACTTTTACTATTTTGTGTGATTATTTATGCACTTAACTGATAACAATGTTATGGGCAAAACTGAATCTTATCGTTAAAGATTTTAGAAAGGTGTTAAAAGTTTGAAAGTTGTTGATTACAAATTCACCCCACAACCCCCCCAGTAATCAATCCTATACCTACAATTGGTATCAAATCTATTTTAAAATGTTTGGAAGTAAGTGTTATATTAAGAAAGATGAAAGAAATGGAAAGCTTGACATTGAGAGTGAAGAAGTAATATTTCTGGGACGCTCAACTAGAAGAAAAACATACAAGTGTCTAAAATTGAAGACAAATAAAATTGTTGAAAGTTCCAATGTGAAGATAGACAAGTTCTTTGAACATAATGAAGAAAATAGCAATAGGAAACCAGAGGAATACAAAAAGCCAATATACTTTGAACCTAAGAAGATCAAAATACAATGTGTAATTGTAAGAATCGATAATGCTAAACTAACAACACCATAGTGAGAGAAAATTAAGGAGAAAAATTAAAACATAGAACCTATGAAGCCAAGGCACATGAGGATCAACCACAACTTGTGAGACATAATTGGAGACAAAAATGAAGGAGTATAAGCCAAAAGACAACTAGGAGAAAGGAATACACCATGTTTAATATCAGAAATGAAGCCTAAATTGGTGAAAGATGTATTAAAGGATGAAGAATAGAAATAAGCTTTGAAGGAAGAACTAGATCAAATTGAGAAGAATAATACTTTCTCACTAGTTCCTGGGCTTAAGGACAAAAATGTTTTAGGAACAAAGTGGGTGTTTATAAATAAGCTAAATAAATGTGGATAATTAATAAGAAATAAGGAAATATTAGTTTGTAAAGGTTATGCACAGGAGGAAAGGTTATATTATGGAGAGACATTTTTATCAATTGCTAGATTAGAAGCTGTAAGAATAATGCTACCATATGCAGCTTATAAATGATTTAAAGTTTATCAAATGGATGTGAATCAACATTTTTGAATGGAGTACTAGAAGAGGGAGTATTCAAAGAAGTATTTTTGAACGGAGTATTGGAAGAGGAAGTATACATTGAACAACTTGAAGTATTTGTCACAATACAAGGCAAAGATTTGTTATATAAGCTACATAAGGCACTATATGGACTAAAATAAGTACTGGGAGAAAGGAATGAAAGGTTACATTCTTATTTGATCGAAATAGGATTTTTAAGAACAAGTGATAATGGTCATCTATAACTTAAGATTGAAAGTAAAATTAAAGTCTTAATTGCTTAAATTTCTATGGATGATATAATATTTGGAGGATATAAAGCATTAAGTAAGTCATTTGTTGAGGAGATGACTCAGAATGAGTTTGATATGTCTATCATTGGAGAAATAAAATTCTTTTTTAGACTTCAAGTAGAGTAGATGAAGAATGGGATCTATATCACTCAATCAAAATACATAAAAGAAATAAATTGAAGAATTTTGGGATGGAAGTGTTGGTAGTGGGCCAATGTCCCTTACATGATTTTCAAGATGGCTTAACCACCTCCTATGGTTCTATAAGACTATTGGTTGTATCAAGCATTGACAGGTTGATCTTTTGGTGCAACGAAAACCTTGGCCTTTGACAATTGGTATCATAGTTTGGTTATAGGTTCAAATATCTCAGGCCATAATGAGTGACGCTAGGAGGGGGATTGTTGGCAATGAGTCAGTATCCCTAACAGGATTCCTGACATGGCTTAACCACCTATTGTGGTTCTATAAGACTATGGTGCAACAAAAACCCCATTCTTTCTAATAGGAATAATTTAAACCAGTAATTACATTGACTATTACCAATTAAAAGATATCAAAACAAGATGAATCCAAGAAAGTGAATGAAACTCTCTACAAATCAATGATTGGGAAGTTATAATATGTTGTTCACAATAGAATTGATATAGCTCAAGCCATAGGAATTGTTGCAATTTTCTCATCACAACCAAATTAGTCACATCTCACAATAGTTAAAAAGATATTGCGATATCTAAAAGGTACTCAAAATTATGGTGTATGGTATGAAAAGTGAGGAGACTTTGATCTTAAATTTTATACAGATGCAAAATGGTAAGACAATATTGATGACAGGAAGAGCACAAGAAGTTGAGAATATTTCTTAGGAGAAAGGTTACTTTTATGGATATGTAAGAAGAAGAATCATATTTCATAGTCAATTGTGTAAGCTGAATATGTGGTAGCTACAATCAATTGTCAACAAGTTGCATGGATAAAGTAGATTCTAGAAGGAAAACAAGAAATAGTTGAAGAACCAACTATTATACATTGTAAAAACACTATTGCTATTGAAATATATCCAAGAATCCAGTAATGCACTAGAACCAAACACATAGAAATCAAATATAATTTTATGAGAGAGAAAGTGCAAGATAAAGAAGTCAGTGTGGAGTATATTCCCACCTCAATGTATTTACAAAACCATGACCAAGGGAAAGGTTTGAGTACTTGTGAAACAAGTTAGGGGTCCTACCCCTATCAAAAATCAAATAGGAATATGCAATATGCATCAGTTCATGAATAACCTAATGTTACTCCCATAAATACTTATGTTTCCAATTATTGTAAAAAAGATGGTGACTGAGAATGCGTTAGTCAATGAACACTAGCATCGAGTATCATTATATTGCCTAAGAAATGAAGGGGGAGATGAATGATTTTTTAGTTAATACTCGAGTTTAGTACTTATTGAATACTTCTATATTAGCCGAGAAGAGATATTACTAAGAAAGTTAGTTATACCTGAGTAGAGACATCACCAAGAGATAATATTTATACTAACCAGAGATAGTATATTAACCGAGTTCAATAGAGGTCTCTCAAATGTTTGAATTAGTACAAATTACAATGTAAGATGATCATAATAAGTGGGAAACAAAATTCCCACTCATAGAGGCAAATATTTGAAAAGATTTATTGGTAAGAGAGAATTGATTGTTGTATGATTTCAAGGTAGAAAAGAGCTAATAAAAATGCAAAAAGGAAAAGTATGGAACATGAATTATTGTAGATTGTTGATTTTGATCAATGATACATTGTAGTGAGTTCCTAAACCCTAATTCAATTAGAGATCGAAGAGGGAAAAGAAAACTATAAAAGGACCTATAAGGAAAGATTTAAAGTTTTTTGTTGAAGTGAGAAAGAGGGGCATTTCTACTACTGTTGAGAAGAGATTTTACTATAGAAGAGTAAAGAGAGGGGTATATCATAGACTCAATAAAAGTTGAGAGGTGTTGAAGATTAGTCACAACAAGGTGATATACAGTTGTGCAGAAGAGAGATCTTATTGGCAAAGTAAGTTGTGTTATTCAAATAAGTTTACTGCCATTTTCTAATCATTGTAGCAGACAAAATCCTTTGACAAGGTCAACCTAATAATCTTATGTGAAATCTCTTAATTGAGTACACACTTAGCATAGTGTTGTAAAATCCTTGAAGAAGGTAGATCTTAGGAGATATGATTGTACACTCTTAACAAAGTAAGTTGCTAGAAGTGACAGAGACAATATAGCCCTAATAAGGCACTTCTTACTATAGTACTGATGGATTTGTGGGTACCATCCCCACCATAATTTTACCTCTAACCAAGGGTTTCAACATGACCAAATATTTGTGTTATATGTTGTGAGTTTATGTTTATGATTTTATGGTTTATGGAATTTAGAATAGATAAAGTTATTTTATTTTACAAGCATAATGGTTAGTGATAAGTGCTTACCAAGTTGTTAAAAGGATAAGATCACTGTTGAATTTTTTTAAAGTCAAAGTTTTGGAGGATATTGATTCAACACCCCCCCAACCCCCTCACTCCAAATTAGTATCCTACTATTAGAAACACAATTGAAACAATTGTGATGTTGTCATTTATGTCAAATATTATTAGTGAGACAGTTGCTACCTGAGTAGAATTCTATATCAATATGATTAATGAAGAGGATTTGAGAAGAAGAAATATCACGAGGATCTAGTGGAACAATTGAGTTATGTGGAATTACATTGGACACTTGATCAGTTAGACTTTGTCAAAATAATTTGTTGTTTAATCATAACGCTAAGTGGAGAAGAAAGTTGTGTTAAAGCATAAAAGAGATGATCAATAAAGAATAAATGTGTAGGCTTCAAACTGAGCTTCAATAAAAAAGATTAAGGAACTTATAGTTGAAGCCAAGGAATGCTAGTATCGACCACACCAATAATAGAAGCTAAGAAAATTTAGTGTTGATCGAGCACCAGTAAAAGATAGAGAATTTCAACTGAGTGCCAATAAATAGATGAAATGAAAATAACGTAAGACGGTTAAGTCAGTATAGTGATGATTGAGGCTGAGGAACACAATGTCAGCCGAGTGTAAGCATTTGATAGTTTGTGAAGGAATCTCATTTCCTAGTTGACATATAGTTGAATTCTTGGAATATGTAAATAAGGTTGAAGATAAGAATTGATGAGATGGAATATTTAATTCAAAGGAAAACTTTGTTTGAGAATTTTAATGCATGGATTCAAATAAAATCTTCAAGAAGTTTTGAAAAGAGGAAGGAGGAAACAAAAAGATGAAAGGATTCGATGAATATGACCTAACCCTAAAATCTATGGTGGTGTTTAAGTGGAAAAAGATCAAGCTACATCTTTGAGGTATAAGGACTAAACTAGTAGAGGTTAGTAGAGCTGGTGAAGGCCTTAACAAGGTAGAGGTGTCTATTGATTATAAAACTTGAGCAGGAGGCTTAGAAGAGTTGTGAAGAAGGGAAGTGTGATTGCTTGAAGAGTTGCCAAGTAGATCATAGACATAGATGATAATGGAGACCAGTTAGTGGATTATCATATGAGCTAAATTATGATTTGTATTTGTAAAGTGAGTTTTATATATTCATATCAACCTATTGTTACTTTCTAACCTGTTGAGTTGTCATTTTGCATGATGCTTAACAACAAGAATCCTTTCAAACTCCTCTTTTGAAAAGTCAATCTTGGGAATCAACTCCAAGGGTTTGGGAAATCTTCTGACCTATTGGAATCCTCTTAGTTGAATTTAAATGTGAGTGTTCATGAGGATGCCTTTGCTAGTTTAGATGACTTTAGGTAAGCTGTAGAATTTGTTTGCTACTTCAAAAGAATAAACACAAAAAAAGAACTATATTTTTCTATTTTTCTATTTTTAAATGAATGCAATCTAACAATGCAACTAATATGAATTCCTAATCTAACAAGGGGTTAGTAAAGAAAATAAAAAATATAAGGTAACAAGAAGTTTAAGAAAATAACATGAAAAGTAAAATCCTTATGGACATAAGCTACATAAACAATGCATTTGTGAGTTAAGCCTTTGAAGAAATCAGTGGGTAACTAATGAAAATAGGAGCAATTCTTATTTAATTCCACTGACACAATCATTGATGGGAATTGAACAACTATAAGATGTTTCATTTTTCATCAAATCTCAAGGCCACAAAAAGTGCACTAATGCGAAACAAAAAGCTATGTAGGAACAATATGGTGATCTCTTCTCAAACTAGATACATCAACAGAATTTGTAAAATTGTAGCAAATACTAGAATTAAAAGATTGCACAACCAAACATAACGCAGTAAACTTTTGGCTCAACTACATTCCATGAACATACATCCACAAAATATAACACACTTAGGCAAGAATCACTACACTCTAAATGCGAGCACCAAACTATCTATCTAAGTGGTGCTAAGTAGGACTCCATCCATTTTATATCATTGACTCCATCCATTTTATATCGTTAATTAGATGCATGAGCCTTTACATGTCATAAAACAAAGAAAGCATGAGAAAATAAGAAAGAGAAAGCCTTCAGTCAATGTAAGAGTGTCTAGAAGTGCCAAAAATAGAAGCTATATCTTCACTAGGCATCCATAGGAGTTGAACTGTTGTTAGAATGCATTTCTGATGCATGGAAAGCTCTAATTTTGGAATTGGCTATTAACTATTGATGCACCTATGACTTCTTCAAAATATTACAAAACACTATTGCAAAAAGTGCACTAGTGCACCAGCGCAATAGTGCACCTCAAAAAACAAGCTCCAAAAATGCAAAATTTCACTAAGGGTGAAAATTGAAATTTTGGCATCTGGGTTTTGTTCCCCTTTATACCAGCGCTATGTTTGGGTATTTACCCTTGAATTTCTCAATTATCTATATGACTTGAGTCGTGTCCAATAAATCTAAGGCATTATATTTATCCTTTACTTTTTGTCTATAGTTATCCACTTCTATATGGGTTTCTGCAAAATCCCCAAGTTTTGTATCAAACTCTAACAAAGCTTCTTCCATTCTAAGTGCCTACTAGATATCCTTATCATTAGAAACTTCATCAATTTTTTTTTGAAATCTTTGAACTACTACCTCTACCACTATTAGCTTTTCCTATGCATCATCCTCAAAAATGTCTAGACATGCATTACTATAATGTCTCTCAACTTCCAAAATTTGCTCTCAAGCTTGGTCCTTGAGTCTATGAATCTCCATGTATAATTTTTCCATTATTTTATTACTATATATGTAATCTTCTCTATCCAATCATTTATCTTATCTAATTCCTCAACCGTATATACATCCATTAGCATTCGATACCTTTGGCCTTTTATTGCTTGTAATGCCTACAAGTCTTTCTCCTAGGTATGCACTTCATCCATTAAACCAAAATCTTGATTCAAAATTGCTACCAACTTATCTGCATTCTCCTACATAACATGTAATAATTTAAGATTCGCTTGAATAATCACTATGCCCTTTTCCTCAAAACTTTCTTGCCATTGTTGACAAGCATTCAAAAATGGGTCCAATTGTACTACTCCCCTATCTCTTCTCTAAATTGTTGCATTTAAAGTCTCCTCAAGGTTAGTGGGTTACAAGGGGCCAACAACTTCACTCAAATATCCCTTTAGGATTTTGTTTTGCCACCGAAGTGTTATCAATTCTACCCCATCCTGCTCTAAGCTTTTGAATACCTCCTTCATCCTCGTGGTAACCATCAACTTCACAGTCTCCAAGGTTGTCTTCTCAAGCATAACTTCCTAGATCTGATAATCCCTTGGAGTCAATTCTTCAACATTTGATTTTGGAGGAGGGATAGCTATGTGAGAAAAAAGGTCTTGATTCTAGTCACTCATAACAAAGGCTAATGCTCACACATCCTTTGGAGGCAAATCAAGTTTCCTTAGAACTTCTATTAATTCCATTCTATCCTCCTCTTCAGTAGTGAACTATCCTCCTCCATTCTATCCTCCTCTTATCACTTCTTTTCTTTGCCATCTTGGAATATGTTGTATTGGGGATTTATCTTTAGAGGATGAAGGAGTTTTCTCATAAATACTCTTCCCCTTATTGCTCCTTTCTAGAGTCTTCTCCCTCTGTGAGATATCAACACTTGGAGTTTCTATATCAGTGGAGCCAATAGTTCTCACCTTGATGTCTTGGGAAGTTTGTTGTGGTTGTTCACTTACTCGTCCTTCTTCTAACACTTCATCTGTGGATACTTGTTGTGACTCTTCTTCATGCTTCATTTGAATATGTTTGGCTTCTGTTCTTGGAGAAAGAGGGGTAGTTGATCCCTTATCTATACATAATGTGACTTGTACTTGGGATGCCAGAGCTTTCTTGGGTCCTTGTGATTTAGAGGGCATCTGACTCTAATCCTCCTATTGAGGTTGATTGGTTGGTGTGTCTTTGATAGTATCCCCAACCAACTCAGTACCCATGGGAATAAATTCAAAATCTAAGATCTAGAAGACATCAATGCCCATCACATCTTGCTAATCTATCCACTTTTGCACTTCATCTTCTGATGTAGTGGTCTGCATGGGTTCATCAAGGATAGATAGTGGTGTGATCGTAGAACTTCTCCTCCATTCCTCCTCTATGGTTCTAGCTAACCAAGTCCTCTGACTCAAAGACAAATTATCCCCCTCATCCTCATCATCATGCTCTTTTTCCTCTTCTAGGATAGGTTCAGGGATTGATGGGAAAGGAATCAATTTCTTAATCACCTTCTGTCTCCTCATCACTAGAGTCTTAGTCTTCCTTCTTTTTGGTGTAGAGGGGGAGGCTTGCTCTATCTATCTAGGTGGGGAAACCTCTTGTATCTCAATTTTTACTTCTATTTGGCCTTGTGCAACTAGAGGCATTTGATGATCACCTTGGGGTTGTGTGGCTTATACATTCTTTGGCCCTTGTATATTTTCCTCTCCTTGCTGTGGAGGTGCCTAAATTTCTCCCTCTTTAGGTTTGGCTCATTGAGGAGAGTTCCTCTTCCTCTTGCCCTTACCTTTACCCTTTTGAGCTTGATAATAACCGATTGGCCTATCAAGTTGGTGCACCATTTCTGGCCTTACTGGTGACTGAGCTATAAACATAGGGACAATGACCTTTTTCCCTATACCTCTAGCAAGACGAGCTTGCGCATGGAAGATCACTATCTTAGGAATTAGATCAAGTTTAAATGGTTTCTTGATCCAATCCTACGTTAATTTAATGATGTGCCTCACCCTATGGTTAATATCTCAATTTTATTCTTTGTCAACCTCAACATTCATAATAGGTCATTCACCAATTTTATCCCTATTGAACAAAGGATCAAGAAAATCCTCCATGACCTGTTGCACTATCTTCAACGGAATCTTTATCTACAAGGCCTTCTCTGCCAAATAAAAAGTCATCCTACAATAATCCTTGATACAAATATCGTAGTAATTTGTCGCATTCATCTAATGATCTTCAATGTCTTCTTCATATTGAAATGTTTTGCCCACTAAGTATATTTGAACTCTCTTGATATTGTTAGAATATGGCCGAGGAGAATTATACTCTTCCAAGGGATACTAATCCCATTCACATTCAAAAGAGGGGATATCTTGCCTCTAATCTGCTTGAAAAGGTCCTATAGCCATAGGCCATACACAACATGTTTTATGCTACTTTCTAACTTTGTCATATGCAAAGAAGAGTTGTTAGGAAATCTCCAGGAGGATAAGCCAGTCGCTGGGATATCTAGGGTGCTTCTTAGGGTTAATAGTTGTACTCGCTACCCTAAAATATGTAAATGTTCAAAAATGGATATGGTAAGCCTTGACCAATGATATTTGTGTGGCTACCTCCTCTAATATTCTCTTTGCATAATTTCCTTCTATGAACTGAATTATGGAAAATATGATAGCATCATTTATAATTTTGTGTTCTTTTCTTTGCTTTGAAAACCTCTTTTTTACCAACTCAGGGTATACAATATATGGCCATGCATTAGCATCTTGTATGCTACCTCTCTTGTAAAGCCCTTGATAATCAGTTTCCATTGCAGCTAACGAGTACACCAAGTATGATGTCATGTAGAATTTTCTATAATTCTTTTCTGCCACCAACTGCTCACCCAAATTCTAACTGAGAGTAGTCACCCAATCTAGTGGCATTTTTGCTTTATTTATCATCTCAATAAAATGCACCATGAAAATGTTCAGGTGTTCGGCTGTCGACAAACCCATAACTCTACTCAAGAGTATGATCGAGTATCTAATATCCTCCTTCATGTATCCTCTTGTCATGTCTATTTTGCCAGTTTTTGTTCCTAGAGGAGTCTTCTCTATAAGGTAAAATGATTGGATGATCTTAGAATCCTTGTTTATGTGTTCTTGATACCATCTCTTTGCTTGCTCATAGGTTAGTCTAATGAATCGATCCACCTAAGGGAGATGGAACACTTTCTAATTGTTCTTGGGTTAGAGGTTGAGAATGATCTCTCTTGTTATGCTCTTGACTACCCTCTCTTCACGAACAAAATGATTAGCAAGTGTCATGATCATCTCTAAAGACTGAACCAACACTGGGTGTGGTGTTGCATTAACTAGCCCTGATCGGATTGGTGTGGAGGTCATCTGAGACCTCTCAGTTGGTTTGTTGCATATCTTTAAGAATTCTCCCAAATCCGTGTGACCCAAATCTATGTCTCAAATCTTTGAGTAGTCAACTTGAAGCCATGATTTTGTATGAATGCCTTGAACTTGAACGCTACTAGTTTTTGTGACATTTTCTTGCCATGGGAGGTTGATGAAGACACCATTGTATCTGCAAAAGAAGTACATCCATTAGTCTGAAATTGAAGAAAAATGAATCAACAATTCCCTATAACTGACTCACAAAAAATGCAAAAACCTAGATCGCTCTAAAAAAACCTAAAAAGCCTAATTTAACACCTTAACATAAAAAAAATGGCCACACTAGGTGCACCTGACAAGTGCAACTGATGCAGCTTTCTTTTTACAAAGATCTTTATGTATTATGCATCAGCACATCTCATGGGGTGCGTTGATGCACAACCCATTTAACTTTGTGTTTAAAGGTTTTTTTAAAGAATTTAGGTGCACTGATGTGCACCTAAATTTAGTGTTTTTATGTTTTTTTTCCTTATTTTAAAGTTTTTTTAATGTTTTGAGAGTGTTGATGCAAAAAGGTGCGCATCAACGCACCTCTTGAGTTACACTAATGCACACCTTTTTGAGTTAACATTTCCTTTTATGTGTTCTGAAAGGTGTTAAAGCAGAGCAAGGAGGGAGGTGGACCTCATGAAGTGTGGGGGTGCATTTTGATGCCCTCACAAATGTAAATGAAAAGAAGGTGAATAGGAAAAAGGGGGTGGAGGTTATATAGACCCCCACCTCCTTTGTATTGTGTAGGTGTGCAACTGCTCATCTATGCAAAGCTAAAATGCCTTTTCTTTTTCATTAAGGGTTTTGGCACACTAGTGCACCTATTGAGGTGTGGTGGTGCACTTTTAATTTGCAAAAAAGGCCCTCTTGATCAAAATTCTTGATTTTTAACAACTGAGTTTTCTCAATTGGGACCTAGATGTGAACTAAGACACTAGGTCAAACCTAAAAATGATACCTACCCCAGACCAAGGCTTTGAAAATATTAAAAAATAAAGTAGGTCACATTTATGATCGAAATGGGGTGTGTGTTGTGGAACCACAACAAATAGCCCTAACAAAAGGAAGAAATGAAAAAGGCATTTCTTCATCAACAAAAAATCATTTGACATGTGTCAAATACCAACTGCATCTTGAATATTCCAAGCATATTTCATGTCTCTTTGTAGTCAAAACCTTATAATCTTGAGCTCAAATTTCAGTGTGTGCTCCCTATATTCATTCCCTTCATCATCTCAAAATGTAGTCTATCAAATTTTTTCGACGACTTGGAAACAATCGTCCACCCCATCTAGCTCATTTTTCAGGAATATTCATCAAATTTGTTTGTCAATCCTTTGTCTGACTAGATGAGAGAATCAATTTTGAGGGCTTTTTGAGGGTTGTCACTTTTTATTTGAATTCCTTGGCAATCCTTTGAATACTTTCTCCATGTAGTTCATAATGTCGCCATTTGATTCTTCGATGAAGCAATGTTTTGGTATTGGATAGCTTATTTTGAGTGCATATCCATTTATTGAATTACCCCCTTTTTAGACCTTTTAGAATCCTTCATTCTTAACACCATTCCTTTTCTTTTATTTTCTTTCTGTATCCTGACCATGCTTAGTCTATGTGCCCAAGACATTGGTGTCATTTCTTGGATTCAATCTTTTGTGAACATCCCTTGCATTCCTCTTTTAAGAACCTTTTAGAAACTCTCACACAAAACAACAATCCTAGCAATTCCTTTGAGAAGACCCTTCTATTTGAACCCACGGGGTTTGGATCATCCCTTTTTGTCTTCAACCTTAGTTCAACAACACCTGAGATGATTGATCTTTAAATCTGTAAAGCGTTGAGAACTTGCTAATCTGTAATTCTAAATTCATCACTAAAAGTCCCCTATTATTGCACGAAACATCCATTCCTCAATTGGTATAAGATACAAAATCATCAAAATGTTTTGACAAAGAAGTACCTCTTCTTGAAATTAGAACTAAAAGAGTAGTTTGTAAGATTTGTCAAGATAAAAATCTCGAGTGCACCTACCCCCTAGATTGACGCAACTTTGAAAACAAACACACAACTGAAAGAAAACACGCAACTGAAAAGAAACACTTGTAGAAATAAACACACTTTTAGGAATGAAATCTTTTTTTTTTTTTGGGTCCTCTACACTTCAAAGTAATGTTTCAAAAATTTTCCATTGAGTGGCAACAGAACCAATTCCCCTTGTAAGGAACTCATCCTAAAAGCGTTTTCTCTAAGAATTTCTATGATCTAATAGGGGCTAATCCACAAGCATTGAAACTCAATGTGGCTACCCAACTTTTCTTTCGCCTTATCCTAAAGTAGAACAAGGTCAGATATTCTGAAGGATTTTATCATGGCCCTCTTGTCGAACCACCTCTTGATGATAGCTTGATGTTTAGCCATGTGCATCAAAGCAGTTATCCATTTTTCATCCATCTCTAAAAGATTCATTAACTTGATTTGTACTCTGTCAGCATCTTAGACATACCCACACATGAATTTCAAAATAGGGATCTTGAGATTAAGCGAGAATACTGGGTCTTGTCTGTAAACAAGCAAATACGGAGATGTCCCCAAAATGTTCTTGACCCTTACTTGATCTATCCATAGAGCATATTTCAGTTACATTTGCCAATCTTTAGGATTCTCCTTCAACAAATGTCTTATTACCGTGATCAAGTTTTTGTTTGTGGATTCAACTACCCCATTTCCTTGTGGGTAATAATTTGAAGAGAACTTGATAATAACTTGATTTTCCAATGCTGATTAAGTTAGGAATATTGATGCAAAAGCTGATCCATTATCACATACTAAGGAGAATGACATCCCAAATCTAGTAACAATGTGTTCTTCCAAGAAGTTTGTTACCACCTTGGTTGTGTAGTTTCTAAATGTTTCTAATTCTGTCCAGCAAGTATTGTAATTAATTGTTGTGAGAATAAAAGTGTGTCCAATTGATGATGGTGGATCAAATGGACCAATAAAATCCAACCCCCACTTTGTGAAGGGGCATATCTCAAACACCAGTTGTAATGGCATTGCCAGATGTCTTAATTCTTTGTTAGCACTAGTCTGACAAATATGATAGCTATGCACATCCTCAAAAGTGTCTTTGAATGTGGTAGGCTAGAAATAACCCGATCTTAAAATCATATGAGTAGTTGCTTCTGCCAAACCATGCCCCATACTGTACTTATCATGAAATTGTTCTAGAACTTCTTTTACTTCCTCACATCCCAAGCATTTTAGGTAGATCCCTTCATAGTTCCTTTTGTATAATTTTCTATCATGTAGCATTTAGGATTTGCACTTCATTTTAAGTCCCCTATGTTGTGAACTATTCATCCAATTGGGATACTAATTTTATAACAGATAGTAAACAATATCCTGGCTCTAGACATCTGTTATTACACCCTGATCAACATCAACTTAAGATACTACCATCTTCTGATCTTCCATAACTATTTCACTATCAAACCTAAATTTCTCTTCATCCTCAATTTGGTTATATGCTATCATTTCTAATTCAAATTCTTGAAGGATCGCCATCCATTTTCCTCATCTATCACAAAGTTCATTTTCCATTAGCAATGTCTTAACCACTAGATCGAGCACAATTATATTTACCTTACTTCTCAATATGTAATGACAAAACTTGTTTACTACTTTAATTAGAGCAAAAGACTATTTATCAAGGTTGGAATAATTCAAATTGGCATTTTTTAGAGGGCAACTCATAAAAGCAATAGGTCTTTCATCTTCCTTTTCCTTCTTTTGTGTTAGAATCCTAGCACACGAATGTTTTGAAGCAAAATAATATATTTTAAAAGGTAACTCATAGTCAGGACTTACTAGTTCTAGGGTCATAGAAATGGCCACTTTGATATCCTCAAATGATATCTTAATCTTCGGGACCCATTCTATTTTAGCTCCCTTTTTGAGTAAATCATTAAGGGGATGAACTACCTCTGGAAATTCGCTTATGAATTTTGTCACAAAATTTATCTTCCTGAAGAAAGACTTAAGTTCTTTTTGACTGTGAGGAGGTGATAACTTTAGAATAGCCTCTATTCTATCAGGATCAATGGAGATTCCTTCTTTAGAGATGATATAGCCTAGGAGCTTTCCTTTAGTAACCCCAAATGAACATTTCTTGGGATTAAGAGATATGCCATATTTACAACATCTATTGAATACCTGTCTTAAATCAGAAATATGAGTGCTTTGATCCTTTGAAAATATAGTTAAGTCATCCATGTAGATAACTAGACACTTGTTTATTAATCCCTTAAAATCTTCATCCATGGCTCGTTGAAATGTAGCCCCTGCATTAATCAGCCCAAAAGGCATTCTTCTAGAGGCAAAATTCCCCCATTTAGTCGTGAAGGCTATCTTTAATCTATTTTCTTCATCAACCATTACCTGATTATATCCTGAATATCCATCCAAGAAGGACATCATCTTTGAACCATTTACAATTTGCAAAACCTCATCTAGTGAAGACAACAAATAGTTGTCCTTTTGAGATGCTAGGTTCATGTTACAAAAATCCACACAAAGACGAATCTCTCTGGTCTTTATCTATACTGGAACCAAATTAGCCACTCATGTAGAATAACAAATAGGGAAGATGATCTTGGCATCAAAAAAACTTTTTAACTTCTTTCATTAACAGTTGTTCAATGATATGATTAATCGGTCTTTTCCTTTGATGGAAAGGCTTGGCATCTAGTTTCAATAGAATGTCATGCATGATAATCTCAGGATCATATGTCTTTAGCTCTTCGTAGCTCCAAGAAATAACATCCTTATACTTTGTAATTAATTTAAGCATGTCTTCCCTTTCTTGTGCATTGCACGCCTTTCCTATCCTTACCATTCTAGGATCTTCATTGGTACCCAAGTTGTATGAGTCACATTCCTTGATTTCCTTTTCTTGGATCATTCTTCTATTAAGCATTGAATCATCACAATAAAAAATGTGCTCCAACTCAACCATTCCCTTACAAATAGTGTTGGTTTTCAAATTTAGGATCCCATCTTCATCTTCAAGTTCATCATCCTCAGGCTTGTCATCTAGAATGTCATCAATCTCTTGCCCTTTAAAGTGGTCATTGCACATGATAAATTTGAGTATATGTTGATCATCCTAAAAAAATTGGAAGTTTGTGATATTGTTTGGAATAGATGGAGAAACAACCAATTCAACTAAAAATCTTTTTAATTTCGTTCTTTCGACTGGTTGTAATGCACTAGCTAAAATAGAGAGAGCATCTGCTACCATGGTTTTCCTTCTTGGAATGGGCTTTATGTTCAAAGCTTCAAAATCATACATTAGATCCCATACTCTTTTCCTGTAAGCAAGAAACCTCTTATCATTGCAAGAGTATAATGATTTCACTTGTCATATAACCAATTGAGAATCCCCCTCAATTATGAGAGCCATGATTCCTTTCTTAAGTGCAAAAAGAAGTCATTGGATCAATGCTTCATATTCTGCAACATTATTAGTACATCTAAATTGTGATCAACATGCTACATAGAAAGACATACCTTTTGGGTTGATCAACTCAATACCTGCATTGACTCCTAATTTTCATTTGGAACCATCAAAGAGAAGTGTCAAAATTGGATCTTTCTTAGGTTTTCTAACCTTATGCTTATTCGTCCTTAGCTTCTCTTTCATGTGGACCTAAAAGGATCTTTTCTTGAGAACCCATTGTAATTTCTTGCAAGGTGGACTTGATGATTTTTCATTGTTACTTGTTGATAGAAGGAGTGTATGTTTTTCTTGTTTGTCCTAAATTTCCCCTATCAACTCTTTAATTTCATGCACTTTGGGTTTAGTATGGATGATTACTGAAGTCCATCCTTAACCTTTCACGTATTGTCTTCTTCTATGAACTTTGATCACCCCTAGGGGAGGAGGAGATGGAACTCCACCATCTAAAAAAGTATCACTATATGATAGATTTAAATCTTCAATTTCCTATCCAACCTTTTCAATAGATTCATATATGTTTAGGGAACTCTAATTTGATACGAGTTTATCATTTGGGGTGTTACCTCCTTTTATTTTCCATCATTTTCATTAATACCTTAGCAACTGCTTCTTGACACAATGAGCATTCAAACTCTGAATGACTAACTTTATGTAATCAACAAAATCTTGGGAGAAGTAGGATACTAAGGTCAACTTCTTCTCCTAAATATTTTAAATTAGCCACCATGTTATCTATGAGTTGTGTCATGATTTTGTCCCTTGGGATTAGAACCTTAGATTTTTCATCTTGATCATCTAATGTTTTGGTTGAAGTTGTATCAAATGTCATCACTTTGTAAGAACCCAAATCCAATTTTAAGAATGCCACCTCATTCAGAGCATTATATTATGTAATCATTATTTTTAACTTTGGCTCTACATCTATCTTGATTTGATTGTTCAACCCTTTCCATGGTAACCATAATTGAGTGAAATCTGTAGAAAGCCATCCTCTTAGGAATTTCATTTATTCTTTTCTTAGAAGTAATCCATATGTTTCCAGAATATCAACCACATGTTTATTGATGACATCTTGAACTCGAGGGTTGATTATCAACTGTATCCAAACATCTTTCAACACACCAATGACTTTCACCTCTGTTTTATCCAACTGTATCACTATTTGATTAGAGGGCTAAGGAGTGATTCCCAACCTTTGTGCTATTGATAATGGCATGACATTACATGAGGCTCCTAAATCAATTAGGCAATTGTGAAGATTCTTCCCATATATCCTGCTAAGTAGAAATGGGAGCACCTCAACCTTGTCTTTAAACATAGTTGGCATTTCCTCCGAAGCATTGACTTGTTGAGATATTGTCTTTTGAAGGACAATATTTGTATTATGGGGTACCTTTGTATGATCTAGAGTTTTCATCAATGCTTCTTGTTGATGTGGGCAGTTTTGCAACGTGTCAAACATGGACATGTTGGCCTTTGTTCATTTCAAATCTTCTACCGCACTATACTTTTCAGTAAACCAAGCAAGATTTTCAAGATTGTTGGTATATTTCCTTGGTTCTAATTTTGTTGTCCTCCATATGGTGGCCTAGTTGGTACTAGATTGTTACTCACTCTAGGATCAGGAGGAGTTAGTTGTAGTGCTAGAGGAATTTTGTTTGTCATAGGTTCTTTCCTACTTCTCAGATTGTATGTATTTTGATTGTCATTGCGAAAAGAAAACATCTCTTTAGGCTAAAGGTCTAATTCTTGGCTAAATGGAAATGAGAGTTCTTCATTGGCTGGTTGTTCTACTTGTATGTTATGTGTAGAATCATAGGATTTTAGTAGCATAGCATTAAACTATGTAGGAGGGACATTGTCATGTACTTGTGAATTTTGATTCATCTCTTGATTCCCATTATAATATGAACCATCATTGTTAGATACATTTTGACCATCATCATACTAATTGATATCCATATACTGAACATTGTTGTTTATCTATAGAAATGCTTCTATTATTCGGACAAGTGTTCCATTGTCGATTCTATCTTTGGAATCCAAATTTATGATCAGGAGGACTAAAGTTATTTCCTACATTGTTGTTTTCCACATTGGTGTTCCCAAAATTGTTGTTCCCACTGTAATTTCTATTATAATTTTGGCCATAATTGTTGTTGTAAAGACCAGTGTTATTTCTTTGAAAGTTGTTATTCTGTCCTTGTGACAACCTTAAACGAGTCAATTCATTATTCATTTGTGACATGGTCTTTTTCATTTGGCCAAATTCAGAGGCAAAATTTTTGTCTGCCTCACCAAAAATTGCTACCTTTTGTTCAAAGAAAGCAACTTTTGGAGGTTCATACCTCGAAAAATGCTAAAGCAAGGTTTTGTAGAGTAGGTGCCTATTGTAATGGAATTGTATTCATAGGTATGAATTGGCTAGGAATCTTGGGTGCTCTGATAGGGCATGTTGGCATTGTAGTGATAGCTTGAGATGGAAACATCAATCCTCCTCCATTAAGATTGGCTTGCTTAGTGAAGGTAATCACTTCTACAAAGACTTTGTCTAATGTGTTGATATTTTTTGCCGAAAGTCTTCTTAGAAAAATAGCAGGAAGATGGTCCACACGATTTAAATAAATTTGAATAGCAGCTTGAACTAGTATAGTGTATGGTGTCTCCAATTTGTGGTATTCCATGTGAAAGCAATGGTTGAAGCATCACACTGTCTCAGCTAGATCCTTTTTGATTGATATGAATTGTTGATGTATTACAGCTGGATTGATGAAAGTCTTAAATTGTTCTAAGAACAATTTTTTGAAAGTAGCCCAGTCTCCAATACATCCAGGTGGCAAATTAACATACCAATTAAAGACAAGTTCCCCTAAAGAGTAAGGAAATAAATGAAGAACCACATTCTCATTGGCCATTTTCTTTTGGTTGCAAATTTCTTTGAATATTTGGATATGATCTTTAGTAGTTTGTGTCTCCATAGATGGAACCTTGGGGAAAACTTCTTAGGATTCTTAGGAAGGTCATTGAGTACACCTACCAAGTTGATTGGTGATTCCACAACATTTGCAAAAAAGGTCATTGGAGGATTTGGTGGAATAACAGGTGGTTGTGACAGAGGTGGAAGTATTGGAATATTTGGTGGTCCACCAAGTGGTTATTGTGGAGGCAGAGCTGAAAAAAAATGATGAAATGTTAAATGGAAGTGGTTGAATTCGAGGTATTCCTTTGTCACTGCGGGGCTTGTGAAAATGGCTAAGCTCGAGGAACTCATGTGCACTTGGTAAAGATCTTAAAGCTCACTGAAATGGGGATTTTGGATCAAAATCCTCTAGTTTTCATCAATTTTGGAAAAAGTACACCTCTAACAAAGTACACTTTCTCACAAAATGAGGCACACTTCAAAATTTAGTGCACTAGCGTAGCAAGCACAACAACGCACCTAGCACACCTCAAAATCTTAGAAACTCAAAAAAAATTTAGAAATTGTAAAAAGTGCAGAATTTTGAATTTTTTGGCAAGCTTTTCTTCTATTCTGAATGTTAAGAGGCTGAGCTGTCATTTTGCACGATGCTTAACGACAGAAATGCTTTTGAACTCCTCTCTTAAAAAGTCAATCTTGGAGATCAACTCCAAGGTTTTGGGTGATCTTGTGACCTATTGGAATATACTTAGTTGAAGATAAATGTAAGTGTTCATGAGGAGGCCTTTGCTAGTTCGAATGACTTTGGATAAGATGTAGAATCTATTTGCTGCTTCAAAAGAATAAACACAAAAAAGAACTATATTTTTCTATTTTTCTATTTTTCAATGAATGCAATCTAACAATGCAAATAATATGAATTCCTAATCTAACAAGAGGTTAGTAAAGAAAATATCAAAGATAAGGTAACAACAAAATTTAAGCAAATAATATGGAAAGTAAAATCTTAATGGACATAAGCTACGAAACCAATGTGTCTATGAGTTAAGCCTTCAAAGAAATCAATGGGTGACCAATGAAAATAGGAGCAGTTCTTCCTTAATTCTACTAATGCAATTATCGATGGGAATTTAACAATAGTAAGATGTTTCACTTTTCATCAAATTGCAAGGCCATGGAAAATGCGCTCATGCGAGACAAAAAGCTATGTAGGAACAATATGGTGATCTCTTCTCGAACTAGGCACATCAATAGAATTCATAAAACTATAGCAAATACTAGAGTTAAAAGATTGCACAATCAAAAATAATGCAATAAACTTTTGGCTCAACTACATTCTATGAACATACATCCACAAAATATAACACACTTAGGCAAGAATCACTACACTCTAAATACAAGCACCAAAAGCATATATTATTGAAAAATAACGGTGGCCCTAATTACATATTAAAATCTAGAATTTAGAAGAAATATTCTCCTCTTGATTTGTGTTGAGAGTGAGAGATATCTTTATACAATCATATGATTTTAAACTAATAAAACAAATCTATTTATGTACAAACTATCTGTCTAACTGGTGCTAAGTAGGACTCCATCCATTTTATATCATTAATTGGATGCATGAGCCTTTACATGTCATAAAACAAAGAAATCATGAGAAAATAAGAAAGAGAAAGTCTTCAGTCAATGTAATAGTGTTTGGAAGTGCCAAAAATAGAAGCTATATCTTCACTAGGTGTCAATAGGAGTTGAACTACTATCAGAATGCATTTCCAATGCATGGAAAGCTCTAATTTTGGAACTGTTATCGGGGCACCTGTGACTTCTTCAAAATCTTCCGAAACACTGTTTCAACAAGCACACTAGTGCAATAGTGCAACAACACACCTAGCACACTTGGTGCACAACAGTGCACCTTAGAAAGCAAGATCTAAAAATCCAAAATTTCACTAAGTGTCAAAATTGAAATTCTGGAATCTGGATTTTATTTCCCTTTATACGAGAGCTATGCCTAGGTATTTTCCCTTTAATTTCTCAATTATCTCAGTGACTTGAGCCACATCCAATAAATCTAAGGCTTTATATTTATTCTTCACTTTCTGCCTGTAGTTATCCACTTCTATACAGGTTTTTGCAAAATCCCCAAGTTTTGTATCAAGCTCTAACAAAGATTCTTCCATTCTAAATGCTTCCTAGATATCCTCATCATTAGAAACTTCAAAAAATTTCCAAAATCTATGAACTACTACCTCTATTGGTATTAGCTTTTCTTGTGCATCATCCTCAAATATGTCTAGATATGCCTCACTATAATGTCTCTTAGCTTCCAAAATTTTCTCTCGGGCTTCATCCTTGAGCCTGTGAATCTCCACATGTAATGTTTCTATTACTTCATTACTATCTACAATCTTCTCTATCCAATCATCTATCTTATCTAATTCCTCAGTTGTATATACATCCATTAACATCTAGTACCTTTGGCCTTTTATTGCCTATAATGCCTACAAGTCTTTCCCCCAGGTATGCACTTCATCCATTAAACAAAAATATTGATTTAAATTTGCTACTAACTTATCTACATTCTCTTGCATAACATCTAATAATTTAAGATTTGCTTGAATAATCAATATGACCTTTTCCTTAAAACTTTCTCGCCATTGTTGACAAGCATTCAAAAATGAGTCCAACTATACTTGATGCGGAGCCTCTTGAATATCAAAATTCCAACTTTCATTATTTATCAGTTTTCATAACCAAATTCTCTTCTTTTGCAACTATATTAAAACTTAGACAACCATGGAAAGATAATAAGAATCAATAGAATATAACTCAATAAAATTAAGATGCCATTAAATATGAACATATATACTTCCATTAAGATAATATCTGCAAATTACAATAGTATGTGGCTCTCTGGCTGAGCCCAAAGAGCCATTTGGAGTATTAATCACACTAAATTATCTTCCTCAAAACTTCCTATCGATCTCCTCCTCTCCATCGATTACAATGATGCCTATTTAAAGCACAAGTTTCTTGGGTAGTTGTCAAACTTCCCATCCAACTGATTACATTTTAATATGTAATACAAATGAATATTATGTTTAAGATGTAATATAATGTTTTTTGATTTTCTCAAGAATAGACGAATAATCCACCATTACAATTTTCATGATTTTAATGGGATTATAAGGTGACTTAAAAATATTAAATTTGAGAGTGTAGGTGGTGCTCCTGCACCATACTCCCAAGCTTCAAAATTTTCCATGTCCTCATGGAAAGACATTGGTGAGAATCTAGTATCTTCTTCTCTTCATCATCACTGGATCAATGCCTTCTCCGCTTTCTATACATCTTTCAATTGTGACTCATATCCATGGAGTTATTTTGGTCACCTTTAATGGTGCTTCTGTCATTGCCCAGCCCACTCGTCCATGCTGCTACACAAATTTTGGCCTTCACTTGGGAGTCCCTTCATGCCTCTCTCCCTAAGACTATTGGTGACACACATGACCATCTCATATGGTCTTCAGTAGAACTTCATGTCCACCTATTGTAGCTAAATGACCTAACACCAATCTACAACCAAAAACTTACATAACAAGAATCAAAATAAACCCAACAACTGCCTGGTGTAGATCTCGTTCTATCTACACACTTAGAATCTTCTAAGCTCTAATACCAATTTGATGTGGAGCCTCTTGAATATCAAAATTCCAACTTTCATTCTTTATCAATTTTCATAACCAAATTCTCTTCTTTTGCAACTATATTAAAACTCAGACAACCATGGAAAAGATAATAAGAATTGATAGAATATAACTTAGTAAAACTGAGATGCCATTAAATATGAACATATATACGTCCATTAAGATAATATCTGTAGATTACAATAGTATGTGGCTCTCTGGTTGAGGCCAAAGATCCATTTGGAGTATTACTCACACTAAATTATCTTCCTCAAAACTTCCAATTGATCTTCTCCTCTCCATCGATTACAATGGTGCCTATTTAAAGCACAAGTTTCTTGGGTAGTTATCAAACTTCCCATCCAACCGATTACATTTTAATATCTAATACAAATGACTATTACATTTAACATGTAATATAATGTTTTTTGACTTTCCCAAGAATAGATGAATAATTCACCATTACAATTTTAAGGATTTTAATGGGATTATAAGGTGACTTAAAAATATTAAATATGGAGACTTTAAATGTGACAATTCTGACTCAAAGGAAAATTATCCTTCTCATCCTCATCACCTTGCTCTTCTACCTCTTCTAGGATAGGTTCAGGGATTGATGGGAATGGAATCACTTTCTTGATCACTATTTGTCTCCTCTTCATTGGAGTCTTAATCTTCCTTTTGGTGCGGAGGGAGAGGCTTGCTCTATCTATCAAGGCAGGGAAACCTCTTGTATCCCAATTTTTGCTTCTATTTGGCCTTATGCAATTGGAGGAACTTGAGGGTCACCTTGGGCTTGTGTGGCTTCTACATTCTCCAACCCTTGTATATTTTCCTCTCCTTGTTGTGGAGGTGCCTAAATTTCTCCCTCTTCGGGTTCAGCTTGTTGAGGAGAGTTCCTCTTCCTCTTTCCCTTACCTTTACCCTATTGAGCTCGATAATAACCAACTAGCCTATCAAGTTGGTGCACCATTTCTGGCCTTACTAGTGAATGAGCTATAAATGTAGGGACGATGACGTTTTTCCCTCTAACTTTAGCTGGACAAGCTTGCACATGGAAGATTACTATCTTAGGAATTGGATCAAGTTTGAATGGTTTCTTGATCCAATCTTGCATCAATTTAATGGCCTGCCTCACCCTATGGTTGATATCCAAATTTTCTTCTTTGTCAACCTTGGTATTCATAATAGGCCATTCACCAATTTTATCCCAGTTCAACAAAGGATCAAGAAACTCCTCTGTGTCCTATTGCACTATCTTTAATGGAATCTTTATCTTCAAGGTCTTCTCTACCAAATACAAAGTAATCCTAAAAGAATCCCTAATATCGACATCGTAGTCATTTGTTGCATTCATCCAATGTTCTTCAATGGCTTCTTCATGTTGAAATGTTTTGGCCACTAAGTACTGAACTCTCCCAATATTGCCAAAATATGGTTGAGGAGAATTATACTCTTCCAAGGGATACTGATCCCATTCACATTCAAAATACAGGATATCTTGCCTTTGATATACCTGAAAAGGTCCTATAGTCATAGGCCATGCCCAACATGTTTTATGTTGATTTCTAACTCTGTCATATGCAGACAAGAGTTGATAGGAAATTTCCAAGAGGATAAGCCTGTCACTAGGATATCTAGGGAGCTTCTTAGGGTTAATAGTTGTACCCACTACCCTCAAATATGTAAATGTTCAAAACTGGATATAGTAAGCCCTAACAAATAATATTTGTGCAGCTACCTTCTC
Organism: Cupressus sempervirens; assembly: GCA_028749045.1. Taxonomy (NCBI): domain Eukaryota; kingdom Viridiplantae; phylum Streptophyta; class Pinopsida; order Cupressales; family Cupressaceae; genus Cupressus; species Cupressus sempervirens. The sequence goes on along the minus strand of CM053787.1, from coordinate 352,598,330 downwards.
TAACATTCTCTTCACATAATATCCTTCTATGAACCAATTTATGGCGAATATGAAAGCATCATTTACAATTCTATATTCTTTGCTTTTATCTAAAATTCTCTTCTTCACAAGCTAAGGGTATACAATATATGGCCATGCATTGGCATCCTACATGCTACCCCTCTTGTAGAGCCCTAGATAATCTATCGTCCTTGTGGCTAACAAGTACACCAAGTATGATGTCATGTAGAATTTTTTGTTTTTCTTTGCTGCAACCAACTGTTCACCCAAATTCTGACTGAGAATAGTCACCCAACCAAGTGGCATCTCTACTTTCTTTATCATCTCAATAAAATGCACCATGAAAATGTTCAGGTGTCTGGCTATTGACAAACCCATAACTCTACTCAAGAGTATGATCGAGTATCTGATATCCTCCTTCATGTATCCTCTTGTCATGTCTACTTTTTTGATCTTTTTTCCTAGAGGAGTCTTCTCTATAAGGTATGATGATTGGATGATCTTAGAAGCCTTGTCTATGTGTTCCCAATACCATCTCTCTGCTTGCTCATAGGTTAGTCTAATGAATTGATCTACCCTGGGGAGATGGAACACTTCCTTGATGTTCTTGGGTCAAAAGTCAAAAATGATCTCTCCCATTATGCTCTGGACTACCCTCTCTTGAGGAACCAAATGTTCTATGAGTGTCATGATCATCTCTAAAGACTGTACTAACATTGGTTGTGATGCTGCATTAATGAGCCCTGATTAGATTAATGTGGAGATCATCTGGGACCTCTTAGTTGGCTTGTTACATATCTTTAAGAATTCTCCCAAATTCGTGTGACCCAAATCTATTTCTTGAGTCTCTAAGTAGTCATCTTGAAATTGTGATTTTGTAAGAATGCCTTAGAACTTGAACACTACTGGTTTTGGTGTCATTTTAATGCCAAGGGGGGTTGATGAAGATGCCATTGTATCTACAAAAGAAGTAAATCCATTAGTCCAAAATTGAAGAAAAATGAATCAAACAATGCCCTATAATTGACTCGCACAAAATCCAAAAACCTAGATCGCTTTGAAAAAACCTAAAAAACCTAATTTAACACCTTAACATAAAAAAAATTGTCGCACCAGGTGCACCTAATAGGTACAGTTGATGCAACTTTCTTTTTACAAATATCTTTATGTATTGTGCATTGACTCACCTCATGGGGTGTGCTGATGTGCAACCCATTTAACTTTGTGTTTAAGGGTTTTTTAAAGAATTTTGGTGCACATCAGTGCACCTAGTTAGATGCACTGATGCACACCTAAACTTGGTGTTTTTATGTTTTGTTTCTTTTTTAAATTTTTAAAAAAAATGTTTTGAGAGTTTTAATGCAAAAAGGTGTGCATCAATGCAGCTCTTGAGGTGCACTGATGCACATTTTTTTAGTTAATTTTTCCTTTTGTGTGTTTTTTAGGGTGTTAAGCAGAGCAAGGAGGGAGGTAGACCTCATGAAGTGTGGGGGTGTGGTCAAGTGCTCTCACAAATGTAAATGAAAAGAAGGTGAGTAGGAAAAAGGGGTGGAGGTTATATAGAACCCCACCTCCTTTGTGTTGCACAAGTGTCTAGCTATGGATCTATGCAAGCTAAAATGCCTTTTCTTTTTTCATTAAAAGTTTTGGCACACTAGCGCACCTATTGAGGTGCACTAGTGCACTTTTAATTTGCAAAAAAGGCCCTCTTCATCAAAATTCCTAATTTTTGACAATTGAGTTTTCTCAGTCAAGACCTAGACTTGAATTAAGATACTAGGTCAAACCTAAAAAGGACTCAGGCCCCAGACTAGGGCTCTAAAAAGTCTAAAATATAAAGTAGGGGGTCCCCATTTCTGATTGAAATGGGGCATGTGTTGTGGAACCACAACATAACCATTGTATCAATTTAAAATGCTTTAGTCAAGGTTGACCTAACAATCATTTGTAAATACTTTAATCAAGGTGACAGTCTATTGGAATGTTCTTAAGTCCTCTAACAAGGCCACTCCTAACAAAGTTATTAAATCCTTTAATAGGGTCACACCTAAAAGTGTGCATTGTTACCTTTAACAGAGTTGAGTTTTCATAGAGCTCACTTCAATAGGGTGATAATATGGTGACATGTTGCTGGTGGTTTTTTCCCAAATTGGGTTTCCCTGCTAAATCCTAGTGTCATACTTGTGTGAATATTATTTGAGATGTTTAAATGTTAATTTTTTACATACTACAAGTTTTTTATTATTGGGATAGTGGACTATAAGTTTTATGTTACTAATATATTTCTATAGAAACCATTTAGATCTAAATTGGTCGAAGTGTCTAAAAGTTTAATTGGTACATCTAGACCTGAGGATAACTGATTCAACCCCCCTCCCCCTCTTGGTTATTCTAAATCATTATATAAAAATTGGTATAAGAGCATTGGTTCTTGTATAAAGAAAAGTTTTAAGGGAATTAAAGCTAAAGATCAAGATGTATAGAAAGGAGATACCCAAGGTGAACAAGGAAGACTTTCCTGCATGGAAAAGTCTGATGAAGCTACACATTACTAGAATTCGAGATTCAATAGTATTATACCTAGAGAATGAATATGTGGTCATACCTATACCTATGATAGCTCACTAGATAAAGGAGAAACAAGAGAATAATCAAGCAATGTTGGAAATTGCATCTTCCCTAAGCTACTCAGAGTTTGATGACATAAAGGAATGTGATTCTACAAAGAAGATGTGAGACAATCTAGCAAAGATCCATGGAGGAGATAAGAATTTATTTAGAGCCAAATTAAAAAGTAGAAGGTGAGAACATTTCCCAATATGTTGGAAGAATCAAAGAAATTGTGAATGCTATCAGAGGATCTGATGGAAATATTAGTGAGGAGACCATGATCAAAAAAGTACTGAGAACCTTATTTCCTATCTATGCTATTAGAGTGTCTATAATAAAAGAACTAAGATGTACTCTTGGCAATGACCTTACTCTAGAAAGTCTAGTTGGTAGACTCACTACTTTTGAATAGTCAAATTTTGATAAGTTTAATGCCCTTGCTATTGAATCTTCCTTTAAGTCACAATTGGTTTTGCATGAGTCTAAGAAAAAGAAAGGAAAGCATGAGACTAGTAATAGTAAATCTTCTGATGATGATCTCGAGGATCTTAAAGTATTCATGGCTAGGAGACTTCCAAGAAGTAGAGGCAAGTACAAAGATAAAATCCCTATAATCTATTTTTCATGCAATAAAGTGATAGAAATACTTTAGAATAACTGAGAGGGGGGGCAAATCAGTTATTCAAGGTCCAAATGTCCTATTCAAACTTTTACTAAGTGTAGTGTGCCCATAAAACTATTCATTCATCTAAACTTTAACTTTCCTATTCAACAAGTTACTTTAAATCAAAATGTAAGCATAACACATGAAAAGATTCAACACATAACACAGTGATTTACATGGAAACCCAATTTGGGAAAAATCACCAATAACATGCTACTCCATTCTCACTCTTCTAAAGTGATGCCCTATGAAAGGCTTGCCTTGTTAAAAGCTACAACACACTGTTAAATATGACTTGGTTAAAAGATTTAACCACCCTGTTAGAAGTGGGCCTAGTTAGAGGACTTTAAAACATTCACTTGGAATGCCACCCTATTAGAGGATTTACAAATGGTTGTTAGACCAACCTAATTCCATAGGATTTTATCTTTACCCTAACTAATACAATTGCTAGAGAGTAACAATAAGGGGTTTGACCTGATTACAGACTACAACCCAACTTGTAGATTTCATATCACTTCTTAGCTCATAACATTTCCTGGCTTTCATTCGTTGTAACTCTTGACAGCTTTCCCTCCTTTCAAGCTTAGTCTCCTTGAGTCTCCATGCTCAATGTACCAGTGCAATCATCTCTCTCTGACCATTTATCGAAGTAGAGTCTCTGTGTTCTGTTCTTCCTTCTCCTAGATTCCTTCTCCTTGACACCCTTCAACCACTTCAAAATTTGACACTCTAGCAGCTCTTGCTTCTTGGTCTATGACTCCTTAAATAGAAATCTGGAACTTCCTTTCCCACTTGATTCTTCCCTCTTTTAATTTCAATTCATATGGATTAGGTAGGATTTATTGAATCTAACCCATATTTTGTTTCTTCTAGAAACATCATGAAGAATCCTCTGGAATTCACTTTAAAATGTTTACATAGAATTTTGTGCCACTACCTCATCATCCTTATCCTCCAACTGATTCACCAAATTCAAGGTAACAACTTTGTCAGCTCAGATTTGGCGAATCTTCAACTTTTCAAATAATGCAATAGCTTGGCAGTATTGAAATTTTGGTTCTCGGCACATACTGTATCGCTCGACATCAACTGTGTTTTACTGATGCTTGGCACCTAAAGTTCACTCGGCACCTACAAAAATTTTCTATTTGCTTGGCTCCTTTATCACTCAACACTTGAACTTCACTCGACACCTAAACTGCACTCAACACCTGAAGTTCACTTAGCACTTGAACTTCACTCAGTACACACTAGATTTTGTATTTGCTCGGCTCCAACTAAAAATTTGCTTAGCTTAAACTAGCTTGCTCGACACCCACTAATGAACTTAGTTTAAGCTTTGCAGTCAACCTTATTACAACTTATTCCTTCAATGTTTCTAAGTGTGTCTAGCCTCTATATCTTCAAGTATGTTATCAATACATCATTTAACCATTATCTTAACTTATCCTTGCACTTCGTTACAAAAGCATAACTCAACCTTTCCCTTAGGTGCTCTTGTTACATTTTGTTGATCAAATCCTCTTCATCAATCAACTAAGTGATAGTACTTGGATCTTATAAGAAAATTCCATTCCTACAAATAGTAGGTTTGACATCAATGACAAAACAATGATTGAAAATATTCTGTTAACAACAATCTCCCTCTTTAATCAATCTTCTCACAATGATCTTTTCAATCAAATCTCCAACATAAAGTTGGTCATATTGTTGCAAGGTGTCCTAACAGGGATGACAAGGATGAAAGGAAAGACAACAAAGGATACAAGGATTACAAAGGAAATGGTAATAAGTCTTGTTACATTGATGAAGAAGAAAGTTATACTGAATCCGATAGTAATGATGAAGAAGTTTTTTATGTTTTTATGAAAGATGATTCTGATGAGGATGAGAAAATTGCACTTATCTCATATGTGAGTAAAGGTGATAGATGGATAATTGATTGTGGTTATTCACATAACATGAATGGTGATAAAAATAAGTTTGAAAACCTGGAACATTATAAAGGAGGTAGTGTTAAGTTTGGTAATGATGCACCATATTTCATGAAAGGTAAAGGACCAATAAAATTAACTAATAAGATTAGGTGTGAAAATTCTTATTGGGTTGAAGGACTTAACTACAATTTGTTCAGTGTGACACAATTGAACAATTCAGGCTACAAAGTTGGATTTGAGAACAAGAAGGCCAAGATCTACAATGGTTCAAGAAAATTGATTGGAAGTGGAGACTGAGCTAGAGGTAATTTGTTTATCTAGACCTATATTTTTATGGCATAAGAGGCTATGTCATGTGAACTTTGACAATTTGGTAAGCATTAGTAAGATGAAAAAAATAAGAGGGTTGCCAAAATTGAAGAAACCCTATAATGTGATGTGTAAACAATGTCAGTTTGGGAATATGACAAAGTCTAGTTTGAAGAGAAAGACCTATACTTCTGATGTTAATTTAGAATTGGTTCATGCTAACCTTTGTTGACCTATTAGTGTATAAAGCTAATGTGTTGACAAATACTTTATTCTATTTGTTGACTACTATAGAATGATGACTGGGATGTTTCTTATAGAAAATTTTGATGTATTTCAAATGTTTAAGTGGTATTTGGCTAGAGTTGAGAAAGAAACAAATAAAAAATTGAAGTGTCTGAGATCTGACAAAGGAGGTAAAATTATATCTAGATAATTCAAGACATTATGCAATGATAGAGGAATTAAAAGACAAATGTTTGCACCTAAGACCCCTCCATAGATGGTATAGTTGAAAGGAGGAATAGATCAATCATGGACTGTGCTAGGACATTGATGATGGAAAAGAATGTTGCACCTAAATACTGGAGATAAGATGTAAGTATAACTATTTATACCTTGAATAGAGTACAAGTCAAGAAAGGTACATACCTGCCACCTTTTGAACTATGATATGGACATGCACCTAATGTGAAGTATATCAAAGTTTTTGGAACAAAATTTTATATATTGAAAGACAATAGAATTGAAAAAATTGATGCAAAAAGTGATGAAGACATATTCTTAGGTTATTCCACCAAGAGAAAAGCATATAAGTCTTTGAACTCTAACACTTACAAAGTTGTGGAAAATGCAAACGTGAAAGTTAATGAATATGTAGAAAAGAATAAAGTTGAATGTAAAAAGGAGCTTGAAGATTAAAAAAGCTTTATATACATTGATGAAGGTGAGTCCAATACCTTATCCAAAGCTAGGAATATTTTTTTTGGGCAGCAATAGCTAGTACATACCAAGCTACACCAACAACATGTTGAGCATTAGGCAGTTGGTGCTAAGCATCAAGAAGTGCATGCTGAACGACATGCTGAGCATGTCAAGAAACAACAAGTGGTTTCAAAACAACCAGAAGAGCAAGCGAAAATACATGAATTGCTACCCGAAGTCAATCTACAAGATGAACCTTAAGTAGAAGAAAGAAGAAGATAACCTACATTAGCAAAGCATGTAAGAAGACATCACACACATGATTAAATCATTGGATAAAAATACTCTAGAGTTATGATAGGGAAAAGACTAAGGACTGATGCATGTTTACTATGTGAATTTGAGTGTTAATCAGTGAAACATGCTTTGGATAATGAGCACTAGATCCAAGAAATGAGTGAAGAGACTAAAAAAATAGAGAAAAATAAAACCTGGTCACTAGTACCTAGACTGAAAGACAAAAATGTTATTGGAACAAAGTGGGTATTTAGAAACAAGCTTAATGAGAAAGGAGAAGTAACAAGAAACAAATTACTAAAAATTGTTGTACAATACTAATAAAGTATCGCACAATAATTTTGTCTGTAGAGAAAAAAAGCATGAAAGAAAAATTAAAAATGCAAATAGAGAGGCAAAACAAAAATGTCCTGCCCCACAATGGGCACAAAAATATACATTAGAAATGTGCACTTCTCTAAACAATTCTATCCGAGATATCTCATAGCTTGGAAAGCTTGGATGGCGGCCTAGAGCTCCCTAGTCATGGAGTGCAAAGGGATACACTGAACAATGACATGGTTCTCAGATAAGCCTTAATAATGCATCCCTTTGCAATTTAACCTTGAAATGGGAGGATCTAAGAAAAAATTAAGAGTGGTAGTGTCAAATAATTTCTATAAAATGCAATTCAAAATGCAACTATGCTAAATGGAATGCAAAGGATGCAACTACACTAGAAATATGAGCATGTTACAAAACCATTCAAATTAAGAAATGTGAGGTATTATATTGCATAAGGGAACTAAGATAATGTAAATGAAACTAAACTAACATGAGGATGTAAGAATGAAAGAGAGAGAAGATAGAAATTCTCCAAAAATGCTCTAAGAAAACCTACAGGATAACAATAATTCAAATTCAGGATCCTTAGATGAGGAGAGAGATCTCCCCTTAAAGATGTATGGACACTTGAGATTAAGATCAAGAGATGAATGATCAAGGGTGAGGGTCAACTTTTAGCATGATCCATTTGCAATATCATTTTCACCAATGAGAAAGAGTCGAATTTTGCATCTTCGTGTAAGACAAAAAGTTTTTTCTTTTATTTTTAAATTGGGGAAAATGTTTTATGTGTGCAACTTAGGATAAAGGGGTGAAAGGGGTCTTTTATTTAATTAAAGAGGGGATATGTTCCTTTTAATTAAATATGAACTTAGGATATAGTGTTCAAACTATAGGATAAAACCAAATAAATTAATTTTTAAAGATTTGGTATAGGCAAATAATTAAATAATTTAGCCAGAATGCTAGAAGGGGGCTAATGGTCTAGATGACCATTTTTGGGTGATTAAAAAAAGGTCCCAATAGATATGGAAGGTTTCAAGGCTTTATCTTTGATGGGTAAGGACCAAGGATAGATTCATATGATACGAATTGATAAGGGGCATGGATATCAACATCTTTAGAGTGAGAAACATGGCCAACACTACGAATAGACTCATGCATAGATTTGATAGGAGAAATATCTAAATGAGAACTTTAAGCTTTAGGATATGTATTCTTATGCAAAGGCTTCATATGATTTGAGGGATTATGAGATGGATATGAAGAAGTAGAACAAGTGAATGAAGGGATACTTTTATCTTTAAAAATATCTTTAGATAGCATAGGAAGAGTACACTTCTCTTGAGTTTAGATGGGCTCATTAGAAGCATTGGAAGTGGTATGTTGATATTTCTCAGGAGATGGACAAGGAATGCAACATGGAGGGATATTTTGTTCTTGAGATGGGGGAATGACATCTTGAAAGGGTATGGATGGTTCTTGGTCTTGATATTTCTTGATACTCTTTTCTTCATCTTTTTGATAGTCATCTTGACACGGAGCCACTTCTAAGGATGGGGGATACTACTGCAATTGAATGATGGATTATAGGAGAGGTAATAGAGGACTTATTGGAGTATGTGTGATAGGAATGTAAAGAATGAAGGTTTAGGTTCTTTGATCTTAGAAGCATTAAAAAGGTTTGCAACTAAATAAATATTAGCCTTATTTTCTTTTAGAGGCAGCCCTTGAGGGTATGCATAGTCAGTACAAAAAACATAAGATTCTTTGTTTGATGGAGTCATGTCAAAAACCTTTGATATTTTAATAGGTTCACGAGTTTTGGAAGGATGAGAGGATTCACGAGTTTTGGAAGGATGAGAGGATGAAAAAGGACCATTACTTGACATAGGTTCATCAATATGATCTTGCTCAAGAGTAGTATCCTCATCACGAGTATTTAGAGGTTGAAATGACAAATATCCCATCATCAATAAGATCTTCAATTTTATGTTTCAATATAATGAAATTTGAAGTGCTATGCTCATTATGTCAATGATAAGAACAATAGATTTTCAAGAATGGGTTTCTATATACGGTTGATTTAGACAATGTGATGATCTTATTATCAAGAAGTGTTGGCAAGGTGATATCATAAGAATATCACAAGGGAGTAAAAGTCTTCTCAAAGGTATTCTATATACTCCTTGTTGTTCATCAAGTGAATAGGGTGCATCCATGTCTTGATTATCTTGATCAAATATGGGTCCATCATAGTATTATGGCATAAACTCTTGATAAAAGGGTGGACCTCTCTCTCTCTCTCTCTCTCTCTCTCTCTCTCTCTCTCTCTCTCTCTCTCTCTCTCTCTCTCTCTCTCTCTCTCTCTCTCTCTCTCTCTCTCTCTCTCTCTCTCTCTCTATGGTGTGTTGAATTGATTAGAGATGTAGATCATTTAGACATATAAGAAGAAGATGAATGTGACCCTCAAAAAGATAACTCATGTGCATATAGAGGACTTGCAAGAAGTCCATGTATTGATGTCATTATTCCCTATATCATTTTTTCAAAGTTAGAGTAATTTTCTATTATGTTCTTAGTGAGTCAATGATAAGAAAGATCATCCATCCTATCTAGTTTTTTGTATTTAGCATATAGATCTTGAAACTTCTTAATGACACAGAGGAGTTCATGATCATCTAGACACGGTTGAGGTTTGGAACAAAAATATTTGAAGCCCATCGTGGTAGATAGAAATTGAATGATGAAGGAGAGTAGAATAAATCAATAGGAAAACTAGAGTGTCCTTAATTTCTAGTCAAGGTAAGAAAAGTGTCTTCTTAGCCACAGCAAAAAAGAATAAAAATAGATAAAAAAGATAGCCTATCACAAGACATGCCCAAATTATGGGTAAATACCCTATGTATGATACTTGTGAATAAGAAAAGATAAAATATCAATAAAATAGATAATAATCCAAGATGGACAAGTAAAGCATTCACTAACCAAGTATGTAGCCAAGTAGTTGAAGCTAACTTTTTAGAAAAAGGAAGTCCTAGCATGTTGTGATAGATCAAAATGTAGAAAAATATTGAAAATGGGAAGACCAAGAGATATGTTGATAAAATTCAAGAAATCAAGATTCAAATAGTAATTGTATGATGTTTTGGAATAAGTCAGGTGACATAAGGACATAAGGGAAACATTTCACAGAAAACTAAGATGATTTTTTAGCACCAGACAATACTTTAAAGTATGGGAAGATGATGTTTCATAGTATGACAAGACGGTGTTCCTATAACTGCTAGATGATAGTCTAAAATTTTGTACGATATTTCTTAAAGAAGTGGGCTGTAGTAAATCAACAAGTACAAACATGACCAAGTTTTTACTCAAAAATCCTAGTTTGAATGATTGTATTGATAGATTTGACAATGTGTATGCTCATTTTTCAACAACAAGTTGAAGTTTAAAAGACAAATTTTCAAAGAAAATGTAACATATAGAATAGTCTTCAAACAATAAAGTAAGGGACAAAGAAACATTACATAATACAAACACTGGAGAGGTCTCAAAGAAAAACCCTATGAATACTACCATCATTTGTATGTTTAAATGATTTCCACATGGGTCTTATAAAAAATAAAGATACATCAAGCACATTCTACCTAAATGAAACAACTCATTACTCAATACATTGGACCATAACTTGATGCTCCCTTGTCTCACACAAAGTGGTTCTCCACAATAGATATTGACATTGTCATGAAGTTTTTTTAACACACCTAAAGGAACACAGATGGTGAGTCAAATCTTGGGGTGATCTGGGTAGTCTACTAGGATCAATCTTTGCACCAAGATATTGAGTGGGTAACTAAGGTGGCCTATAATCCTAGGTTTCTAGCAAGGATCTTCATTCATAGAATCCCTCTTGCATCTGATATAGAAAATAGGCCTCACAACCACACGAGAATTCAAATTAGAAATTTCACATTGTCCCAATCCCGTGAGAATCTTTAGTAGAGTGAATGAAGATACTATGACCTCTAAGGATTTGGACTTTATCAAGGGATTTTTATTATTATAGTGGATTTGAGAAAATGAGTTCTCTTGTTCCCGCTTGGGTCATTCCTATTGAGATTTGTTCCCCAATAGCAATCCCTCTAAAGGTAAGAATCTCACAAGGAGATTGAGCACAAAGTAGATCCATAGAAGATGGTTAAGATTTTTTATTCATCTCATGAGGAAAATAACATACTTTCCTACTCCAAACACACCAAGAAATTTTAACTAAAACCACTAAAGAGTGACATCTCTAGTCACTTTATTGATTAACATAGCTAATGGGTCAAGCTTTTTGATTGCCTCAAAGAGATAAGAGTATACTCTCATACCATCAATGAGAACCCTTAATCATGAGTTATTAACTGCCTAATAAAAATGAAACCTAATGAAAGCAATCACAATAATATAAAGAATAAGAAAATGATATAAAATAAGTACAATGAAATATTTTCTTTTTCTTTTTCTTTCAAAGGAGCCCTATGAAACCACAAGTTAGTATGCCTTATCAATGTAATCTCCTTTTGGCAAGAAATCCCTACAAAACCACAAGTTAGTGCACAAAATATACAAATGAAATAAAGAATCCTGCAAATTGACTTGTTAGGAACTGGTAGGAAACTAGAAAGTCCCAAATACAAGCAAACTAGTCTAAAGGACTCAGACTATTCAAGTAATCAAATCTAGATGACACTTCATTTTCTATCAGAAAACTGTATGATATAACTCTAGAATCCAAAAGATATTTTAGGTTTTGATGATAGAGTGTAATATACCAAGATGATATTCTTTCAAGACGATGCTTTACGGAGAGAAGAGGTGATATTCCAAAAAATAGTAAATATCATATGGTAGTTATAGGAAGTATCATCCCACTATTCTATAAACTCTCATACAATTATCTTGGCCTACAAAATGTAGAGATGCACCTGTGACACAAAAATGAGAAAAATGCAAGAAATGGAGCTAAACCTTTGAGGCTAGCCCCACGATGGGTACAAAAAAAGTATGCCAAAAATGTGACACACTTCTACAAACAATTATACTTGAGGGAACCAATGAATAGGGAGTCTTAAGAGGTGGCTTATAGATTCCTATCTATGATATGCAAGAATCTAAAAGAGTCTGAATGTGGCTCTCAAATGAACCTCAAAAGGAGAACCTTGCAAGGTGTGCCATAAAATGGAAGATCCAAATATAAGAACAAGAATGCTAGTATTGAAGAACTTCAAGTTCAAGTAAGCAAGTGCAAGATAGAATGAGAGTAAACTAGTATGAGAATGCAAAATTAGTCTAAATGGGATACAACTACAAGGAAATTAAATCTAATCTACGTACAAGGAGATTAAATCTACTAGAAGTAAAAGGAAAATAAATGCTAAGCTAAGAACAAGAAAGTAAAGCTAAGCTATCAATACAAGAGTAAGCTATAGTGAAGACTAAACTAATATGGATGCAAGAGTATTCAATTAGAATGCAAGAGTTGAAAAGTTCTCAAGTGCTCAAGAGACAATTTGGCAACATAAAAATACCATGAACATAAGATATGTGAGAGTGAGGAGAGTGCCTCATTATAAAGAGCAACTAAGGATGATAGATAAGGAGGAAAATTTCATGGTTGAGAATAAGAGCCAAAAGAGATTCCTCTCACTTTGGGAAGTGCATAATCAATGTGTAGACAAAAAGCCCTTGTTCTTTTTTAAGAAATTCCTTCTATGTGTAGACATAGGATAAAGGGAATTTATTTAATTAAAAGGGATTGTGTTCTTTTGATTAAATAAAGACTTAGGATAAGATGGTCAAACCATAGGTTATAATAGAATAAGTAATAAATTGATTCAATTTAATCAAAGATAAATAATAAATTAAATATGCATAATTGATTGAGAATAAGATGTAGTGTATCATAGAGATTAAAAATGTCGAAAAAGGGGCTTACAGTTTACTAGACCATTTTTGGGTGATTACATTGTCAAGTCATAAGATGCTACAAGACTATATTAATAAGGCCTATGATTACCTCTCTCCATTGAGGGATATTAAAATTCATTTAAATTTGGTAGGGAATTTTTGCTCTATGCCAAAACTTGCAATAATGTTTAGTTGAATTTTGTAGTATCACTACATATCTTTCAAAATTTATTCATCCTACAACCAAAACATCTACTCTATTATATTTGGTTGTTCAGGTGAACCCCATTAACAAACCTTGTTTTACCCATGGTAAGTTGAAGCCAATTAACAAATCATGACATAATCTATCATACATCCTATTGTTGAAACAATTGATTAATTGTATATTGTCTTTGATGTTACATATAATGTCATATCATTATCAGTTAGTGTATGTCGAGCTCACTCGAGCATTGAAGACAATTTTCTATGTTCACCAAGCATTCCAGAGTTTTCTTAATTTAGAAGGCAATGTCTACTGAGTTCACTCGAGTGCTAAAGGAAAGTTTTTGGAAGATGAGTGTTAACCGAGCTCACTCGGTTACCAAAGGATCTGTGCAAGTATGTATTGTTAACTGAGTTCACTTGGTTAACACAGGAAAATAATTTCTAAGTTAGTGTCTATTGAGCAGGGTTGGCTAATGAAAGATTTTTTTATTTTGACATATTAAGTTCAATTGATTTATCTGATGGTTCTAGCCACCGAGAAGATGAATATTAATTATTTTAAGTTGTATCTAAGCCAACTTGACAGTATGAAAGATATAAATGAAAGGTCAAAATTGAGAATTAGAATGTGCGTAAGAATGTGAATGCATAGAAGATTTGAAGATCTAATGATGAAAAGAGGAAGCGAATTAGAAGGATAATCAAAATATCCTTGTGAAGCTGAAAGGATACATTTGAGCAGGAAGTATCAAGTACAAGCCAGAATTGAGATCTATAATTAGCAATTCAGTTGTATCCAAATTAGGTCTTTTCATTATTACTCTCTAACCATTGTAGTAGCGATCTAAATTTCTTAACAAAGTTGGTGTAACAACTATTTGTAAATCCTCTAACAAGGCCACTCGTAATAGGGTGATGCCACTCGTAATAGGGTGATTAAATCCTCTACATGGTCACACCTAAGAATGTATTTTGTAACCTTTAATAGGGTTGGCTCCTAACAAGACTCACTTTAGAAGAGTGAAAAATAATAACTAGTTACAATTGGTGGTTTTTCCCAAATTGGGTTTGCACATTCAATCTTGGTGTCAAATGTGTTCATGCTATTTTTATTATGTGTTTGCAATTAAGTTAAATTAATATATAATCATAGTTAACATTTTAAGATTTACATGTTAAGTAGTTATCGAGCATTCTTAGTGTATATCGAGTTACAACATTTCTTTACTGAGCATTAACAAAATTGTTTTGTATTGACATCTAAGGAATCTGAGATTTATTTTTGTAGTAACTAATTCACTCCTCCCCTCTTAATTACTCTTCTTATATTTCCAACAATTGGTATAAAAGCTTTTGGTGCTTATAGAGAAGGTTTCAAGGACCTAAGCTAAATATCAAGATGTCTTACAGAAGAGAGATTCCCAAGTTGAACAAAGATAATTTTGCAGCATGACAAGGACTTATGAGGTTACATCTAGCAACTATCAGTGATTCTGTTTGTAAATATCTTGATGCTAAATACAAGACTCCCACTAGAACATTATCAATTAAAGACATTACTGAAAAGAAGAACCATGACATCACGATGATTGATATAGCATCTGCTCTCAATTATGTTAAATTTGATGAGGTAAAAGACTACAAAACAACTCATGTAATGTAGACCAAATTGAAAGACATATATGGAGGAGATGAAAATGTAAGAAGAGCCAAAGAAGAAAGTCTCAGAGGTCAATTTGATCAAATGAAAATGAGAGAAGATGAAAACATTGCAAAATATGTGGAAAGAATAAAATAAAGTGTGAGTGCAATCAAAGTATCTGGAGGAGACATTGATAACAAAATAGTTGTAAACAAGGTATTCAAAACTCTTCTTCCTATTTATGCAATTAGAGTGTCATCTATTCAAGAAATGAGATGTGATCCAAATAAAAAAATAAATTTGGATACTCTAGTTGGAAGATTGACAACTTTTGAGTTAGATAACTATGATAACTATGATCCTAATTCCAAAGGTATTGAGTCTACATTTGCAGCCAAACTCTTACTCAAAGAAAAGAGTAATAAATCAAAGGCCAAGTAATAAATCAAAGGCCAATAAATCAGGAAGTGAAGAAGAAGAAATAGAAGAAAGTTCAAACAATGATCTTGAAGTTGTTGAAGCCCTACTTGCAAGGAAATATTCTAAAGGCAGAGGAAAATATAAAGACAAGATTCCTCTTATCTATTTTTCTTGCGAAGAAGTTGGTCACATTGCTGCAAGGTGTCCAAATAGAGAAAATAACAATGAAAAGAAAAACAATAAGGACAAAGGCAAGAAGGAATTCAAGAACTACAAGGACAAATGTAAGAAATCTTGTTTTATGGCTAAAGATTCTGATAAAAGTGAAGATGAAAAGGTATATATTGTTGTAAAAGATGAATCTGATGATGAAGAAGATAAGATGGAACTTATCTCTCATGTTAGCAAAAATGATACATGGATTATTAATAGTGGTTATTCACATAATATTACTAGAGATAAAACAAAATTTGAGCACATGAAATATTATGATGGTGCAAGTGTGAGATTTGGAAACAACGGACCTTGTTGCATAAAAGGAAAAGGTCATATCTCATTAATCAATAAACTTATATGTGATAATTGTAACACCCTGCTTGGGAACCCAAAAGAAATAAACCTAATATGTTAAAAAAATTTACTGAAATATTTTTTTAAAAAAGTTTAAACAACATCAAAGTAATAATAATGCAGAAGCAACATATACATACATGTCAACAACACGTAATCAATTGCAAATATAGTTTCAATTCCTTAAGGGTTTCTTCATATTGAGTCACATTTAATAAAGTTTTATTAATAAGTTTAAGTCTGAATTACAATGTCCATAATCATAAAATGAATAAACACATACATAATCATATAAGAAAATACGCAAGTACAACTAATATCTAATGAATAACATCTACTGCACATGTTACAAGGTATGTGAAAATAGATGCAAGTACACCAATATACAATACAATATCCTGTAGGATCTCAAAACACATAATGCATAGATACATCAAATGAATAGAAGTCTTCAAGATAAGAGAAAGAATGATAATGGTACCACTATATCAAGGAGCATCCAATATCTGTCAATCTGATGGGGCCCCAAATGGTAAGAATACACTATCTCCCAATTGTGTGGTCACCTAATTAGGCTCCCACTCCCACCGTGCAAGAGAGATAATATACGATCTACACACAAATAATCAAATCATAAAACATCATAGGCAAGGAATCCTAATAGCCAAAACTACCTCAAGGGTAACACAAACTACTCAAGAAGAAGAGATAATCAAAATCTAAAAGGCACTCATTACAATACTAACATCTCATACCAAGTCAACATATAAATACTAAGACAAAAAGATATACAACCACCATGAAAGCAATGTCAAGTGTCACAAGAAAAATGACCAATAGATAACAACTATCATCAATAAAAGTAAACTACCAATCACTAACTCCAATAATAAAAACATCACTAGTGAATAATTGATCATTCATCAATAAAAGTCAGCTATCAACAATAAATAACATCCAATCAATGAGTAACAACTCACAATAAATGCACCATCAAAAGTAATATCCAACAAGTACACCACTAGAGGCAAATATTTAAAAAAAGAACCATATATGAGATTCAAGCTACATACTATGGAGTGTCATTACATGAGCTAACTCTAAGATTACCCTGGAAATCTCTCAAGACCCTAACCCCCTAGTGACTCTATGTGGAACTAGAATACCCTCTCATGATGACAAAAAAACTAGTCATCAAGGTATCATCTCCATCACATCCTTAGTCTATACAAGTAGTCAATGCATTGATGAGAAAAAATCTCTAACTTATATTTTTAATGTATCTCAAGGAAAAGGGCTAGGAAAGATATTTTAATTACTATGTTATCACTTGTTACACAACTTATAATGAATTACCCTAGCAGCCACTTTAAACTTCGACTCCCATTGCAAGCTACTCCCATAGATATGTACCTAGACTACCTTCCCAAAAATCACAAACCAAAATAGTGTCTCATACCACAAAAAGTAATATTGATTGAATTTGGTTTCTTAATAAGCAATCCAAAAATAACATTGATTCTCAAAACTCAAGTTCTCATAAATGCTCAATAGCATAAAGCTCATAAAATATAAATCTCAATTCAAATCATAAAGTTCATCATGAAATCCAGTCAAATAGTCATAAAAGAAATCTTAAAAACACCTCTAGTGCACATCCTAACTTAGCCAACTAAACAACCCACAAAAAAAAACTATCAAAAAAATAAACATCACAAGACTATAAATAGAATATTAGTAAACACATAGTTTTCAGCCACATGATTTAATTTCACCAATTAGTAAACACATAGTTTTCAGCCACATGATTTAATTCATAAAGTCAAACAGTTACAAATTATTTATTTATTTATTTTTAATTAATTATTTTAAATAAATAAATTTGAAAATTAAATTATATAAAATAAAAATATACATGCAATTAGTATTTTCACATGTCTTTGATCTCTCAAATCATGCAACCATACTATACTTAGTTTTCTATTTTTAGCATATTTGTTTTTACATGCAACCCTACTATACTCAGCTTTCTATTTTTTAGTATATTTGTTTTCACGTGCATATAACCTCACTATACTTAGCTTTCTACTTTTAGCATATTTGTTTTCACATGCATATAACCACACTATACTTAGCTTTCTATTTTCAACATATTTAGTTTCATATGCATGTAACCACACTATACTTAGCTTTATATTTTTTTAACATATTTATTTTCACATGCATGCATAAATTTAGTTAAATCATGCTTTCCTCTCAATAAATCTTTTTTCTTTTGCAAATAAATTTTATAATTAAATTATTTTAGATGTAAGAATAATATTTATATATATTTAGAAAATTTATGGTAATCACAAGATCTTAATGACAAATTTAAAGTTGAAAACCTAACTGTTCAATTTATTATTTTCTTCCAATTTTTTGAAATCAAATTTTTCATATATTAAAAAAGGGGTTTAAAAGAATATAGTCATAATGATTTTCTATAATTTTTCTATAATTTTGCTCAGTCAAGTTTTCTTGATTAATTAATTTTCTTTTTCAAAATCTACAATGTAATTCCTTATTCAACAATCATTATAGTAAATTAATAAGCAATATGCAAACACCTAGGAAGACACAAAGTAGACAAATCTTTCAATAAAATTTTATAATGAGTATTCAAACCTTACCTCAAAACCACAACTAAAATCTGTGACAATCCGTGAATACATGCAAATTCAAATCCTCTGAAACTTTCAATAATTCTTTTGATCAAATTCTAAATTTTGCTCTCCAAAATCTGTGTAATTGCAAAATGAGCTCTAGATCTTTGATAAAGATTTCTCCCTTAAATTGTGGCTCCGATTGTGCAATCATGAGAGGGAACTCACTGATCAATTATTGTTTATTACTTTATTACCTTTTATCTTTTCATGCACAACTCTTATATATATATATAATCAACTTTTTTCTCTTTAATTAGTTTTTGAAGCATTTTTAATAATATATTTATTATTTTAATTAATAACATTATTTAGAGTTTATTATTAAAATTAAAACTCTTAAATAATTATCATTAAATTAAATAAATATAACTATGCCACAATTAGAATTAGAACTTTATCTTTAAATTTCATTCTTTTATATTTTATTTTTCTCTAGTTTATTAATTAGTCCAAGCACTAACTAGAGCATAATTTATTATTTAAATTAATAATATTAATCAAAGCTCATTATTTAAATGCAACTCTAATTTAATTATTATTAAATAAATAATAATAAAGAAATATTAAATCTGTAATATTTTAATTCTTTGTTTGTCCAACTTCTTAAATTAAACTTCTAAATTCAATCTTTTAAAATAAAGTACATATTTAATTAATTAGTAATTAATTAAATAGATCATCATAGTCTAATTTCTCTTTAACCAATTTTTTAAGTTTAGACTTCTAAATTAAGACTTTTAAATTAAAGCACATTTAATTAATTAAATATTTTCATGTTTTAATAATTTATTTTTAATCAAATAATATTTAATTATATGATTAACCCAAATATTATAACTAAATTATTTACCAAATAAATCACACTGCGAAATCCACATAAAAGCAACATTATCAAAACAAACCGAAACTCAAAATCAAACAACATAGATAAAGATAAACTCACAGGTTTTAAAAAGGGTGGAAAGTTAGTTACGAGTTCTCCTTGCAAGACATGTATTTAGGGTATGGATGGGATTGGACCTGAACATTATCTTCCCATTCTTACCATTGAGTTATTGTGATAAGGCACACTCATTTTGGCAATTCAGGAAAGTGAATGCTTGGTACTTACATTTTGCATAAAAGACGAGCATGTACATGTATATAAATATATCTAAACTAAAAAAGCAATGGCAGGGAGTAGTACATCATGTAGATCTCGACTAGTAGGTGATTACGACTCTCTCAACCACATCAAACATAACAAACATAAAGATAAAATAGACACATGCGCCATATACACACAAGTATTGGGTAAGTACCATAATAATTATAAGTCAAATATCAATTGCTCAAATAAAACAATGCATCATTACAAATATGAAGTAATCATCATTAAAGCATCATCTGACATTGCTATGAAAGAAATCACATTTATTAACTACGAATCATTAAAGCATCATTAATGCACTAGTAACCATAATCATTAAACAACACATGAAATATATTCAACTAAGTAATCATCATTGATATATCTCTAATCCAAGTTATGAAATAATATTCTTGAAACTAAAACATCCATGAAATAGGCATAAAAGAGTTTGGTAACATAAAGTTTTACTAAGTTTGTCAAACAATTTTTTTAAAAGTTAAAGATAATAACTTAACAACAATAATTATAACATAGCAGAAGCAATTAACATTCACATAAACACATACCATAAAAGGATTGCAATTCTTAAGGGTCCCATGATGTTGAATCACATTTAAGTTTAATTAATAATAAAACTAATATATAATAAATCCATATCAAATAATAATATACTAGTATGAATCTATTTAAACAATATAAAATTATATATGATGTCACTTGGCAATAAACATAATGCACAATCATCCACTATACAGGTTACAAGGTATGAAAGGCTGAAAATATATACATCATGAAATAAATTACATCATCTCTTAAGATCTATGAAATCAAATACAATACCCTAAGTATAACCATCCATCATAAAAATACAAGAATAAATAGAAAGAAACATCTGCACAAACACATCCAACAACAACATCCAAGTGTCAGATCTCAATGGTATAAGAAAGAGCACTACCACCTGACCTTGTGAAACCCAAAAAAGTCCACTCCCACCATGCTGAGGAGATAGTCTCAAGTCCCAAATAGTATAACAAACTCAACAATCAAATCCAACATCTAAGTCAAGAAAAAATTAAAAGCAATCTAACTCAAAGGTACCAAGATACAAACGACATCTAAACTTAAAGGCAAACACAAACACGTAGGGAATCGACTATGCAAGGTGGCAAGTGTCATCAAACGAATCAATGCTAGAGTTATCCTGGTAGTCTAACTTGACCTCGACCCCCTAGTGACTCTATGTGGCACTAGTAACTTTTTGTATTGACAAGGCATACTAACGATGCATGGTTGTAACCAAGCATTCTCTCTACTCTCATCCTAGTGTGTACTAGCACTTGAGGCATGGGCAAGAACATACAAAGACTCTTATTAACTTCATTTTATTCCCACTTAGTGTAGTGTTTTCACTTATTAAACAACTTACAATGGGTTACCCTGACAGCCACTTTGGGCCCTGACCTCCATTGCAAGCCACTTCCCAACATTACATATAGATAACCTACCCTTAGCTCATAAAAAAATCACAAATCAAAGAATCATAATATTTCACCTTAGTCCTATACAAGTGACTAGAAAGCATAAAAAAGTAATTCACAATAACCCATTAGTTCTTTATAAGCAATTGGAAAGCATCTCAAAAATACTGATCGAAGACTCAAAAAGGTTAAGTCAAACATTTCATAGCATGACATCACCAAGAACAAAACATACAAGCACCTCAGTCCTATAAAAGCAACTGTAAAGCAATCCAAATATAACTGATCAAAGACTCAAAGGCTATGTCAGATAGGTCACACCATTCACCTCAGTTTTACACAAGAACACTAGAAAGAAATAACAATCAATAGATCAAAGCACCTCATAGAGCATACAAGACATATTACCATAATTGAGTATAAAATATCAAGATCAAAATATCAGCATGACATCACAAAACAGAACTCCCGAGCCTCTAGTAAACATCCTGACTGGCCAAAGCTAAGTCAAACCCGAAAATTCCAACACCAATAAATCACACATCACATAAAGTACATACAAAAGTGAATTTCATAATTCATTAAGTTTTGAAAGCCCTAAAGTGCAATATTTACTAAAGGTTTTCAGATTAAATCATAGACAATTCTATAATGGAAATCAATTTTCTCAAACAAGGGTTTCAAATCAGAGAAATTTTGAAAATAGAAACACAACAGACATGAAGAAGACATAAATTCAAAGAACGAGCAACTACTGCACAAACCCACAAGATCCTACCGAGATCTAATGCTAAAACAATGAGTGCACAAACACACAAGAATCTTTGTTTTCCTTCGAAATCCCTCTTTTTGAAAATTGGCTATCTAGAAGTGAGCTCTAATTTCCTTAATAATTTTTTTTTCCCTCAAATCAAGGCTTTGATCATGCAATCATGCGAAAACTCTTTATCTTTAATTACTAGATTTTAATTTTCATGCACACACTTTATACAATTTCATTAAAATAAATTTTATCAAATTAAAATTTTCTCTCCCTTATTAAATCATGTGACTATTTTAATATAATATTTATTAATTTAACTAATAATATTATTTAGATTTTATTAAAAATAAAACTCCTAACTAAATTATTATTAAATTAAATAAATATAAATGCCTTAAATTATAACTTTAATCAAATCTTTTAAATTTAATTCTTTCATGCACATTTAAAGAACTTTTTAATTAAAATATTCTTTTCTATTTTCTTTTCCTCCACTTTAATAGTTAGTGTAAGCACTATTTAAAGCATAGTTTATTATTTAAATTAATAAGAATAATTAAAGCTCATTATTTAAATGCAATCTTAATTTAATAATAATTAATTAAATAATCATAATAAAATAATATTAACTCTTTAATCTTTTAATCTTTTAATTTTAACTTTATCCAACTTCTTAAATTAGACTTTTAAAATAAATATTTTGAAGTGAAGTACATATTTACTTAATTTATAAGTAATTAAATAACATCATATTCTAATCTTTCTTCAACCAATTTTTTAAATTTTAGACCTCTAAATTCAGACCTTTATTTAGACTTCTAATTTTAAGCTTTTTATTTAAAGCATAAATTTAATTAGTTTTTAGTTAATCAAATATTCACATATTTTAATATTTTATTTTTTTATCAAATAACATTTAAATGCAAACTATGGATTATTGACAGTGGCTATTCACATCATATGACTGAAGATAAAACAAAATTTGAGCACATAAAATATTATGATGGTGGAAGTGTGAGATTTGAAAACAATGAGCCATGTTGCATAAAAGGAAAAGGTTGTATCTCATTAACCAATGAACTTATATGTGATAATGCGTATTGAGTTGAAAGATTAAAACATAATCTACTAAGTGTGGCACAATTGAATAACATTGGATTCAAGGTAGAATTCATTGATGGAAATTTCAAATTGTTGAATGGAATAAGAAATCTGGTTGGATCTATTAAGAAAACAAAATGTAATCTATTTTATCTTGATCTTAGTGAAAGTTCATGTTTTATTGCTCAAGTAGAAGAAAGATGGTTGTGGCACAAAAAACTATCTCATGTAAGCTTTGACAATTTGGTTAAGATAAGAAAACATAGGGTAAAAGTCCATAGTTGTGTCACCTTTTAGGCTGACTTATCAGAATGATAGAATTTGAGTATTTCTATCTAAAATTTAATTACTTTTTAAACATATGATCTAGATAAATTCATTCTAGCTAAGTTATATATGATCTGGTTGGATCTGTTAAGAAAACAAAAGGTAATCTATTTTATCTTGATCTCAGTGAAAGTTCATATTTTATTGCTTAAGTAGAAGAAAGATGGTTGTGGCACAAAAGACTATCTCATGTATGCTTTGACAATTTGGTTAAGATAAGAAAACATAGGGTAAAAGTCCTAGGCTGACTTATCAGAATGATAGAATTTGAGTATTTCTATCTAAAATTTAATTATTTTTTAAACATACGATCTAGATAAATTCATTTTGGCTAAGTTATATATTGTCACACACTTTTCCAATTGAAAATGTCTATTAAATGCATATTTTATACTAGTTTGTATCCAATTACTAAAGAAATAAAATTATTTTAGAAAAGTGGTGTTTCAATAAGTCTTACTATTTTTTAGGATATTTTTCTTAATAACATATAAACACCATTTTATAGGGTTTAGAGTCAAGAATATTCTCATGTAGAGATTATAGTGTTTTAATTAGATATAGTATATTGTAATTAAAAAATTCCACAACCACGTATTTTAACACTTAGAAAGATGTCAGTTTTAAGAAAGAAAAAATATTAAATCATATTAAAAAAAATAAATTATATGAAGTTCTAAAGGAGAGAGTCATATTCTAGAATGTATATTTTTTCTCCTATTTAGAATAGATGTGTTTTGAAAAATGTGGTGGGAGATGAAAACTATTGATTTCAGGTGAGTTAAAATTTCAATCTGTATAAAACAGAAAATATAAGTCCAAAGGCAATTTTTATTTTTGATTGTTCTAGCTATAAATGTTATCTATAATATAATATAAGATCAAAGGAAAATAAGTTTATTTTCATATAGTTTTGTGGTGGGAACTAGACCCTTGATTTTTAGTATTTTTTAGCACCTTAAAAATTATCTATAAAAGTTAGAAAAATATATCAATTCTTATTTCAAATAATTATTAAAAATTATAATCCTAAAATTCATCCATTTCTACACATTTCATTAATTTACTTCATTTCCAAATTCAAAATAATAATACCAATTTTATGTCATTGAAGGTGAACAATTATACTTTTGTTAGCCTTTTCCTTTACAAAAGAGTGACATAGGTTTGTGCTTTCACCCCATAAAAGAGTAAGAGGTATTTTTAATTTGAAGAAACTTGATATGGGTCTATGCAAAAATTGTCAAATTGGTAAGATGGGAAAGACTAGTTTCAAAAACAAGAACTATCATTCAGAAGAAATCTTAGAGCTTGTGCACACAGACTTATGTGGACCTATTGGAATAGAAAGTTATAGTAGAGAAAAAAAATTCATTCTTTTTGTTGATGACTATTCTAGAATGATGACTGTAATTTATCTAAAAGAAAAACCACAAGCTTTTCAAAAATTCAAGTGTTACTTTGCAAGAGTAGAAAAAGAAACTAGAAAGAGATTTAAATGTTTAAGATCAAATAGAGGTGGTGAATTCATCTCCAATGAATTCAATTCTGCATTGAAAGAGGAATCAAAAAATAAGTATCAACCCCTGGTACACCTCAACA
Organism: Cupressus sempervirens; assembly: GCA_028749045.1. Taxonomy (NCBI): domain Eukaryota; kingdom Viridiplantae; phylum Streptophyta; class Pinopsida; order Cupressales; family Cupressaceae; genus Cupressus; species Cupressus sempervirens. The sequence goes on along the minus strand of CM053787.1, from coordinate 352,573,351 downwards.
AAATGGCATAGCTGAAAGGAGGAACATATCCATCAGAGATTGTGCAAGAACATTGATGATAAAAAAGAATATTGTAACCAAATACTAGAAGGAAGCTATCAGTACTGTAGTTCATACCTTGAATAGAGTACAACTAAAGAAAGATTTAAATCAAATTCCCTATGAATTATAGTATGGCTACAAACCTAATGTAAGTTACTTGAAAGTATTTGGTAGAAAATGCTATATCTTGCAAGAATCTAGAAAAGGAAAATTTTATGCCAAAGGTGATGAAGGCATATTTCTAAGATACTCCTATAGAAGTAAAGCATACAAATGTTTGAATTTGTCTACTCATAAAATCATAGAAAGTGCATATGTGAGAATTGATGAGTTTGTAGAAAAGAGTGAAGAAGAAAGCAGTAAAGAACTTGAGGATTATGGAAGATCTGTTTACCATGAACCTGATACCCTACCAAATCTATCTAAAATAAGGGAGGCTTCACCTCCTGAGTCCCCAAAATATCTAATAGTTACTGAGTTGCAGATAGTGCAACCCAAGTCACAGTCTGATGGACCTAAGTCACAGTCAAAGGCTACCGAGCTAGTGCAAATCGAGTTTGATGGACTCAAGTTACATATAATGGGACCCAAGCTTGATATTGAAGTTTATAATAAAGTCAATAAAACTCATTCCAAATTCAAAGAATTTGTGTTAGAAAGACATGTCAAAAGGCATCATGCACCTGATCAGATCATTGGAGACAAATCTGATGGAACGATGACAAGAAACAAATTGAAAGGTACATGTTTACTTGCTGAATTTGAACCTAGAAATGTTAAAGATGCATTGGATAATGAAATTTGGATTGAAGCAATAATTGAAGAAATATAATAGATAGAGAAGAACAAAACCTAGACTCTTGTTCCTAGATCCAAGGATAAAAATGTAATTAGCACAAAGTGAGTGTTCATAAACAAGCTAAATGAAGATAGAGAAGTTTCTAGAAACAAAGCAAGACTAGTATGTAAAGGCTATTCTCAAGAATAAGGTATTGATTATGGTGAAACTTTTGCTCCTATTGAAATATTAGAAGGTGTTAGAACTCTACTAGCATATTAGCACACATAGGATTTAAAGTGTATCAAATGGATGTTAAATTTGCATTCTTGAATGAAATTCTTGATGAGGAAGTCTACATTGAAAAACTAGAAGGTTTTGTAGATCCTAGAAAAAAAGACACGGTCTACGAATTACAAAAGGCATTATATGCTCTTAAGAAAGCTCCTAGAGCTTGGTATGCAATACTTCATAACTACTTGATACATATTGGTTTTCAAAGACCAAATGATAATAGTAGTCTATATATCAAAAAAGGACCTGACAAGAAGAATGTGTTGGCAAAAATATTTGTTAATGATACTTTATTCACTGGAAATGATAACATGCGCAAGGCATTTTCATAAGAAATGAGTAAATAATTTGAGATGTCTATGTTTGGAGAGATAAAATTCTTTGTTGGATTATAGATTCAACAGAAGAAAAATGGTATTTTCATTACCCAATCTGAGTATATCAAGGAGATACTAAAAAAATTTGGAATGGAAGATTCAAGACCAGTTGGAACCCATATGTCTACTAGACATAATATTTCCAAAAATGATGATTCGAAAGAGGTAAATCAGACCACATATAGATCAATGATTCAAAATTTGCAGTATGTAGTGCATACAAGGCCTGATATTGCATTGGCAGTTGGTATGGTGGCAAGATTTTCAATGAATCCCAAAGAAAATCATTTGATGGTAGTCAAAAGAGTCATGAGATATCTAAAAGGTATTGAAGGATATGGTTTATGGTACAAAATAGGAGGCAATTTGGACTTCAAAGTATTTATAGATGCTGATTGAGCAGGAAATATTGATGATAGAAAAAGCACTAGTGGTGGAGCATTCTTTATTGGTAAAAGACTAGTGTATTGGACAAGCAAGAAACAAAATTGTATCTCTCAGTCCATAGCAGAGGTAGAATATGTGGCAGCAACAGTTAATTGTTCCAATATTGTTTAGTTCAAACAATTGTTGGTAGCTATGAAGATAGAGATCAAAGATCTAGTAGTCATATACTGTGATAACACCAGTGCAATCAATATATCAAAGAATCTAGTAATGCATACCAAGATAAAATACATTGCTATAAAATATCATTTCTTAAGAGAATTGGTGCAAGATAAAGAAGTCAGATTGGAATATGTAAATACAAAAGAACAAATTGTAGACATATTCACCAAGCCATTACCTAAGGATGTATTTATGTATCTAAGAGGTAAGCTAGGGGTCATAGCTCACTAAATAAAATTTAGTGATGCATCAACCAGAGCAAGTTGAAGATCAATTAGTTGGTGTAGTATTGACAAGGGCATATTGTAAATGAATCAGTACTTAAGGTACGTCAAGAATTTCATTGAGTATTGTCTTTGGCATGTGTTGTCAAAGAGGGATAATTATACTGTCATATCTCATAGAAATGTTAGTTGTAAAGAAGGATTGTCAAAGAGGGAGAATGAACTTGGCAGAAGTTCTAAGAAGATAGAAGTTTTCTAAAAGAGGGAGAAACTGAAGACGAGAAGAGTTCACACTGACAGAGGGAGTTCTCATGGATGAGGATCAAAATAAAACTAAGGATATGTTCCTTATTCTTGCTCCAAAATTTTTATTGTGTTATGACATGTTGTGTTGCCATCAATGTCAAAGAGGGAGATTGTTGAAACAATTGATTAATTGTGTAGTATTTGATGTTACACAAAATGTCATATCATTATCAGTCAGTGTATGTTGAGCTCACTCAAACATTGAAGATAATTTATTGTGTCTACCGAGCATTCCAAAGTTTGCCTAGTTTAGAAGGCAGTGTCTACCGAGTTCACTCAGGTGCCAAAGGAAAGTCTGTGAAAGATGAGTGTTAACTAAGCTCACTCAGTTAATGAAGGAAAAGTTGGATGGAACCAGGGTTAAACAATCTCATTTGGTTAAAAAAGGATCTATGCAAGTATGCAGTGTTAACCGAGTTCACTTAGTTAACATAAGAAAATTATTTCTGAGTTAGTGTCTACCGAGCAAGGTCAACTAACAAAGGATTTTCTTATTTTGACATATTGAGTTTAATTGATTTATCTGATGGTTCTAGATGACTGAGAAGATGAATATTAATTATTCTAAGTTGTATTTGAGCCAACTTGACAATATGAAAGATATAAATAAAAGGTCAAAATTGAGAATTAGAATGTGCGTAAGAATATGAATGCATGGTAAGAATATGAATGCATGGAAAATTTTGAAGATCTAATGATGAAAAGAAAAAAAGAAAATTAGAAGGATAATCAGAATATCCTTGTGAAGCTGAAAGGATACTTTTGAGGAAGGATCAAGTACAAGCTAGAATTGAGATATATAATCAGTAATTCAGTTGCATCCAAATCAGGTCTTGTCATTGTTACTCTCTAACCATTATAGTAGTGATCTAAATCTCTTAACAGAGTTGGCTTAACAACTATTTGTAAATCTTCTAACAAGGTGGTAGTTCTATTGAATTTTCTAAAGACCTCTAACAAGGAAACTCTTAATAGGATGATTAAATCCTCCAATAGGGTCACACATAATAGTGTGTTTTGTAACCTTTAATAGGGTTGGCTCCTAATAGGGCTTACTTCAGAAGGGTGAAAAATAGTAACTAGTTGTAATTGGTGATTTTTCCCAAATTGGGTTTCTATGTTAAATCTTTGTGTCAAATGTGTTCATGTTATTTCTATTATGTGTTTGCAACTAAGTTAAAGTAATATGTAATCACAGTTCACATTTTAAGATTTGCATGTTAAGTAGTTACCGAGCATTCTCAATGTTTGCCAAGTTACAAAATTTATTATCGAGCATCAACAAAATTGTTTTGTATTGATATCTAAGGGATCTGGGATTTATTTTTGTAGTAACTAATTCACCTCTCCCCTGGGTAAGTGCACCAAGTTGTGGTGCCAAAAGGGGGGTATAAGTGGACACTTTTTTCCTGAAATCAGCAAATTCTAGACTTCAACAATAATTTGAAGATAGTTACGCTCAAAATTTTAAGATATGACAAAAACAAAAGTTGTAGTCCTTTGAATCTGGTTTCTAAACTACTAATTTTTTTTCAAAATGGTTTAGTTTTAGGTCCTCAAAAAAGGGGGCCACAAAAAGTGGTACTGTTTATTCCAAAAAAACATAACATAGTACAAAGTGTGGCCCCCCTAAAATTTTAACTTTTTTTTTGAAATTCTTTAATCGCTCTAGTCAAAAGTTACCTAACACTATGTAGTTTATCCCAGATTTTTCGGGTAATTTTATAATGTGTATTTTTTTTAATGAATTTTTAAATTAGACCCATCCCAAAAACGTGAAATATCTGTGTGCTCCCCCTAGAAATGATTAAAAACTAATCTAAAATCAAAACTTCTTTTTTTCAAAGTGTGTAGAATGGAGTCTAGTTTCTAAAAAACTAAGTTGTTACAAAATTCAATGAATGACCTAAAATCTACAGCCCAATTAGTACATGGTGGTTTCTAACAAAAAATGAACATACATTCAAAAGAAATTATAGATGAAAGACTTAAAATAGTTCAAATTAAAAATAAATTATATGGTTAGATAGCTAACACAGAGACCTATAATGTTATGTAACTTGATCTTATCGATACCCAACCACGAGGAATCTTGAAGGGGAGCACACAAGAAAAATCAATCATTTTTTGTATGTTTGCTGGAAAACACGTCTCAGACTTGTTTATAAACTCCTAATGCAAAGCTTTGAATAGCGCGTGCGCCCTATAGCGCGCGCGCTATTAAAATGCTAGTGAATTCGAGGTAGTGCGCACGCGCTATAGTGCACATGCACTATTGAGACCTAAATTGCAAACCAAAACCAAGAGAGAGCTAGGGGGGTGGGGCGAGGGAATGGCTATTTGTGTGTGAGAGAGAGATAGAGAGAAAGTAGGGGATGGGAGAGGGGAGAGAGGAAGTGAGAAAGAGTAGGGGTGGCAGAGAGAGTATAGGATGGAAGATAGAGGAAATGTGAGAGAGTAGGGGTGGAAAAGAGAGTACAAGATGCAAGAGAGAGGAAGTGTGAGAGAGAGAGTATAGGTGGCAAAGAGAGAGTACGGGATGGGGGAGAGAGATTGAAAGTAGGGGATGGGAGAGAGAGGAAGTGTGAGAGAGAGTACAAGTTGGGAGAGAGAGATTGAGAGTAGGGGATGGGGGAGAGAGAGTAGGTGGTAGGAGACAGAGTGGGAGAGGAAGAATGAGAGAGAGGAGGATGGGAGTGCATGTGTGTGAAAGAGAGAGAGTAGGGAATGGGAGAGGGGGAAGATAGAGTAGCTTGAGAGAGAGTAGGGGATGGAAGAGAGAGTAGGGGATGGAAGAGAGAGTAGGCGATGGGAGAGGGAGTGGGAGAGGGAGAGAGAGAGGGGGGATGGAAATGTGTGTAAGAGAGAAAGAGAGAGAGTGTGAAAATGTGAGAGAGGGTAGGGGGTAGCAGAGAGAGAGTAGAGAGGGAGAGAGAGAGAGAGAGAGAGAGAGAGAGAGAGAGAGAGAGAGAGAGTGAGAGTAGGCAGTGGGAGAGGGAGAGTGAGTGAGAGAAAAAGTAGAGGATGGGAGAGGAGAGAGGGGGGATGGGTGTGTGTCAAAGAGAGAGAGTAGGGAATGAGAGAGGGGAGAGAGAGATAGAGAGAGTAGGGGATGGGATAGAAAGAGAGTAGGCAATGGCAGAGGGAGTGGGAGAGGGAGAGAGAGGGGGGATGGAAGTGTGTGTAAGAGAGAAAGTAGGGGATGGGAGAGAGTGTGAGAGTGTGAGAGAGAGTAGGGGTGGCAAAGAGAGAGAGTGAGAGTAGGGGATGGGAGAGAGAGGGGGAGAGAGAGAGAGAGAGAGAGAGAGAGAGATAGTAGGTGATGGGAGAGGGAATGGGAGGGAGAGAGAGAGGGGGAACGAAAGTGTGTAAGAGAGATAGAGTTGGGGATGGGAGAGAGTAGGCAATGGGAGAGGGAGTGAGAGAGAGAGGGGGGGGAATGGGAATGTGTATAAGAGAGATAGAGTAGGGGATGGAAGAGAGTGTGAGAGTTTGAGAGAGAGTAGGGGGTGGTAGAGAGAGCTTGTACAGGATGGGGGTGAGAGAGAGAGAGAGAGAGAGAGTAGGGGATGGGAGAGAGTGTGAGTAGGGGATGGAAGAGAGAGAGTGAGAGTAGGAGATGGGAGAGAGAAAGTAAAGAGGGAAAGAGAGTACTTGAGAAAGAGAGAGATAGTAGGTGGTGCAAGAGGGAGTGGGAGAGGGAGAGAGAGGGGGGATGGGAGTGTGTGTGACAAATCTAGAGAGTAGGGGATGGGAGAGGAGAGAGAGAGGGGGGGGATGGGAGTGTGTGTCTATGAAAGAGAGAGAGTAGGGGATGGGGAGAGAAAGTAGGCAGTGGGAGAGGGAGTGGGAGAGGGAGAGAGAGAGAGAGGGGGAATGGGAATGTGTGTAAGAGAGACAGAGTATGGGATGGGAGAGAGTGTGAGAGAGAGTAGGTGGTGGTGGAGAGAGCTCGTACGGGATGGGAGAGAGAGAGTGAGATTAGGGGATGGGAGTGTGAGAGAGAGAAGGGGATGGGAAAGAGAGAGTGAGAGTAAGGGATGGGATGGGAGAGAGAGAGAGAGAGTAGAGAGGGAGAGAGAGAACTTGAGAGAGAGAGATCTAGTAGGCGGTAGGAGAGGGAGAGGGAGAGAGATAGGGGGGATGGGAGTGTGCATGACAGATGTAGAGAGTAGGGGATGGGAGAGAAGAGAGTGGGGGGATAAGAGTGTGTGTGTCTGTGAAAGAGAGAGAGTAGGGGATGGGAGAGAGTGTGAGAGTGTGAGAGAGAGTAGGGGGTGGCAGAGAGAGAGTACGGGATGGGAGAGACAGAGTGAAAGGATGGGAGAGATAGAGTGAAAGGATGGGAGAGAGTGAGAGAGAGAGTAGGGGGCAGCAGAGAGAGAGAGTACGGGATGGGAGAGACAGAGTGAAAGGATGGGAGAGAGTGTGAGAGAGAGTAGGGGATGGGAGAGAGTGCGAGAGAGAGTTGGGAATGGGAGAGAGAGAGAGAGTAAGAGTAGGGGATGGGAGAGAGAGAACTTGAGAGAGAGAAATAGTAGGTGACCTGGGAGAGGGAGTGGGAGAGGAGGAGAGAGAGGGATGGGAGTGCGTGTGACAAATCTAGAGATTAGGGGATGGGAGAGAAGAGAGAGGAGGGATGGGAGTGTGAGTGTGTGTGTGTGTGTGTGTCTGTGAAAGAGAGAGAGTAGGGGATAGGAGAGAGTGTGAGAGAGAGTAGGGGTGGAAAAGAGAGAGTACAAGATGGGAGAGACAGAGTGAAAGGATGGGAAAGAGTGTGAGAGAGAGTAGGAGGTGGCAGAGAGAGAGAGAGAGAGATAGTATGAGATGAGAGAGACAGAGTGAAAGGATGAGAGAGAGTGTCAGAGAGAGTAGGGGATGGGAGAGAGTGTGAGAGAGAGTTGGGGATTGGAGAGAGATAGAGAGTAAGAGTAGGGGATGGGAGAGAGAGAGAGAGTAGAGAGGGAGAGAGAGAACTTGAGAGAGAGAGAGATAGTAGGTGGTGGGAGATGGAGTGTGAGAGGAGGAGAGAGAGGGATGGGAGTGCGTGTGAGAGATCTAGAGAGTAAGGGATGGGAGAGGGGAGAGAGAGAGGGGGATGTGAGTGTGTATCTGCAAAAGAGAGAGTTTAGGGGATGGGAGAGGGGAGAGAGAGAGTAGCCCAAGAGAGAGAGAAAGAGAGTAGCGGATGGGAGAGAGGGGCGGATGGGAGTGTTTGTAAGAGAGAGTAGGGGATAGGAGAGAGTGTGAGAGAGAGTAGGAGGTGGCACAGAGAGAGAGAGAGTAAGAAGTGGGAGAGGGAGGATGGGAGTGTGTGTGAGAGATCTAAAGAGTAGGGGATGGGAGAGGAGAGAGGGTGAGAGAGATAGAGAGAGTAGGTGGTGGGAGAGGGAGAGCGAGAGAGAGTAAAGGATGGGAGAGGGGAGAGAGAGTGTATGTAGGGGATGGGAGAGGGGAGAGAGAGTAGGAAGAGAGAGAGAGTAGGGAGAGAGAGAGAGTAGGGAGGGTGGAGAGTGATGTGTTCTCATATAGTGCATACGCACTATAGCGTGTACGCACTATGTGAAATCACCTAAAAATGGTCAAAAAGCAACTTTGGGGCCCGTTTCATTCATTCTTTGCTTTTGTTCTATTCTGTACGCTGTTATCCCAACAGAAATCGTGGGTTTCAACACAGCAAACACTCTTTCAAGGTGGCAAACACTATTTCAAGCTAACAAACACTATTTCAAGGTGTCAAACACTTTTGGAAGCTAGCAAACACCAAATTCAATCATTGGATACACGATTTGAAGACTTTTTGAATATTCCTTGTATAGAAAAGGTTAGTGCAATCTATTTTAATTTTTTTTTTGTTGATATATAGATAAAAATTTGATTATAATTTGACATGTTGTTTAATATATAGTGAATTCATTGAAATTTGTATGTTTCAATGAAATGTTATTTCGAAATGGTTAGAAATTTGACAAGTCATTTTTTATATATATTGTGTATTCATTCAAATAATTATAATTTTTATATGTATTTGAATAATTTGTAATTTACACATTTTAAGTAATTCAAATGTTTGAATAATTTGACATGTAGAAATCATCATCATGCCAAGGAAGAAACCAAAAAATCAAACAAATGAAGATAGGGAGAGAGATTTGGTAATTAAAAGAGATAAAATGAAATTACTATGTGAGCAAAGAAAATTGCAAAGCAATAATGAAGAATTGACTTTTGAAGAGGATCAAGAACCACTGGTACCAAGAAACAAAGAGGAAGAATTGGAAAGACAAAGAGAACGAATGAGACTGTTACGCTCAAGAAGACAATTGAATTGTGAAGCTACACCATCTTCTAATGTTGGAGTCATATCATCCGCTACACCATCTTCTAATGTTGAAGTCATATCTTCCTCTCATGTTGAAGAGACACCAATTTGTAGATCCGACGATATACACACTCCATCATGTCATGTTGAAGGCACAACATCAACACATCAAGTAGGTGATATTCCATCTTTTGCATCTTATTGCCAAGGCACATCATCTTTGGTTCAAGGTACGCAATACACTCAACCTTATGTTGATGTTCAAAATGTTGAGAGAATTGAAGAGATTATAAGACCTTCTAGAATTCGTTTTAGAAGACCAAAATATTTGATTGATGTTGATAGTAACATTTTGAAATCAATGCCTGACAAGATTAGCAAGCGTACTTGTCAAAGAAAAGTTAATCGTATGTGGAGATTATTTTTTGATGAATTAAATATTATAGGTCAATGCCAATTATTTGTTGAAATGATGAGGAATTTAAAATTTAGGCCTATCATGAAGATTCTTGGGCTAAGAACGATGGATGATTCAAATGAAAAAAACATTGTAAAGAATCTAATGAATGCTTATGACAAAGTGGGTTCTAAATCACTCACCAAAGATAGTAATATCGCAAGACGAGTACTTACATCAAAATTAGTAAGTAGCCAAATGAAGAAAGCTCGACTCATGAGAAAGACAAGAAAAACATTAAAAATTGGTAGAGGTACTCTAAGGAGAGCCATGCTAAGGCGTGAGAGATTGGAAGATCTAAAAAAAAATGAGTTATGAACATTTAGCGGTAGACTACCATGAAAGGATAAAGAAATTAGTGAAGCCTTGAAATCATTGATTGAAGATTTTTGAAAAAATAACACACATTTTTCCCCTAATCAAAGAGATGTTGTAAGGAGGATTGGTAGCCAAAATCGCGAGCCACATGCGAAACATTTTTTGGACACAATTTTTTGCAAAATTTATTGGTATGTATCCTCAAATTCGAATAAGTCAAAGATTTTTTGAGATGGTTAAACCTTTTTATGTGAAGATAAATCACACACACACTTGTTGTTGTAGGATACATATTAAATTTTCTAACCATTTTGATGTTTTTAGGCATATATGCGTAATTTTGCATTCTCAGTTTGTTTTGCAGGATTGTGACATAAATGAGCCACCAAGATTTTCAAGGGAATTCATATCCAACATTTTATGTGAAATAAGGGATAGCCAACAATTTTACAAGACATCATGCTTGGATGGTACATGCTTATTTTGTGGTTTTTTGCAACTTTTATCAACTTTTCAACATATGGATAGTACACATGCAATTGGAAATGAAATAGTAGATTATGGAAAATTTAAGACAGTGACATATGCTCTAAAAGATGGGAAACATGGTAAAAGATGTGATTTATTCATTGAAAAGATTCCAGTGTATGAGTTCATGAAAACATTATTTACGAGTATGCAAGGCATACCCATAGAGCTCGATGGCTAGATTTGCAATTCAAGTTGTGCAAGGATACATTTCCATTGGATACCATTGTTTCGGTTGTAGATTTTGCAGAGAACTACACACTACAACCACAAAATGAGGTGCAAGCAAAGTATTATACTTCTCAACAGGTTTCCATATTTGTTCACATAACATTCATGCATTCACCTACAAGTACAAAGGATGATAGGAAGATTTTGAGAAAGTACCATTTTTACATCAGTGATGATCGATCACATTCTACGGAGTTCGTACATGGTTGTTTTCAACTATTTTATGGAGATTTGGCTAATAGGGGCATCACATATCGTCAGCACATTATTTGGTCAGACAATTGTGCATCTCAATTCAAGAATGCATGGATGTTCTATTGGTTGAGCAGGATGCACAAGTTGTGTAGAATTCAATACATGCAAAATTTCACAGAGGCTAGACATGGAAAGGGAGAGCACGATGGTCTAGGCGCATGCATCAAAAGAGCCTTAGCTTGTGAAGAACTAAAGTACAAAGATGGAGCAATATTGACAGATGCAAAATCCATCATCCAGTGGTGTAACGCTACAATGGGTCCAGGTAAGGAAGGTGAGTCTACGGTTCGTAGATTTTTTTGGTTGATAGATAATACTAACATTGCACCATATCAAGATTGTTGCACACTAATAGGATCCAATGAGTTGCACTCTTTTAGAAGCTCTGATGCAGGTTCATGGAGTATCCACACAAGAAAAATGGCATGCTATTGTCCATCATGTGCAAAAGAAAATTGGGATGACTGTGAGTTGACTGAATGGGTGGACAAATGGGATATACGAGTTTTGGACCCAATTGACACCTATCGTCCCCCACAAGCACTGGAAATGGTACAGATGGAATCGTCTATTGACTTTGACTGCTTCTCTGATCTAGTGCAACCTGGTAATATATATATTTATATATCTTTGTAATTTCAATATGTAACTTTATAACTTTTACGCAAGTATTTTTTGAATTAATGACCGCATTTTGTACATTTGTCACTGCAGGCCATGTTTTTGTTGTTATTGCACCTGAAGACAATGAAGAAGGGACAGATTATTATTTGTGTCGTTGTGTTCAAGCCAAACAAAAATTGGATCACTTGGTTATAGATGGTGAAGGTTTAGAGTACCATGTCGGTGCGGTGGTTGTAACCGGCACATGGCTTAGACGATATTCTATGAAGAACCCTAACTTGTGGTTATTCGAGGATTGGCAAACAGAGAGGAAGATTCTTCATTATTCAAATCTTGTTGTCACATCAAATGTCCACTTGATAAAATATGGTGGAAAACCACATAATAAGAATCTTTGGAGAGTTCACGAGTCAGACCACGAGGCAATACTTGAGACATTAAAATGTCGAGGAGATCTAGTTGGCTCATTAGATTGAATACAGAGAGAGGGAGAGAGAGAAAGAGTGATCAACTGGATCCAAATACATTTTTGCAACCTCTTCCCCAAGACTGTCCACATGACTAAGGTGGACCGTATTGTTATGATGCGTAAGTGATGAGATTTAGTTTAAATCATAGATTTTAAGTTTTGATTTGTTTAGAATCTAGATTTTATGTTTTGATGTCTCCAATTTTTTTAAAGCTAGAACAATATTTTTCATATTTTCTTATTGTGATGATATTTTTCTTTCATTGCATGTTCTCTTGGATGACAGGAGGGAGAGAAGAAAAATAAGTAGATTTCCAAACAGCCAGCCACCCTTCTTCATGTAATTTATTCATTTAAGGTAAAAGTCCCATTTCCTTTGTTTGGCTTTATTATTTGGTTATTTAAAGTCATTATTCTAGTTGGACCTTCGTATGTTTGAATTTGGGATTGTTTAGTGTCTATTTGTTATGATTATACTGAATTATTAATTCTACGATGTTTCTATTATTTAATTATTTAAAATAAATTAAAACTTTTTGTATAAAATTATTATTTTTTATTTCTATCTATTTGTTATGATTATTTCTATTATTTAAAATAAATTAATTATATAATATCTCTATGATGAACTATTTATATTTCTAAACTTTACATATTTTACACCATGACCAACAATCAAACTATTATAACAATACAAATACATTTAAATAGTAATGTAAGAATGGTTTAGTTCACATAAAAAATAAGTCTATCTTAGATATTCTAAATACATCACAAAACTTTATCGCTTCAAAAAAATTGGAATTTCTCCCATCTACTTGAGTTCCCATCAATTGTCCATAAAACTGGGAAAGGGAATAGGTGCTATGCTCCCAATCCCAACATCCTCCTGTCCACTACTAGGAGATGTGTGTAATGTAGGATTCAACTCCATCCACTTAGTCATTTTTTTCACTAGTTGATTGGGACTCTCACCATTTGTTTCCAACTATGGTGACAATGCTTGGGGTTACACTTATTAAGTAAGAATATTTCCTAATCTAGGGATTAGAGCATTGAACATATCAGAATGTGATTTATGCTATGGGAGAAGAGGTATGTTGGGCATACTAATTGATTCTAGGGCTAGTGCAATTACATCTCCTTCCACTAGTGTTGTAAATATAATTTCTATAGTTGTTGAAGGTGCACCTCCAATATTTGGTCTATATCTCTTTCAAACATTTAGATTATCCTCTCTTTCTTTCCTCTTCTATTCCTTTAGTGCAACCTTCTCCGCAACTCATTTTCCCCTCTCTATAGCATCTAAGATCTCATTTCTTGCAATCTTTTCCTCTCTCCCATCTTTCCTATCCCTGATCTTCTCCTTCATGTAAAGTGCATTAGCCTCAAATAACTTCTTAGTCTCTGTTGTTCCTTAGAATTTTGTATCCTTTTCTTTGGTAGCTATAGGAATCTACTGGGTAAACCACTATGTTGTTTTCTATCTAGTGGCATGTAACGTATAAAATCAACATCTCCATCATAGTCATTTTGGGCCTGGGTATCAAAAAATTGTTAACTATTTATTTCATTATGGTTGCCACCATTTGCAAAGCATTAGATGACATCCTTGGGGTCAACATGTGGTGGGGATGGAATTAAAAGGGAAAAATTTTCATCCCCACAAGTATTTGGTTACCCAAGGTTTTTGACAACCTCCTACAACCAATCTGGTTGTGAATCTTGCATTAGCAAGCTTAATCTAATATCAATTTTTGTTGTATGCTCAAGGTTTTATCTCCTATAATAGTCCACTGGCTGGTTCAGGTTTTCTGGTTGGGTATTTTTAGGTGCAATTGTACCTAGTCCCTTCATATTTTGTCCATAACTCCTCAAAAAAGTGTTAATTGGTTCATCTAATAAGCCATTGATTTTTAGGAAGGATTCAATAGTGATTTCCTCCCCCTCGCTTTACAACTCATCAACATTTGCATCATCTACAGCAGTTGTTTCTTCTGATCCACTACTTGTGGGTTGTGGTTTAGATCCCTATTTTCCATCCTCATCAACAATGAAGCACTTTCTTGGGCCTATATCATTCACTAAAACCTCCCTATTCAAAGACCATATCCCTATCCTATGGAAACCACTCATTATATTATCGGGTGTAAGTGCCAAATTGGAGGCTTTGCTGGATAACATTCCTAACTCCTCATGACCAATATTGATTTGAGGGTTCCTAGCCAACCACACATTCCAAATATGTTTTAAGTAAGATTTTAATGGTGAGAAAAAACTAACATCCAATGATTGACACCTATAGATGGTATACGCTACAAGTGACACACAATCTATGCCCAACTTCTTTGCTTTATCAATTATTTTCCATGTCATACGGATTCCATGATCATCAAATACTAGAAGACACCTTTTTGAGAGAAACACCCCACATGGAATTGTTCTTACAAAGTGGTCTAGCCAATTCAAGAATAATTATTTCATAATCCATCCATGTACTTGGACTGCCATGCTGGCCTTGAGATCATAATTGAAAATGTAGTTTTTTATATGTCTCTTAGCCTTGAACAAATAAAAATTGGAATTCTCTAACCAACAGTAATGTAAGGAGACCCACCCTGCTAGTTTAGGCCACTATGCCCAAACTAACCAATGACTTCTTCTAATCCTATAGGGTTTCTTCTTGACCCTATTCCCAAGAGGATATCTCCCAACTATCCCCTTCCCTAGGATCTATGCACACCAATTGACTATGTGAAAAAGAACTCATGGTGGATAAATCTAAAGTAATTTCATAGGAATACCTTTCTTTCCAAAATCACTCTCATCTATCCATGTTACTTCAGATTCTGGTTGATCCTTCCATTTGATAAGATGCTCCATATAGGTGCCATGACAAGTCTTCTTCTTGATTCTTGAATCCATAACCTTTTCAGCTTTTGGCTGAGATTATAATGGGATAGTGACTTCAACCTTTGATTTTGTTTGTCCTTCTATGAATGTAGGCCCTTTATATTGAACTTAGTCCTTGACATTAAAGATAAGGTAAATTTCCAAGTTTGGTGGGAGTTCTATTTTGTTGGCATTAGAACCATAATTTGCAAGTACCTTACAAGGTCCTATCCTATGCATTTGTAGCTTGGTTGGAACACCCTATGCAAGTACCAAAACTCGTCCTTGGCATCATATCATGGCCTCAACACCTTGGATCATCTCAAACCATCTCATCTAACATGTTCCAACTCCTTGCACACTCTCAGCAACTCATCTCTTACACTTTCTCAATTTTGCCTCTTCTAGGCTTGTTCCAACTAGCCCTTGCCAATCACTAATTTGTTGTTTTCTCCAAAATTTTCCACAGAACTTCCTAAACTATTGGGTGATTAAAATACCCTTTTCCTCACTCTAAAATATACTCAAAATCTAACTACACTTGTTTTGTAAAATATCACTCAAAACTAGCTATTTTAGTCTGCCAACTAGGCCTAGTTTGAGGCCATTTACAAAGCAATTCACAATCCCTTGACTTTTGGAACTCCCATGACCCAAAAAAGTCTTAAGACATGACTCAAATGCAAGGATTCTTCTATTTTTTTGGTCTCATGATCAACTTTACAATGGTTTTTACAAAACCCTCCTTTCTAGCCCCTTTACCCTAGGGCTTTCTAGAACTCTTACTTTGCAACGTCTCTAGAACCCCAAAATGGTTCAAACACCTTCACTTTAGTTATATTAGATGACTTCAAACATAAAATGCAACTCTTGTTTTGAGAAAACACTAAATCCACCTTGGGAGCAATCACATACCCCTTTTTATGCACTCAAATTTTAGGGAAAACTATGCAAATACTTCTTAAATGGTTTCAACACTTGAATTTTCAGATGGAAACAGTTATTATAGACTCAAACCAACAAGAAAAATCCCAAACTTGAGGTTTCTCAACACTCGACAATCAAATTTCAAAACTGTTACCAGCACTTACTACTAGGACAATTTCTAGTTTTAATGGTCAAACTCCCAAACCATACAAAGGACCCCCCGCTGTTTTTGCATTTTTAAACACTCTTTTTGGAGACCTACAATAACCTCTCTCACTTTTTGGAGATCACACTCCGTTTTCATTTTACGACGCCATCTCGGGTGATGCTGAAACTTGCAATGTCGGCTAGTACAAAGTTGCCAACTGCCAAATCTCTCTCACCTTTCCTCATGGGATCGAACTGTCTAGTCTGTTAGCTCTGTGTGGTCGAGTAAAGCCTATCCCCAACCTTGTCCTATCCCCTTCAGTGCTCGAATGTTCTCAGGCACGCCAATCCAGAATGTCCCCAAGGGTCACTAAATGCCATAGGGCTGCGATCTTTGACAGGGCATATCTCAGAGATCGTGTGAGGTATGGATGCGATTCTAGTTCCTATAGGACCATTTTGCAGTGACCTACAATAACCTCTCTCACTTTTTGGAGATCACACTCCATTTTTTTTTTACAACGCCATCTCGGGTGATGCTGAAACTTGCAGTGTGGGCCAGTACAAAGTTGCCAACTGCCAAATCTCTCTCACCTTTCGTCATGGGATCGAACTGTCTGCTCCGTTAGCTCCGAGTGGCCGGGTAAACCCTAACCCCAACCTTTTCCTATCCCCTTCAGTGCTCGAACATTCTCAGGCACGCCAATCCAGAATGTCCCCAAGGGTTACTAAATGCCATAGGGTTGCAATCTTTGACAGGGCATATCTCGGAGCTCATGCAAGGTATGGATGCGATTCCAGTTCCTACAGGACCGCGTTGCGGAGACCTACAATAACTCTCTTTCTTTTTGGAGATCACATTCTATTTTCATTTTACAACGCCATCTCGGGTGATGCTGAAACTTGTAGTGTTGGCCAGTACAAAGTTGCCAACTGCCAAATCTCCCTCATCTTTCTTCGTGGGATCAAACTATCTGCTCCATTAGCTGCGAGTGGTCGGGTAAACCCTATCCCCAACCTTGTCTTGTCCCCTTCAATGCTCGAACGTTCTCAGGCATGCTGAACCAGAATGTCCCTAAGGGTCACTAAATGCCACAGGGCTGCGATCTTTGACGGGGCATATCTCGGAACTCGTGCGAGATATGGATGAGATTCCAATTCCTACAGGACTATGTTGCAGAGACCTACAATAACCTCTCTCTCTTTTTGGAGATCACATTCTATTTTCATTCTACAATGCCATCTCGGGTGATGCTGAAACTTGTAGTGTTGGCCAATACAAAGTTGCCAACTGCCAAATCTCTCTCATCTTTCGTCATGGGATCAAACTGTCTGCTCCATTAGCTCCGGGTGGCTGGGTAAACCCTATCCCCAACCTCTTCCTATCCCCTTCAATGCTCGAACATTCTCAGGCATGCTGAACCAGAATGTCCCTAAGGGTCACTAAATGCCATAGAGCTGCGATCTTTGATGGGGCATATCTTGAAGCTCGTGCAAGGTATGGATGTGATTCTAGTTCCTACAGAACCATGTTGCAGAGACCTACAATAACCTCTCTCACTTTTTGGAGATCACATTCTGTTTTCATTTTACAACGCCATCTCGGGTGATGCTGAAACTTGTAGTGTTGGCCAGTACAAAGTTGCCAATTGCCAAATCTCTCTTGCCTTTCATTGTGGGATCAAACTGTCTGCTCCATTAGCTCCGAGTGGCCGGTTAAACCCTATCCCCAACCTTGTCTTGTCCCCTTCAGTGCTCGAACGTTCTTAGGCACACTGAACCAGAATGTCCCTAAGGGTCACTAAATGCCACAGGGCTGTGATCTTTGATGGGGCATATCTCAGAGCTCGTGTGAGATATGGATGAGATTCCAATTCCTACAGGACTGTGTTGCAGAGACCTACAATAACCTCTCTCACTTTTTGGAGATCAAATTCTGTTTTCATTCTACAATGCCATCTCGGGTGATGTTGAAACTTGTAGTGTTGGCCAGTACAAAGTTGCCAACTACCAAATCTCTCTCATCTTTCGTTGTGGGATCAAACTGTCTGCTCCATTAGCTCTGAGTGGCTAGGTAAACCCTATCCCCTTCAGTGCTCGAACGTTCTCAGGCACACTGAACCAGAATGTCCCTAAGGGTCACTAAATGCCATAGGGCTACAATATTTGATGGGGCATATCTCGAAGCTCGTGCAAGTTATGGATGCGATTCTAGTTCCTATAGGACCGTGTTGTAGAGACCTACAATAACCTCTCTCACTTTTTGGAGATCACATTTCATTTTCATTTTACAATGCCATCTTGGGTGATGCTGAAACTTGTAGTGTTGGCCAGTACAAAGTTGCCAACTGCCAAATCTCTCTCATCTTTCATCGTGGGATCAAACTGTCTGCTCCATTAGCTCTGGGTGGCCAGGTAAACCCTATCCCCAACCTTGTCTTGTCCCCTTCAGTGCTTGAACGTTCTCAGGCACACCGAACCAGAATGTCCCTAAGGGTCACTAAATGCCACAGGGCTGCGATCTTTGACGGGGCATATCTCGAAGCTCGTGCAAGATATGGATGAGATTCCAATTCCTATAGGATTGTGTTGCAGAGACCTACAATAACCTCTCTCACTTTTTGGAGATCACATTCCATTTTCATTCTGCAATGCCATCTCGGGTGATGCTGAAACTTGTAGTGTTGGCTAGTACAAAGTTGCCAACTGCCAAATCTCTCTCATCTTTCGTCGTGGGATCAAACTGTCTGCTCCATTAGCTCCAGGTGGCCAGGTAAACCCTATCCCCACCCTCTTCCTATCCCCTTCAGTGGTTGAACGTTCTTAGGCACGCTGAACCAGAATGTCCCTAAGGGTCACTAAATGCCACAAGGTTGCGATCTTTGACGGGACATATCTATGGGCTATCAATACTTCGACTATACTTTAAGTCAACGATTATCAATATGTGAAAAAATGGAACTCGTTGTATTTTGAAGTACTGAGAAGATGGCCTTGCCCTTCCCTAGGAGTTTCAAAAATGGGAGACATTAGGTAAGAGAGTGAAAATGTTACTATCGCTTCAATGCACATGACGCAATTGGAAATGCAAATTTTGATGGTAATCATTTTGTGATAAGGGAGAGACTAGGGATGATCATTGTTACTATCTCTTTAGTAGTGGAATTTTGTTTTCTCTTGAATTTGGTGGTGGGGGATCAGTGGTAAGACTCCTTGGATATTCCTTCTTATGATGTTAGTGACAAGTGTTGCTCTTTGAAAACACTTGTACAATTTTTTCAAATTATTAGATAAAAACAGAGAATTGTAAGTATTAAACATGATTAGCCTTTAGTTCCTAGAAGATCTTTATTTCCCCATCAATGCATTTAGAAAGTTAAGTTATAAGAAGATCATAAATAGAAAAAATTAGAGAAGCAATTTAAACATTTATATTGATTGGAAACATGTGAGTCTTGAGTTTCCTCTACCTTTTAAAGAACGTTCCTTAGCTAGCAGACCTAATTCCACATTCCATAAGACTGTCATTGCGCTAAAGATTTAGGAAACCAACTGCTCTAAGATAAAGCTTCCCGGTCAATAATAATCTAGCCTATTGAGGTACATAATACTTCTCAATTAAACTTGTGTTAATTTAGTATTAATTTTGTAATTAACTACAATTTCAGTATCTGTGTACAGGGGGTGACTGAGAAAACTATTTGAGGTCCAATTTGAAAATATATTTGTAAGGATCTCGACCAAGGTTCACAACTTCAATGATTAATACATTCATTCAGGCCAGAACCTCACTACAAAAAAATAATATATATAAAAGGTAGTGAATAACGTCATGTCTAGACCCAAATCAACCAATGAAAGTCAAATTAGCATAATGTGGAACAACAATATATGCATTGAGTGGGTTGTCATAAAAAAGCTTCATAATAAAATTCATGTCTAGAATTAAAAGACCTTAAAGAACATTTATGCTTGTAACACAAATGGCCATTCAAAACTGAATATGATTACAATATGTGAAATAGCATTACAAGAACTTGTAATGCTCTTGTGAACATCGTGTTAATTCTTGTAAGAATCCCTAAGATGCTTTTTATACTCAAAATTTTGTTGAAATTGAATTAATTTTTATCCTGTCGGTTAATTGGCTTAGGGTGATATATACTTCTTGGATGAAATAATGAGTTCGTGATTAACTCTGTATTAAGATTCATAGCATCTTCTAGTTATTTGCAAAGGAAATTTATAAATTACTTGCTAATGTCATATGGCTTGCTTGAGAAAGATGTCCGTGTTCTTATTGATGGGTACTAATGACTATCCACATTTAGTTCTTCAATATCCTATTTGACAAGCTTTCCATAGACATTTCTTTGCCATACTAAGTATTTTTGAAAACATATTTGAGTAGAAGGACTACAGTAGATACTACATGATGTTTTAACAAATAAAGTAATGGGTTAAAGACTATTATTTCCAAGGTATTATGTCATAGTATTTTAATTGTAATGATCTTAGACTAATGATATTCTTGAAGGTAACTTCGACATGCAGCAAGAAAGACAACGTACAGCCAAGGCTATATTGTGCCTACAACCAAAGCCATAAATGCTCACAGCCAAAGCCACTAGTGCACATAGCCAAAGCCATGGATGCTTATAGCCAAAGTTACAAGTGTTCGCAGCCAAAGCCATGAGTACATGAAGTCGATGATCACAATTGTTTACAACTATTCACCAGAAACAACTTCTTTGCAGTTTTTGAGAAATACTAATAAAGCAAAAAAGAACATCTACTAGTTGGTAGACATAATGGCAACTCTCTAGCAATTGAATTTAATTTCATACATGCACATATCTAATTTAATGTCATACACGAACATATCTAATTTAACGTCATACATGAACAAACATATAATATAAAATGATAACCAATAATGTCATATACATTAACAAACACATAATATATTATGATAACCAATAATGTCGTATATGAACAAACATATCATATATTAACCAATAATGTCATACATCAAATATAGAATGTCATATGTACATCAAATGTGTATCGAATATGTCTCTCAGATGCCTATATATATAGATGGGGAAGGAAAAAAGTCTCTATATATATGTATCAAATATCTCAACTACATCTTTTCCTTCCCACAAGGGGAAGGAAACAAGTCTCTCAACGTCCTCTGCCGTCGTGTGGAGGGAGACAGTGGAGATGACGGGGCCCTCCTGACACACTCACTTGACCTCTTGTTGAGGCTCTTCTCCAGGTCCAACTGATACAAAGAAAGTAGATATGAATCAATATTTATTATACGTTGAAATCAAATATATGTACTCACAAAATCAATTATTTTCTTACCGCCAACAAATAGTCACTCTGTAAGTCCACCTCAAATGCTCGTGGACGATTAGGCATGACAAGACCCTACAACAATTCAATAAATATAATCACTTATAAATTACATTAGAAATTTTGAGATTAACTATTATAAACAACAACTAAAATGAAGAAAATTCTTTCATACCTCCATCAGTGGCTGTGAGCTAGCCACAGCTGTGGCCACTCCACTATCAACAGACTGTCGCAGATGAGGAGGTGTGTCCGACATCATGAGTTGCACGTCATACAATACACGTTATATCTAACAAGAAACATGGAATAAATATAATCAAATGAATTAAATTAACATGAAACAACTATACCTGTGTGAAGCTCGTATGATGTCTTTGCTCTGCGTTTGTGGTAAAGGTTGAGGGTCCTGTGGAGAACTGATGCACATGCATATTTTTTTTGGTCAATCCTTAATATGATTACGTAATAAATATATGTATTAATTAAAATGATTAAATTGATACATACCTCAGGACTCGTCAAAGGGACAAAAAATGGGCCTGGAGGATCGCTGCTAGGCCCAAAAACACTTTGACCCTAAATTTTGAACAATGTCAATAAATCCTAATTAATTAATCATTCACTATACGTATGAAATGTGATCAAATTAGTAATTTACCTATGTGTCAATGCCAAATGTCTCGTTCAGGAACTGATCGGTGACAAGCCCATCATCTGCACCATCTCTGACATGAGTGCCAAATGTGCATAGGGATCCACATGAAGTGCACATGTGACCACGACGTATAGAAGGATCCCCCTCAACTAATGGGATCATGGAATGGATGAGGGTTTGCGTCAAAGAATTAATGCTCCCTAGAGTGTTGGCCTCTACATGTTCCTTCACAACTGAAGGAATAATCACATGCTCACGCTGTGGATGGACCACAGGTGCCCTAACTACATTAGGGTCACGACATGCTCCGGGCCTCTCAAATGATGACCCCCCACCTCTACCCTGGGAGTCTAACATATCAAAATAATTGGGGATCTCCCCAAGGACAAACTCACAATATAATTTCTTCAAAAAATACATGGGGACCTCGTGATTGTTGCAAGGAGGGGCATCAAAAACCATCCACCATCTATCCCAAAAATTATTTCTAATAGCATCATGTATGCACCAATGGATGGGGAATCGTTTAGTACCCTCTCTAACAGTATTTTGCTCACCGGGTTTTCTAAATAATGCACATATACTACCTTTTGGTATTTCCTTTTTTCTAACATCTTCATATGACAATTTATTTGCATAAAATCTTTTTTGTTCATCCCTCTTAGCCCGCCAAATATCTAACTGACCACTAACTGAGGCTATCTGAGTGTTAATGGATTCAAGGGATGATGCCAATTGAGCCCTCATTGGATTGGTTTGTCTGGATTCTTTCAACCGAGCAATGATTCCTTCTAATTGAGTTTTGCCTCTCTCTATTTCATTTCTTATATTTTCTTGTGTGCCTGGTGGAGGTCTTGCAATTGGTTCGGGTTGTGGAATTTGTTCTTCTTCTTGAGGAGGGTCGGGTTGTGGAATTTGTTCTTCTTCTTGAGGAGGGTTTTGGTTTTGGGGTTCTTGAGGGTTTTGGGGTTCTTGAGGGTTTTGCTGTTCTTGTGGATTTTCTGGTTGATTATGAACATTTCCTGATAAAAAATCAATTGAAATTCAAATAAATAAACAAATCTAAATGAAATTTGTAAAAACCCTACAAAAGAATATAAAAAACTTACAAAACAATATGAAAAATATATCAAACAATGCAAAGTTAGGTTTATATCACTTACGGCATCATCGTGGGTGCACTTGTGGTCTTGGATTTCGTCGACGAGGAGGCATTTTGGCAAATGGTGGTGCAAATGTTGAGTCTTCAACTCGCATACACGCTACTCGCTGTAGGAGTAGAAGAAAATGCTGATGAAAATGATGGGTTGCGGGTTTGCAACCCATCATATATACTTTTTATTTTTTTTAAAGCGCGCACGTGCTATGGCTTGGGTTGCCCAAGCCATAGCGCATATGCCACCCAAGCCATAGCGCATGCACGCTTTTTAAAATAGGGAAAAAAAAATTCCTTGTCACCTTTTTGGCACCACAACTCGGTGCATATGCCCCCCTCTCAGTTACTCCTCTTATATTTCCAACAGCCACATCATCAATTTGGCCACAAACTTTATTCATCCTAAATGTTCCAACTCTATCATTCTATAAGCCTTCTTAGAAGTACATGTAAGCATGCAAAACTATAGTCAAGGACTCTTATTCAAGCCTTAAACATACTTATAACTTTGTATCAACTATCTCTATCATATCAAAGCCCACCAATCTAAACAATATCACTCTATCTATTCTTGAACTCTTCCTAAATACAAAATACTAGTCTTAAATGAATCCAATTTAACTCTCTCATATATTTAAATGATCCTTTATAACCTAATATATCAACTACATGAACTTCAAAATCCTTCTATGTTTGCACTAGATAATTTTAAATATAGTATCCACATTTATCTATTCTCTTCACTAAACATTTATACAACTTGCATCTAGAACAATATTTGAGGAGAAAAATATGTTGACATCAATGAAAACACATATCTTAGTCCAAAAATATACTTCTTTAGCATATATGAAAACATATGATGTGAAAAATAAAATCAATGTCAAAGCTAAAATTAGCACCACAATATTTCTTATCAATCACAATGTTCACTTCTAGAGGAGCAATGTCTCCCTCCTTTTCCCCATACTAAATACATACCCTTCTATCCATCATAAAAAATACTTCCCCTTAGATACATATTTTCATACTCATCATTTCCTTAACATATAGATTAGTTTTTCACATGCTCATCTCTCCCCCTTTGACATCAATGATAACATTAATGTATGTAGGAAACACAAATATCAAGCAATGCAACTCAAAAGATAATTTCATACTAATTCTATGTGTCACCTCTTCTCATCATAATATGATTACCAACACTTTCCAAACTCAATATTTCACTCACTATTTCCCCTAAGGAGTAGCCTCGTCTCATTAATCTAAGAATAAATATTATTTTGTTAGGTTTCTTGAGAGGATGTATTTGAATGCATCTTATTCCATATCAAGAGGGTTCATAACCCTTAATATGTCCATCAGATACTCAAATGTTTCCTTGGATAATGGTTTAGCAAAAATATCCACAATGTATTCTCTTTTAGGATCATACTCTGACTTGAATTCCTTTTTATTAACCTTATCCTTCAAGAAATGATACTTGATACATATTTTATTTGTATTTTAATGTAATCTATACTATTTTAGATATTTATAACACTTGAGATATCAAAATATACAGTAATTGGCTCATCAACACTTACTCTAATCTCTTGCAACACTTGCTTCATCCATATCACCTGTGAAATATTTGCAACAACATCATCATACTCTTTATCAATAGTGTAATGAGATACATAATTATATTTCTTACTTAACTATACAACCAATCTTTTACCCTAGAGGAATGCATCACCACTTGTACTTTTTCTTTCATCCACATTTCCTACCCACACAATCTGAAATCATCATCCTATCCATACCTTAATCCATAATCAACTATCACTTTTTAATACGTTAATATACTTTTTACAACAACATCATGAGATTCTTTTAGTTTTAATTGAAATCCTTCTATCATACATATTGCATGAGCATGATATTGCGTCTCGTTTGTTTGAAGTACAATAAACCCACTAGTCATAGGTTTGTATTTTGTCTAATTTAGCAACATTGTCTCATCAAAAAAAAATATCTTTTGAATGATTAGCATAATAACTCCAAATATTTTGGAATCTTTCATACTAAACTTATTTAGTAACTCCTTTACATAGTTTGAGTGTGATATGAAAATTCCTTTACCTAATTGTGTAATTTGCAAACCAAGAAAGAACATCATCTCACCTATCATAGCCATCTCAAATTCTCCTTACATCTTATTAAAAAATTATTTACTTTTCATTGCACCAAAAAATGATATCATCAACAAATACCTCAACAATCAACATGTCATTCAAACCAATCTTGAAGTAGAAATTATAGTCAATAATACATTTACTGAAAATGGCCTTCAAAAGATACATATAAAACTTTTCATACCATACTTTAGGAGCTTGTTTCAGTCCATACTAAACCTTCTTCAACCTAAATACCATATAGCTTTCATCTATCAAAGTGAAACCATCAATGTATTATATATATTTTCTCTTCCAACACACCATTCAAGAATGTAGACTTGACATCGATCTAATGCACTTTTAATTCCTTGTAAGTATCATAAGAAAGCAAAATTCTAATTGCCTCAAGTCTACCCAAAAAAAATAAAAATTCTTCAAGATAAATACCTTCCATTTGTGAATAGCCTTTACAAATAAGTCTATCCTTATTTCTTACCACTTCACCAAATCCATTAAGTTTTTTTGTGAACACCCAATTGGTACCTATTGTATTTGTATATTGAGTCTAGGAACTAGGATCCATGTGTCCTTTTGAATATGATCTACTTCTTCTTATTCTCATATTTGCATGCTTCATACACATTCTTAGTTTCAATCATATAAATAAATAAAATATATATTTAGTCTCTACTAACCTTCTTATAGTCTAAACATATTTTTTTAATGACATATAATCTTATTTTTCAGAATGATTAAGCCTTACATGCGTTGGAGTCTTTGGATTCTCATGAACATCCCATTCTTGAGTGCATTATTGAACATGAACTTCTTCATCTAGACCATCACGCACTGTAGAAAAAATCTAAATTTGATTTTGTGATTGTGATTGCATTCTTTAATTTATATTAGTGTCTTCATCTTTAAAATCATATGATCTATAGATTATCTCTTATTGCCTTAATCAACCCTTGCATTTTTTACTTTTAACAATCTTCCTCAATCTCTTACTGTAACATTTGTATGCCTTTTGGTTAGTATAATACCCAAGAAATTTTCCATCATCACTTATATGATCAAACTTACATATATTTTCATCTCTTTTGATATAACATTTTCTTTCAAAAAGTCTAAAATACTTCATAGTAGGTTTCTTTGATACCAAAGTTCATAAGGAGTCTTACTGGTTTCACCTTTTATCTACACTTGGTTCATTGTGTATAATATTGTCAGAATTCCTTCTCTTCAATAGTTTTACAAAATATTCCCTTCAATCATCATGGTAATAGATGTGTCTAGGATTTATTTGTTTCTCTTTTTCATTATACCATTCTAATGAGGGGTTCTCATACTAGATGTTTTCATCTCTATCTCATGATCCTTACAAAAAGAATTAAAAACACTAGATGTGAAATTACCACATCTATCTATTCTCAAGCATTTGATTCTGAAACTCGTCTTTGTCTCAACCATACCTTTAAATATCTTGAACCTCTCAAAATTTTTAGATTTCTCCTTTTTAAAAGTAACCCACATCAATCTTAAATAATCATCCAAAAATAGCATAAATATTTATCACTTTGTTAATTTCCTAATTCTACATGGACAACACAAAATATTAAGCACATGATCTATCACTCCTTTTGTAAAACTTTTCTTATTCTTGAATGTAGATCTAACTTTTTTACCCATCAAATGTTCCTTGTACAAAGTATTAAATTACTTCAATATCAGTAGGTAGATCTCTTACTACCATAGTGGTACTCAACTTCACAATCTTGTCAAAAAAAAATTGTGATACATTATCTTATGCCACAAGCATCATTAATCTAATAAATCAAACATGTTCTTTCAAATTTGTTTGAATAAAAGATGTTACCTTTAGATTTTGTCCTTGATGCAATATCATCACCCGAGCTTCCCAATATTTTGGATTTTCCATCCTTGATTTGTTGATCATTTCTCTTGTAAAATAGCTACCCAACTCTCAAAATATTATGTTTCAGAACTTTAACATACAAAACATCATTAGTATGGCTCTTAGTAAAAATAGTAATAGATCCTCTTCTATGAATTAGATAAGAAGCATCATCTCAAAATTTGATCAAACCAACATCATACATTTCTTATTGCACAAGTTTGCTTTTGTCACTTGCCATGTGATGTAAACATCTAATGCTAATAACCCAATCACTTGTTTCACTAACTTGAGCCACAAGATATCATTCATTATTCATGTCAGGACTTGGATTCTCTTCCTTTGATAGCTATAAAACCACATTCTTCAATTCTCTTTCCATCCTTTTCGAATTCAACATATTCCACTTCTTCATTATCATAATAATAGCCTTTCTAATATCTAATTTTATATGTCCTAAGTCTTTTTTTAGGACACCTTGATAAAAATGACCAATCTTATTACAAGAAAAAAAATGCAAAGGAAAATTTCCTTCATATAACTTACTAGATCTTTTTGTTATTCTTCTGGCAATCAAGGCTTCAAGTTCCTAACTATTCATTTTGTTTTCTTTAAACTCCTTAATCTTCTTGGCATATATGGACTCATATGTAGATGGAAAGTATCTAGGGTCATAACTATGTTTTCCATTGTGAGATGTAGCATTGAATGAAATTTCTACCTTAGGAAGGGCATCTCCAAATTTGCTTATCTTAAATGTAAATAACTTTCCAAGCAATATATCCATTGTAATTGTAGGCATTGTTTTGATTTCTTTAATGGCTACCAACTTGTGCTTGTAAGAAGGAGGTAAGAATCTTAAGATCTTTCCCATAATATCATATCCACTTATAGTACCACCAACATTCCTCGTGATGAAAAAAAACCTTTGTTACCTTCTTATTATAGGAAGTAATATTTCCATCATTTTCATCTTTAGGGATTCAAATTTTTTCTTTTAATGTCTACAACTTTTTCAGCTTGAGTTGAGTGTTTCCTTTATGAAGCATTTCTAGCCACTCCCAAACTAGATGTGTTATTTTTGTTTCCATGACATTGGAGTATTCTAAATTTGGAAGTCCACAAAAAAAAGATTTTTTGGCTCTAACATTGACATCAAACTTTATCTTATGATCCACAGTTGCATTTGTAAGATTTGTAGGGGATGCATAGTCATTCTTTGTATTAACCCATTACTCATGTTCAAGACATTTCAGTTGAATATCCATCTGACTTTTCCAAAAGTAATATAATATATTTTATCAGACCTCAAAATGTCCTTGAAAGATTCCATATCGATAACCTCAAATTGTTAGTCTTTAAAAGAGGAACCTCCCTATGATATTGACTATTAGTAGTAGAAAAACCACATAATTGGAGGGGGGTTGAATCCGTTGTGAGCCAATCTCACAAACTTTTACCAACATATAGAAGTAAACCATTAAATCAATGATCATAATGTTAAGCATGTAAATATGAATCCACAATAAATCTTGAACAAATAACACAATAAATTTTTGTGGAAATCTATTAGGGGAAAAACCATGGTGGGGATGGAACCCCAAATAAACTGCACCCTCTTAAAAGTATAAGTTGTTAAATTGGGAAAAGAAATTTCATGTAGTCACACTTCCTAGAGCTCACTACTCAAAGGAAGGCTCACTATATTATAACTACATCTAGACAACAATCTAGTGATGGAAAATATTTACTACATTATGAATTGATTAGTAGCATCTTCAAAATGCATGATTAGTTTTGATGAAGAACATTAGATTCCATCCATACCCCTTTATATGATCACAAATACATGGCTTATATCCTTGTACACTTCATGCACACTTCACAACTATAACCGATTACATTCCTTTATATTCATAGTTCATTAATCTTGTAGAAGAAAATAAGGTTGGCCTCACTAAACACCTAATTATAAATTCTTGATTTATTATAACTCATTTTACAAAGCGATCCAATGTATGTTAGCCAATACATAGAAATGATCGTTAGCAACATCCTCAAACATGCAACATCTCCATAAATCATGCCACCATCCATTGTTACACACTACATCATCAGGTCAACCTTGTACTCTATTCTTCCTTAATGTCCAAATTTGTCACTTTAGCAACCTTCTTAGAAGTTCTAAAAAGCATGCACAAATCCATTCAGGAACTCCTGTTCAAGGCTTGAGAATGTCTTTAACTTGACATCAACTAACTCAATCGTATCAAAGCCCACTAATCCAAACACTATCACTTTGTCTATTCCTAAACTCTTCCCAAACACAAAATACAAGTCTCAGATGAGTCCAGTATAACTCTCTCATACCTCTAATTGATCATTTATAACATGACATGTGTCAACTACACATAGCCCTCAACATCTATATACATTCACATTAAATAACTGCAAATACAATAGCCACACTGATCTATTCTTTCACTGAATATTTTTGCAAATCTAGCATTTCAACACTTTTGCAACAGAGGAATGTGTTGACATCAATGACACCATCTCTCTTAGTCAACCGCATCCACCTACCATATTGGAAGAGGGGGTAATTTTCTAGTCAAATATTTTTTCCGTAGTCCTAGGTTTTACTTTCTTTTTTTATTAATCTTGCCTAGTTCATGAAATTCATTTAGAACAGAAAGTTGAAGTGTCCCCTTCTTTAAAGAGTGGGACCTTATGAGGTCAAGCATTTGTTAATTTTAAACTACTTCGCAGCTGCATCCTATGGTTAGATTTTACTCTTTCATCCTCTCCTTTGTTTTATATAAACTTAATAACCAGTTTGTAATTGGATTACTTTTACATACCTTGTGATGCTCTTACACAAATTGGCATTCATGTACTTTGTTTCATGTAGTCATTCTTCTACAACATCTCTCTGAGCTCCTTATCCATCTCTTTGAGCTCCTAATCCATTCTTTTCATCTTAACATTTGCATATTACCTCTTAGAATCATAGTACTATAATTGCTTCGTTTCATTTATAATTCTAAAGAAATTGGTTTTACATGTATTTCAGATTTCTAACACCATCAACATGGACTTCATGAGTAGATTTTCAATATGATTTGATGTTGGTTCTTTTGGATAAGTTTTCAAAAAATGGCCATAATGATTAGTTACACGAAAAGTATCACAACACAAGACACCGCAATCATGTTTGTGAATGTTTTATGGTTACCTTACTCTATCACGTTTAACTATGACCCAAGATTTATTAATGCATTTTAGCCATCCTTATGCAATAGTTTAGGCAACAGGTTTAATTGGTCCACAACCTTTCACATAAAAGAGGAATAGTCTAAAAACAAATGTTACGAATCTTACACAATTATACCTTTTATGTATCTACAATTGTGTGTACCTATGCAATTGAGATGATAACTTACTCTGCATCTAGCATTCATGAAAAGAAAATAATCTTTGCACAGTTCTAAGGGGCATAGCTCTTTGCAAACATGAGTAGGCTCTCAGCTGATCACCTATTGATCTTGTTCTCTATAGCTGACTTTCCTCTTTTCTCTGGTCTTTCGTTTTGTTTCATCTCACTCTTATTGAGACTCTCCTGTGGCTGTTTTATAATAGTTCCAGACCCTTTCCATGCTAAACTCATTCCAAACATTTGTTAAAATGACTTTATAATTTGATAATTCACCAAGGCATTTGAACAACTTTCTAAAAGCAAGTATTGTAGAATATGCCATTTAAATTGTTCTGCTTTATGAGGTTTACTTCTTTACAACTAATGAATCTGAATCCCCGTTTTCTTCCTCTCAGAGTCCTAAATCTTGAACTTTCATGTCAACTGTATCATTTTGCAACCATAAAAGTGCAATGCTTTGCCTTATCATCATGTTTTTGTCCACTACTTGGAAAATCTCTTTGGGAAAAACGTCGTTTGTTTCTTTTCAAATGCTTTCAATAACATCCTCTACAAATTCTATTACAAAGCAACTGTAAACAATCTTTGTACCTCTTTTGACTAAATTGAATTCTATCATGGCTTTCTCATGCTTATCACTACAAATTATATGTGATGAATCTTCTTCAGGAAAACTACCTAGACTAGCAAGGACAATTTGCATTTACAATCTTGATTT
Source organism: Cupressus sempervirens (assembly GCA_028749045.1). NCBI lineage: Eukaryota > Viridiplantae > Streptophyta > Pinopsida > Cupressales > Cupressaceae > Cupressus > Cupressus sempervirens. The sequence goes on along the minus strand of CM053787.1, from coordinate 352,542,145 downwards.
TATTTCTTTGGATTAAAAGGCATCTTCTTCTTCAAAGCAATTATTAATTGAATTGTTAATGCTCCACAAGGGATTACAACCTTATAGCCTAAGAGTCCTTGAACATGCTATTTTCACACATTCCATGCACAAGAGAAAATAACTTCACTTTCATGCCTATGAACAAGATCACAATTCAGGTTCTATTTGTATTCCAACTCTCTAACTAATTTCATTCATATATATGAACCCCTAATGAATCATAAATCACTGAGAATTGACTCCTATGATCTCTTCTGGGGTTTTCTATACTGTTGTATCATGCTGTATCTATTTTTCCCATTTTGAATGAATTTTCCTTACTTTCACAACCATGTATATTATTGAAGTTTCCATGAATAATATTTAAGTTTCCATGAACCTTTCAAGAAACCCATTTTTCTAAGTGTCATCCCATTCTCTTTGAAGATCTTCAATTGTCGTTTTTTCAGTAAAAATGCCAGACAACTCCATAGTTGTTTGGTCAAAGCCAGTTGTGTTTCATGATCTTTAAATGGTGATTTGGAAAATAGCTAGCACACCATGCATCATATTTGTTGAGATCTAGTTGTCAATTAAAAGTTAAAGATTAAGAAGTATCTATTTCACCATTGTTGTGACTTTGTCTGAGATCAGTCGCATCACTTATTTCATACATCTCAGAGTTCTAAATCCTGATAAATCCTGTAATCAAATAACATGCCATCATTCTGACTAATTCTACAGAATTTTCAACTGAACAAGTGAAAAATCCGCTATATGATTGAACAATGCTGTACCGTGTTTGTATGGGATGCCAATGTTATATATGCCAACACCATATTACTATTGAAATTCATTTGTACTAATATGCTAACTGACCACCCAATTTCAACATAACACATTCTAAATATTAAGCTTACTTAAATGAATCATTCACTAAGAAATATATCATATTAGGAAAATTTATTTGATTTTAAATAAAGTGCTTCTACAAATCAAAGGTGCGATATTTAATATTTTCTTACCAACTAAACTTGATCTACAAATTTTCATCTTCATGAAGAAATGATAAGATCTGTTTGTTCAAGTTTAAGATGATAATGCCCATTTAGCTGAGGAATACATATCAGAAACTCACTGATATGCATATACAATTGCATGGAAATCTGTGACCATAATTTTTGAGATTCAATTAAGAAAATTCCTTTTGAAATCTTTACCAGGAGTTCGTGAATGTCTTCTTAAAACATGTAAGCAGAAGGTCAAGATTTCTATATGGTGCAAGTAACTTATATTTCCTCATTTTGAACTCTTGTCGAATTTTAAAATTCGACTATAAACATCGTTTACGAGGGTTCAAAAACTGATCAAACATTTTTCTAAATTGTTGATGATTAAAAATCATTTGAAAATTTAAGCAATTTTATTTAGAAGTATTTGAAATTTTATTGGAACACATTTAAATATTGATTCAAAGATTGTGTACAGCCTTTTTTTTTTGGTCTCTAATACTTGAGTTTTTTTCAATGTTTAATGTAGAATTATTCAAACTAAATATCAAGTTATCTCTTTCGCTTGGATTCTTGAGTATTTGTACTCTGATGTAAGATAAGACTGAGATCAATTTCTATTTGGAGATTGAATTTTGATAATTAGAAAAGAAAATTATGCATAGTCTTATAGTAGTAACTTACCTAGAAATATTCTCATTTCCTCTTAGCAAATCCATTTTACCCTTTCCTTGCCATTTAACTTCCTTTCTTTTACAACTATGACCTGCAACAAAATCTTATCAAATAGTTGATAACCCACAATTCCATTTCAAGATGGATTCATATGATATTTGAAAGGTGCATCATGATTAAGGAGTTGAGGGGCTCTTATAAAGTAATACTAAAATATACATGAACAATGACTCAAAACTAAAAAGGGAAGGATGAGATGTGCCCACATTATAATTGTCAAGACCTGTAGCATGTATATATCAATCTATACAATGACACAGATCCACCCTTATCTAAAATAAAATAGTATTAGTTACTAAAAAAAACCTTCATTTTACTCAGATTTAAATTTCCACTAAAATAATTTAAAATTGAAATCATTATATACTTAAAGAAAGGAAAACAATGTATAAAAATGTTTAAAAGAAAGACCATTTTATAGTCTACTATACAAGCTGATCAATATATGAATCTATAGATAGTTTTTAGTAATACATGACGATCAAGATATCCATACCTTACCCTCCAAAATTTTAACTTATGATATCTCTAAAGAATACAAATTATCTGTCACTAATAACATTGAAATATAATTTTAAGAAAATCAAATTATTAATTGAACTTTAATAATGTTTATATCTTAAATGGATATCTCACTTACAAAACTACTGAATCCCAAATTTTTGGGGACAATCCACCGATATAACAGTAGAAGTCTATTGAATCCCACACCGTAAAGAAAAATACAAAACCAGTGGAATTTTTTATGAAAATAAAAACAAGATCCAAAATTGCATCAGAGAATCCCTCATTGCCAAATGCACCTTAGCAAATGTATGACAAAATGGAAGAGATAATTATCACCATCCAAGAGATCCTGTGCTACAAAATGCTCCAAATGAAGATTGCGAGGAAGTAGGAAGCTCTCATGTAAGAGTGTGGCCATCACTACAGTTGGTCTCTGAATAAAGGCAGCCAACAATCTGCATACAGATCTCAGCAACAATGGAAACAGAGACTGCAACAACACAAACATTATTCATCATTAACCAAACAAATACTATCAAAACCCAACATAAATATTACCAAAACCCAACATAATAAAAATTGCAAATAAATCAAAACCAGAAGAGTAAAATAGTTTGAAGACCAACCATGATAATAGAGCTAAAAATGGCGTATCAATAGATTCCATACTCCTGTTTTTATCAATAGTTTGAGAAAGATCTGAAATGTGCAGAATAATTTGGTTTTGTGAAGTTATGATTAAATGGATATGTTTGGAGAGCCGATTAAATGAAATGTATTTAAAAATTCATTTGAAACAAATCTGCCAATCCTCCTCCAAAGCTGCCATTCAAACCTAACTTCTTTTTGCTCTCCACAGTCAATTTATTAATGAGCAGTTGACGTTATTCACAAAGTATTTATTTAATCTACCTAATGCCTAGGTTGCCTTATTGATGTTTTAATTTATTTCCCCTGTTTCTAAGGAGTCTATTATTAAATTTATTTCGAGTTGTAATTGGGAAGACGGTTGGTTTTGATTTTTTATGATTATTATTATTACAATTTGGATTTTATTTCAAAATCCTTGGGGATCTGCTTGGAATGGTGTGATGTGCAGTATTTTCTAAGATATATTTATGAATTTAATTTACAATTTTGTGTTTTTGAAAGAGAAAATAGTATTATTAAACTATAAATATAATGTTTTGTTTATTTCTTTTTAGCTATCAAATTTTTGCTTTGTTCAATACAAAAATAATTGTTTTATTTAGTTTTATGTTTATTTTGATAAAAATTATTATAAATATATTTAATAATATAGTATAACTATATTTTTCAGAAGGTTATATAGTGTAGTTAAGTTGTGACATTGAATTTTGAGTCATTAAAATTCAATTTTTTACTAGGATTCACTACTCATTTATGTTAGGTATGAGATATCAATTCCCAAGACATATATATTAAATTTATAATGCAATTTTTTTGGCGAAACATTATATTTATATTAATAATACAAATTAAATAGATGTATTTATGAATTTTCTTATTTACATAAAAATTAAATGTTAATTTATTTTTATGAGCAAGAGGTCGAAGCCATAGATTATGAAACGAAATAATCTTTACAACCCAACTCGAGGGACACTGAGAAGAAGAGATGGATAGAGGCCCTTCAATATTGCCACATAAAATTACAAATAAAAGACCAGTCCTCATTAGTTGTACTTCTATAGCCAATAATTCTAGTCCTTGTCCAAGATGTTAATAGTCTTTTTTTGACCTTATCCCAACCGACCTATAACATCACAACCCATGCCACCAAAAACCCATCTACCCTACTCGTGGAAAAGTTAGTGAGATTAAGACAAGTTAAACTCGATCATATTAATATCCATTATTCCTATTTAATTCATAATATTAATGAAAAAAAAATGATGTAATAGAGAGAGGACAAAACTCTAAATTAACAATTGCCACCAACTCATTATCAATTTATAATACCATGCCTATTAGGAATATCAAAAATTGGCTACCCCTGAGAGAGAGACACACAAAATGAGAACATACATATACATATAAACACACACACACACACACACACACAAACACACACACACACACACACACACACACACACACACACATACACATATATATATACATAGTGATGCAAAAATAAATTGTGTAGGAGAAAGAAAGTGACAAAAATTGGAGTAAAAATAATAAATAAATAAATGAAAAATAAAAATGGTTGTCATTTTATTTATCAAGGTGTGTAGGTGGCCTTTTAGAAGTTTGTGGAAAGTTCCTTAAATTGTGTATTTTATATTTTTTGTGATCTACAATGGCAATATTCTTTTCTAATTGGACCACATGGTGGTTCTTAGTTGTCATTGAGTATGGATTTAATATTTGTTGTTAGATACTTGCATTTACCTTGTATCCCACATTGGTTGTGTTTGTAATATCTTGGGTGGTAAGTGCCTATATAAGAAAGACATATGAGCATTTTTAATCAAGTTTTTGAGGTGAAAGATCTTGGTGTGTAAGATCTTAGTTGGGAAGCTCTTGTGGAAGAAGCTCTTCAAGTAGAATCTCTTGTGGTAGAAGAATCTTCAAGTGGAAGATCTTGGAATGAAAGCTCTTCTTGGCGAAACTCTTCAAGTGAAATCTCTTGGTAGTAAGCTCTTCTTTGTGGAAGATTTCTTGATGGTAGCTCTTAGTGTAGAAGTTCTTGGTGTGCAAGCTAGTTGGAAGCTCTTGGTTTGTAAGCTATTAAATTAGAAGCTTTCTCATATTACAAGAACTTGGAAATCTCTTATCTTGGAGAATTTGTAAGAAATTTAAAATATTAATATATTATTTGCGAAACATTTTGTCTTCTCTTTATCTCTATTTTGTTAAATGTTTTCTTATGAGTTGGTAAGGGTGGTGTGGCTCTTCTACACTGGTATCAAAGAATCCTTTCATTAGTGGTACTAGAGTGGGAGTTCTTGAGTGTGCAAATAGATCGCTAACTGTGAGGAAGTTTCCATCAAGACCTTGGGTTGGTTGAATTTTGTTGGAGGAGTTATTGAGTGTATAGACAGATCATCAACTATGAGGCACATTGCACTAGGATTGTGGTTTGGGCTAAGCATGTAGAAAAATCTTCGATTGTGAGGCAATTTGCACCAAAACCTTGGGTTGGGTGAGGTTTTTCAGAGGAGGTCTCAAGTGTGTAGACAAACCATTGACTGTAGGTAGTTTGCACCAAGATCATGATTCAATAACTAAGTGTGTAGACACATCATTGGTTGTACATAAGGAAGTTGTACAAGGTGCTTGTTTTGCACAAAGTTTATCTTATGAAGACTTAAGTATGCAGAAGAGAAAGAAGAAGATGCATTTTTTGATTGGATGAATTCTTAGTATTCCTAGACTTGACAAAATTAGAGTGAGATATCAAGAAGAAATATGAGTTGCATTCCTAGATTTGCATAAGAAAGTGGATGAATTAGAGAAGAGTGCTTCATTAGAAGATAGATGATGATAATTGTTTGGATCAAGGAAAGAAAGAAGATCCAGTATTAGTGTCATACATGTGATACGAAAGAAGAGGAAGAACATGAAGACGAAAATATTTGTGAACCTAAAGTTGAAGAAGATGAAAAATAAGAGGAAGCTTGTGTGAAGATGACAAGTTTTGTGAACCCAAAATAGATGAAGATGATTTGTAGACTGCATCAGTAAAGGAAGGGTACGATGCCTAGGTTGGAGATCAAAAAAGTGAAGTGGTTACATGCCTTGTTGAATACATGAAAGAAGCAAACAAAGATGAAGACGTGGAAGAGGTAAATTTATAGGAATCATGGAATATTGAATTTGAGGCAAATTTGAAAGATAATAAGAGTTTATATGAGGAACTTGCAAGTGATGTTGGATATGCGATAGAAGATTTGTATGGTATTATAGGTGCATTAGATCCTACAAGAAGGAGTATGAGAGTTACACTTGGACAAAGTTAATTGAAGAGCCCTGAGTATTGTCAACAATAGATACTTGTTCCAACTAGGTGTTTGAAAAGAAGAAAGAAGGAAATATATCAAAAACAAATACTTGTTCCAGCTAGGTGTTGGAAAAGAAGAAGAAAAAAATCAGTAGTACCTACTTCATTTTGTGAATCCATATTCACAAAAAATTCCTATCATGGATGTCTGATGCAGGAGCATGTTACATCACAAAATAAAATGGGGCATGATATATAACATTAAAAAATTAAAAATTAAAAATAAATTATGGAGGAGAGAGAAAGTGACACAATTGATGTAAAAGTAATAAAAAATTAAATGAAAAAGAAAAATTATCATCCTTTCATTTATTGAGTTGTGTAGGTGGCCTTTTAGAAGCTTGTGGAAAGTTCATTAAATCATGTTTTTAATATTTTATTTGATCTCCAAAGGCAATGTAATTTTCTAATTGGACCGCATGGTGGTTCTTAGTTTTCATTGAGTGGGAATTTAATATTTTTTGTAAGGTAGTTGCATTTACCACATTGGTTGTGTTTGTAATATCTTGGATGGTAAGTGCCTATATAAGCAAGGCATATGAGCATTTGTAATCAAACTTTTGAGGTGAAAGATCTTGGTTGGTAAGATCTTAGTTGGGAAGCTCTTGTGGAAGAAGCTCTTCAAGTGTAAGATCCTAGGATGAAAGCTCTTTTTTGGAAAATCTCTTCAAGTGAAAGCTCTTCTTTGTGGAAGATTTCTTGGTGGTAGCTCTTAGTGTGGAAGTTCTTGTCATGCAAGCTGCTTGGAAGCTCTTATTTTTTAAGCTATTATATTGAAAGATTTCTCATATTATAATATAATTTGGAGTTCTCTTATCTTGGAGAACTTGTAAGGAATTTCAAATATTAATATATTCTTTGTGAAACATTGTGTCTTTTGTTTATCTCCATTTTGTTATGTGTTTGGTTAGGAATTGGTAAGGGTGGTGTGGCCCTTCATTAGTGGTATCAGAAAATAAAAATAAAAAAAAATAAAATTATATATATATATATATATATATAGTTAGTTAGCATTAACAAGACATAAATAAAATTTATATAAAAATATAACCAATATTAGAAGGCAATAAATCATAGAGAAGAGAACATAACACAAAAAGATTTAACATGGTTCACCCAATTCTTTGGCTACGTCCACCAAACAACGAGTCCAATATTCTTATTATCCAATGATTATAACCTAATTACAATCCACAATCTCTTACAACTCAATACCATTGCAAGAAGCTGCAACCTTATCATACATAGTGAATTATCTAACCCTAAGCCATTTTATACAAGCTTTTTTCCACTTACAAAATTAGGGCTAGAATAAGTCATCCAATAGAAAAATAGTAATCGACATCTTTTACAATAATTAAGTTGGTTGGGCTTTTGGGGGCATTTCCCCCCAAAACCCTTGCAGGGGCATTTCCCCTCGATCACACCCTATACTATGATAGGGAGTGCACCTAGGGCTCTATCACAGGACCTTGCAAGTAGCATTTTCCCTTGACCTCATCTTGGGGGCACTTCCCCCAAACCCCCATAGTAAAATTAGGGGGAAAAATCATGCCAAATAAAGTGGGGAAAAATTAACCTCTATCTGAGTCTAATTAGACTCCACATCACATCAATCTCTCACTTGGAGATTGATCAGACTCCACAACAATAACCTCCCACTTGGATATTGATCATAGCAATGCTAAACCAGTAATTCCCGTGCTAGAATATAAAACCACTTGGAATTTTTTGTTCTTTTACTTTGTTCAATCTAGAAGACCAATCGAAGTTGAAGGGGACTTCAACTTCTCTCTTGTCACTGTCTTTGTAGACATATCTACTGGACTATTATTTGTATGCATATTTTCCAAATTTAACTATCCAATAAGGGGTGCTACCCCTTGACCCCATCTTGAGGGCACTGCCCTCGAATCCCCATTGTAAAATCTTGTTGGGGGGGGGCGGGGGCGGCGAGGGTGGGGGTGGTTGGTGGGGGGGACCACACTAAATAAAGTGGGGAAAAGTTAACCTTTGAGTTTGATTAGGCTCCACATCACAACACACACACACACACACACACACTCACACACACACACACACATCAAAGTCCATAACCTTAAAGTAAATAGCTGAGATGAATTAATCAATCTATAGGCATAAAGAAGGGGCCATAAGGCTCCACCTCTTTTGTGTCTTTGTCATTGCCTTCACCAATAGCTACAAGGCATTTCAAACTAACTTTAGAATCATTTTCCCAAGCACCAATTATATCTTCTTCTACGTACTACAAAATCTAACCTCTTTCTCTAGGAAAATGTACATGCATAAAATATAAGAGAAAGTTACATTTCTTTGCATAGTGGGAAACCATTCCAAAATTTTGGCAGAGTCAAAGGTTGATATAATAGGATATAAAAACACTACTAGTCTCCCATATTGTGTTTGAATCATGATTTATTAGTGAAAGATGACACATGTGATATGTAAATCATATAGAGGAAGATACTGGAAAAGCACTTGAAAATATGTATTTTGTAATCATAATACAAAAGACTCTTTCTTTAGGAATAAACTTCTAAATAACTTGTGATCTTTCAAGCCATGGAGCAGATCGGTACAAATCCACCTTTACTTCATACCTTTGTGGTCACTAACTAACATCATTTCTATAAGTTTACATGTGATTGTACCCTCTCTCCATGTAAAACTAGATTCAATTTTAAACTAGGTCAATCTCATAGATTATATGGGGATGCATTGTCTATTCCTACATTGGATAACTCATCAACCCTCCTATTGCCCTCTCGTTAGATGTGATTATGTAATATTTTATCAAAAAAAATTAAAAGCTCCAAGGCCATGGAAATATTAGCATCTAATATCCAATTTTAAAATGACCCTTTCTTAAGGGAATTGATGATGATGGTCGAATCGCCTTTGATTTTTCAGTCCTAGTTCCTTACATTAAGCTTGAACTTTCTACCAATATCAAGATCTATTCCTAGTTATTGGTTGTCTCCCCTATATCTTTTTCTATACTCGCTATTTTCATCCCTTCGCCATTATGGATACTGTATCAAACACCTATCCAACCAGGATTAGCTCTAGAGGTCCTATCAAAACTAAGCTTGAACCAACCTTTTTTTGGCATAATTCATAAAAACTCTTTCCTATTATTAATTCCTTATGAATCCCCTCCTCCAATGAAGGCAAGGATTTTTAAACCTTTCCATCAGCCATGCATTTTCTCATCCCAATGAGTCATAACCGCAATTTTAGCTTTAGAATTCATTAACTAATTTATTATCTAATTCAATAATACAAAACTCTATTTTATTGATGTAACATAAGGGATGAGAGATTAAGATGGAATGAACCCAACTGTGAAGCCTTCTGGGTTGCAGCCATATAAAAGGAAAAATTACAAAATCAAAGTCCAAGCTACCATATTCTATCTTCTTCTCTCTAAGATGATGATTTCTTACATCTAACCAAGCTTCTTATATAGCCAACTAAGCCACAAGTTGGCTAGTCAGGCATTTAATTACATTATATGTCTAATCTTTCAAGAGTAAACCAAAACCAAAGAAAAGGACAATGTGAGATCATGCACTCTTAGGAATAGATCCAAACACAAGTTAGGATTTGACTCCCAATTGCGCAAGATTCCATGTCAACATAGGAAATAACACAAAAAGAAATAACATGCCTCAATAAAAACTACAGGAAATAGAGACCACAAGGAATGACATAGAACTCAAAGAATATGAAACATCCAAAAATGTGTAGTTAGGATAAGGATCAAGATTTGATCCTCTACATGATATCAACTACACACAACATGGAACCAAAAGAAACAATGGAAAATTTGCAAACAATAGCTTGGTATAGAAAAAAAGAATATTTTTGGTTGATGCAAGATTTCTCAAAGACCCAAGATGCTCCTAAATCATACACTTGAGGTTAATAAGTAACTAATATCCACATCAAGCATTCTTTCTATTTTGAACTGAATCATAAAGATCCAACTCAACTTGTATAATCCATGAATTGCCTTCAATTGGTTTGTCTTTCCACTTAACTAAGTATTCCATATAGTCTTTTCCTTTGGCACTTTTTCTTATTCTACTATTCAAAATCTTCTTAATGACGCTGACCTTTTTCTTAGGATGATCCAAGTTATCTTTTAATTCCTCATCTTCTTTAAAGTACTAAAAGATGTCTGCAATGTTGAAGATAGGTGAAATATCCATGTCTCTAGGTAATTCAACATCAAAAGCATTTCCACCATCAAAATTTCTCCAAATCTTACAAGGACTAAATTTCTTTCTCTTTAGCTTATTGTATGTACCAATAGGAAATCAATTCTTCTTCAAATGAATCATCACTTTGTCTCGTACTTCAAAAAATTTATGTCTTCTCCTTGAATTTTCTCTTTGTTTATATCTAAGATTACTATTATCCAGAATATTTATCACTTCATCATGCAAAGGCTTCATGAAATATGCAAATTCTTTAGCTTCAACACTTCTCTTTCTCTCAGTAATCAAATTCCTTAGTTAATTAGTCCCTTTAGGATTCAATCCATTAACAATATCAAAAGGTTTCTTCTTGGTGCTTCTATTTACATAATTATTATATGCAAACTCTTCTTGTGCTAGAGTCAAATCCCAATTAGCAGGCTTATCTCCAACCAAACATCTCAACAAGTTACCCAAACTTTTGTTCACAACCTTAATTTTCCATTTTTTTGAGGATGAAATGTAGAACTCAACCTCAACTCTGTATTCGGCTTGTTCCAAAGTGTCCTCCAAAAATAACAAGTAAACTTAGTATCTTTATCTAAAACAATAGTCTCAGGAAAACCATGCAATCTTACTATCTCCTTGAAGAATATTTCAGCCACATGTACTGCATTAGATGTCTTCTTACAAGGTATAAAATTAGCCATCTTTGAAAATATGTCAACCACTACCAATATAGACTCATTACCTCTCTAAGTTCTAGGCAAGCCAAGAAAAAAATTCATGTTGATATCTTTCCAAGGCTTATTAGGTATCGACAATGGCGAATACAATCCCAAATTATGACTAGTTCCTTTTGTTGTTTGAAAAAATCAGAAACCTCTAACAAGACTCTACAATCCTCATAAATCTGGAGCTAATAATATCTCTCTAAAATCAACTTTACTATCTTATCAATCCCAAAGTGTCATACAATTCTATCACTATGCTTCTCCTTCATGATGTTATCTCTCATAGATCCTCTAGGTATGCACAACTGAATCCCTTTAAATAAAATGTCTTACTAAATGAAATAATCAGTCCACTTATCTCTCACCAGCTGATCTTTATAAGCTTTCCAAGGTTTTGCAAAATTAGGATCAGTTTCATACAATTACTTTAAATCATCAAAACCAAGTACCTCAACTCCCATCTCTATCAACAAATTTATTCTTCGACTCAAAGCATCAAAAACTTTATTTGACTATCCACTCTTATGCTTTAATGAAAAATATATTTTTTATAAATACTCAACCCACTTCATGTGTCTCTGATTCATCTTATTTGACTATCCAAATATTGCAAAGATTTATGGTCAGTGTACAACACAAAATCTTTAGGCATCAAATAATGTCTCCATTTCTTCAATGTTTAAACAATAGCATATAATTCCTTATCATAAACCAAATATCATTTCTTAGCATCATTCAACTTCTCGTTAAAGAAAGCTACATGTCTTCCTTCTTGACTCAGAACAACTCACATAACACGTCCAATGGCATCACATTCAAGTTGAAAAGTTTACTAAAATCAGGCAAAACAAGTGTAGGTAATTCTAAAACTCTATGTTTAAATGTTTCAAATCTCTTATGTGCTCCATGTGTCCACTTGAAATCCTTTTTTTCACCCCTTATTGTTTCTATCATAGTCTTACATACTTAACTATAATTTGTAATAAACTTCCTATAGAAGCTTGCCAATCCATGAAATGATCTTAATTCTCTAACATTCTTAGGTGTAGGCCAATCAAGAATAGCTTTTACCTTTTCAGGATTCATCTTTAAACCATCAACTAAGATTAAAAAACAAAGGTACACAATATATCCCTTCATGAATGAACATTTCTTCAAGTTACTCAACAACTTCTCTTCCTTCAATCTCAGTAATACTTGTATGATATGCTCAAGGTGTTCTTCTTTAGTCTTATTGAATATCAAAATGTCATCAAGATATACAATCAAAAATTTTCCCAAGAATTTCTTTAGACTTTCATTCATAAGTCTCATGAAAGTACTATGTGCATTAGTTAAACCAAAAAACATAGCCAACTATTTATACAAGCCTTCATTAGTCTTAAAAGTAGTTTTACATTCATCTCCTTCTCTAATTTTGATATGATGATAGCCACTTTTAAAATCAATCCTAGTAATAATTTACTCCACTTAAACAATCCATTATGTCATCCATCCTAGGCAAGGGAAACCTATACTTCACTATGATTTTATTTGTAGCTCTAGAATTAGTGCACATAATCCATTATCCATTCTTCTTAGGTGCTAACATAGCTAGTACTACACAAGGACTCACAATTTCTTCAATTAAACCTTTCTCAAGCAATTCTTGCACTTATTTTTTCAATTCAACAATTTTAGCAGGTGTAAGCCTATGTGCTATTTTATTAGGAAAACTAGCTCTAAGAATTAAACACATAGAATGACTTATTCTTCTTATAAGAGGTAAACCATCAGGCACATTATCAAAAATAATGTCTTCAAACTTCACCAACAAGGGTTTAATCTCAAGTGCATGTTCTAGTTCATCTTGCTTCTTATTCTTTCTAGGAATCAAAGAAAAATAAACATTATGCTCCTTCATATCCTTAGCAAACTTTTTTAATTCAACCAAACATAATCTAACTATGGTATTGTAGTTCTCATTAGAATTTTCTACCAAAGGTATCAAAATTTTCTTCTTCCCATCAACATAAATAGTATAGCGGTTCAATTTACCATCATGCAAAGCTTTTCAATCATAGTGCCAAGGTTACCCAAAAGAATATGATAACAATCCATAGGCATAATATCACACAAGACCTCATCATTATCATTCTCAATTTTGAACTTAACAAGGCATTTCTCACTTACAAGTAAATTATGCTCCTTTTGGATCCAAGAAACATGGTAAGATTTAGGATGTCTCAATCTCTACAATTGCAACTTATTAACCAGCTCCTTAGATGTCAAATTATCAGAACTTCCACTATCAATGATTACTTTGAAACATTTTCCAGTGATCTTACATATGGTCTTGAGAAAAATTCTTCTCAAATAGGTTCTTCATTAGCTTCCTACTTCCACAAAATTCTTCTTATCATCAGGTTTTTTCCATGCTCATATTCATTAGGTGTTTTAGAAACTTCTTCACAAGCCAAAGTGTTTCTACTTCTACCTCTAATCTTCTTGCTAGAATTATTGCATTCAAAATCTCCATGTCCTTATTCTTCACATTTGAAATAGGTGCCTTTAAACCAAGATCTTTCTTCTCTTTTACCACCATTATTATTCCTAGAGTAACCAATATAGCTACTTCTAATGTAATTACATTTTCTTCTAGTAGGTTCTTCTTTCCATTTTGTCATTTCTTTATCTTGCATTTTATTGTCAGATCTATTACTATCTCCATAGGTTATGCCTTTTCTTTTTTGAAATCTACCACCTCTACCTCTTTATTTTAATCATGTTTCTTTGCCAACCTTTCTTCAGATTTCAATGGGTATTGATATGCTTCTTCCATGCTATCCACCTTAACATAGTTGATCTTTTCATGAATTGATGTCCTCACACCATTCAGGTATCTAGCCAATTTCTCAACTTCATCATCACCATGTCTAGATCTGATATCCAACATGTAGAATTCATTAGTGTATTCTTTCAGACTCATTTTCTTTTGTCTTAGGTTCTACGTTCTTCTCAACAGGTTAACTTGGTAATCTGTAGGAAGGAATTTCTTCTTCAACTTGCCAATTATCTTTTTCCATGTCTTGATCTTTTATTTTCCTCTCTTTTTTCTCTTAATTTGAAAATGATCCTACCAAAGTGAAGCATGACCCTTCAACTTGGTGACTCCTATCTTAACCTTTTTATTATCATGAGTACTTTCATACTCAAATTATTATCCATCTCAGAGGTACAATCCAATACTGCATTAGTATCAAGTCTTCCATCATAATAAGAAACTTCCACAAGAGATCTAGAGTTGGTCATAGACAAAATTATCAAAAGGCTTTCCTCATCTTGTTCCACTTCAAGTTCAGGATTAGGATTAAGTGTTGCTTCTTCATCATCACTAACATCTTCAAGATGTACACCTCTTCTATGGAATATCTCAACAACTTCAAGTCTTCTTGCAATCTGCCTAAACATATCCATTATTGCATTATCTCCATGTCCTCTACCTTGAACCATTTTGACAATAGTTTTTGCAAAATTGTAACCTTCTACAAGTTGTAGGTTAGAATCCAGAGATGCCACCCTATAAACAATCTAGTAAGGTTCTCCATGATCCAATTCACAAGAAATAACTCAATCTCTAATACCACATAACGCAAGGGATGATGGATTAAGATGGAATGAACCACGCTTAAACCTACCAACACCTTTCTTAGAGTTACACACAAAAGCTTCACTCATACAGATCAAAATAGAACATAAAAATCCATATGCAACATATTAATAGTTTAATTATTTCACTTTACATGTAAAATAATATTAAAAAACATGCCTAGCTATGAGACCTTCTAGGTTATAGCCATATACAAGGAAGAAATACAAAAATCAGAGTCCAATCTCATATCTTCTATCTTATTCTCTCTAAGATAATTATTTCCTACATCT
The DNA here is from genome assembly GCA_028749045.1 of Cupressus sempervirens. NCBI lineage: Eukaryota > Viridiplantae > Streptophyta > Pinopsida > Cupressales > Cupressaceae > Cupressus > Cupressus sempervirens. The sequence goes on along the minus strand of CM053787.1, from coordinate 352,526,985 downwards.
AACCAAGCTTCTTATGTAGCTAGCTAAGCCAAAATTCATATAGTCATGCATTTAATTACATTATAGGTCTAGTCTTTGAAGAGTAAACCAAAACCCTAGAAAAGGATAACACGAGATCATGTGCTCTTAGGAATAGTTCCAAATGACTCAGCTCCCAACTATGCAAGATGCCATGTCAGCATAGAAAATTGCACCAAAAGAAACAACATGCCTCACTGGATGAAAACTATAGGAAATAGATGTTGACATATCAATCAAGTTTTTTATTAGTAACACACACTTATTTAGATTGTATATAGCTACCGAGCTCTTTGTATAGCTATCAATGTTTTCCAAGTATTTCAATTGTCACCAAGTTCTATAGTTGCTACCAAGTCCTTTTGACAAATCTCAATGGTTACCAAGAAGTCACAGTTACAGTAAAGATCAACAGTGTAAACCATGCATCTCAGTTCATGTCAAGTTTACCAATACAAGAAGAGTTGTGCAGTGTTCACCAAGTTTTTAGTGTATGTGATGCAAGTCTAGTGTTAACGGAGCCACTTAGTGTTAACCAAGAGACTTAGTTTATACTAAGATCAAAGTGATAGTGTTTATCAAGTCATACAATGTAAATCAAGAGACTTAGTTTATATGATGAGTTTTACAATATCTACCGAGTGACTAGTGCAGATCGAGTTCAAGACTATTTGGAAGTGATTAGTATGGACCGAGCTTCTATGCCTACCAAGTTCATGATGATGTTAAGCATTGACAGTGGATGCCAAGTATCAGAACCTCATCGAGTCAATCTTCAAAACCTGAGTGTCTTCATGTGGGCTGACTTTGTAATATTTGTGTTAACTTGTATTGTGGCCAACTTTGCAATTTGTATAATTGGATCGGTATATATGTAATGAATTGTATCATATCCAAGTATGTAAGAAGTAAGGAATGTGAATGTGAATGCAATCAAAGAAAAGAAGAAAGAGTGAATTACAAAGGCTACAACAGTATAAATAGCAACAAAGAGATATCTATCATAGCCAGGTGATTAGCACATAAAGGAATCTCATTCAGCAAAACAAGTTGTAGATCAAGGATCATCTACTATTTCATCCTAATAGGTGAATTAGTCAAATCCTTTAACAAGGTAGACCTAACAGTCTTTTGTAAATCTCTTTACTGAGTGCATACTTAATTGTATGTTTGTAAATCCTTTCGCAAGGTGGACCTAGCAATCCTTATTGCCCCTAATAGGGTAGATCATCAAAAGTGATCAATGTAAGCTTTAACAAGCTAAATTTATACTGTAGTAGTAAATTTCTTGGGTATCATCCCCACCCTAGTTTTACTTTCTATTTGGAAGGTTTTTGGGTCACCAAATCTTTGTGTCACAATGTTATGAATGCTTCATGTTTTTAGTTTCTTACGCATGCAATTAGATCAAATTATATGTGATGGATTAAATGCTAATAGGATTGTTGGATTAAGAGTTGAAATTGTTGAAGTTTTAGAAGTTACTGATTCACCCCTCCCCACTCAATAACTTAGCAGAGTCTTGAATATTTCCAACAATAGAAACTACAAATAATAATACAAGAATATGAAACATCAGAAAATATGAACTTAGGATAAGGATCAAGTGTAGGGCCTCTACATGCTATCAACTATGAACAACATGAAACCAAAAGTAATGATGACTACTTTGTGAATAGAAGGCTTGTATAGAAAAATAAAATATTTTCGGTTGATGCAATATTTCTCAAAGACCCAAGATGTCATGCATCATGATGAGTTATTTTACCTTCATTTTCTTATCTTGGAAGATCCCTCTATTTCTTTCTTTCCATATTTACCAAATAAATATACATGGAGAAGAAACCCATGGACTTACTAAGATGCTCACTAATTTCAAAAAAGGCCAAGTAGAACACATCTGATCAATAGTTTCAAGAGAAATTGAGCTCCAAACTAGTTGGGAACATAAACATTGCCAACATTTTTTCGCATATGGACAATTTAGGAGAAAATGTTTCACAATCTCCTCCTCAAATTCACATAGAAGGAATTTTATTGGGCCACAATATCCTATCTTATTAAATATTTCCACAAATAGTAATCTTTTATGTAGAACATTAGGTAAATGCTTTTGCCTTAGGAAGAGAGAGCTTGTCCCAACATAGTTTAGTAGGAAAAAGACTCTTTGTATATCCAAGGGAGGATTCTAATAGCTTGTAGCCCATTTTAGGATTGTATTCTCTGACCTTGCAACCATCCCAAATAAGGGTGTCTTTACCACCTTTGTAAGTTACTTTCCTTGAGTGTAATACATTCTTCCATAAATCCTTCTCACTAGGAGGGATGTTCCCCTTCTCCAAATCCTTCCACTTCCATCCCAAAACATCATTATCAAAATCCACATATGGGACCCCACCTAGAACTTAATATTTTCTTGGCACAATTGAGAGATGAGTACTTATCTAAAGATTTATAACCTCCCCATGAATCATGCCAAAAGAAGGCATCTCCCCCATTACCTAAATTTGAAGTTAGTTTATTTTAAATAATAGAACTATATTTAATCAGAAGATTCCAAATTCTTCAGCCTTTAGGGGGGTTAACTTCTCTAAAGAGATCTATTGAAAAAAAGTTAGTTAGGTATTTATGTATCAATATTTTTTCCCATTTCAGCGTACAGTTTCTAAAAAACTCCAAACTAGCTTAGCACCTAAGGATCTCCATTAAAGTTTAATATTCTTAATGCTAGCCCCCACCTCCCCCTCATATCTTTTGACTTGTAAACCTTCTTCCAAGATAAAAGAGGGATCTTCTTCTTCTCATCAGATCTTTTCCAGAAGAAGGTTCTAAGGAGTTTATTTATTTCCTTTAGTTTTCAATAAGGGAGGTCAATGCAAGATAGTTGAAAGATGGTTTGAGTTGATAAAACTATCTATATCAATGTCGCTCTTCCTACTATAGAAAGCCACTTGTCTTTCCAACCTTCTATCTTTCTCTCGATATTGTCAATGACCATATACCAAAGTTTAGTAGATCGATCCCTAAAATAAGAGGCAAACCAACATAATTACAAGGAAGTGAACTTCTGTTGAAGTAAAAAATACTATAAATCTGAGCCTCCAACCTAGGATGGGTATTGAAAAACAAATATTAGATTTTTCCTTGTTGATTTTGTGACTTGAGGCAAGAGAATATTCCTTTAGGATGAAATTTAGAGCTTTGACTTCTTCTAAGGTGCTTTTTCAATAAGGTAGAGTATCATCTACAAAATGTTGGTGTGTAGTGGATTCCAACTCACTAGTGATTGAAATACCTTTTACCTTCTCTATGATCCTAGCCCGAGAAATAGATCTTCCCATGGATTTTTCCACTAAGATAAAGTGAAAAGGAGGTATTAGATCCTATTTTCTTGAACCTCAAGAAATATTAAAGAAAAATATTGGACCACTATTTACGAGGGTGGATAGTTTAGGGGATGAAATACATTCAAAGATTAACTTAGTCTTTTTTTTAGAGAAACCATAGGCCTCTAAATACTTACATAAGAATATCCAATCCACTCTACCAAAAGCCTTTTTTATTCTAATTTGATGAGCATACTTGGTTCCTTATTAGTTTGGTTAAAATGGATGGCTTCTTGGGCTATGATAACACCATCATATATATAGAGGATCATAGGAAAATTTCTATTTCTCTTCTCTTATGAGGTTTAGAATAATTGGCTAAAGTCTTATGGAATAGATTTTTTGTGAAAAGTTTGTAGAGAGTAATGTAGAGTGTTATAGGTCTAAAGTTGTTCAAAGTTTTTTTTTTCTCCTTTTTAGGGATGAGAGCTACAAAGGTATTGTTAAAATCCCTAAGAAGTTTCTCAAAATAAAATCCCAACATTTTTGGAATTTTGTTTTAGGAAATTCATCCGATCCCAGTGACTTTTCTAAATTCATCTAGTTTAGAGCTACTTCAACTTATTGTTTTGATCATTTCTGCATTAACATTATGTTCTAGTCAGGAGAAACTAATATAGGGATATTACCTAGAATCACCCTTTGAGCCCTAAGGTTGGATCTTTTATGAGTTATTAGAGATGTTCTCAAAGTATGACACTACTTCTGTGGATTTTTCCTAGAGGATTTCTTGATTTTTACCATCATCACCTTTAATGGTAATAATATGGTTGACCATGCACCTCTTCTTTGAGCTATTATGAAAGAATTTTGAAATTTTATCTCCTACTTCTAGCGAGACTTCCCTAGATTTCTATCTCCAAAAGAGTTTTTCTTTGGCCAAGATATCCTCATATTGATGCATCAGTTGCTTTTCTTTTAGGAATAAAGCTTCATCCATCCCATGTTCAAGAACCTCCCTGTTAAGGGTATCTGATTTTTATTCTCAAGAGAGCTTAACTTTGAAGATATTCCCAAAGAATTTTGAGCTACATTCCTTAAACTTGTGCTAAATAATTTTTAACTTGCTAGCCACTTGGAAGAGTTTAGAACCATATACTTATATCTCCTCCCACCATTACTAAATTAAGTTGAGATATTCATTATCCTTAAGCCACGTTAGTTCAAATTTAAAAGGGTAGTTGCTAGGTCATTTCTCTCCAATAATTCTAAGATCTAATAGAAAATAATCAGAACCAAAAACTGGTTTTACCTCTACCAAAAAAGATATAAAGTAGATTGATATATCTCCTTAGACAAAGAACCTATCCAATTTTTCTGCTATATTACTAAAGTCTTTCCTTCTATTATTCCAATGAAAGGATTTAGAGGAAAACTCAATTTCCAAAAGCCCATTCCTATTGACCCATTCACCAAATTCTTAAAAGGTTACAGATAGGAATATGCAGCCTCCCCATTTTCTGAGGGATGTAGAAATGCATTAAAGTCCCCCTTAGAATAGACATTTCATCTCTAAATAGGATCATCTTTTCTTCAATCTCCTTCCATACTCTTTTTTTATCATAATTTCATGTTGTACCACATATCTTAAAGATTCTAAAACATTTTTTTAAAACTAATTCCTCTAACCAACTTGCATGTCCAATTCCTATGAAACTACAAATAATAAATAGAGACATTCCTAGGATCCCATAAGATATAAAGACCTCTTGAATCTCCCTTAATAGGGGAATCCCCTATTTCCTGCCAACCTAAAGACCTTTTTTTCCCATATCCTCTTTAGTTAGCTTAATTTCTTGGAAGATAACTTATGCTTTAGTAGTAGAGATGCAATATTTGAGGATATGTTGTGTGTTAGGGGCATTGATGCCTCTAACAATCTAGGTTAAGACATTTATCACTCTATGAGAAGGATCTTCCCTTTTTGTGTATGAAATAAATTTATAAATTTCACTTGATCGTGGGCAGTTCCATCTCTTAATCTAAGATATTGAAGGGATTTTTCCCTCTTTTCCTTAATGCCTTAGCATAATCAAGACTGGATTACTTGGTTGGGAAGCTACTAATCCTAGAGGTGTCAAATCATTGACTTCCCTCATTTCTTCCTCTCCAAAGTTTCCTTATTATTCTAAAATAAGGGAGGGATCCCCACCTTCAAGGACCATTTTGATGAGAGTAATTTTTTTTCTCATTATATCTTCTTCATCACTTATTTCATGCAAAAGATTATTCCATGAACTCATCTACCGCCATATTGTTTAGAGCTTCTACTAGAATATTTACCTCTCTTTCGACAATGCCAAGGGATTCTCTATTGACTTCTAGAGGGCACCTACTATGTTCCTCCATCTCTGCATTGCTAAGGTTGTGTCTGTTCTAATCCTCCCTTAAGTCTTCCTTAGCTTCTTCCATTTTTGGTGTGATGTAAGCCTAATCCAACTTATATTTTGAGGGAGAAGCTACTAGCCCCAACTAATAATGTAATAGGTAATGCTATGAATGTATGTAAAAGAGTGATATTAGTTGTTATATTGTCATTGATGTAAAATTCTTAGTTGGCTAGACATTATGATAACTCACTAGATTGCCATATCATTTGATTAATGAAGAGGATTTTATTGATGAAGAGGATTTGAAGAAACTTTAATAAAGAGAAAATTGATATGTATGATATTCAATGGGTACTTGAATGAGTTGGACAGTGATAATGTAATATTGGTATGATTGTTTTACAATCATATATTGTTGCAATGTATTAAAGAACACAAGATTAATCGAGTGACAAGGTTAATGAAGGGAGACTCTATTCACTAAGTTGCTACAATGTTTCCAAAGCGACTGGCAAAGTAAAAGATAAATCCGATATTTCCTAAGTGAGTCTAGTAATAACCGAGTTCTATATTACCTGAGTGAATGCTATGTTTACTAAGTAAGAGTTGGAAGAACAATTTTGGAGAATTGGAATCTAAGGCTGGCATTTGATAGAAATTTGGAAAGTTTGAGATGGTCTAATGCATGATTCAAAGTTTGTTACAAGATCAACAGATGGAAAAATTCAATAAGATATGATGATGGAGATTGAAGAAGGATAAGGATGAACAAAAAGTTCTACGAAAGTCATATTTTCTTACAATGTCTAGATTCATTGAATAGATTTTGAATCTAGAAATTTTGTAATGAAACTAAGATCAACACTAGGACTAAGAAGATATAGATGGAAGAATTTGGAAGCTTGGAGATGACTATTTAAGGAGGAGATCAAGATAGTTTTAGGCTATTGATTTGGTTGTTGTTTTGTTATGCCACTAATGTAGTTGACTAAATGCAAGAGAGGAGATCAAAGTGTGAACTATTGAAGAAGGTGAAAGAAGATAGTTGAGCCAGGTGAACTGAGCAGAGGAAGGAGAAAGAGAAGGTGTAAATCAAATATTCAAAAGTATAGGGTGAAAATAGATGAAAATGAGAGATCAGACAGAGACAAGAATAGAACATAGGTCTAAACAAGAAAAGGTAGTTGTTATTCTTAATAAATCATTTCTAGTGTTTCTTTTAACCATTGTAGTATAAAATATTGGAAAATTGAGTGGACCGAACATGTCTATAAAATCTTATATGTTAACATCCATTTGTGGTGTTTGTATGTCCTTTAGAGTGGACCAATCTATAGACAAGATCAAGGAGTAAAAAAGTCTAGATGATATTTTGGTGAAATCCTCTAACAGGGTCACATTAATACTGTATATGTAACCTTTTACAAGGTTGACTCCTAGAAGATCTCACTTTAGAAGAGTGAATATTTTTAGGTTTTTGGTATACGATTTCCATATTAAAATCATGGTGTCAAAGGTGTGAATGTTATTTGTGTTGTAAGTTGTTTTATATGTTTTTATAGTTTGTTGTAACTTGGTAATAAAAAAGTAATTTCAAGGTAATAACTAATTTATTTTATTGGCACTTGGTAATGAAAAGAACAATAAGTTAATAGTGTCGAATAAAGTGATTGAAAGAGTTAAATGTTAAGTTGAATGATTACACTGAGTGATTGTTGTTAAAGTTTATGAAGTTTTATTGGTACTAAAATTGTTTGAAGGGATTGTATGATAATTGGACATAACTAATTCACCACCACCCCCCCACCCCACCTCTCTTAGTTATCTAACAATTGGTATCATAGCACAATTCTTGGAGAAAGAAATTTAAAGGAACTTGAGAGAGATCAAAGATGTATATAAGAAAGGTACCAAAGGTAAACATGAAGAACTTTTCATCATGGAAAGATAGAATAAAGTTGCATCATTTTGGCATTGGAGAAAATATCACACATTGGTTGGAACACGAGTATGTTACTCCTACTAGTCCCCTGACTATGGAACAAATGTATGAGAAGAGGAGCCACAATTGTCTGGTGATTGAGATTACATATGCTCTCAATGATGTTGAGTTTGATGATATTAAGAATTGCACTAATTGTAAATAGATGTGCGATAAACTAAAACTTGTACATGGTGGAGATGCAAATGTGCTAAGAGATCATTTGAAAGCTTAAGAGGCAAGTATGATGCTATAAAAATGAAAGAAGGTGAGAAAAATGCATAATATGTGTATGGAATCAAAAAAGTGGTTAGTGCAATCAAAGCTACCATAGAAACAATCCTTGATTCTAAAATTATAAGTAAAGTTCATAGGACTCTTCTGGTTGTTTATTCTATTAAAGTTTTTGCAATTCAAGAAGTAAGAGCTGTGTCTAGTAATGATCTAACACTTGATGATCTAGTTGATCAGTTGACTACATTTGAGTTGATCATTATGATAATAGTATGGTTATAATGGGAAATGAATTTAAGTTTTGAATAACCATCAACAATTCACAAAAAGAGAATAAAATTAAAGAAAAAAGTGAGTCTAAATGTGAAGATGATTTGGATGAGTTTGAATCATTTTTTGCAAGAAGGTTATTACGAGGTAAAGGTGAATACAAATCTAGTAAACTTCCCTTGATTTGTTTTAAATGTAATGAGGTTGGTCACTTTGCTACTAAATGTCCTAATAGAAATAAGAGTGGTAGAAATGAAAAGGAATATTTCAAGAATAGGAAGAACAAGGACTACAAAGACAAAGGAAATAAGTCATGCTACATAATTGAGGAAGATCATACCTAGTCTAGTTTTGATGATGGCAAGGAAGTAGTTGAAATGGTTTATGTTGAAATCAAGGAAGATCCAAATGGTGAAAGGTATGAAAATTAAATTTCTATTATTTGACATGTTAGTAAGAGTGACTCATGGATTATTGATAGTGGATTCTCACATCACATGACTAGTGATCTAAGTAAGTTCGATGAATTTGAAGAAATTGATGATGGTGGAATAGTTAAGCTACGTAATGATGTTCCATGCTTAGTGAAAGGTAAAGGATCACTAATGTTGAGTGATAAGATCAGATGTGATGATGCATATTGGGTTCAAGGACAAAAAATATAATCTTTTGAGTCTCACACATTTTAATCACTCAGGTCACAAGCTAGAATTTGAGAAAATAAAGGTCAAGATTTTTGATGATGAAGGTAATCTAACTGGAATAGAAATGTAAACAAAAGGTAACTTATTCTATCTTGATCCTATAGTTGAGACATATTTATTTTCCACAATTGAGGATGTGTGGTTATGGCATAAAGGATTGTGTTATGTAAATTTTAAGAACATGGTGAAAACTAGTAGAAAGAAAAGAGTAAGAGGCTTACCAAATATGCAAAAACCAAATAATTATATGTATAAAGAATGTCATCTCAATAAGATAACAAAGTCTATTCTTTATAGAAATACACAAACTTCAAATGATATCCTAGAATTTGTACATGCATATCTATATGGTCTAATTAGTGTTGACAATTACAATGGTGATAAATATTTCATATTGTTTGTTGACAATTATTCATGGATGATGATTGTAATGTTCATGAAGTTAAAATAACATGATTTTAATATGCTCAAATTGTATAAAGATAGAGTTGAAAAAGAAACTAGTAAATCTCTAAAATGCTTAAGATTTGATAGAGGTGCTGATTTTATGTCAAGAGAATGGTATTAAAAGACAATTATCTGCATTGAGGATACCACAAAAAAATGGGATTGTTGGAAGGAGAAATAGGTCAATTATGGATTATGTAAGGACATTAATTATTGAAAAGAACGTTTCTTAGATATTTTGAGAGAAGAAATTAGTACTTTTGTTTACACTTTCAACAAAATTGAATTGAATAAAGGAACAAACAAGATACCCTATGAACTGGGGTATGGTCACACACTAAATATGAATTATTTTAAAATCTTTAGAAGTAGGTGTTATATTCATGAAGATAAAAGAAATGGTAAACTTGATGTTAAAGGAGATGAAGATATATTCATTGGTTATTCATCTAATAGTAAAACTCGTAAATGTTTGAACAAAGCTATTAACAAGATGATTGACAATGCAAATGTAAGATTTGATGAGTTTATAGAGAGAAAAAATGTGGATAGAAAGAAGGAAGTTGAAGATTACAAAAGAAAATTATATGACTATGAAGAGGCACTTGATACTCAACCTGAGTTACAACATAGAGCTACTGAGAACCTGTCAATGACACCCAAGTTACAAAATGATTTACCTGAGTAGCAAAAAATTCAAGAGCAAGGACTTGGACCTCTACCGAGTGGAGGAAATGTAAAAAATCAAAGAACTGAACCTGTATTGGCCAAATGTGTGATGAAGAAAGTTAAGAAAGAAGGCTTAAGGATATGAATACTTGAAGGGTGAACAAGCTATCAAAGTTGAAATGTGTGAAGGCCAAGCAAAATAGAGGACTGAAATAGAGATCTCTAATCCTTTAACTAGGTGACATTCTAAGTGAATGGTCTAAAGCCCTCTAACAAGGCTCACTCCTAACAAGGTGATTGAAATCCTTTAATAGGGTCACATTTAAGAGTGTGCATTGTAACCTTTAACATGGCTAGCTTTTCACAAGGCATCACTTCGAAAGAGTGAAAAAGTGTAGCATGTTATTGGTGGTTTTTCCCAAATTGGGTTTCCACGTAAATCATTGTGTCAAGTGTGTTGATGAATCTATTATGTTTCATGTTTACATTTTTGCAAGTTGATTTGACAGTAACCTACAAGATTTAAGTGATTGCATAATCTTATGGATGCATGCATGAAGATAAATGTTTTATGGGTTCACTATGCTGTGAAATTTTTTATTTATACACCTGGACCTTGGATAACTAATTCACCCTCCCCTCCCCCCCCCCCCCCCCAATTATTCTAAATTATTACAACAATTGGTATTAGAGCCATCTACTTAAGAGGACTAGTTTGAAGGTACTAGAAGCACAAAGATCAAGATGTCAAAAAGGGAAGTACCCAAGCTCAATAGAGATAGTTTTATTGCATCATAAAGTTTGATGAAGCTAAACCTTGGAGGACTTGGAGACCATGCACAATCTACCATTACTATTAAGCATGTTGATCCTACTAGATCCCCAACTACTGAGGATATGAAAAAGAAGAAAGAACATAAACAAGAAATGTTAGAGATTGCCTCTATCCTAAGTTATGCCAAATTCGATGATATCAAAGGTCTTGATAGTGCAAACAAAATGTGTGATGCCTTAACTACCATCTATGGAGGAGACACTAATGTTCTAAGAGCCAAATTTGAAAGTCTCAGAGGTAAGTTTGATGATATGAGAATGGAAGAAGGTGAAAATATTGCTCAATGTGTTGCAAGGATAAAATAAGTTGTTAATGCAATAAGAGGAGCTAATGGAAAATAGATGATGATACTATGCTTAGCAAAGTTTTAAGGACACTATTTCCTATATATGCTATTAGATTTTCTACAATTCAAGAACTGAGATGCATACCAAGGAATAATTTCTCACTTGATGGTCTGGTAGGTAGACTCACTACTTTTGAGCTATCTAACTTTGATAATTACAAACTTGAAAATAGTGAATCTACTTTCAAAGCTAAGGTGTAATTAAAGGAACCTAATGAGAAGAAAAAGAAGAATGTGTCTAATGATAGTGATATAGATGAGGGGGATGTAGAACAACTTGAAGCACTACTGGCAAGAAGATTCCACAAAGGTAAAGGCAAGTTCAAAGATAAATTACCTATCATTTTTTTCAATTGCAATGAGGTTGGTCATATTGCTACTAGATGTCTAGAGAAGAACTACAGAGGTGGTGACAAGTACAAGAGTAGGAGACATGAAGATAGCAAGGACTACAAAGACAAAGGAAAAAAATCTTGCTATATTGCTGAAGGCGAAACAAAAGATGAATCTGATGAACATGATGATGAAGTGTTGTTTGTTGTAATGAAGGATGAATCTGATGAAGATGAGGCAACTGCACCTATGACTTGTGTGAACAAGAATGACAGATGAATCATTAACAGTGGGTGTTCACATCACATGATTGGAGACAAAATTAAGTTCATTACCCTAAATTGTAATGATGGAAATAATGCAAGATTTGGTAATGATGCACCATGTTTGATAAAAGGAAAAGGTTCTATCAAACTCACAGATAAGATTTTATGTGACAATGTTTACTATGTTGAAAGATTTAACTACAATCTCTTAAGTGTGTCACAACTAAATAATTCAGGATGCAAGGTTGAGTTTGAAAACAAGATTGCTAAGATATATGACACAAATGGAAAACTAATTGGAAAGGGTGATCAAAATAGGAGTAATCTATTCTACATTGATATAGAGGATGCTACTTGTCTAGTTGTAAAATGTGATGATGTGTGGCTATGGCACAAAAGGTTATGTCATGTTAATTTTGATAAGCTGGTTAGTATCAGTAACATGAGAAAAGTTAGAGGTTTGTCTAAGTTGAAGAAGCCTGATGATACAATATGCAAACAATGTCAGTTAGGCAAAGTGACAAAGTCAAGTTTTAAGAGTAAAACTCATATCTCTAAAGGAATACTAGAGATATTTCATACTAATTTGTGTGGACCAATTCAGGTGCAAAGCTACAAAGGAGATAAGTACACTATGTTGTTTGTTGATGACTATTCTAGAATGATAGTAGTTATGTTTCTGAAATAGAAATATGATTCTTTCCAAATGTTTAGGTGGTACTTAGCAAGAGTTGGGAAGGAAATAGGTAAAAGGGTAAAAGCACAAACCTGTGTCACCCTTTTACTAAGGAAAAAGCTAACAAAAGTATAATTCTTCACCTTCAATGACATAAAACTAGTACTATTATTTAGAATTTGTACATGAAGTAAACTAATGAAATGTGTATAAATGGATGAAGTTTAGGATTATAATTTTTAATAATTATTTAGAATAAGAAATAATATATTTTCCTATTTTTTAATGATAACTTTCTAGTTGCTGAAATCAGGGGTCTAGTTCCCACCACAAAACTACATGGAAATAAACTTATTTCCCTTTGATCTCATATTATGTTATATATAACATATGTAGCTAGAACAATCAAAAATAAAAATTGATTTTAGACCTATATTTTCTCTTTTATAACAATTCAAAATCCAACTTATTCAAATCGATGATTTTCATCTCCTACGATATTTTTCAAAATAATTCTATTCCAACCAAAAGAAAACTTATAGATTCTGAAAGAGGATTCTCTCCTCTAGAACGTCATATAATTTTTATTTTTAATTGCTTTGATTTAATATTTTTTTCTTTCTCAAAATCAACATCTTCCCAAGTGTTAAAATATGTACGCATAGAATTTTTTAATTACAAAATACTATATCTAATAAAAACATAATGAACTCTATATGTGAATATTCTTGACTTTGAGATCTATAAAATGGTGTTTATATGTTATTGAAAAAATCATAAAAAATAGTAAGAGTTATTGAAACATCATTTTTCTAAAATAATTGTATTTCTTTAGTAATTGGATACTAACTAGTATAAAATATGCATTTAATAGAGATTTCCAATTGGAAAAGTGTGAGACCATATATAAATTAGCTAGAATAAATTTATCAAGATCATATGTTTGAACAAAATTGAGTTTTAGATAGAAATACTCAAATTTAGTTATTCTGATAAGTCAGCCTGAAAGGTGACACAACTTTGTACTTTTACCAAAAGTCTAAAGTGTTTTAGATCTGACAAAGGAGGAGAATTTAAATCAAATGAGTTTGAAATGTTTTGTAATGATAGAGGAATTATAAGATAGATATCTGTCCCTAGAACCCCTCCACAAAATGGAATTGATGAAAGGAGGAACAAGTCTATAATGGACTATGCTAGAACACTCATGATGGAGAAAAATATTGCTTTGTAAGTACAATTGTCTATACCTTGAACCATGTACAAGTCAAGAAAGGTACTCATTCAACGCCTTTTGAACTATGGTATTGATACTCACCCAATGTAAAATACTTTAAGGTATTTGGAAGCAAGTGTTACATTTTTAAAGACTTCAAGAATGGTAAACTAGATGAAAAGTGAAGAAGGTATATTCCTAGGAAATTCCACAAGAAGTAAAACTTATAAGTGTTTAAAATCTAACACTAAAAAAGTTTTGGAAAGTGCAAATGTAAATTTTGATGAATATACAAAAGTACATGAGGCTACACCTATTAAAGAACTAGAAGAATACAAATCATTTGTATACTCTTATCAAGATATGCCTACTGAAGAAGATGCTTCAAATCAAGCTACAAACCAACAGCAAGTTTCAATGAGTGTCGAGTCAAATACTATGATTGAGTTGCATTCAGGAATTGAGCTACATTCAGATGCCAAGTTACAGAATGAAGTTGAAGCACATTTTTATTCTAAGGTTAGTGTACATGAAAGAGATGTTGAGCTACCTAATAGAGGTGTACAGAATGACTTTGAAGTTGAAAGACAAATTGAGGAAACTAGAGCTCAACCAAGATTTTCTAAATATGTCAAGAGACATCATCCTGCTACACAAATTATTGGAGATAACAATGCTAGACCAATGACAATAAATAGATTGACAAATGATACATGTTTAGTGAGCATGAAGGAACCTAAATCGATAAGAGATGCATTAGAAGATGTAGACTAAAGTAAGGCCATGGAAGAATATATTCAAAAAATTGAGAAAAATAAAACATGGACTCTAGTTCCTAGATCAGAAGACAAAAATGTGATTGGCACCAAGTGGGTATTTAGAAACAAGCTAGATGAAAATGGTAAAGTCACAAGGAACAAGACAAGACTAGTTTGCAAAGGATATGCACAAGAAGAAGGAATTGACTATGGAGAGATATTTGCCCCTGTTGCTAGATTGGAAGGAGTAAGACCTCTACTTTCTTATTCTACATACAAAGGTTTCAAAGTTTATCAAATGGATGTTAAATCTGCATTTCTGAATGGCATATTAGAGGAAGAAGTCTACATAGAATAGCTAGAAGGATTTGTTGACGTTAACAATAATAACATGGTATGTAGATTACACAAAGCTCTATATGGTTTGAAACAAGCACCAAGAGCATGGTATGAGAGACTTCATAACTATCTTGTGAAGATTGGATTTGAAAGGACTTATGATAATAGCAATATGTACATGAAGATAGAAAAAGGAAAAGGTATTTTGTTATCTGAAAATTTTTTTGATGATATCTTATTTGGAGGTGAAGATGCTTTATGTAAGACTTTTGCAAATGAAATGAAGCAAGAATTTGAGATGTCTACGTTTGGAGAGATCAATTTCTTTGTGGGTTTGCAAGTATATTAGATGAAATATGGTATATACATCACTTAGTCAAAATATGTCAAGCAAATATGAAAACTTTTGGAATGGAGTATTACAAACTAGTAAGTACACCTATGGTGATAGGACACAAGTTGTCAAAGAATGATGATTCAGCTGAGGTGAATCAAACATTGTACAAATCTATGATTGGAAAATTACAATATGTAGTACATAACAGACTTGAGATTGCATTATCTGTAGGGATAGTTGAAAGATTCTCTGCTAATCCTAGGGAGAATCATTTGATGGTTGTAAAGCGAATAATGAGATATTTGAAAGGAATAGAGGAGTTTGGTCTATACTATAAGAAAAATGAGAAATTTGAATTAAGAGTCTATATTGATGCTGATTAGGCTGGAAACATTGATGACAGAAAGAGTACCAGTGGAGGAGCATTTTTCTTAGGCAAGAGGTTGGTTACATGGACTAGCAAGAAAGAAAAGTACAATTTACAATCTACTACTAAAGTTGAATATGTTGTTGCCTCTCTAAATTGTACAAACATTGTATGGATCAAATAGTTACTCAAAGGTATGAAGGAAGACATCATAGAACCAATAACACTTTATTGTGATAATATAAGTGCTATCAATATATCAAAGAATCTTGTGATGCACACAAAGACTAAGCACATTGCAATAAAATATCATTACTTGAGAGAATTAGTTCAAGATAAAGAGGTGAAGATGGAATATGTTAACACAAAAGAGAAAATTGCTAATATCTTCACAAAAGCATTACCTAAGGATGCTCATGAGTATCTAAGAGGTAAACTAGGGATGACACCCCTATCCAAGGCTATCTAAGTAACAAAAGGAGTACCCCACATTAAATAAGTTGATTTTCATATGTTATAGATTGATGCAATGGATCTTACTTTAGGAGCTACCTAAAGTAGTCAAAGAACTAACACTTTAAATTAGTTACAAGCAAGGTGACAAAGAAAGAAACTAAAGAAGCCTATATCTACATGTTAAGATGACAAGTCTTTGGCATTGTTGTCAAAGAGGGAGAAATACAAGAATGAATTAAAACTAATCTTAGAGGGAGATAATTTTTGATCAAGGGAAATACAAGAAAGAGGGAGACAGTTATGAATCAGGAGAACAAAGAAAGAGAAATATTAACATCTACCTAGTAAGAGGGAGATACAAGAAGTAATTCAAAGGGAGTTATATGAAAGAGTTTTGTAACCTATTTAGAAGATGGAAGTTGTTGATAAAGGTAGAAATTTCAATACAAGGAATTATTATCTTTTGGTATTTTGTTGGTCTTACTATTTTAACCTAGTCAGTTTGGTTGATCAGTTTGGTTTTCCATCAATGCCAAAGAAGGAGATTGTTAAGAATAGATTGAAGAGGATTGATTATTAAAGAGGGAGATTTTTGAGAAATACAAGTATGATTCAATCATTATTTTTTCACTGATGTCAAACTTTCTATTTGCTAGTAAAACAACTACTTATATGATTTAAGTACTATCACTTCTTTGATTGATGAAGAGGATTTGATCAAAAGATGTAACAATAGCACCTAGAGGAAAGGTTGAGTTATGATTATGTAAAGAAGTACAAGAATCAATTAAGATAGTAATAACATGATGTATTAATAATCTACTTTAGGTTACAAATTTTGGTTACACTAAAAAAGTTTAGAAGAGCAAGTTAAACAAAAATTTTCAGCCAAGCTTGACAGAGTGGATAGTAGGTGCCAAGAAAAGTCAGTGCAAGCTGAAAAGAAAATTAGTTAGAGTTGGGTAAAAGTCTATTCTAGTGTATGCTGAGAAAAATAGTGGATGCCAAGTAAAGTTTAGTTGATGCTGAGCACCAATAAATTTTAGTTCATGCTGAGTAAACCTAGTCAGTTTGGTTAATCAGTTTGGTTTGTCATCAATGCCAAAGAGGGAGATTGTTAAGAATAGATTGAAGATGATTGATTATTAAAGAGGGAGATTTTTGAGAGATACAAGTATGATTCAATCACTATTTTTCACTAATGTCAAACTTTCTATTTGCTGCTAAAACAACTACTTATATGATTTAAGTATTATCACTTCTTTGATTGATGAAGACAATTTGATCAAAAGATGTAACAATAGCACCTAGAGGAAAGGTTGAGTTATGATTATGTAAAGAAGTATAAGAATCAATTAAGATAGTGATAACATGATGTATTAATAATCTACTTCAGGTTACAAAGTTTGGTTACACTAAGAAAGTTTAGAAGAACAAGTTAAACAAAGTTTTTTAGCCAAGCTTGATCGAGTGGATAGTAGGTGCCAAGTAAAGTCAGTGCAAGCTGAGAAGAAAATTAGTTAGAGCCAAGTAAAAGTCTATTCTAGTGTATGCTAAGAAAAATAGTGGATGCTGAGTAAAGTTTAGTTGATGTCGAGCGCCAATAAATTTTAGTTCGTGGATCCAAGGAGAAGTTTCTAAAAGAGATATGAAATATGGGGTAGATTCATTGTATCCTACCTAATCTATCCTAACCCTAAATTGAATGATGGAAAATGAGTGGCAAAATATCTTAATTTCCAATTTATAGGAATGCTTGGTTAGAAATAAAGGTTGTCATGTGCAAGAACCTAAGGAAGACAAGGAGTCAAGGGTTTTGCTTCATCAAGTGACCCAAGAAAAGAATCTACATTGGCATGTTAAGTAAGAAGGCTTAAGGATATGAATGTTTGAAGGGTGAACAAGCCACACAGTATGTGTCAAATGCCAAGAAACACAGTATGTGTCGAGCATCAGAAGCAAGATAATTTTGAGTGGCTGCATTATTTAAAAGATCATGAATTTGATGGATCTAAGCTAACAAGTTTGTTTTCTTGGATTATGTAAACTAGGTGGAAGATAAGATTGATGAGCTGGTGGCACAAAAGTCAAGGTAAACCATTTTTAGGTGAATTCAAAGAGGATCCAAGGAGAAGTTTCTAGAAGAGATATGAAAAATGGGGTAGATTCATTGTATCCTACCTAATCCATTCTAACCCTAAATTGAACGATGGAAAATGAGTGGTGAAAGATCTTAATTTTTCATTTATAGGAATGGTTGGTTAGAAATAAAGGTTGTCATGTGCAAGAACCTAAGGAAGACAAGGAGTCAAGGGTTTTGCTTCATCAAGTGACCCAAGAAAAGAGTCTAAATTGGCATGTTAAGTAAGAAGGCTTAAGGATATGAATGCTTGTAGGGTGAACAAGCTATCAAAGTTGAAATGTGTGAAGGCCAAGCAGAATGGAGGACTGAAATAGAGATTTGTAATCTACAAATGGAGTTGTAAGTTGTTATCAAATCAAGCCTTATTGTTACTCTCTAATAATTGTATCAATCTAGGGTAAATCCTTTGGACTAAGGTTGACCTAACAGTCATTTGTAAATCCTCTAACCAAGTGACATTCCAAGTGAATGGTCTAAAGCCCTCTAACAAGGATCACTCCTAACAAGGTGATTGAAATCCTTTAATAGGGTCACATTTAACAGTGTGTATTGTAACCTTTAATAGGGTTGGCCTTTCATAGGGCATCACTTCAGAAGAGTGAAAAAGTGTAGCATGTTACTGGTGGTTTTTCCCAAATTGGGTTTCCACATAAATCATTGTGTCAAGTGTGTTGATGAATCTATTATGGTTCATGTTTACATTTATGCAAGTTGATTTGACAGTAACCTACAAGATTTAATTGATTGCATAATCTTATGGATGTATGCATGAAGATAAATGTTTTATGGGTTCACTAAGCTATGAAAAAAATTGTTTATACACCAAGAATAGTAAAGGTTATATTGGATAATAAATGTTGGGTTAATGTTATGAATGAAGAGATTGATCAAATTGAGAAGAAAAATTCTTGGACATTGGTACCAAGACTTGCTGACAAAAATAAGATTAGAATGAAAAAGATTTTGAGGAACAAGTTAAATGAGAATGGAGAAGTGGTCAAGAACAAAGCAATATTAGTTTGCAAAGGTTATGCACAAGAAGAAGGAATTGATTATGGTGAAACTTTTTTACTTGTGGAAAGATTGGATGAAGTAACAATATTGTTGGCTTATCCTACATACAAAAGCTCAAAGTATATCAAATAGATGCAAAATCTGCATTTTTGAATGATCTATACTCAAGGAGGAAGTATATATTGAATAACCTAAAGGATCATTGAACTTGAAAAGAAGAACATGGTCTACAAGTTGAAAAAAGCATTGTATGGATTGAAACAAGCCCCAAGAGCATGGTATGAAAGACTAAATTCTTATCTAATTAAGATTGGATTTGCTAGAACTAGTGAAAAAAATAATCTATATTTGAAAAATGAATATGAAGATATGGTGTTGACTACTGAAATATTTGTTGATGACATAATATATGGTGGAAATGACATGTTGAGTAAGACATTTGGTGAACCAATGAGCACTAAATTTAAAATGTCAATATTTGGTGAGATTAAAAAAAATTATTAGATTGAAATTCTATCAAACAAAGAAAGGTATATATGTAACTTATTCTAAGTATGTGAAAGAAATCTTGAAGACATTTGAGATGGATGAGTCTATGCAAGTTGGTACACTTATGGTGACTAAAGTGAAATTATCAAAAGAAGACACTATTTGTGAGGTAAATGAGACTCAATATAGATCTATGATTGGAAAGTTACAATATATTACATACATAGTAGACTAGATATTGTACTTACTATTGGAATTGTTGCAAGCTTGTCATCTAATCCAAAGGAGACTCACATGACTGCTATGAAAAGGATACTTAGATATCTCAAAGGAACTAAAGATTATGGCCTATGTTATAAATAAGATGATGACTTTAATCTTAAAGTCTACACAGATGCTAATTGGTTTGTGTTGGTACCCAATAAAGACCCAGTGATTAAATTTTTTTAGCGTGGAATCTTGAACCTCTTTGAACTAAGGTTTAAAGAAGTTCAAAGTGATTCGATTTGATTGGAATAGGTTCAGTGTTTCTTTGTTTCAAAATTATCCATCTTGTAGGTTCAGATTAAAAGCCAATTTGAAGCTCAAAAGTGCAGACCATATGATTGCATGCTTCAAGTTCAGAAAGAACTAATCACTCTTAAGCCAGAGTTCAAGGTCATTTAATTAGGAAAGAAACTTGTAGCTCAGTTGGCATGAACAAAAGTGGAGAAGTCACTACTCTCTAATGAGAAACATATGGAGATCTCCAATCTGGGCCCTAATTAGTGCCTTTCAAGGTAAATTACTATTTCAATGGTGATGATTTGGAAAATGATGCTCGATTCACTATAACCTGGTTAGTATAAGATTGAAGTTGAAAGTGGGACAAACTTTTGATGACCCAGAAGACAAGAAAAATAATCCATCAGAAGATCTGGATGCTTTTGTGGAGTATATTAACTTTTCTAGAGAGATGGGATATGCAGGCATGCCATATGACACTGGAAAATTATATATAGTTGTAGTCTGAGAGCATCACATGAACTTTATCCAAGTCCATGGTGGCATCTTTAGAAGTGAAAGACTTTTCATATAGGAACATAGGCAAAGCATCATGAAAATCTAATTTAGGAGATTTCCTATGAATGTTCTCATAGTCAGAGACTAGAAAGGTCAAGGGAGGTTCTTGTCCGAGTACCATGTACCCAATTATGGATGCGTGGGAAGATCATGATTAATTCATTTGACAAAACATCATGAGACACGTTTGAATGAAAAAGGAATGCATGTGATTGTGTTTTTGGAAGGAAAATACTAGGTGTCAATTTGAAGGTGTCAAAATCAGCGATCAAACATCTCTATGATGGAATACAACACATGAGAACATATCTTCAAGTACCTTGCTTCATTGGAGAAGCTTAAAGACCTGTGGTTTAGACCCTAGAGGAGACAGAGAAGCATCAAACATACTATCCACTATGAGAGAGAAGGGATGCTCATTAAGTCCCATTTTAAAAGGCACTATGGTAATTCAATGTACATTCAAGCAGCAACCTTAAACGTCATACCAAAGGATGGATGCTTGTACATAAACATACTTTTCAATTGATAATAGTGGTTGATAGTCTTTAATTTGATGAAATATTAGGTCACAAGTTTCTTCTCCTAAGAACATGTTGTTGCATCATAAGCACATAGGCATAGATCCACAAGAGGCAATAATGTATAGAAATGCATATAAAGTGTTTGATGAAATAATTGCGGACAAAGACAATTATGGTCAACATCCAAAGGCCATGGGTTAGGTTCAGGCACCTAAGCCAACTATTCATGAGCTTAATAGAGATCCTCAACATAAGATGTTGATGGTGAATATCAAAGTGTGTCACATGGAGATGTCGGCGATTCTTAGTTTGGATTGGGAACCATGCTACCAAATTATTTGACGAAAATCCTACAACTATCAGGAGTGCTAGTTCAAATTGTCAATGCATAAAGATAAAATACCAAGCATGTACGTGTTCACAAAGACAAGAATCTAAGGTTGGTCATTGTTTATCTCACGAGTTATGTGGTTATGATGACTTGGAAACACAGGCAATGCATGTGAATTGCTCGACAAAATGCTTGTCCAAGCACAGTTGATGATTTTTAGTATGATAAAGATATGAGTTTATACTAGTAATTTCACCACAAAATCACATGGATGGGAGACATCAAGCATAGTGATCATAAGGAAGATGTATAATCTTGGGTCTTCTTGTGAGAAGGCACAGGTGCAAGTATGTGAAGATGGATCACAAACATGGTGTGCAGATTGTCCACACTCATCTAGTCAATGATCCTCACAATAGAATATCAAGCATTCAATGAACTCTAAAAGTTCATCATGAGCAGTGGGGGGAGAAACCTGATCCCCATGAATGTCATGAACCCTAAGTACTAAAAGAGCATAGATAGAGCACACGAGCTACTTGGCAGAATGTCGATAAGCATATCTCCATCACTGAAGTCTCCCACCTTTTCTTCAATCACAAAGTCGATGGCTAGGGTTGGTTTTCACACATGAGAAGCCTACAAATTATTGAATTAGAACCAATGTTATGGATGAATATGCACCCACATAGTGAAAACAAAGATTGATAAAGAATGTACTAATACAAGAATACAAATCTGTGGGGGAGACTTTATAGTTAAGAATACATGATACCCTTGGTGACACATGACATTAGTAAAAAATCATCTATCATCACAAACTTACATGTCATATATGACATAAAACCTTCACCTTGATATTATAAAAGTAAAAAATGTATGACTCCTCGTCACTTTTTACAAAAAGGGGAAACTTGGTCTAGTTGTCATCCAAGTAAAATTATTAAGAGTTGAACATAACTTTCATCAAAAAAGGCTTCTTTTAAAAGAATTAGTTATGAGGAAAGTGGTTATGATAACTAATAAAGTGATCAAAATAGTCAAAGATAAAGAAACCAACAAAAGAAAAATGGGGTTCCAATTTTGGGAGTTGGGGAGACTGCTCTTTTCCAAAGACTTTGTGCTATGACTGGGGGAGTTTTTTTGCTTCTTTCTTTTTTTGATTGTAATGTAGGAAAGGGGATTTTTATTTTTAGATAGCGATTATTGTACAGAAATAGCAGAATCTTGATTATTTTGTTGTGTTTAGAGGTGATAAATAGTAGTATATTAAAACTTTGAGTGTAAATTCTTGTTTTTTGATCAATACTCAACTTGGAGTGATATTGATTTTCTTTGGACATGTATCTGTTACATCTTATCATCATCATGATTATCCTTTGGACTTGGTGCTTAGGTTTTTTTCTATATTTTGAAGGAGTAGTTTGTCTTTTCTTTGCATTATTTCTATAATGTAATACTTGGATAAATGGACTTTGTGTCATTTATTTTCCATTTTCCTTTAGTTACTTAGTTTTTCCACATCTATATCATGTTTATGGATAGATGTTTGTAAACCTTTCTTATTTTTAGGTTAAAAGCATTGTCAATCATAGTGTAGTTGATTTATTGTAAATCATATAGGAGGAGTTGTACCCAGATAAACTCAAAGGGCACTTATGCTTTTCAATAACGAAGTGTCCCAATTGTTATTGCATATTCAATCTTCTTATCTGACCTTTTTGGGGTTAATCTATATGTATTTCTTTGGAGGACAATCTGTTCACTAATAGTTTGGTAATGTCGATGATAGAAAAAGAACAAGTTATTGAGATTTCTTTTTATGAGAAAGATTGATAACATGGATAAGCAAGAAATAGAGTTGTATTTCACAATCCATTGCTAAAGCTGAATATATTGCTACTACAATAAATTGTTCAAATATTGTATGGTTTAAGAAACTATTAGAAGTAATGCAAGAAGAGGTAACTGATCTTGTTACTTTTTACTGTGACAATACTAGTGCCATAAATATTTCAAAAAAATTGGTGATGCATGCAAAAGCACAATACATATCAATAAAATATCATTATTTGAGGGAGAAAGTACAAGAGAAATAAGTGAGGCTTGAATATGTGAAGTCTAAGAAACAAATTTCTGACATATTTACCAAGTCATTTCCTAAGGATACTTTTGATTATCTTAGAAGTAAACTGGGGATCCTACCCCTATCCAAAATTCACTATGTGAAGATGCACATTGCATTAATTCATGAATAAATTGCCAAATCTTTATGAATTTGATGCATAAGAGTTGACACTTTAGGAACATTTTTGAAGTTGTGAAAGTGACTATAATGAAATTGATGTACATAGTACATGCAAGGTACAAGGATAACTACAAGGTTATGTATGTTCACATTAAAATTTAATGTGACCTTTGACATTGTCATCAAAGGGGGAGAGATTAACTAAAAGGAGAGAATGACTAAAGAAGATGGCATTGTTACATTGATAAAGATAGAGAGAATATCATATTGAAGATTGAAAAATGAAATAAGAGATCATATTCTAAGGGGGATAAATGTTGAAGACTTTTGTTTCTAGAGATACAGACCAAGTACACCTATTGGAGAATATATGAAGCTCTTTGTCATGAAGATTTGTGAACTAAAAAATTTGTATTTTTGTCAATTCATAACTTTGATTATCTTATGTAATGTTTTATAATGTAAAATCATATGTTATGTGTTGTCATCAATGCCAAAGGGGGTGATTGTTAGCCCCAATCGATAATGTAATAGGTAATGCTATGAATGTATGTAAAAGAGCCATATCAGTTGTTATATTATCATTGATGTCAAAGTCTTAGTTGGCTAGACATTATGCTAACTCAGTAGAGTGCCATATCATTTGATTGATGAAGAGAATTTGATTAATGAAGAGGATTTGAAGAAAGTATGATGAAGACATAATTGATAAGTATGATATTCAATAGGTACATCAATGAGTTGTACAATGATAATGCAATATTGGTTTGATTGTTATACAATCATATATTATTGTAATGTATTGAAGAACACAAGCTTAACTGAGTAACAAGGTTAATGAAGGGAGACTCTATTCACTGAGTGACTATAGTGTTGCTCGAGAAATTGGAAAAGTAAAAGACAAATTCAATATTGCCTAAGAAAGTCTATTAATAACTAAGTTCTATATTACCTTAGTGAATTTTATGTTTACTGAGTAACAACTAGAAGAATAAGTTTGGAGAATTAGAATATAAGGCCAACTTTTGATGGAAATTTAGAAATTTTGAGATGGTCTAAAGCACAAGTCAATTTTTTTTACAAGATCAATGACTGGAAAAATTCAATTAGGATCTAATGATGGAGATTGAAGAAGGAAATAGATGAACACAAAGTTATATGAAAGTTATATTTTCCAAGTGTATCGATTCATTGTATGGAGTTTGAATATGGAAAATTGGTATGAAACTAAGATCGATGATTGTGATTAAGAAACTATAGATCAAAGAATTTAGAAGCTTAGAGATTACTATTTAAGAAACTATTAAATAAGGTGATAGAAGATACTGAGATTTGCTATCTGGATTTGATTGTGTGACCAATTTTTTACATCAAATCAAATTGGTCACACAATCAAATCCAGATAGCAAATCTCAGCATTGATGGATTGTGGAAATCTGATAGCTCTTAGTGATAGAAGATAGTTGAGCTAGGTGAGATGAATAGAGGAAGGAGAAAGAGAAGGTGTAAATCAGCTAGCCAAAATTACAGAGTGAAAGGAGATCTGAGTGAGAGATCAGAAATAGATAAGAAAAAAAAAAGATCTAAACAAGAAAAGGTAGTTTATATTATTAACATATCATTTCTATTGTTACTTTTTTACCATCATAGCAGAAAATCTTGGAAAATTGAGTGGACCTAACAAATTTGCAAAGTCCTATATGGTAACATCGATCAATGGTGTTTGTAAGTCCTTTAGAGTGGGCCACTCTTTAGAAAATATCAAGGAGTGATAAGGCCTAGACGATATTTTGGTGAATTAATCTAACAAGATCACATTAAAAATGTGTACATACCTTTAACAAGGATGGCTCCGAGTAGAGCTCACTTCAGAAGGGTGACTATTTTTGGGTTACTAATCCCAGGTGGATTTTATCTTCACAGGGTTTCCACCTTAAAATCATGGTGTTAAAAGTGTGAATGTTATTTGTGTTGCAAGCTTTTTTACATATTTTATAGTTTACTACAACTTGGTAATAAATAAGTTATTTTACTAACACTCGGTAATGCAAAGAAAAATGAGCTAAACACATGGAATAAAGTGATTGAAAGAGTTAAATATTATGTTGAATGATTACACCTAGTGATTTTTGTAAAAAAAATTGAAGTTTTATTGGAATTAAAATTATTTGAAGGGACTATATGATAATTGGACATAATTTATTCACCCCACCCCCCTCTCATTTATCTAACAGAAGCTTCTTGATCATGAAGGCTATCTAACTTGACTATCACCCATTGAATGTGGGGATGGAATTCCCTAATCTATGCATGTTGCAACTCATCATCCACTAAAATAGATAATACCCCCCTTTCCTCATTGAGGATTACTTGGACATTTGAAGCTATGTGGGGAGTTACAGGGATTCTAGGGGTAGGAAGTGGTAGATTGTTTGAGCTTGATTCTTCATATAGAAGAGGCTATATCTGAATAATGAAGTATATCATACCTTGTAGATGCAATTACATCTACAAATGTGATCAATTATGTTGATGTAATAGCTTTGGATTAAAACAACTAAATTACATAAGAGGAAACTTTGTATAGTAGACATTGTAATTGAAGGATTTGAGAAATACACATTACAAATCTACAAAGCCCTCAAATACCTACATTTAAAAACCTATCACAGAGAAGAAAAATAAAAGAAGAGGTGAGGGTTTGCTCTCAAAATATGCAACTTGTATTCTCATAAATGAAAAAGATGTAAGATAATTAATAATGATCTATCCTTATAGTAGGAGATCAAAACCTGAAAAGGGTAACCTAAAAGTTAAATTCTATTTAATAATTACTAATTAATTATTAAATGTGAAAGCCAAAGTGTATAAAGGTGAAATCTTCAGAAGGCAGAAAAGGTAATCTAATTAATAAAATTAAATTAACCTTTTTCTCTAACACCCCCATTAAGATGAGCAACAATGCAGCTAAAAACAATGCAGAAAGAAAACTTGGGTCCTTGCACCAAGGCCTAATGAGGTACTCAATCACAATCAAATCTCTATGAAATGGAGAAATAGAGAAAATCCAATGGTAAAAACTCTACTGCAAAAAGAGATAGAAAATAATGCACAAATGAAACCTCTCAAGAGAATCTCTCAAGACCTTAAAACAGTCTTATGTCAATGAGCATACTAATGTGGCTCCAATCTGAAGAAACAAAGCTAGTGGACAAGGATGACAAAACCCATGTATGTAAGGTGCAACTAGAATTCCTAGCTAATACTCAAATGAGAAATCATGAGAATCCTCAAATGGAATCTCCAATGAAGGTGGAATAATAGGTGTAATAAATATGTCATCTAAGAGGAGATGTGTGTCCTCTAATATATCCTCTCAACAACTACAGTAGGTGACTCGATGACTAGAGTTACAATATTAGAAAATTCTAAAGAGAAATCTTGTGCAAGAGATGGAATCTAAATAGGAGGTGGAGGTGTAGAAGTCACAACACTGGTCTTAAGAAAAACATATAAGTTCAAGCAACCTGACTTCACTTTAGTAGACTCTGGTGAAAAAAGAGAGTGAGTCTCCGATAGTGGAGATGGTGGAGCAAAATGTGAGAAGGAATACAAGCAGGAAGCATGATCAATAGTCCCTGCAGCAATAATATTGCATATCTCACTATCTCTTATGTGCATTGAATCTTGTGCAAAATCAACTATCTTCCCTATCCCACTATGTGTAATTTGATAAATAGGGAGAAGGTTAGAGGAAAAAGATGGAACACAAAGTACATCATGAAATGTACCATCATCAATGTCAATAGAACCTTTACCACATGTAGTCATAATAATATTGTTCCCCGTCAAAATGTGTGGAGTAGGAGAAGCCTCAAAAGAAGAGAACAAATCTTGAGAAGATGCCATATGGTGTGAAGCACCTCAATCCAGTAACCAACCAGAAGAATGAGGGATAGTAGTTGTACATAGTGTTTGACCCTTTCCCATATCTTTACAATCTAATTGAAATGATGATGATGATGATGATGATGATGATGATGATATGTGAGAAGTAGAAAGAATATCAATGTTGCTCTTCTGAAGGAGAGCTATCAAATCTAAAACCTGTTTGGCATAGCCATCTAACTTCTTCTCATAGCAATGTGACTCATCATGATTAGGCTTATTAAAATAAGCACATTTAAGTCTTTTTGGCTTTGATTTTCCCCCTTTATAAGGAGGTGGCCCTAATGAACTGTGAGTGCTAGCTTAGAATCAATCTGAGACTCTGTAGAATGAGATTTTTGAGTCTTCTCCTTCATCCTTGAAGATGGTCGAGCTACCAATGCATGACTTTGTGAGCTTGTGAGAGAATCCAACTAAGAGAGCTTAGCTTGCTCTTGAGTCAACCGATCACAAAAAACCTCAAAGGATGGCATGGTAAATCTATTACCCAAAGCACCTTTGGTGGAATAGAAGGTAGAAGAAAAAATCTGAAATTTTCCACAAAGCTTAGAAAGAATTAGGTAGATACACTCTGTGTCAGTCTTCCTTTTCCCACAACCCTACAATAAAGATCTCAGTTGCTTGAATTTCATCAAGAAGTCCTCAATGGAGGGAAAAGAATCTAGTATAAGTGAGGTAAGCTCCACCTCAATCTATAGTGCCCTAAACTCATTCACTGTACCAAACAAGCCTTCAAGCTTGGTCCACATAGCTAGAGGGGTATTGCACCCATCAAGATGAAAATGTAGACTATCAAAGACCTATAAAGAAATCAATGCTATTGCCTCATCCATCTTTTCCTATGCTACATGACCTCAAAAGGCCTTTATAAAATTGGCTACACTGTATCTAAACAAAACCACAACACTTTTGACTAGAGAAGTCATGTCATCAAGGTCTTCTGTGTGTGATAATTATGAGGAGTCAGAAGTTCTAGACAAGAAGAGGTCTTGGAAAAAAAAATTTAGGTGTTGAGTTTTCTTTTAGTGTAGTTTTGGTTTACATAAGTAAATAATAGAAACAATATGACAAAATACTCCCCACAATGCAAAACTTGAACCCCAACTACTAGAAGGAATGCATAAATGAGTGAAGAGAAAAAAAAGCTTCAGAAATGAATCACAAATACTTGGTACCAAATACTGGTGAAATGACAAAGAATCTAGAAAGTGCTTGAGAAGAGTTTTTTGATGCTTTTTCCAAAACAAAAAATGGAGCTATGACAAAAAAAGTTTTGGCCCTTAGAAGATAGAAGTCATCAACAAACTTCAAGTGCCAAAATGGGTACCAAACTGGAAAAAATTCTCAAAAATACCTAATCCATCATCTCTATCTTAGAACTAACTTTCTGACACTTTTTTTGGAATGAAAAAAATACCTTTGTATGCTCAAGATATTGCCAAAAGAAGACAAGGCACACAGAATTGCAATAAAAATGAAATTTATTATTTTGAAAAAAAAAATCACCACACCACCATTGGTGGCACGGTGGTGGGTGATGGGAAGAGTCACCTCTTCAAGTGGAGTACAAGTTGCTATAGGTGTAAGTGGTGATAAACAATGGCGGTGGAGAAAAATTTGGTGGAGGTGGTAAAAAGTGGTGGCGCCAAAGATTGGTCATCGTAATTTGGTGGTTGTCAGTGGGAGCTGCAGTAGTTAGTGTGACTGCCTGCAACGACTGCTGGTGGTGCAAAAACCATTAGTAGTTTAAAAATTACCATAGTATCAAATCTAATTATTGCACTAAGAAAGGCACATTTTATGCGATTTTTTAATTTTAAATTTTTTTGGATTGCGAGCAAAGGTCGTATGACCTTGTTATGCAAGAAAAATTTGCCTCCCAAATCAACATTGTCCAAAATGGATAAAATTTATATGGAAATGGGGGTTTTGACACCTTCTAAATCCAACCGTGAGGTCTGTTTGGCCTCAAAGTGCTCTAAATTTTAGAGAACTAGTATTTTCACAAAAATACTCGAAAAACACTTGATCTGATCTATCAAACCCTTGTTCTCTTTTTTCTCCAAACATCAAACAAGCTACAATAGATCTAGCTCTAATACTATGAAGGAATTGAATAATATACAATACAAATCCATAAAGCCCTCGAATACCTGCATGTAAAAACCTGTCATAGAGAAGAAGAAAAAGACAATAAGAGGTGAGGGTTTGCTCTAAAAATATGCAAATTGTATTCTCAAAAATGAAAAAGATGTAAGATAATTACAAACAATCTATTCTTATACTAAGAGATCAAAACTGGAAAAGGGTAACCTAAAAGGTAAATGTTATTTAATAATTACTAATTAATTATTAAATGTGAATGCAAAAGTGCATAAAGGTGAAATCTTAAGAAGGGAGAAAAGGTAATTTAATTAATGAAATTAAATTAACCTTTTTCTTTAACAGTAATTTTCCACAATGTAAGAGGAAATCTTGTAGAGTAGACATTATAATTTTCAACAATGTTTGATTGGGGAAGAGAGAGAAAAAAATGACTTAATGGATGTGTAGATCTACTTCCTTGATTTCAAACTCCTTGTGTCCTCTAATGGGAGAAAGAAGCTAGATCTATGGAAGGAAACATTTAGGTTGAATGATGGAAATGACGACTTGAATTCTTGAAGACTCTTGATAGATTTCTTTTTCTTGAATGTTTGATTTCTTTAATTCTTGATAATGGATGCCTTCACTAATGGATGCTTGCTTGTCATGATTGTAAAATGGATGGATGATTTCTTTCTTGTAGATGTAGATGTTATTATATAATAATGAATAGCTCAGTTGAGAGGTTTAGATGCTCTTTTATACACATTTTGTGGCCAAAATTTTGTCAAGGTCGACTATAATTAGAGACCTCAAAGGGAAATCCTTCCATTGAGTCTCAAGTCAAATCTTGGCTTGAAAACCTAGGGAAAAGTCAACTAGTCCACTTGTCCCGAAGGAAACATTAAAAAGTTAAAATTGTAGGGGATGCGATAAAGAATGGAGGGAAGAATATTACAGGCTACAAGAAAATTAGGGATAGAAAATAGATCCAACCTCAGGTTTAAGAAAGATTGAAGGAGGAGGAGGACCCATGTTTGAATCAGGTATGCATATAAGCACAATATGAGGTCCTACCAGAAACAAAATACTAAAGTAGACACAAAATTTTCTCAACATAAGCACAAGTTAGGTGTTATCTTTTTAGGACCATATAAAACCTTCAACTTTAGTAGTTATAGAAATGTTGGAATCAAAGATTGATAACATTTTAGGTTGATAGAGAGTGCATGTTGTCTAAGTGACAAAAAGGTGCGACAGTAAAGGCAATTAAAATGGAAAATTCTTATTTTTTGTAGTGTGACATGGGGAAAGATACATATAAGAAAATATATTTTATTTTTATACTTAGAATTTTTTAGTGAATTTGAAATGATTACGTGTTAAAATTTCAATTATTTCTAATATAATTATTTTTGTGTCTTTATATTTAAAAATAAACATAAGATCTAAAAATTTATCATTCATCTTTCTCTTACAAACACAACATCAAATGTTTCTATTCCTACTATGTTGGGAATTAAGGTGTCTCAAGATCTGCAAGTTCTTCATTTGTCTATTTTAACTTAGTTGTATATCTTATATTTGAATTATTTAAAATAGGCTACATTTTTAAATAGAATATAGTAGCAATCAGGTGTGGGATTTTATTTTAGCATTAATTTTCACAAGTTAATGCTTTTCAAGGTGGTGATTCCTTTTGGATATTTTGGGTTTCCTATCTTAGTGGGGATGGTATCATAGTTTATGATAGATTCATATTACACTTAAAGTACCAAAAACTAGTGAGTTTGCTTTGAAATCTAGAAAAAATAATGAAAATCTTTATTATTTATCATAGAGTACATATTTTGACATAAATAACAATGACAAGTTGGGAATCCATATTGAGTAATCAAACTAGAAATTACTAACGTGATCACGATTTTCTAAGTTGTAGTGAATCCTCAATTATCATATTAAAATTTATGCTCAATTTGGGCATCATCCTTTTAGAGGTGTACTCATACATAGTTAGGAAAATATCACTTTATTTATAGATTTCTTATTTTTCTATAGAATAGTGCTTTTGGAAATGGCTTGATCATGACAATTTTAAAGTGCATAAGGCCTACTAGTGAATTGTTAAAACTACTTCAAGTTTAATTATTAAAGTAGTTTGATTATGATTTTTTTTGTATAGTTGACTTATAGGTTTTCATACTATGGACTATGATCTTCTTTTGATTGTAAGCCCATTTTATAAGGGCAATTTTTATGCTCACTCTATAAGGTTTAGTTAGGTTGTTTGTATACTTTGGTCAGGTTATATCTTATGGCTTTGTATTTAGGAATGATTGGAGCTTTTCTTTTTGGTTCTTTCCTCCACAAGCCTTTGAACCAATTAAATATTAGTAGTAAAATATTAGTGGATTGCCACTTTTTTCCAAAAAATAAATAAATGTAAGTTCACAATTCTATCAGATTGATTTTAAGTTTCTCCCAAGTTTGATTGCTAGTGAAATTCACCTAAAAATAGTTACATGTTGAAAGTGTTGCAATTGTGTAGTTTTTAAGTGTAGGATTTCTCTCTTGAAAGAATTTTTTTACCTCAACAAATCATTATGTTATTTTATCATTACTTATCTATTTATTAATATTTTCTCTACCTTTTATAATAGTTCTTTTAAAATAAAAAATGAAAGTGCTATGTGCATAATTCCCTTCAAGATTAGCATATAGAGTTATTTCGACATAATTCAAACTATTTTTCAATTTTCTTTATCCATTACATATACACATATTTTTTAAACATTTTTTTTAATGTATATGTATACATACATTCTTCAACATCCATCACATCTTGTTAACTTAACATGCATACCTATGTGCATACTTGTATATAGTTGTTTTGTACCTAGATTATTCATAATCTTATTCCAAGGCAAGTATAGAGTTGTGGAGTTGTATCTATCCAATATAAAATTCAATCCTTAACTTTGGCCAAACAATATCCTCTACCTTGAGCTAATTAGACACACGTTTGGCCTCATTTAATTTTTTTATTTAAAACAACAACAAAACAAGCATCTTATTATTTAGACAATTACAAACTATATGTATCAACAATGATAAAAAAAAAAAAAACTATTTATAAATGTCTTGGCTTTATAGACAATAGGGCCAATAATAGACCATTAATAACACACTGGCACAACAACTAGAAACTCACATCAAGAGTAGGTAGACAACTTACCTACAATGTGGGGAAGAGAATAAGAAATTGAAGAATGATCTTTCCTACACAGCTAGACTAGTATTTAGGGAATGCAATCACTAGGATCCCTGCTACAAGGGGAAAAAGTCGATAAATCCTCTCTACAAGACTATTAGCACAATGTTAAGAGCACTAGGAAAGCTACACATCATCAAATAGAGGTTGAAACAGAAGAGTAGAAACAAAAATAAGATGAATCTATGAGTCTAGATGGAGGCACACTAGTAGTAGGAGGTGGGGCAGGATCCATAGGGTTGAAAGAGGATAAATTAGCAATAGAAACATCATCTTGAGGGTAGCCATCATGAGCTTATGAAGAGTTGGCATTGGCTTGTAAAGAGTCTGTTGGCTCTTAATTTAACAATGTTTGAATAACCAAATAACTAAGACAAATCACATCTAAGGGTAGATAATTCCTATGATAGATGCACGTGAATAGAACCTAGGCCAACTACAAGGCAACTATCCTTCTTCTCTTTAGGCCCTATGAAGCTAGGAGGGTAGACCTTAGATTCATTTATGTCACCAGTTCAAAAACATAAATCTGAATCTAGACAAAGCAGATAATACTCTAATTCTTCTACACTCATGCAATAGCATAGGTATGAGATACCTAATAACATAACCTATGAATCAACCAGCTAAGTGGGGGTGATTCTTTTAGCTCTACAAAAAGAAAAAGGAAATGGATATTTTGATATTTGAAGATTTTCAACATGAACCCAAATATGAACAACAAAAGTATATGATCTCCCAACTAAGATTAGTGCCTTATCCATTGGGTGTTACTCAAATCAAAACATACATCATGATGCTTGTTATTGGTCCACTTACTTTGTAAATGAGACATCAACTTTCACAATAAATCTTATACTCATCAAAATCCTTTCATGAAATCTGTGTGTTGCACACATTGCATAATATTGTTATATTGTATTAGTCTATTTTATTATGTAATGTTGCACCTAGGAGCACCTAAATGGACATGCAACATGAAGATATTCCCATGGGATATACTTGATGAGTTGTATTGTAACATTGTGATAATATTTGATATAATTATTTAATATTGGGAAAAATAATTAAAAGTCCAATATTAAATGTGGGTTAGTAGGGGTTTGGTAGCACATGGTTTATGTAATACCACTTTGTGGCTTTGTGGGATCTTGCTACTATATAAGAAACCACAAGGGTGGTTGTTATATGAGAAGGCAAAAGGGCAAAAAAGAAATTTGAGAAAGACAAGGCTTGACAGGTTAGCCAAGGGAGTATTTGTGAAGGTTGGAAGCATGGAATGGGATGTGTGGATTCATGATTGTTCACATGGATTGCTTGGTTGTGGCTATGAATTTGAATGCTTCCATGGTTGTATTGCAATGGTCTTTTTGCTGAAGCATACATGGTGATGGATACTTTTGGAGGGTGGATTTTTTCCTCAATGAGGGTTTCCCAAAATATATTTTGTGTCACATTTTTTTGGGTATGATGTCTATTCTCTTACAAGTGGATTTTTATTGCTTATTTATTTCAGTTCTATTATGAGTTATGTGGAAATGGTAACATTTTGTTTTGCAAGTTTCCTTACAATCTGCAACCTTGTCAAAGCATACTAAGCATTTGCTTAATTTTTTGAATCAACAACAAAACATATAGTGGCATATAACAAAACAATGTGTAATTGAGATATGTGTTCTTTGCCCACAGGATATAGAATCTTGCAAAACTCAGAGACAAGAGACAAGATTCAGGATGAAAATATGTTCAATATTGCTATTGTATTCATTTCTTTGAAGTAAATACATCAAGATGCACATAATAACTCAAGAGGAACACAAACTAGACTAGAACTATGATTGTGACTTTATTATTAGTTAATGAATTTTAAATTTAATACTTTGATGAATATTCAAAAATATTAATCTTTTATGCAACTGCTCAAAACACGGTTATCATTCATGTTATCTTGCACTTTATTGTGCATGTTTTGGACAAGAAATTATTGATGGAAGCCCATCAACAAGATTTATAAATTTTCCCCTTCTATGCATGCATTGGAAGGAATTGAAACTCTACATCTATGGTGATGTTGTTCTTATGCACACACACTAGCGGCCTATAGGATTCATATGAGAAAATGATTCATTCTTGACTAGTACCTTGCATTTTTATGGGCAGATTGGTATGGTTTCAATGCAAGAGGTTCTTAAGTGAATATCTAACTCCATCTATCATGACTCAACAGCCATAATGGAAGCTTTCAAATCTAGTGAGCTCCCTATTTATTTCGCATAGTACAAGTTCAATGTACTTCATCCTTGATTATTGCACTTCTCTATGCTACCTGTGTTGGCTTAAAGGGATGACAATCTACTTGGGAGCACGGTACATTTCTTCAAACCACACATTTAGATTTTGGGAAAGATTAATTGGGTATCTTTGGCATTTTCTTAAGATGTGTCCCCATCATATATTCTCATCTTGGTCAAATCTCCTTCAAAATTGTTGACTCCCTCTACGTCAAACTCCCAATTGGGTGCAATGGAAGCCATCAAAAAGATCTTGTGAAGCCTTCTTAGTTTCTCACATGGACTTGTATTTAGTTTAGTCCTTACCTTAAAGGTCAATTCAACATTCTCCCTACAATTTGCATGTCAAACTTTGCAAAGGTTGTGTGGATTCCTTAGTACTCATCTTTGATTGAGCTTCCCCATGTTCCTCCTCAACTGGTGGTTCCTATGCATTAAAAGTCCATGCTCTTGTCAAGATTGCCCCTACAAAACTAATGCCACATCAACAATCTCCATAAAATGTAGAAAATTAAATGAGAGTCAAATTCCTTTGAATATTGACCAGTCAACATTAATTGATTAACTATCATTAACTTTAACTAAAATGATACATATACATATATGCTCAAGTTTAAAAGAAAACATAATTTTGTTACCAAATAGTCTAACCATGACGAGCAAGTTGAAATGAGCTCCAAAACCTATCTAAGAACACAAGGGTGAGAATATTGTAGGAGTGCTTTACCACCCTACCATGAAGCTATTAAGTTTCCCCGAAATCTTTCCTGACATGAAAGATACCCAGCCCGGCAATGAGATAATCTAAAAAGTAAAACTTAGAGGCGAGTAATGGAGTTGTGTAGTAACAAAAGTCATATTATAAATTTATATACTACACAGACATTCATAAAAACCACATCATTAGGTCAATATCCATCTTATCATAGTTAAAAAGAATTTATCCTTATTTTCACTTCACATCATAACCATCATATATGCATGTGAAACATGTAAAATAAGAATCATGAGCAATCCATAATGTGGCATCCTCAACAAGCCATGTAAAATCATCATAAAATCATTATACGACTTTTTTTTACTATCACCTTCAGCATCAAACCTTGTAAAAGCATGATTTTCTTTGACATTCTATACATAAAAAGGGAAG
Organism: Cupressus sempervirens; assembly: GCA_028749045.1. NCBI lineage: Eukaryota > Viridiplantae > Streptophyta > Pinopsida > Cupressales > Cupressaceae > Cupressus > Cupressus sempervirens. Next base: position 352,490,461 of record CM053787.1, on the reverse strand, counting down.
TAACATCCACTTAATTAACAAACATGTCAATTTCATAATACTTTATTTATTTATTCATATGCTATGGAACAAAAGCTTAAGAAAGCCAAAACATCCTCTTATTCTTTATTAACTTATTAATGTTTTTCATACTTCAATAACATATGATCATTTCTTCTACTTTGCAAATATAAATAGTTATGAATTATTTCCCTTGAGCAGTGTGTGTTTTTCTCTACTTCCTTTAGGCATCATCTAAGAGTTCATAAAATTTAAACTATTCTTATTCCAAACCATTCCAAATAACTCATGGGCCTCCAATTTTTATAGATTCTACCTTTATAGATTTTGGTACTATAAGTACCATTTTTCTTGAAATTTCATTCATCCTGAAATCTTGATTGACAACAGTGGGTTATGCATTAGACAAAAGAACTAATAATAGGGAACCTGGGTTAATGCTGGTCATCAATTTGCTGCTCCAATATTTTACCAAAACCCTCTCCCTTTTTGGCCCCACATGCTTTTGTCCATTCCCTAGGTTTCTAAGGGTTGCATTGACAGAGTAGCCTCTTTCTATCTTCGTCATCATGATCAGGTAGAAGGTTGCAGTATTAGTTTTCAAGATGTGGCTAATCAAGATGTAGTAAGATGTATTTCCATCCCACTAACACACATAGCCTAATAAGAAAAGAGGCTAGTTTCATAACTGATAAATATCTACAACTTAAGCCTACTGTATGGTGAATATAATGCACAAACCCACAAGTGTAATCCATGATTTTATTCATTCTTAGGTAAAGGAAAAAATCACAAGTTAAATCTTCAAGAGGAACAAATCTCAATGAATCTTCTACCATAATATGGGTCAAGATGTTAATGCTTATAGATAAAATATTGACAGGACACATTAAATAGTACACATAATCAAGGCCTGAGCTTGAAGTGATGGTGTTTTTCAACGAAGCTCGACATTTTTTTGGCTCAAGTGACGAAATAAGACTAAGAGGATGTGTAGTTGGATAAGTGTATAGATTTGGTGCCCCAACATGTCAGATATACAACTAGTACCTTGAGAATAAAGGAGAGCATGAATTATAAATACAATAACGAGAAGAAGAAAAAGCTTTTAGAATTTTCAACTTGGTACTCGTCTCACACTTGTTTCAAATGTATAGGGTTTTGGTATGTTATCTTACTCTAAACATGTAAAGACCTACCAATCTTCTAAATTAGAGTCAATCACAGTTGCATTGCTTTAACCATTCAAGTACAAATACAATGGTTTACTCTATCTACAACCAACAATATCAAAGAGCTACGAAGAAGATGTTTCACAAATTCACAATGTCTCAAATCAAAAAATTTACTCATTAAATTATGCAACACTTAAAAAGTGAGAAGGAACCTGGAATGTGATGGCTAAGTTTCCTTTTCCTATGTTGCTTCTCCAGATTGTTCTCCCTCCACCCACCTTTGATGAAATTGCAAGCTAGCAAGGCGGCCATGATTAAGAAAATGATTGTGTTGTATGCCATTCCTGTGGGATGCAATGCTTTCTTACAAGGTCTCCATAGCAAGTCATCATACACATGGTCCTCTTTTCTTCCACACCCTCAAATTCAAAACTTTCCAAACTTAATTGCCACAACAAAAGCTGTTGCAAGCATCCCAAAAACCATAAATTCACAACTAGAGCCAAAAATTGTAACTAGTACTCCATACTGATGTTGACCTAACTTCTCAAATATGAACCTTCCTCTACTTCAGGCATTTGTCTTCTGCTTTGGGTTGCTACTACACACCGAGAAGAGCATGCTAAGATAAAGGTGAAGCTATTTTGAAACCAGAAAGAAGTAGGGGAATATATTTTTCAATATTCTAGATGGATTGAATATGTATATATTATCGCAGAGAAATGAGACAAAAAGAACTATAATTCATTATAGTTCATCTTGTCATTTATAGTTTATAGCTTAGATGTCTAATTTGATATGGAACTGAATTATTTATAGCAAATGTGGTTGGCCCAGTGGTTCAAGGCCTACCTGCTATAACGCCTTTCTTCACAAAAATCTACAGGAAATTTGGTTGGCCCACCAAAAGAAAATTCTAAGACCAGATTTTCATTTTTCCTGCTAAAGTCATGTCCCATACGCAAGCAAAAATATCCCTTTCAAGATAGGTAGGTGGTTACAAAATTCCCAATTCATAATTAATCTATTAACTAATTTCTAGAATTTCTATTAGTGGTGCGAATTAATAAGTATGTAATTAACTACATTCATTTTAACAATAAAAATCAACCACTAATGCCAATTTTAATTTGATAAATAATAAGAAATTTATTTATTTTTAAGAATAAAATCTACATGGAATTAAGTTCATTGATTTATTCAGTTTGAGGGAAGACAAGTTGTGACAACTCTTTCGAGTTTAGCACAATACAAAATGGTGCCTCAACTACAAACATCATCACATCTATTTCACCTTCCTCATTTTGCTCAAAACACACCTTCCTTTTGAAAATGATGACTATTTTGAATGGCCAGACTAACCCTATTGGCAAGAATGACCCCATATCATCTTTATGGCGCTCACACATCAGCTTGATACTTCCAATCACTACATTGATAGAAAAAAAAACTTTCAATCTTCAACTCCAATTTAGCTGTCAACTCTGAACTCTTTTCAAACCTCTGCATTTGGAAAAATACAATATTTAAAACAAGTAGCACTCTTCTTCTAGATTCCTCCTAATACAAGCCTTGCATCTTCTTAAACCAACTGGTGCTCCATTCTATACTTACATAGGATACACCTCCAATATAAGAAGTCAACAAACAAAAATTCATCCCACAATTATCCAATCAAATTTTTCAATAGGTTAAATGCATTTCTGGCACATTAAAGGAGGATAGTTGAAATAATCCACATACTTTCTCATACCATTGTGAGTAGATTGGAAAGAAGATTCCAATAATAATGGCTCTTAACTTTGATTATAGCCATAGTGAGGGTGGAGGGTAAATTATTTTGGATGAAACTTCATTATACTAATAAAGAGCTCATAGCATGTAATCTCTCAAGAAAGTTCTAAAAAACAAATTTCACTTGATTGATTATGCTGAAGTAGGCTTCATTATTGTGAACCTTTGTGATATATTTGATGCCCTCTTTAATTGTTCTCCATGTGTATAATTGCATACACCCATTTCATCAAAGAATGATAATGTGTGCATATTGCATATTTTACAATCGTAACCATTATAACTTCTCAAGATACCTTAGCTTTACCAATATCATATCAATCTGATGAAATCAGTGGGGCCCAAAATGAGTTAGGCTAAAAAAATGTTATTTTCAAACAACTGACATTTCTGAAAACCTTTGAATAATATCCCACATTTATTTTAAATGTGTTGGATCATTGTGTAAATATTTAAAATCCATTTTCAACCTTTTCGGAATAATTTCACTTTCATGCTAAGAGGACTATAAGTTGGCTTTAAAAACTTACAAAATCACCTAATCTAAGCCCACCACTCAACACACTAACTCTCTGATAGATAAAATTTTATTTTGAAAATACCCACTTTATGAAAATTAATGAGTCAGAAGATTTTAATTATCAAAGTTGTATACTTCAAACTATTCCTACAAACATGTCAAAACACAAAAATTACATTCGGATTTGACTTCAAAACCAGTCAAATGGTCACTTGGAAACTTGGAATCTGGGACACATGTACACTTTTATATGGAGAAAATTAATATGCATTTTACGCTCATGATGAATGATCGGGTGAATTTGGAAAGCCTGTGAAAAGGTGTCCTAGGAATCACAAAACTAAGAATACTGGTAAAATAATGATTGTTACAAATGGAATGGAACTAGGAAAGAGTGCAAATGGATTCAGGAAGACTTGAAAACTTACATACTTGAAGAATTTTCAGAGTAGAAAACAATGGTTTAATTGGTTTATGTATATCTATCATAGTTTCAAAGTTATAACACCCCACAGAGGCCTACCAACAAATCCACAAATCTGAACATCTGTAATACCTTAGAAATTACATTTGGAGTCATGTTTGAAAACTAATCAAATAGATTCATCATAAGCTCAAATCCATAACATAGGAAGTATTTGACCCCTCATATGCAATGATGAAGGAAACCTCTCATTTTGAGCAACTGGGTCAAAGTTATTCAAGGTCAAATAGGGCTTCCTGACATTCTGGACAAAATACATCAAGATGACATGCAATGGACAACCAACTTTAGGGATACATAAAACCTATTGAAACAAGTGAAAATGACTTGAAATTTGAGACATAGGCTCTCTTATATGCATACTAAACACTCAAAAAGTGGTGAGTCGTGATATTTTACCAAGTGCATGATATTTAAATGCAAACTAGCATCCTGAACATTATTTGACAGGCAAAAATGCAAAATTGACAAGTGCTCCAAAACAACTCACCAAATGACCTAAAACTTCCAACCAATGACATGAGGTGAATACATATGATAAATGAAAGGCAATGAGAAATTGAAACATATCTTGTGACTCAAAATAGAAACCTAACAAGTAGGCACAAAAAGCATTTATAGGGGCTCACTTTAGCAAAGTTTTCAAATAGGAAATCAAAATCCTGCTACAATTTTGAGTCCCAATAGTGGATGTGTCTTGGGATGCATGCCCCTTGTAGGCATGTCAAGAATTCAAATCTCTGGAAGAAGAACATCATTCCAACAACTCTTCTTGAATAACTCTTTATTGAAAGCAAGAAACCCCTACTCTAACTATAAAAAAGTTGGCCTTGGGCCACCAAAACCTCAATGAAACTTCTTACCTCTGTCATAAACCTAATTTTCATTTCCAACTTCTTGAGGTAAGCTGAAAATATCATTCATATTAGTTTCACCAATCACATGTGAATCTCCAATCAATTCATTAGGAAAAAAAAATTCATCATGTTCACTTTCATAGTGCATGGACAAACTTGAGATAACTTCAAAATCTTGCTCACTATGAAAGTAATGATCAACATGCTCTTGGATATTAGAATCAAACTAAAAACCTTCTTCAACATACGATTCATGCATGCTATCAAGTGGAAACACAAATTATTCATGCTCAACTTCATCCAAAGAATTGCACATATCATTAACTTGCAACCCACCTTGTGCATCCGGTTGTGAAGAATATTTGAAGTATAATTCAACTCCATTTGCAACATTGTCACTTATCCAATCATATTTTCCACATGTTGAGACCTCTTCACAATAAAATAATAGATTATTTACCAAGTGAAAATAATTTATATGAAAATCTTCACACATAAAAGGCTGATCTATATCACTGTCATCATCAAACACTTCATTGGAATGGACCTTGAATGCATCAAATCCATCATGACAAAACTCATCAACATAAGAAGAAAACATAGAATCAGAAATATAACTTTCAACACTACCCCTTCATTTCATGAATTATCAAAACATATCACATGTGGATGAAGGTTACTATTAAATACTTCCCCCAAATCTGATAAAGAACCAATTTCTTTATTATCTTGATCATTGAAAATTACTAAAGTATCACCATTAAAAAAAAAAAATCAAACTTAACATATGTAGATATATCCTCCAAGAAAATTGAAGCATTCAAATCTAACTTTACAACAATAGGAAAAGCAGTAGTGGTAGCTCTATGAAACACATATTGCTCATGCAAGACTCCTTTATCATATAGAGTTTCAACTTCACAAGCAACATGTTTGGAAAAGCAAAGACAAGAGTTTGGGAATGCATCATACCTTGCATTTGTAGCATGGCTTTCATACTCAAAATAAGCATGCACTAATAATGAAAATTGTGAATCACTCTTTGAGGTATACATTTCAAACTCATAATCCAACAATGTTGAAATCTCATTACTACTTAGCAAGGCTTCATCCTTTTTCACTTCTCTTTCTCCTTCAAAAATACATGCATGAATTGACTGAAGTAAAACATCTACAACAATAGATTTGTTAGTATCACAACTGCAATATGTTTCCTCTTCTCTACATGAGACTCCAATACTAGATGCATCATCATGTTCATTTTTATCACAAGAAGTATTATCCTTACTGCTATTAGACTTTACTTCATTTACATACACAATGTTGTAAGAAGAAAAATCAGTCACATGCTTATAGTCTAGGTGTTGATTGCATTCATCTATTTCATCAAACTGAGAATGTCTTCTTCACAATAATAAGACACATCATCATGAGCAGATTCCTCACATTCATAAATATTTTGATCATTTTCATTATCACTATAAATATGTCTAGTATCTTCAAGCATAAAGTGTTAATCCTTTGCATTGATTAATGAATGTGGTGAATCTTTTCCAGTCTCATTTCAGCCGACCAATTGACTGAATTAGGCCTATATGTGCACAAAAGTAAACTAGCCCATGATGCTTCTTTATGCAATTTTATTATTTCTTAGGTGAGACACTTAGGAGTTTGCATACTCTTATGAGTTGTCATGTTGACAACACAAAAGTAAGCAACTCTAATTCAGCACATGGTGTCTACAACACTGGAGTTTGCATAATTAACTGAGTTATCCTGTATACAACACAATTATTCACACTTCTATGTTTAGCACATGGTGTCTATAACATAATTTTGTGTGCTACACCTTTGTAGGCTTATCCTCTCATCATCGCACTTACTCCTGTGCTTAATGGAGGATAATCCACTTCTGGTGGACATGTGCTTCATTGTAAGACTTATCAGTATGCTGATTTCTAGGCATTCTAGAAGCATTCCAAATGCCTTTATATACAAGCACTCCTAGTGTACTTTTATATTGAATTGAATACATATTGGTATTCTAATCATACTCTTTTTAGTGTATTTTTGTGCTTGTGCTTGAGTTCCTTGATCTTGGGTGAATTTTACCCTAAGGAAAATTCTTACATGGTAACAGAGCTTGGAGAATTTCTCTTCACATAGTCATTCAAGACTATCTTGTTGCTTTAGCACCTTGACCCAGATCTGGAGTATCGCACTCATTGGGAGCATCCAGAGCTAGGATGAACCTCACCATTGCATCTAGAATGTCAATTTGGTGAAAAATGACTATAAATTTGGCTATGTTGGGCCAAAGTAAATTTTGAGGCAAAATTTTTTTGCAAACCAGCACCCGAAGGCCCAATTTGCAAGTTTGGTATGATCGTTATTTAGATCTGTAATTTTATTTTCAGATCAAATTTATTTTTCTCTACATTTTTCGTTTTCTTTTTCATGGAATTTTTTTTTCCCTTTGGGCTTGCAAAGAAATTTTTTTTATACAAGCACTGGGCAGTGACACCCCAGCCCTACGCGAAATATTCCATTTGTCAAATATTCCAATTTAGTGGTGGAATTTTAAAAATTGTAGCATATTGCAACCGTAAACTGCACACACACATGGGCACCAAAATATTCCATATACGGCCACATCAACAACCACAACGATCTTGCCCATACTAACGGTTTGCATTTTATTTCATGCTCACACAGCTTTCATTTTAAACAATTTTCAACATTGACTTAGGGTCAATGTGGGATAATTCTTATCCCCCCAACATCATTTTCTTTAAACTTACTGCAGCTTTATACTCATGGCTACCGCTATGATCTTCCCAACAACTGATTTTACTTTTTTGGGGATGCTAAAACACTCTATTCACCACTACTCTTTTGGCCCTCGGTGCTAGGTCACCCTCCCCACCAGCCACTTTGTTGACAGAGTGTCCACGCCAACAACCCACCAGTGATCTGAAGACTACCACGCGGTGAAGCCTTGCACACATCACAATGTTAACACTGAAATAGACTTCCATGTGTACCTGACACCAATATGCCACATGGACACCTCACTCACTAGTAGCTCAAATAGAGCCGCATCAGCCACCAACAAAAGTCTGACATGTGGCACCACTTCAACCACGTCACCTTAGCTAACAGGCAGACACGATAGATTTTTCCCAGTTAGTGATTGTACTTATTGTACAGGCCACGTCAACATACACACGAGGTAGACTACCACATCAGCATCCTTGTCACGTCACCTCTGACATGTGTCAGTTCTGTACGCACAATAAGCCTGCCACATCAGCAAGGCAATTTTTTTGTTGACATCAACTTTTCATAGCATTAAATTTGACGATCGTCTGACCATCATTTCTAGGCAATTTTCAACTATTATGATAGTTGTTTGACTTTCAAATTAAACCTCACAATTTTCTACCCATACCCCTCTCCAGATGTAGTTTTGATTTGATAGTCCAACTTTGGGAGGCCATAACTCAGTCATCTGGACTCCAATCAGGTGCAATTTTTTTGATTTTGGGTAGAATTTTTTGAAATTTTTAGTGGTGTTGTTCTTTTCTAGTTTTGGTGCAAGAATTTGTTAGAAATTGTATTTTTTGGCGACTGTACCTATCTAATCCTTCATTTTGCAACTTGAAATGCTCTGTACAGGCTCATCTAGACACATTTTCAAGTTTCATTTTTTTTGAAAGTGTGTAATTTTTAATCTACTTTCTAGATCTACAATCGTATTATAGGGTTTTGTGGACAAAAATATCACTTTCAAACTTAAGGCCTTTTCTACATTGTATTGCTTTGATTACTTTTCAAAATTGATGTACATCTAAGCTACAGTGCTTAGTGACAGATTTGAGCCTCAAAAGATAGTTGTAAATAGAAAAATCAAAAGTTCACTTTGTACATTTTGACAAGTGGCCTATTGTACATGCACTAAATATAAAGTGCCAAAAGCATCTATTTTGGGGGGGTTCTTTGATTGAGTGAATGGGGGGGGGGGAGTGTATTATGTTTTTTTGTCTCTCTTTTGTGCTCTTTTCATTTTCTGCATCATGGGTTCACCTAAAAGTCCACTTCTAACTTCACACAATTATTCTACATGGAAAGATATTGTATGGAGTAGATTAATGGAAAAAAGGTCTAAATCTTTTTGTTGATGGTACAATTCCCAAACCCACTAATGCTACAACACTCTTTGATTGGCAAATTAAAGACCAACAGGCCTTAGGAATTATCAAGAGTTGTGTACATAGGGATCTCTTCTTCCACATTTCCAATTTCAAGGAAGCCAAACTTGCTTGGGACAAACTTGAAGCATTGTATGGTAAGGTGGATGAGGAAAAGGGATTCTAGATTGAGGATGATCTACTTCTATTAGATCCAAAGAATTTTGACATAAGTCAAGATTATATCAACAAAGCCAATGAGTTTAGAGCACTACTTAAAGATTGTGGTAATCCCATGAAGGATGATAGGTTGATTCATCACATCCTAAAGAGGGTACTTGCAAAGTATGATTCTTTTGTTTCAAGTTATAACACTCATAGGTTGACCATGGGAAGTGCTTTCCAAAAGCCTACATTTGATGCATTTGTAGAAATGTTTATTTTTTAACAAACCAAGTTGATAGATATGGGACTTCTCACGTCATCAAAGACCAAAGCATTGGTGGCTAATGATGAGAAACAATCAAGTCAAAGTGGAAAAAGTTCCAACAACAACAAGAAAAAGTAGTGGAAGCAAAAATTACAATCTACAGCACAACAATCTTCCTCCTCACAACAAGGCAGTTCTTCTTCCAATAAGAAGGGAAAAAATGAAAAGAAGGACAAACTTTTTTGTGCATATTGCAAGAAACCGAATCATGATGAGAATCATTGCAAGACTAAGAGAATCAATGACTTGGAAAACCTACTCAAGAATAACAAAATCAATGTGCTAAATGCTTCCATGGATTCAACTCCACCCACTTCAAAGGGAAAATGGCAAGCACTCATGGAAAATTCAAGTTCTTCATTGGAATGGATTCTTGACTCAGGTGCCTCATATCATATGGGTTCTTCAAAGGGAGATTTTTCTTCATTGAAGCAGTCACAAGTACCCCACATCTTTGTAGGAGATGATACAAAAATGGAAGTTGAAGGGAAAGGACATGTGGAGATGGAAAATGGGGAATTCAAAGACATTCTCTATGTTCCAAACCTTAGCTCTAATCTCCTCTCAATTTACCAAATCACTCATCTTAGAGATGGCAACAAAGTTGAGTTCCTTCTAGATTCAGTAATGGTGTGCAGTCTCAAAGATGATTCATTGGTTTCAGTGGGGAAAGTCAATCATGACAAGAGGCTTTATTCCTTCTCCAACTTTGTGCCTATGCCTCCTTCACATGCCTTGTTAACTCAGTCCCATTCACAATGCACATTATGGCATGAGCGGTATGGTCATCTTGCCTTCCACTATCTTCATCAACTTTGCTCCAAAAACATGGTCAAAGGTCTACCTATAATCAACTTTTCTAAGGGTGAATGTTCAACATGTTAAGTGGGTATGCATCTAGAGGATAAGTTTGATAAAGGGAAGTGTTCAAGAGCACCAATTGTTCTTTAGTTGGTTCACATGGTACTAGCAGGTCCTTTTGTAGTGACATCAGTCAGCCAGGGTCGCTACCTACTCACTTTCATTGATGACTTTTCACACTACACATGGGTCTACTTTCTTCATCATAAGAATGAAGTGGTTGATAAGCTTCAAGCCTTTAAGATTCATTTGAACAGTAATCAAGGAAAGCCATCAAGGTTCTTCGAATGGAAAATGAAAGTAGATATGTGGACACAAGACTTAAAGACTTTTGTAAACTTGAGGGTATTGATCTTTAGAATCCACCAACATTTAGTCCACACAAGACAGATGTTGCAGCACTAAGGATACGAACTCTTAAGTCCATGGCAAGTTGCATGATACAAGCCAAGTCTCTTGATCCTACACTTGAAGTTGAAGCTATCAACAATGCCAATCACATACATAATAGGTCTCCTCATAATGCCTTAGATGGAAAGACTCCTTTTCAGGCATGGTGTGGTAGAAAACCAATTGTGAAACACTTCAGACTCTTTGGTTGTCCAGCATGGGCAAACATTTCTTCAAGGGGATACAAGGCACCACCACCTAGGCCTTGTACTTTCATCAGATATGAAGATGGTGTTAAGGCATATTGACTTATGGATCCTGAGACTCATGAGACAGATTTAGATATGTGGGATCCTATTTATAGATAAAGAGAGAGGTCACATCATCAGGAAATTCCACATGCATACATTTCCATAGTGATAGGTCCAGCATAGTAGGGTACACCTTGTCTTCTAGCTCCAGCGATAAGGGATGACTACATAGCAGATATTTCAAGTTTGTTTGTGGGGTCATACATAGCAGATTTGGGAGACATCATTAATGATATAAATCTTCTCTTTGATGATGATGATCCTTCTTCAATTGTTGTGAGGGCTCACTCTGACCCTCTTGTCCATTCTCTACATGATCAATCTTCATAGGTTGATATGATTGTGGATCCTTATGTACAGCAGTTGCAGGAGGTCTCTTTATCATTTGAGGAGATGATTCTTTGGGATAGGTTCTACATCCATCCTTGCCAAATCTACACTCGTTCTTTTCAGCAATCTTGGAAGGGGTGACCATCAACATCGACGCAGGGACAATTGAGCAGGTCTTAGAGACACCATTCATCATCGGGATTCTTCCTACACATAGGGGAAGCATCTCACTTGTACCTTTGCCATTATTTCTTCCAAAGGGGAGGAACATTATTCAGCACTCATGGACTAGCTTCTACCTTGGAGCAACTATCACTTATCAACACTCTACATTGGGCGGGGGGGGGGGGGAACTTTTTCCTCTCATGGGGTTTTGTTCTTCTCATACTTCTCTTTTGTATATACTTGATGTATGTCATAATGGGGAGCAGTCTTGATTACTCCATCCATCCATGCATCTTGTCTTTTCATCTCTCTTTTTGGGGAGGGTTTTTCCCATGAGGTTTTCCCTCTTCCTTCGCTTTATGAGAGATTGCATTTTATTATGTACGTGGGTACCTAACATGGCCTGGTAGCTGGGACCCATTATGCATTTCATCCTAGATTTTGTAAGCTTCCCCTAAGTTACATTTAAGGGGGGGTGTTGGTGTAAATAAGTATTTACTTATTACACTTTACTTAAGTTTACTTAGGTCAATGCATTATTTTATTATTTCTTAGGTGAGACATTTAGGAGTTTCAATACTCTTATGAATTTTCATGTTGACAACACAGAAGTAAACAAATCTAATTCAGCACATGGTGTCTACAACATTGGAGTTTGCATGATTAACTGAGTTGTCCTGTAGACAACACAATTATTCACACTTTTATTTTAGCACATGGTTTCGACAACATAATTTTGCATGCTACACCTTTGTAGGCTTATCCTCTCATCATTGCACTTACTCCTATGCTTAACGGAGGATAATCCACTTCTGGTGGACATGTACTTGGTTGTAAGACTTATCAATATGTTGATTTCTAGGCATTCTAGAGGCCTTTATATACAGGCACTCCTAGTGTACTTTTATATTGAATTGAATACATATTGTTATTGTAATCATACTCTTTTTGGTCTACTGTTGTGCTTGTGCTTGAGTTCGTTGATCTTGGGTGAATTTTTCCCTAAGGAAAATTCATACACTTATCTTTAGCAATATCATTCCAATCTAATGAAATCAATTGGGCTTCAAAATGGGTCCAACTAAAAAAAAAAAAATTTCAAACAACCCACATCTCTAAAAACCTTTGAATAATCTCTCACATTGATTTTAAATGTTTTGGATCATTGTATAAACATTTAGAATTCATTTTCAACCTTTTTTGAATAATTTCACTTTCGTGCTAAGAGGCCTATAAGTTGGCTTTAAATTTGACAAATTCACCTAATCTAACCCCGCCACTCAACACACGCACTCTCTGATACATAATCTTTCATTTTGTAAATTTGTCCATCATGAAAATTAAAGAGTCAAAATATTTTAATCATCAAAGTTTTATACTTCAAACAATTCCAGCTAACATGTTAAAACACAAAAATTGCATTCGGATTTGACTTCAAAAACCAATCAAATGGTCACTTGAGAGCTTGGAATTTGGGATACTTGTACATTTTTATATGGAGAGTATGAATATGCATTTTAGGCTCATGAAAAATGACTAGGTGAATTTGGCAAGCCTCTAAAGTTGGGTCCTAGGAATTGTAGAACTAAGAATACTGGTAAAACAATGATTTTTGCAAATGGAAAGGAACTGGGAAAGTGTGCAAACGAATTCATGAAGACTTGAAAACTAACATGCTTGAAGAATTTTTAGAGTAGAAGGTAATGGTGTAATTGGTTTGGGCATATCTATCATGGTTTCAAAGTTATAACATCTCAAACAAGCCTACCAACCAATCTGCAAATCTGAACATCTGTAAAACCTTAGAAATTGCATTTGGAATCACATTTGAAAACTAATCAAATGGATTCATCATAAGCTCAAATATAGGACATAGGAATTATTTGACCCCTGAAATGCAATGGTGAAGGAAATTTCTTATTTCGAGCAACTGGATCAAATTTATTCAAGATCAAATAGGGCTTCCCAACATTCTGGACAAAATGCATTAGCATGACATGCAATGAACAACCAAATTTAGAGATACACAAAACCTATCGAAACATGTTGAGATGAATTGAAATTTTAGACATATGATCTCCGATATGCATAATAGACACTCACAAAGTGGCAAGTCATGGCATTTTATTGGGTGCAAGATATTCAAATGTCGACTAACCTCTTGAACACTATTTGACACTTAGGCAAAAATGGAGAATTGACAAGTGCTCCAAAACAACTCACCAAATGACCTGATACTTCCAACCAATGACCTGAGGTGAATAAATATGCTAAATGAAAGACAATGAGCACTTGAAACATGTCCTATGACTCAAAATAGCACCTTGACACATAGGCACAAAAAGCATTAACAAGGGCTCACTTTAGCAAAGTTTTCAAGTAGGTACTCAAAATCTTGCTATAGTTTTGAGTCCCAAAAAAGTCACCATCATTTGATGCTATTGACCAATATTGGAGGACATTAAGTCCATTCATTCTAATCATAAAATAATTATCTCCTATTCCAAGTATCATTCGTTCTTGAGAAAATAAATAAGCAATAAGATCATTTATTTTAATGCAAAGAGTAAATAATTGAAATGTTAGGCACTTTCTCGCTTTTTTAAAAGTATTGATCAAGTGATGGTGTCCTTATGGCTTGATTATGTATAAAATAATAAGATATTTTTTAATATTATCCATTAACAATTCTTAAAAAGAGATAAATTAGAGAGTATTTATAGAACAAGTCAAATTCACATCCTAAATGCTCTTTGGATAATTCAAAGCATATATAAACATAAGTTTGCAATATTAAACATATATTTTAGACTTCACATTTTTTTATTAGTAAAACATAAACCTAACACAAAATTCTAGAAAATCATATTTTGAAATCTAACATTATACATCCAAAAATCGTATCCATTTAATATAATTATTTATCATCAAATAAAATATTATCTTATCTTACATTTAATTTTTTTAATTAATATATAATTATTTAAATATTCATTTAAATTTTCTAATTAATATATAATTATTTAAATATTCATTTTTAACAACACTCAATGAACCTAGATCATCATTTTCCTTTATAAGAGCCATATGTTATCCTAACATTTATTTTTTATTTTGAACAAATGAAATCAAGACAAAATACACAATTATAATAATTTAGTGTTTGACTTTGTAATATAAGGCCATCATGATTTTGGCCTTGCATGTTAATTTTGATAAGAAATCATCATTTTTTAAGTTGATATCAAACTGATAAAGTTTGAGGTTTACATAATTACCATTTTGTTGAAATAAATAATAAATAGGCTTTAAATTCATTGGACATATGTATGTCTTGGGTTTGGCTTGCATTTTAAAGACATGCACAATATGATAGTTGATTTAAAGTTGGTAATCTAATTATTTTAATTCCATTTTGTTGTTTTGGTTGTTTAAATGAAAAAAGATTCTAAAATTTGGCAAGTAATGAGTTTCCCTATATCCATTCATGGATAAAATATATTATTGGACAATTTTAATAGGGATTAGTTTAGTCTTTGTAATAGGATGGTTAAATTATAGAGTCATTTTTAATATAAATCATTGTAAGGCAATTTTTCATATTTAGGAAATGTTAGTATTTTTAAGATAATAGTTTATTTAATTTTATAATATTCTTATTAAAAAGGTAAGTTATATATTATTATTATTATTTTTGAATGAAAGTCAAGTTAATGTTATTGTTTATATAAATTATAAATAATATAAAGAATTAAAAATATATTTTTGACATTAAAGCAATAAAAATAAGGACATTATCCTATTAATATGGCTGTTCATAAGGTATTTAGTTACCAGATTGATATCAACAACACATTAATCACTAACTATTTAAGTCAAGAACATCAACATACATGATCTTCCACACCATCAAAACATTATTAAAATATTTGGAATCCATATCCAGTATACTATCTAAACTACTAAAAGTGTGATAATAATGTCACCTAGGGCCATCCTAGCAAACATAAAAACACTTCCTAGTAGTATCATAATTAAAAATTAAAAAATCGTTAACTATCTTCATACTACTCCTATATAGAAAGTTAGTAGCAAAGAAAATAAACAACAAAAGGGACAATCCCTATTGGTCTCCTTGGTAAGTGCATCTCATTTGGTGCAACACAAAAAACTAGTCCTTCATGAGGAACTTGAATAGTTCCTTGTAATTTTCCTCCTTTCCGTCATCATCTCTCAAAACTTTTTTTTTATAAAGATACAAAGATTTGCTTGGACTATGCATCACTTGTATAGAAAATATGGAAATACTTCTAATGTTTGCTTCAAGTTCTCAAACTCTGTCCTTAGTCTTCTTGAGCTCACTTGTTGTAATAACAAATTTATCATAGGTTCCTAAATGAAGGTCTCCATAGGCCCCAACAATAGAGGGTTTGGTAGTACTGATTTCTTTGGATGTCATCTCATTCATAAAGTTTATACCTGCCATTTTTATGCTTTAAGAAATATTGGAGGATTTGTTTGCAAAGTCTAAACTATCCTCCATCTCTATATCCTTTTTAGTTTTTATTTTTGACTCCATTTACTTTATCTTCTTTCCACTCAATCCCAATTGCCTCCTCCTCCTTAACCTCTCTATCCATATTTTCCTTTTTCCCTTTCCCCATGGGGTGGGTAGTAGGTTTAGTAGACCTTCTAGGGATACTAGTTTTCTCAGTTGCCTCAATGTTGAAGTATCTTTCTTGAATTATAAACTATGTTTTTTAGTCAAAGCCTTTCATTTCTTCTTACTTGGCTTTGTGATATTTTATTTTGATCAATTAACTCCACCTCAATACCAATATGGGTAGGGGCTTTAGGGTGCCATGATGGGACTTTAACACAAAGTTTTTGAAACATTTCAATAGCATAAACTATGTTAATTAAAATAAAGTATGTAGTTTTATTATATAAAATTATGTATATCATAATTTTATTCAAGACTAATAATGTTATGTGTCAAAACTTTCTCCACAAACATTGATTTAGAAAACACATTGAATAGGTAACATATGATGGTAACTACTTCAACACAAAGCTCCAATTCCAATTCAGACCTACTAAACATACTATTGGCCCTTTACAATAACATCTTATTCATGTATTTTTATAAATGTATTATATTGAAAGCTCTATGGAATCATCATATGAATTTTAACACTATTCTTTTCTAATAAATTTTATCAAACTCCATTAAACAATACTCTCTATGATTCTTACGCACTAAATCATTAATACATCAAGTCTAAATTAGTTTTATAAGAGATCCTAAATATGCTTAGACCAACTAAAGACATTAGATATTCTTTCAAGCAAATATACTCATGTAACCCTTGGAATAACTACTAAAAAAATATTAGTGGTATGGACTGTTGGAAATATTCAAGATGTGACAAGTTACTGAGAGGGAAGGGGTGAATTAGTAACTTTAAAAACTTTCCTTTATATTTACCACACATACATCTATGCTATTGCATTCATTAGTTCTGAAACATAAAACATTCATTGCACAAGAGAACACAATATTTTGGTGACCCAGAAACCTTCCAAATAGAAAGTAAAACTATGGTGGGGATGATACCCACAAAACTTCAATACTGCAACATAAAGTTGGCCTATTAAGGCTTACATTGACCACTTCTGGTGATCTTCCCTATTAGGAGCACAAAGGACTGATAGGTCCACCTTGTTAGAGGATTTACAAACATACAATGAAGTATGCACTCGGTTAGGAGATTTATACAAAGACTGTTAAGTCTAGCTTGTTAGAGGATTTAGAGGACTGATTCACCAGTTAAGATGAAACAGTGGATCTACTTACAACAAATTGCTAATAAGATCCTTTATGCACTGATCACCTTATGTGGTGAATATAACATTTATGCCTATGTATTGACCTTGTTGTATTCCTTGAACTACTGTTGAAAATCTTTCGCAGATACTCTTCAACATTACTTCACATTACTTTGTTGTTCCTTGATGTTTGATATCTTACAACACATTTTACATATATACCTTTCAAATTTACAAAATTTCAAGGTAGGCCAAAATACAAGTGAAAAAATATATTACAAAGTTGGCCCAATAGTAAATAACTTGGGTTCACTGAACTGACTTGGTGACCTTCTGATACACGGCATTCACTACATTACTCGGCATCATCATGCACTCGGTAGAAGTGAAGGCTCGGTCCATACTAATCACTCGATGCAGTTCTAAACTTGGTAACCATTGGTGACTCGGTAGATGTAGTGTCACTTGGTAGATACTGCACACTGAGTTTACCTTGCTTTACTCGACAAACACTATTTCTTCCAATGCTTGATTTGCTCTGAATTTTCATGACACAAACTTACTACTCGGTAGACACTGTGAAGCATGGTAGATACTGAGAAACTCGGTAGACACTACTAGTCTTCACATTTTCTGTATTTACTCGATAGCTTCAGGAATGCTTGGTGTAAACTGTATAATTGCTAAGCTTACAAGGTAACCACTGGATGCTCGGTAAGCATTCAAAATTGAGTAAGTGTTGTCACTAATGACAAATATAATATAATGCCAACAATCTCCCCCTTTGGCATTAGTGACAAAAACACTTATGAACCAAAACTATTGACTGACATTCTGATTTTGATTTACCATATCTTACATGTCTCCCCCATACATACGGCATACATAGCTTTTATCTGTACATATGTCAATTTTTTTTTATTTCTACACAAGTCTCTTTTACTCCTCTTGCTCTCTTGTTCATCTTATACTCCCCCTTTTTTACAATAATGCCAAAGAATATATACAATAAATTCAAATAGAGACACTAAAATGAGAGAGAAATTCAGAGTGTACCTTGAGGATAAGAGACAATGTCTTATCCCAATTATCTTGCAAAATTTTGTAGGTGGAGAGAATAACTTGAACTTCTACAGAAAGTTCAATCATATGATCTACTATAGAAAAAAAATTATCATGAATTAATGTTTTGGAATAGGCAATATGTTTCTACATTTGGTCCATGACTGGAAGGATCATATTCTGGATGTCAATTAGTGTAGATCTAATCCTGGCTTCTTCTTTAAGTAACTCTGCCTGCTTTTCTGACAAAAATTTCACATTCATGTGATGTGAAGAGCTAGAACTATGGTCAAGCTGCAACTTTTGAGCACTAGCCTTCATTTCCACATCTATCTTATTTAATTTTTCTTTAATATCCTTGATGTACTCGGTAACATCATAGAGCTTGCCAAAAAGTAATGTTACATTTGTAAAAGATTGCTCAAGCTTGCTCAAAATTGTGGTTAATTCTACCTGCTTTATTGCAATGTGCTCAAGCACCTTATTGTCAAATTTCTTCTCTGTCTTTTCAATGAGCTTCTCTTGCCCAGAGGTGTCCTCATTGAACTTATTTACAGCCTCTTCTAATTGTAACAAAATGTGTTGAGATGGATCAACATCAACACCAATAGCTTCAGTAATTATATTTTTGGAATTCTCTATTATTGTGTATTCTCTGTCCCTCTCTTCTCTTAGTTGCTTTTGCCTTGCCTTTTGCTCTAAAAGCTAACTAACCATTCTCATTTCGTTGGCTGAGGAAGTGTCCAAATCTATCTTGGGAATAATAATTTCTTTATCCAAGTCTAAATCTTCATCAATTACCCTACCAGTAAGTAGAATTTTTAGAGGAGTCTTTGGTTTTACTTCAGTGCTTACTTCCTTGGATTTAGAAATAGAAACAATAGTTGATATAGATGGACTAGCAAAAAAGGCTTGAATTGGAGGAACATTAAGAGAAATATCAATTGTATCCAAAATTGATGTGCTTCCCAAAAATGATGTACCAATTGGTAATGTGCAGGCTAGAATATTTATAATTGAAGTACTAACAAAGATTGGTGCAGTTAGATCTATTGTAGACAAAATCGTAAAATGGGTCGGTGCACTTACTGTACATAGAGTAGAAGAAGTTGGCACAGTTGATGATGATGTGATTGATTGCTCAGGTGTTGATGAAGAGGGTTGCAGCTCGATAGATGAGGTAACTGATACTTCCATAGGAGATGCTTAGAGCTGAGGGGTGGCAGGAGCAGATGATATTTTTTATGTAGATGCAATCAATCTTGTTGAAGTTGTCTCCAACCCTGATGATGGTGTCGGCTTAGGTGGAGAGTGAGGAAGGGAAGTAATGACTTCTACTACAATCTTCATTGGGTCTTCTTCTTCATTTTCTTCCTCCTTGTCTTCCTCTTCAGCTTCTTCCCCTTTCTCTTCATCATCAACCCTTAGTGCCTGATAATCTTCAATATCAAAAGTAGCACATGGAGTGCTATCATCTTCTTCATTATCACTATCATCATCATCATCCTTGATCTCAACTAGATCATTACTAGGCTTATGCAGATGATAGATATTCTTCCACATGTTTATTTAATCTCTTACAACATGCTCAATGTCCTTAATTAGAATCAAACATGTGTGAAATCTAATCATCATTTTACCTTCATTATTCTTCATGGTTGCCTTTACTTCTGCCTCAGTGAGATTTGGTAATAGATTCTTCAAGGATTTTTCATAGATGTCTTTTGTTGTCTGAGTGGCTGATTCCTATCTCAGTTGCAGTCTTACTAATAATTCTTTTGAGATCTGAGGAGCAATTTGGTCTGGGGAATACTTCCATTTTCCCATTTTGGTGAGTACCAGCCCCTCAATCTGCATCTTCTTCGCATCAGTTCTAGTTTTAAACTTTAAAGCTTTGAAGTTTGCGATGTTAGCTCCTTCTTCCATCTATTTCAAACTTTCTTGGAAGGTAAGTTGGGGCTTGTTGAATAATACTTCACCTTTATTTTTATCTTTGCCTCTCCTGGTGAAAACAACTATGGAGGCCTTTGGAGTTTTAGTAATGGTAACCTTCCCTTTCTTCTTTGCTGGCTCTGCCTCTTTCTCTTATTCTTGCTCTTCTTCTTCTTCTTGTTCTAGATCATCTTCTTTGTCCTCTCCTTTTTCCTCGGTAAGCATTAAGGGACCAGTGACAGTTTTCATCTTAGCAATCTTTCTCTTACCTTTGTTGATTGCTTGAGGTAGCTTAATTTCTAGTTCAATTCTGGCTTTTGCCTCATCATAAGTACCAAAGACTGGTTGCTTGGGATCTATAGGCTCATTTACCTATGCTTCAATGATTTCCCTCATTTCATCAATATTGACCTCATAAGGGAGAGGTTTCACCCATGCAACTCGGGGCCCGACTGCCTGAATGTATACTCTATCGTAGTCTGCCATGAAACATACATCATCTTTATAGTCCTCAACAAGTTTAGGAGGAATCTTGAACCTGTTGTTCATTCTTTCTTTGAAGTATTCAAAATAATTATCCATTATACTGTCAAAGTTTACACCCATTTCTACTATAAACTCATTTATCTTATACAAAATGGGAACATCTTTTCTCCGTACGACAGAACCTTTAGATGGAAAGAATTTTTGCACATAAAAGAAGAGACATGTTAACAAAGAACAAAACTTGTAGGGATTGTTCTTTGATGACTTGATGCTATCCATATTCTTGTTTAGTTGCCTTAGTAGCAGTTCTGACATGTCAAATTCCAAAGTTTTCTTCACAATCTGAATGCTAAGTCTACTGCCTCACATGACATGATGTTCAAACAATTGGAACTATAAATCTTGTGAGCAATTACATGAATTCCAAATCTTAGCTTTACATTGGTAACGATGCTAATTTTCAAGCCTCTACCATCCCACTCGGCTAAGGTTTTCTTTTGGAGTTCATCCTAACCTAAGGTTTTGGTGGATTTAGCTTTGCTCAAAATGGGAAGGACAGTAATCTTGTGAATCATCTTTTTGGTGATCAATACAGATTGTTCCAACCATAGATAACCATTGTGAATATGGCTAAGAATATACTTGATACATTTTATCTAAAAGCTTCTTGGCAGGTGGGATATGTGTGTCAACCCTTTTGTTTCCAAATGCTTGTGCTCGAGTTTCAGTGAGCCATCAATATGCATTTCTTCTAAAGCAATATCCATTTCTAAGGTTCCTATCTCTTGAATTGAACATTTAAAATGAGTGTAGATATCATTAATCAGAAGTACCTTTGGTGGGATTTGTGATTGTGTGCCATTAGGGTCGAGTGTCTCCGCCACTGCAGGAACTAACTTGAAATTTGATGCTTTCCCTTCTACACCCTTGACCAACATTTCTGATCCTCTTTTCACCTTGCTATTGCTGGTGCTTCCAGATGCCATTGATGCTTGATAAGTGATGGAAATCTTCAAAAAAATTCCCTAACTACAAATTCACTCAGAATCGCTTGGAATCACTTGAGATGCACCTAGAGAACTCTTTTCTCTGAGAATACAATGAAAATTGAAGCTGAATTTTGCCCATTTTGATGAAAAATTTTCCATTAATGCTAGGTACCATACCGCCGTAGTGCATGATAGACTATCATTCACTAACCTAACTCGGCAAGAGTATCAATTTGATAGGTGAACCAAATTCCTTTTACTCCCAACCTTCCTCGGTAAGGTCTATGATTACTTTTCTCGGTAGAGTCTAATGCAACTTGGTGAAAGATAACCTTTCTATGATTGGAATACTGATTGGATCATTTGTATTCCTTATATTTCTTGGAACTACTTATGATTTTCTTGTTGAGTACAATTCCAATGCATTATTAGGAATTTAGTTTGAGGGGATGGAGTCACCGACTCCTTGAGTGACTTCACTACCATGATTTGAGCTAGTATCCTTAGTAGATTTAGGAATCCATTGTTGCCTCATTTGTTTCCTTATATTGTCAGCTCTTACTTTCTTTTCATCTTCAACTTTGCCTATATTCATGCAATTTTTAGCTATATGAATGAGTTATATGCATGTGTAACACCTTATAGTAGTATCTTTCTTTCTTAGGCAGTGCCTTGCACAATTTATGCCAGTGTGTCCATATTCTCCACAATAATGACATCTACACCAGGTATTGTAGTCCCATCCAAATATTGCCTTTACAAGTTGTTCAGCTGGATTGAATGATTTGGATCTGCATTGAGATGCCTTGTGACCATGCCTTTTGTATTTGTGACAATTAAATTCAAATTTTGGTTTCTCCTTGCATTCATTGGCTTTGTGACCATGCCGATTACAGTTATTGCATTTTCCATTGAAATTTCTTTTTCCATTGCTCTAGCATTTGTTTGATGTATGACCAATTTTCCCACAATGATTGCATGAGGGTTTTTAATTCCTTTTTGCACCTTGCTTGGAAGATTCACCTTGCTCTTCATTGTATCCAAGTCCTGCTTTACCTTTTTTCTTATGATGATTCTGCTCATTTTGCTAAATTAGTTGATTCATGTCTTCTTGTGATTTCAACATTCTTTCATTGATTTGTTTTTCAGTATTTAGGTCATTTTTAAATTTTTCAGCAATTTTATTTTCACATCTCAGTTCTCTCAATATCCTTTCATTAATTTCCCTTTCATAATTTAGATCATTGCTTATTCTTTCATTCTGTGCTTTGAGAATCCTAATTTCTTCATTTGCTTCTATGATTTGATCTATGAGGTCTTCATGTTGATTGGATTGAATCTATTCTTCATTGTTTCTTGCCTCTAAATCTTCATTTTCCTTATTCCTTTGTTCCAAAATTTCACATAGCCTAATTGATTGGATTTCTTTCTCTCTTTTGAGTTTTCTTACTTCTTCCTACAGAGAACGATTCTTTGCTAGGAGTTCCTTGATTGCCTCATTAGCTTCATCCGAGTTGCTTGATGGGAAAAAGTCTTCAATCTTCTCTTCAACATATTGATGGTCATCCATTTTTCTTGCAAGTTCCTTCCTTCTTTTCAGGGATTGGGAAAGGTGCTCCTTTTCTTCTTTGAGTTGAGTTATGGCCATTTCCAGATCTAGCTTTTCATTTTCAATTTCCTTATCAAGTCTGAATATCTCCATTTGTCCTTAGATCTTTGCTCAAGTTGTCAAGCTTTTATCTTGAGAATGACAAAGCTCTGATACCAATTGTTAGAAATATTCAAGATATGATGTAAGTTACTGAGAGGGGAGGGGCGAATCAGTAAGTTTACAAAATTTTCTTTACATTTACCACACATACATCTATGCTACTGCATTCATTAGTTCTGAAACATAAAATGTTCATTGCACAAGAGAACACAATATTTTGGTGACCCAAAAACCTTCCAAATAGAAAGTAAAATTGGGGTGAGGATGATACCCACAAAACTTCAATATTGCGGCATAAAGCTGGCCTGTTAAGGCTTACATTGACCACTTCTGGTGATCTACCCTGTTAGGAGCACAAAGGACTGATAGGTCCACCTTGTTAGAAGATTTACAAACATACAATGAAGTATGCACTCGGTTAGGAGATTTATACAAAGACTATTAAGTCTACCTTGTTAGAGGATTTAGAGGACTAATTCACCAATTAAGATGAAATAGTGGATCTACTTACAATAGATTGTTGATAAGATCCTTTATGCACCGATCACCTTATGTGATGAATATAATGTTTCTGCCTCTATATTGACCTTGTTGTATTCCTTGAACTACTGTTGAAAATCCTTCACAGATACTCTTCAATATTACTTCACATTACTACGCTATTCCTTGATGTTTGATATCTTACAACACATTTTACATATATACCTTTCAAATTTACAAAATTGCAAGGTAGGCCAAAATACAAGTAAACAAATATATTACAAAGTTGGCCCAATAGTAAATAACTTGGGTTCACTGAACTGACTCGGTGACCTTCTGATACATGGCATTCACTGCATTACTTGACATCATCATGCACTTGGTAGAAGTGAAGGCTCAGTCCATACTAATCACTCGATGCAGTTCTGAACTCGGTAACCATTGGTGACTCGGTAGATGTAGTGTCATTCGGTAGATACTACACACTGATTTTACCTTGCTTTACTCAGCAAACACTATTTCTTCCAACACTCGGTTTGCTCTAAATTTTCATGACACAAAATTACTACTCGGTAGACACTGTGAAGCACAATAGACACTACTGGTCTGCACATTGTCTGTATTTACTCGATAGCTTCAGGAATGCTCAGTGTAAACTGTATAATTGCTAAGCTTACAAGGTAACCACTGGATGCTTGGTAAGCATTCAAAATTGAGTAAGTTTTGTCACTAATGACAAATATAATATAATGCAAACAATGGACATCAAGTGATAATGGATGATAATAATCAAAGGGTCATTATGGGAAGATAAAAATTAGCCCAAGCTAATCTTAGACATGCTAGGGGTATAAAAATTCAATAAAATCTAATGTCAATGTTATTGTGAATGATAAAGCATACAAGACAAACCAAAGCATTCTAATATTCTACCACTCAAAGTAAGTTATAAAGTTAGACATGTGAATAAGATACAATCATCCAATGACTCGTAATTAGAATGAAATAATGATTTAACTTGCAAATATGAACACCCAAAGTATCAACTTAGGCATTAGCAAAAAGATTGCATTGCAAACAACCTCATTACTAGAGACATCTCAACATCTTTGTGATAAAAAAAAATTATAATTGTCTTCTTCCAAGAAATATTGTGTAATAAAATACTTCACATTAATACTTTGGAGTAAAAAATATTCCCTGATAGAGTAGAGTAGTAATGTCCTAAAAGAAGCCAATAGTTTACAAAGCTAACTCAACACAAATAGAAACAAAGACTACCCAAAAAATAAAGAAGCCCATTATTTAATCATCAAACAAAATCTGAATGAACCCATCATAAAAAAAATTCAAACAAACTATAAGAAACAAAATTATATATCCCAAAATATGAAAGAACCCATCATAAAAATATGCTAATTGAAAATATCCAACTTGTAGAAGTGCAAGGATGAGAGTTCCATTATGATATCTCAAAACAATGGTAAAAAACACTAGAAAATTCAATGCACCCCATATCATGGACAACCTTTAAATTTAACAAAAAAAGAAACCATAAATAATCACATGACCTTAATACAGATGCCTAACCCATAGTCAATTAGAACTGGTCAACACCAAGTGCACCATAACTAACTAATAACTCTAGTGGCTGACATGCACAATGTGCAAACACCAG
Organism: Cupressus sempervirens; assembly: GCA_028749045.1. Lineage (NCBI taxonomy): Eukaryota > Viridiplantae > Streptophyta > Pinopsida > Cupressales > Cupressaceae > Cupressus > Cupressus sempervirens. The sequence continues at coordinate 352,464,727 of CM053787.1, read as the reverse complement.
TGTCCCATTTAGTATAACATGTAAGATGCATGCACAAATAAGGAAGTCTAAGTTTTTCTCGTTCCCAAAGTAGATTCTCAAAAGGAGTATTATATCAATAAGCTTTATAATTATAGCCAATGATTGGATTCACCTCTATGGATGTAATAACAATCTATTTTAAGTAAATAAATATAAAATAGTTTTATCCATCATAATTATGACATCCAAAATAATTCAAATGCACCTTCTAAAGATCATGGAGACGCATGAAAATGGTTTATGTTTTCATGGTCAATGTTACCTTATCTTAGTACAAAATATCTACTAATAAACACAAATAAATGGTAGAAGAACCTAAAGTTTAATGTATGAGTTGTAAAAATATTAATGTAGATGAACCAAGAATAAGAAAACTCGAGAAGATTAAGATAAGCTAGATTAAAAAATAATGTGAAGGACAATCACAAACTTTTACAAATATCATAAATTATTGAATTGGGAAATTTAATACAATTTTAATATCCTATAATTGTGAACTAGATAGTAAATTGAAATGAGAAAAGAACATATTGTGAAATACTAACTAATATAGATTAGAATCTCTCATTTCTAAGGATGGATTGATGTTGTACATTGTCATTTTATGGTCTAAGCTAATACTTTGATATTATGTTTGTTTCTACAGTACTCTAGCAAACAACAAACTTAAGTAAACATGGTTTTTGGATTCCATTGTGTGAAGGTTATTTGCACCAACATTTAAGATCCTACTCCATGAACCATCATTAAAATGAGAAAGTTGTAGAAGGGATTACAAACTTCAGTCTATTCTGGAATCTAGGGTGAAATTCAAAACAAATCAATCTAGTTTAATTTCACAACGCAAAATGGAACCATTTGAACAAAATCAATTATTTAAAAAATAAATTTAACAACTCTTATGATTTGGGAACTAGTTTTCCTCACCCACGGATATCTAAAATTAAGATAACTTGTGTTGGTATTTACAAACACCTTTAAGGAGCTTCCCAAACATGGACCATGTTCCCCTTGATCAAGCTTTCAAGCAAGTTGACTCTACAACTTGTGAACAAAAAAATAAGACAACAAGAAACCGCACAATATAGATAACTATCACTGCGTATTCCACAATAAATGTTCAAATAGCTTTGTCATTTAAGTGCTATGTGGGATCTCTAGATGGGTATTTTATTTTCAATTGTGTAAAGATGAATTATAGGATTTTTTCTTTTATTCGACATCCTAAAGTACATTTTGAAATATTTTACACTAGAGTCGATAGAAAATAACTAGAAGTAAGAATATACAAAATGCTCAAATTTAAAACTTTGACTTTGGAATTTTAAAAGTATAATGTCCGATTTCACATTATAAAATTCAAAAAAGTTCAAATTAGCATCACAATATCAAATTGAGGTGAGAACAGGTAATCTAAATATTTGCTATCAAAAGCCTAACACCCGGTTAGAACTATGAAACATTACTAATAAACTAAAATTTCTTTAACTAGATCTTTTATTTACAATAATATGATAATAATGCTTGAATCCATCATCATATCAATATATAACCCCCGCCCCCCTTAAAAAAAAAAACAAAGAGGACGATCCCAATACTATAAATGATGGAATACATAAGTTTAACATAATTTAAAAACAATGAATACCTATATGATTCTTAACTAACAAGACTAAAGGAAGGGGTACTATGAAGAGGGCTTGGGGTTATATTTTTGTGTAAGATGAGGTCTCCTGATAAAAAAGAATTGGTGGCTAAAGTTGGTTTATTGGGAATCATTTCCTACAAAATGAGAGCTCCCAAATTTTAGCTTCCTCAATTTGAATGGGTGGAAATGGGTTGGGGAGCTAGAAATAGTCCCACCAACTCAAGGATTTTTCTACCCCATAGCAAGCATTGTTTATTACTTTTCTACCAAAACTAAATTTAACAAATTTAAAATCTTAGACTATTTTCACTCTAAAATTTATCACCAGCAACTTACTTAAATGTAAAAGTTATATTTTTCAAACCAAAATAAATTAAAAAATTCATAGAACGCTACCCTTAAAAAAGGAAAAAGAAGTGTTGAACTGAGAGTAATGGTGAGGCTTTCCATCCACAATAGGGAAGTCGATCTGGCCTTGATCTATACAGATTCTATATTTTGATGAATTCACATTGAAAGAACATCATTTGACTCCATCGATTTAAACTGACTTAACGCTAAAAACAGAGGGTTCAATTCTACCAATGAGGCCCAATCCAAATAATAATCAATCATATACTGGCCAATAAAAACATCAAAGATGTGAAGTTGCATCTGATTACTAAAACAATGCATTAAATATAAGGCGATGATAAAGTTTGTGCAAGCGCCACATGATTCGAGGTATCCAATTTGCACATAATCAATACAATATCCATACATGATTCAAGAACAACCAAGCTTAAAAACATGTAAAATGGTACTCAATGTACTGCATTGTAAACAATTCATGGTCTCATACAATTGAGATTCATGTGCAAAAGATGCCAGAAAAAATTCATTATTCAAGGCCTCAGGTCATACAAATATCTCGCCAAAAAAATACAATAAAGTTTACACTTTGTATACCCAAAAAAACAAAAAAAGCCCTAGTTATAATCCATCCTCAAAAACTCAACAAACACAAAACAATGTTAGTTTGATCGATTTTGCTCAGCTCCTTCAATATACCAATCCAAACTTTCATGTAACTTCCAATGCATAAAAGTATTCAGCCAAAAACTTTTCACCAAAAACTCAATATTCAAGCTTACTTATGGACAGTCCAAATCCAGAAAGACAATTTCTCATGAACCCAATCTCTACTTAAGCTAAAAATTGAAAAAATTAGCCTCCAAGTCCAAAAAAACAATTTCTTCATGGACCCAATTCCTACTTGTGCCAAAAAATTCTAGCCTCCAAGTCAAAAACAGTGTTTTTCTTTATGAATCCAACACCCACTTGAGCTAAATATTCAAGCACCCAACAAACTTGTATTGCAGAGAGCCTGATCACCATAAACACCTCAACATGCGTATAACAAAATGAAACAAATAGTTATCTTGTTCAAGAAGATCTTGAGCAATAAAACGCTCCATATTGAGACTTCTAGGCAGCAAATCGCTCTCATAGAGAAGTGTAGTCATGGCTGCCGTTGGCCTCTGAATAAAAGCAGCCAATAGTTTGCATAGAGACCTCAGCAGAAGTGGAAAAAGAGACTGCCCAAATCAGAAAAACAAAAGGCCCATTAAGATAAACATCATAAAAACAAATTCTAAAAGTACCCATTATAAAAACATGCATTTCCAGACTAATTACAAGAAGGAAAAAAAGTAGTTTGCATGAATAGTAATAATGCGAACCATGATATGAAACAATCAGAGGCAAAAATGGAGTCTGATGATCAAGTTCCATACTCTACTGATGTTTCAAGCCTTTGAATTTGAGGTCTCTGTTTGATTCTACTGTTTGTTGATTGTTGGGTGAAGATGGTGTTGATTTCAGTGGACATTTTTGCAAAGAAGAGAAGGATTCTGTTTTGCTCAATTCATTATTCATACATATGCGGTATGTGTTTGTAGACTTAAATCTAACTGAACTTCGGTTGAATCTCAGCTGACAATCTTCCCAAGCTACCATTCAAACCTACCTTATTCAATGACTTCCTGGTAATGGAGAATTTGGGAAACTCATGCACTTTTTGGCTGTTAGCTACATCTTACAGACCAGAAAAACGAAGTGGAAAACGACAGGTTTATACTACTTTAATGTTTAGGCGTTGTATTGTTTGATGCAATTCTAACAAGAGTAGGCAAGCATTTAGTTCACAACCATCTCAGCATAGTGACTTGGACGAGGAACTGAAGGCCTATATATATATAATTTTCTTGTAGAGTTAAATAAGTATAATATTTGTATGTGTTTTAGTTTGAATGGTAAGATGGGTAGATATATTAAACTGACATAGTAGAGGACAAAATAATTAAAATATATTATTTTATTATATTGTTATCAGGATTTAACTATGTAGTTTTTGATATAAGTTCATTGATTTATGTTTCATGAGTAGTGGTTTATACAAACTCATTTTTCATGAGAATGAATGGAATACTTAACACACATTAGATCTAGGTGATACTCACAGAGGTGAAGCAGTGGGACTTCACAGGAGGTCACTCATCCCAATACTACTCCAACTTGAACACACTTAACTACAGATTGTCCTCCATGGTTAAACCCACTCTACTTGCAACCCAATTTGCAAAACCTTCACCTAGTATTGTGCCTTATGAACCATTCATTAGAAAGCCCCTTAAGGTCATCAATTGATAAGTAGGAGATATTTTCCACAACAAGTCAGATTATGATATTGTTATCTAGATTCAACTGTGTAGTTTTTCGAACTCATTAACCCATGTTTCATAAATAGTGGTTTACACAAACCCATAAGGGACAAGACTTGGAGAAGGTTTTACAAATGGGGTTACAAGTAGAGGGGGTTTAACCATGGAGGAAACTTCATAGTTAAGCACGTTCATGTTAGAGCAATACTGAGATGAGTGACCTCTTGAGAAGTCTCAGTGCTTCACCTTAGTGAGCATCACCTAGAGCCAATGTGTATTAAGTATTTCATTCATTCTCATGAGAGGTAGGTTTGCATAAACCACTACTCATGAAACATGGGTCAATGAATTCGATTTAAAAACTACACAATTGAATCTTGATAGTAATATCATAATTTGACTTATCATAGAAAATATCTCATACTTACCAATTAATGCTATTTTATTAAAAATTTGATATAGATGTCTTTTGATTAATGTAAATACACGAGAAGAGTCAAGATCCAATCACAAAGGAGCCATGAACTCCAACAAATTAGTGCCACAAGAAACATGATTAAAACTATCAAAACAAAATCAAAGTAGAAGAACAAGAACTAATAAATGTTTTTGACCGGAGTAATGGGTCATTTATGAGTTTTGTAAGCCACTCAAAACCCTCATCACAAGTTGAACAAACGATAAAAATGGTTTGAGTCCAAACCTCACCAAAGGATTCAAAATAAGAGCATGACCAAAATGCAATGTCTTAGCCATTTCTTAGAGATGGAATCATAGTCGAAGAACACTCAAGTTAAACATCAAGTTTTACTTTTATCTTGCCTTGCATAGGGATCCTTTGCCCTCATTAGTGTGTTCATACTTAGATGGATGTTTTGGAACTTGTACAATTATTGTTTAGTCTTGTAGGTTACTTTTTTTTCCTCAGTTGTAGGACATATCACATGATTACAAATCTAACATATGTGAGTGGAAATGTGATTTGAATTCATAAATTTAATCTTTATGAACCCTTGAGGATCACTTTCTATCCATTTAAATATTTTATTTTAGTGCCCCCATAAAAACTTAATTGTGCAATTTGGATTTTAAACATGATAAGGATAATTACCCTTACATCAAACCCTATAAGGCTCCCAAGTTAATGTCTTGAAAAATGAACGAAGAGAATAGGATGCCTTAGACAAAAATGATATGTAAGTACTTTAATAAATGATCCTTAATACTCATAGAAGCAAGAAAACAAGATGAATTTAGATACCATAATATGGTTGAGGATTACTTTTTAAAATCTAGCTCAAATGGTCATAAATGCAATGTTCTATGCAACTAGTCAACAAACAATAATAACAATTTTATATTTGATTCCAACATGTGACATCCAATTAATCTAGGATAATATGCTCATGAAAGCACACATAATGGACAATATTGTACCACTAGTGTACTCCAAATATATCAATAAAATAACCTTAAATGTTAGAAAAAAATAGTGGTAACCACAAATGAGTGTAAGATATCATCATAATAAAATTATTACAAAAAGGTATAATCATTGTGGACATAATAAAAACAACGTTTCAAAATTGCTTTCTCATATCATAGAATCTTAAGGTGAGAACATGGTCATGGACTACATAGGAAAAATTCATCATAGAAGAATATTGATCTTCATAGTAAAACATATGATCAAGAATTAAATATTTATAATAACCATTCAAGTTATATGAATATTGTGGAATCATATTATGAATGTATTAGAAAAGTGGTGAATTCCATAGAGCATCTACTCCCAATGTAAGTCATGCTCTAAATAATATACTTCATGTAGATAAGAAAATATGACATGAGAGTGCCTAATATCAATAAATAATATTTGAAGGATTATTATACAAATATGTGGCTTGTGACTATGAACGCCCAAAACTACTCAAGCATAAATGACAATTCAACAATGATCCAATAATTTAGCCCATGACCTACATGACATGATTAAAGATCCAACTTAGCTCTCTAACCTTGATGGAAATATGTAATTACATGTCTAAGACCCTAACTTACTCTTGTTTGGTACCCCCTAACATATTTTTCTCATAGTTCTTCATATTATTTCACGAGACAATTTTTCACCTTTCAAATTGTGTGCTTACATGAGCATTTTTTAGGCTTTCCTGAGTTAGTTAATGGATCAAAAAGGGTGACCCCTAATAGTATAAGGGGAAACTTGACATTTTCTTTACAAGTAAAACTTTAAATATTAGCTTTTAACATTATTTTGGGACTTGAAATCAAACCTCTTTGCTCTACTTATGCCTACTTTGTCAAATTTGAGCTCCCCCTTAATTGCAAATCTAATTGAGATTTTAAGCCTATTTATAAATCTCTTGTAGGATTTCAAATGGTCAATAATTTTTCATTGGTAACCTCATGTATCTATTTTTACTTTGTTGCATCTCTTGTTGTAGTAGTTGGAAAATGTCAGAAAGTCAATCCAAGGTATGTAAGTCAATTCCAAGGATTTGTCATATCATCCATCCTCCATACAACCTCAAAGATACTTCCAAATTCATTTTGTACCTTTAAAGATTTTATTATTGCAACTCGAAATGTCCTTCTCGTGTAGTTTGATTTCTCATATTCCCTTCTTCTTCGATCAAGAAGATTATGCTAGGATAAAAATGATAGAAGTTTAAGAAACCAAATATTTGAGGACATGCATGCTATAAGAATGACATGATCCTCTTGGTTTGTCAATCTCCTAAGTTTCAAGTTTTAACTATTCTCTTTTAACTTTTATTTATTTTCAAAACAGTAGATTAAAATACTAAGTAGAATAGATAAGATGCCTTATTTATTTCCTAGATCTGTTGTAATTAATAACTAGTTATTAGAAATTCAAGATTAGTTAAATTATATTTATTTAATTAATTATTTCAAAGTAGTGTAGATATAGATCCTAGTTTCTAAACTAGTAAAAAATAAGATCCTATCCCAGGAATGTAATAGAGATCTCAATATATAATATCATTAGATTCATAAATAGCTTCCTATTAGGATAGTTTAAATGTTATTGTTTATGATTTATTTGTTACTGCCAACTAATGATGTAGATAAGAATGCTATGAATGTATGTGAAAAAGTCATATTGTTTGTTATGTTTTCATTAATGTGAAAGTCTTAATTAGCTAGGCATTATGCTAATTCAATAGAGTGTCATATCATTTGATTGACAAAGAGGATTTGGAGAAAGTATGATGATGACATAGTTGATAAGTATGGTGTTCAATGGGCACTTGAATGAGTTGGAAAATGATAATATAATGTTGTTTTGAGTGTTTAACAATCACATAATTATGTGGTGCAATGATGAAGTTTATGTATTCATTGAGTTGTACAAGTTAAACTGGGTAACAAGGTAAAAGAAGAAGTACAGTATTGTCTAAGCTACTACAATATTAACTGATTAATTTGTGTATTAACTGAGTGATATATTTTTTGTCACAAAAAATTTTCATCCTTGCCTAAATTTTGACCTAAAGGAAACCTTGTGAAACATGAAAGCAATCTCCAAGTTGTGGGACTTGAACAACGAGATTGAATCTCAAGAGAAGGCCGACTTCCTTACTCCAAGATGCACCTAACTACTTCTTGAGAGTAAAAGGGAGAAGGAAATGCATGAAAACAAAACTACCTAATCTAATCTAGAGGGGTGATACCCCCAAAATAGTACATTCAGTCTTATCTCTGCCTAGAAATGCACAATGCATCAATATAATCCCAAAATATATAGATTCAATCCTTGCTTTCACTCAATGACCATATGTAGATCAAAAAATAATAGAATGTTATAAGGAAGGAACTTCACTCTATATCATTCAAGGGAAAGATAGACACAATCATACAAGTTGAGGAATGGAGGCAATACATTAACAGAAGGAAAAAGATATTTCACAATGTATTAATGGAAGAAAGAGATACAACAGAGAATTATATTCACTCAAATGCAAAGGAAATTATAGTAGCAGAGTATGCAATATAGATGATATAGAATTAGAGAAGAGACTGACCCTTTAAAGAATTACAAAACTTTCTTTCATAGCTTAAGCATAACTGAGAAAACTTCCACTAAAAGCCAAAACCCAACTACTACCATCAAGTTGTAGAGAGCAATCACTGTTGATCCCAGAAAGATTTGATTTGGGTATGCATCCATTTCCAGAATATCAAACCTTTGTGTGTGAATTCTAGCCTTGAAAAGACAAAAACGATAACCATAACTACATGTCTGGGTATATGGATAACCTAGGGTGGTAAAAGGAATGTATTTTGCATTTACTAGGCATGGAGAACAACAAAAGGTGGTTGCAAGTGATCAAAGGACATGTTAGCCATCAAAGATTTATCATTTCATGTTCACAACCATGGCAGATTGACTATGTCATCAGGTCAACTAGATTGAATCATCAAACTCACCACACGGCCCTATACCTTGAAGTATTCTGCCAAATCATATGCCTCCTATCTATTATGTTGACCTATTGACTACTTCTACTTGCAACTTCACAACTCATTTTTCTCTTTAACTGTTTGGCCATGTGAAACTATGATGTCTTCATTTCATGCCTTTGTTGCTTCTTTGCAACTTACAATCACTTTATCTCATAAAATGTTGCGACCTTGTGAACAACATAAAATGGACTACTTTGCACCCTTGCAATAGTTAGGACCTAGAAATTCTTTAACCGTGAGATGTTGTGAAGTAGTAATCTTTGTTGTTGGCTCTATTGGAACTATCAAACACAAAGTCCCTTAATACTATGTGATACTACACACATTATTCTGGTTGACCACTATCAATGCTTCATGGATTCACGACTGAAAATTATGACTATGAGTGAATCCTTACAAAGTTCCACCTAATCCTTAACTACTTCATCATTTCTTTTCTTGTAACCTTGTGACTTAAATTCTTAACTCACGCCTTAACCTTGTGAAGGTGCAATAATAGGCTTTTACTACTTCATAGCCTAGACCCTAGATCAATATTAATTCCTTGCGACATTGTGATATTTATCTGACCACTACATGACACCTTTCGCGTCTTTGCAACTTAGAAAACTTTAACTATGTTGTCACCTGCGAAGTTGTGAAGACCAACCTCAACTGTCAATTGCCCTATTGCAACCTAAAATATTAACCATACTTTTAACCCTATGAACAAGCGAACAAAGGGAATCACACCATCGCTACCATAACTTTAGGCTAACCTTGACTACGAGCAAAGATGTGGAGAACATTAAACTTGACTACTTCCTTGGAACGTAACTTTGCAACTTAAGATCCATAATGGATGATTGGTCTACGACCATGTGATTAACAGTGAGTTTCTCCTTCACAACCTAGATTAGAATGCTAACATCATTAGCTGTGAAGCCTCACTAATAGTGAACTTGACTGTTTCATGCTTTTGCAACCCATGTCACGGTTAAGACATAAAATGGAGCTACAGGATGATGAAGGGGTTTTAGATTGTCCTGACTTGAAATCCTTCATTTGATCTAAAGAACTTAAAAGACTTAGGGATATAAAAGAAGGAATAAGGTTTTTATGTATCTCTAACATGCTTGTGTGGAAATAAATGAATAATTCAAAGAATGTGGTCATGGTTATCACCCTGGATGCCTCATGAGACTGGCAGCATTGGAAAATTAGGAAGGGGCCTAACTGGCTAACATTTATGGCCACTTAGAAGGGATGTTTTCCTGCTAAGCATTGACTGGTGGCCTTAAGAAATCCATTGGGCATGGAGTCACAAAAATGAGCTATATTCTACAACAAAAGTGTAACCTCTGCAACTGCAAAAACTTCAAAACTTTTGTATCTCACAAAGAAATAGCTTGTGCTCATGTGCTTCTTAAAAAGTAGAAAACTATTCTATTATGTATAGAAACCCTTAACCTTCTCTAGAAGCAAGGTTTAAAGTAAATTCCATTGACTAGAATTTGTAGAATATAACCATTAGACCTAGATAGCTTAAAAGCATTGACCTCTTTGTAGCTAGTGATAACATATGGGCCACTCCACATAACATCAAACTTAGAGTTTTTGCCTAGTTTGGCTCTGTCTGCATCCACTTGAGAACGAGGTCTCCCTCCTTGAAAACCCTAGCTTTAGCCTTTCTGTCAAAACTCCTTTTGACCTATTTTTGATGTGCCTCAAGTGTCTACATAGCTTGATGTCATTTTTCTTCTAGTTCTATTAATTTTGTCATCCTAACTATCATGGCATTATCTTCAATTAGCTCTAATTGATGAGCTAATTCAAGATAGGAAAACTCCAGTGAAATAGGAAGCCTTACTTCTCTTCCATATACTAGCATGGAGGGTGAGTTCCCAATTACTGTCTTAGGTGTAATCTTATCAGCCCAAAGAGTGATTCTTAACTTTGAACGCCAACACCTCTAATTGTCCTCAATTGTCCTTTTGATAATCCTAATTAGGTTCTTGTTGGAGGATTCAGCCAAGTCACTTCCATAGGCATATTAATTTGAGGAAGTGCTCAAATAGATGCCATGATCAATTGTCCAAGATAAAATGTGAGTCCCTTTATAGGACTTGGCATTATCTAGTATTATTGTTGAAGGGACACCAAATATGGTAACAATTCCATCACGAAATTCTACCACTGAAAAAAAAATTGCATCTTTCAAAGCTATTTCTTATCTCTACCATGTAAAGTAATATGTTGCAACTAAGATCAACTTATGACCAGAGCTGGAAGGTGGATTGATTGGACCAATAATGTCCAGCCTCCACTGGATCAACCTGAATAGGAGGTAGGGGAAAAGCTGCTAACCTTAGTTTACCTAAAAAGAAGGCACACTTCTCACATTTTCTTACACACTTATGATAGACATTGAATAAGGTCGGCAAATAATAACCAACTCTCATTATTTTTGTGGTCATTGTTCTAGCTGAGAAGTAACCACCATTAGGGCCATCATGAAAAATTTTGGTCATTCTATCTATTTGATTAGGGTTAATACACCTTAATAAGACTCCATTTGGATCCTTCCTAAAAATAATCCCATCTGCTAGGACTAAAGGAATAGAATGCAACCTAAACTATCTTCTTTAGCTCTATCTAATCCTTGTGGATATACTCCTCCCAACAAGAAGGTTGTCATGTCATGGATACAACTATTCAGATTCTAATCCCCTATTGGTTTTGCATCCTCTAATATCAGTGCAACCTCCTCAATCATCTCCTCAGATGAAATCATCTACTCACACCATCCCTTGCCTCTCACAAGCTTTGTGAGCTTGATGTCAATGTCATATTCCATGACTTTGGTGATCCATCCAACTCTTTTCTCATTGATATCTTTGTTCAAGAGGAACTCCTTAACACTTTCGTGTAGAACTAGGAGTTGGACCTTGTTATGTGATAGCAGATGTCTAAATTTATTTAAATCTCTTATGATAGTAAGAACCTACTTTTCCACATAATTGTATTTGTCTTCATAATCCTTTAGACCTTCACTGAAAAAGGATATAGGTTGTTCTTCATCTACATCATTCAACTATGTCAAAACAATTGAAATGCTTGATTCACCTCCGAAGGTATAGAGAATGAAATCCTTATCAAAGTTGGGATTGATAAGGGTGGGGGTTGATGCTATTGCTGCTCTGATTTCTTCTAAATTGTTCCCTTGTCTAATTGAAAACTATATTCTTCTTCAACATGGCTTTAAGGGGCTTGACCATGGTAGCAAGTTTAGGAAGTAACCTTCTTACAAAGTTGATTCTAGAAAGGAAACTTTGCAGCCCCTTCTTATGACTAGGAAGGGGAAGAGTAAGGATTTCTTTTGTTCTCTCTAGATCAATGTTTAAGCCATCCTTAGACACAATATGTCTTGGAAATTTTCCTTGACTGGTGGCAAACACAGACTTGCTCAGATTTAAGGACACACCATATTCTTTGCACTTGATCAACACCTACCTTAGATGACCAAATTGGTCTACCAAATTCTTTGAGAATATACTATTATTTCATCAAGGTAGACTAGCACAAATTTCTCAAGCATGCTCTTCAAAGCCATCTTCATTCCTTTTTGGAAGGTAGCACCTAGATTGGTTAGTCCAAAAGGAAATTTTTTATAGGCATAATCTTAATCTCATATTGGTTTTGACATATGAATGACAATATACTTAAGTCGTTTACTTAGTTCATACCAAACAAGTAATGCATGTTGAGCATAAGTTTCCATATAGTATATGACAAGTGAGAGATATACAGTATATGTCGTGTAACTAGTAAGTGTCGAATCACTCAAGTCCTGAGCAAATAGTAAGTGTTGGGTCATTCAAATGTCAAGTGATTACTGGATATTGAGTCATTCAAAGGCCAAGTTATAGCAAGATAGTGGATGTCAAGCATTAGACACTTCAAGTGTCGAATAAATAGTTTTGGGCATAATTGCTTATAATGACATAGACTTCTATGTAAACCATTTTGGGATGACTTAAGGATTGTTTTGCAATTCTAGATGATGAGGATGAATCTTTATTGAGGATCCCTATGCAATACATGATGCCAATTAGTTGAAGGGATGTTTTAAGTGGAAAAATGGGTGAATCAAAATCATTGATTCATACCTAACCCTAAGTCACCTAGATCTTCTTAAGGAGGATAAACCCTAAACTTTGTATGAATGTGGAAGAAGAAAAGAGAAAATTTTGCATGTGTAAACAGAGCATTCATGGTGACTAAAGAGTTGTGAATTGAGATACATTACGAAATTAGTTAGAGGAGAATAGAGGAAAGGAATTAGAGGATAAAAGAGATACATCTGATCAGTGAGGATCAAGTACACATCACAAAAGAGGTGATTTGTTATCTAGTAGCAGAGTGCTACCCATAGGATCATTGTTGATATATTATAGCAAGTGAATCAATTAAATCTCTTAATAATAGGAGTCATATAACAGGGTAAGATCTAACAATCTTGTAAGCCTTTAAACAGGCAGACCTTTCACATGGTAGATCATGTCTAATGATCAAACATTGTGACCTTCATTAGATAAACTTTACTACTGTAGAAATGGAGATTTTTGGATGTCATCCCCACCCCATTTTTACCTTCTCATTGGAGGGTTTCAGGGTAACAAAATATCTTGTGGCATACATGTGTTGAATGTTATTTTCTTTCATACTATGGATGAATATGTTTAGCTAGCTATTTCAATTTACATGAAAATTGTGAGATGGATGTGTGGTGAATGAATTTGTGGTTAAATTTTTGAAGGACTAATTCACCCCCCCACCCCCCACCTCTCACAGTTTACTTTCCTTATTGTATTTCCAAAAATTGGTGTCAGAGTGTTGATTCTCTGAAAGGAAATCTTTGCAACTTTGAGGAAAGATCTTGAAGATGGAAGTCTACAAGTTGGGAAAGATGACTGATAATCTAAGATTAAAATCCAACTTGCCCTACATTAGCTAAATGAAGAAAGAGATGAATTAATGTGATTGTTGAAGAGAAGGAAAGAGATAGCTATTGAAGAGAATGACACACAATACCAAGAGATTGATACTACTAAATTATTTGTGGATGGAAATTCAAGTGAATTTGATGCAGTAGTTATAAATCTAATGGAAAAGAATGGAGCCCTAACTGAAGAGGTCAGAAACCTCAAGATAGAACAAGAAGTCCAATCAGTATTGTTATGCAAGGTAACCGAGCAGAAAAAGAAAGTTGAAGAAGACAAAGTCATGAATGAGGATAACAAAAGGATACTAACTAACATACTAGAAGAGAAGACATTAGAGGGAATAGTATTTCTCACATGCAATTGGAAATATTGAATCAAATGATAATTTCCAATCATGAATTGAATGGAGAAGATATTGAGATCACAACACTAAAGTTGCAGAATGAACAACTAAAATGATCTAAAAAGAGAAAAATAATTTGTTGAAAGTTTCAACAGACCTAGTAAAGCCATCAAGTACTTTGAGAAATTGATGAGATCTCCTAGATCTAATGGTGATACTACTGGATTGGGTTACACCAATACTAAAGAAGGGGAATCATGCCAAAGTGGTGAACAAGGGAGCAAAAATGGTAAGAACTACAAACCCACTTGTCATAATTATGGTAAGACAAGTCATAAAGAAGATGTTTGCAAGAACAAGACTGCAAATCAGAATCCTAAGCAGAATTTCATGTGTCACTACTACAAGTGCAACAAGAAAGGACATCAAGCACATGAATGTAAGACCAAGGCATTAAGCACACAAAGATTTGAAGGTTACTACTACAACTATAAGAAGTATGGACATAGACCATATGAGTGTAGATCAAAGCCTAACTGGTCATCAAACAAGCAAGCTAAGGTAAACCATGCTTGCAGATCCTACAATTGGGATTACAATATAAGGTATAGTTTTCATTATTCTCAAGAGTATGGACATGTTTCTAAAATTTCATTAGAACACATTTTAGAAGTGACTACAAAATATGGTTGACTCAAACTACATGTTTTAGTTGTTTAAAGACTAGTCACATAGGTAGAAATTGTCCAATAAGTTCAAAAACACCTAGCAGTGAGTTCAATAAAGGAAAAGGAAAGGTTGATATTGAAGAATTCAAAGTGTAGATGAAAATGAAATGGAAGAAAAAGGAAGATTGTAGTAGATCAAGCTTAGATGGGATCACTTCATCCAATGGATCAAATGATCACACCATCCCCAACTAGGAAATTAAGAGGTATAGGTGTGACTGATATTTCAAAGTTTAACTATACATCAGCTCTATGAAGTTAGTTCTAAAATGATCATATATGCATGAAGAAATATGGAAAGTATTGGTTAGAACTTAGAAGGAATCTATGAGTTTTCATGTTACTATCGAGTATGAAAAGTTTCACTATGGTTTCCAAGTGAAAGTTAGTTGTTGTTGAGCTATCAAAGGTGATAGTGGTAGCTGAGCTTGTTGTGGTTTCTGAGCATGAAATAAATTATATGGAAGCCAAGTGAGTCAAAATTGCTATTGGAGCTGAGCTTACAACTTTGTAAGCACTAAGCATTTATTGTAAAGTTTTAAGGGCTATATGGTTGATTTTTGACTCATATGCAATTATTCGAGATTGAAGAGTTCATGAAGAGTTGAAGGAGAATTAGAAAGAAGGATTGAAGGGTTTTCAAACTAAATGCAATTTATACTTGACAGCAGTCATCATATTTTAAAGTTATTTATCGTGTGTTGAGCTACATTGTTCGAATTTTCACAAACCCTATTTATTTGTTATGGAGTCTCGCTCTTCTACTACTATGGTTAGGGAAGGAAAGGAAGTTTTGAATGTTCAAGTTATAAGTAATGAGATCAAACAACCACATTTCCAGGCAATTCCTAACATTTCATATAAAGGAGACCTGTCTAGTGCTCTATTGATGATACCACCACAAGTTTTGATGATACAAGATGTAAGATGTTGCTACACTTGTAACTTTGGAAGCATTGGAGGTATGGAGATAAGAGAAATTTATGGAAAATTATGTGAGAATGGTTTATTGAAAGAATAATTCAAGGTTGTAGAGAGAAAAGGGTTAACTTGTGCCCTAGATTTTCCAAACTTGTTCAAAACAGAATGGATTAAGATTGTTAGTAGAATTCATGAAAATTCTATATGGATGGAGAATGGCCCTATAAAAATCACAAAGAGGATCATTCATAGAGTGATAGGGTATCCAACCCTAGATAGACCTACAACAATGAGGAGTGATGCAAAAGAGGCAATTGAAAAAAATATAGGGGCACTATTGAACAAGAGAGGAATGACTATAGACACAATTTATGATCCCCTAATTGCATTTGTAGTGAGAATAATTGCACATAAGTTCTTTCAATCTAGTAGGTTGAACAATGTACCATGTATGGTTGTGGATTTGGGTTACAAGATAGTAAAGAAAGACCATTCTTATGACCTTGCTGAGTTACAACTCTAGCAGTTATTAGAAAACTTGGAGGCATATGGAAAACAAAAAGTGCACAATGCAAATTTGGTTCAATACTTGTTTGTATTATTTTTATGTGCTGAACACTTTTCCCACATTTGAAAAAGTAGCCTAGAAGACTAATAGATCAATTACAGTGCAGATTGGAAAATTTATAGAATAACTTGAAGATAATTTTGAGTTTGTGATGACTAGCTACTTTGAAGACTTTAGGAAGTCAATGAAACAAAGGATAGAGGATTCCAATATTTCTAGTAGAGATGCATTTCCAATAATGTTTATTTTGTAGTTGATGTTGATTTCACATATGTAGAAGTTGTTGTTCCAAGGGTTAGATGGCTCATATGATTTCCTTATAAGATTAATGTTGATGAGGCATCTACAGCCATCACTTCTTTACTGGTAGAAGAAGTAGATAAGGATGCTACTACTTTTGGAATTATGATGCAGCAAAGTCAAAGATCATAATAGATTTAAAGACAACTTATGTGATGAGGAAAAAGAATAAGCTTGTGAAGAAACTCAAAGAACAATTTGGTGAAGGGGTAGAAGGAGATGAAGAAGAAGAAGATAATGAAGACAATGAAGATGTTCCTACCCAAGAACCACTTACTCTAACACAGGGTCAAGGTGAATACCAAGGAGAAGAAGAAGTATAAATTGATGAAGATGTTGAGGGAGAAGAAGCCAATGAAGCACTTGTTGTCATAGAAGAAAATAAGAGAAAAAAAAAAAGAAGCCAACAACAAAAAAACCTAAAATGGTTGTGAAACCAAAGCCTACGATTCCTATTACCATGGCTAGCACAAGAGTTATTGCCAAGAAGACTCAGGAGGTTCAGAAGCCTAAAGGCAAGTGATCTAGTACAGCTACAAAAGGAGATGAACCTGAGAAGAAGAAAAGAAGGAAGTATATTTCCCTAGCTAAAGCAGATGGGGAGAGGACAGAGTCAGATGATAACAACAAATTCAAAGTGGTAAGTCATAGTCCCTCTTCTGATTTGGACAACTTGTGTGAAAATATTAAGAATAATGTTGATTTAATTGGATTTACACATGTTGAATTTGATACACTTGGGAAGATAGAAAATAATAAATTAGAATAATATATATATGCCACGATGATTTTTTTTAAAAGACTCCAAGTGAGATTTCCAAATCTCTACCCAAGAGCCTACAAGATAGAGTTGAGCAAAGATGGCAATATAGTCTTACAACTAAAAGAAATATTAGAGAGACTACACTTGCAAGAGTGATGCCAAACTTGGACAAATCTAAAATTAAAAAGGCTATTAATAAGTATAAGGGAAGATTTTCTCCAAAATAGTGAGCCTTTAATATCCTATAGAACAAAATTGAAGAGGTTGTTCAGTAGAGCACACATGTATGGAAGGTGATCTATGGGGTAACAACACAAAAGGCTATTGAGAAAGCACCTAAGGAAGTACGTGAAGAAAAAGTAGAGAAAGAGGTATGATGAGTCTATGATGTAAGTACATGGGGAAGGCACTACAGAAGCAACAGTTGAAGAAGAGCAATAGACAGACCAAAATATACTAGTAGTACAAATGTTGAGTGCCAGTCCTCAAGCAGATATAGTAAAGGTTAAGGATGGGTTTGACACCACCATTTAGAACATCAATCCCCTTGTACATGAGGATATGAAGAAGATATTGATTGATTCCATCACTAAGTCACAATTATACAGTCATCCTATTTTGGTGAGTGTGGATGAGATTGAGAAGGCAAAATTGGCATTTGCCAATCTGTAGAAGTGCAACATGCCATGCATATGGTAGTATACCAAAGGAAGGGTGCCATGTCTTCACATATTAGCACTAAGGTACAAAATGTTTTCGTACCAAAAATTACAATAATTGAGAAAGAAGGGACACCAATTCAAATAGGCCAGGAAGCCAGTACTGCACCTACACCACTAGCACAAGGTGGAGTAGAAATCAAGGAGAAGGAGAAGGATAGGACTAAAATTTAGTCTTGACTAAAAATATAGATGAAGTAATAGCAATACAACATTGGTTACATTACCAGACATTGCTACTCCTACTCCTAGTCAAGCACTTCATAGGCCAAGTACTGCAGTTGCACCATTGAAAGCATCAAGGCCAAGTCCTAGCACATCTAAGGTTGATGAGGTGACATCCTATGGTAACATCAACTTAGATGAGGTGATTGAGTTACCAAAGTATGATCTTAAAACAATCACAATAGATTAGATGATCATATTACAAGATGCTCTAGCAAGAAAGAAATGCTAAGAACTGCTCAAAAGGGAGCACAGGCAAAAACAAGCACTTCATGACATCAAGGACATATTTCTTGACGCATTCAACCTCCCTACACCTGATGAAGCCAAGCCAATCATTAAGTAGTTGGAAAATATTGTAGATAAAATCAATGATGAAGACCTAGATATCAATGTAAAGCTATTGGAATGGTTTGAGAAGAAATTTCAAAACAAGTTGGATGAACATATATCTAGTGCCATTACACTACACTAGATTGAGTTAGAAACCAAGATTGAGGGTGTAAAGAAAGTAGTAGAGAATATTTTCTCTCTTTACACCAAGTTGTGTGATACAAATATGTTCATACAAGAATTGCAATGACATATTGACACTCTGTAAGGAGATATGAAGCTAATAGGTACTACTCTACCCAATTCTCCAGCTCAAAGTCAAAAGCACTTGAGGAATCTAATGAACTCCCAAGGTCAGTTGCCAGCCATACATTCTCAAGATGCAAACATTTCGGTTGCATTGATCAGTATCCAGTCCATGTTGACCCCACACATGGAGATACTACACCAAGAACTAGCCTTTGCAAAAATAATGATGAAGAAAGATCCCCATATTTCTACATATGAAGGATTACTTCACCTTTTCATTGAGTTATCTATCCAAATCAAATCATTGGAAGTAGCATGTGATAACTAGGATGTAGTTTTGAAGATAATACTTGAGGTCCATAAAAATTTCTTGGACAAACCCACTATTCATGTACAACATATGACATAAGTGTCAAAAGGGGGAGAATAAATGATGGGGGGGAGAATGAAGAAAAGGGAGAAAATGAATGAAAGGAGAGATATACTAAAAAAACAAAGCCAACATAGCAGAATCTACTCAGCAGGAGTATTCAGTTTTAGATATTCAGTTTCAGAATCATAAAAGAATAATCAACTTAGGGGAGTTATTGAATTTTGAGGTATGACTAATGAGTTATAACCTTTGAAAAAATTTGAAGTCTTGAAATTTTGTATGTAAGACAAATACTAAATGTATTATCTGAGTTATGCTTGAAGAACTAAGGATATTCATGCATGACCAAGTATTTTTCCACTCATGTCAAATGGGGAGATTGTTAATCTTAGATTGGTTTTGACATAAGAGTGATAATATACTTAAATCATTTACTTAGTTCATGCCAAAAAATTAATGTATGTTGAGCATAAGTTTCCAAATGGTATGTGTTGAGTGAGAGATATACAGTATATGCCAAGTAACTAGTAAGTTTTGAGTCACTCAAGTGTCTAGCAGATAGTACATGTTGAGTCATTGAAATGCCAAGTGATTAGTGGATGTCAAGTCATTCAAAGGTTGAGTTACAATAAGATAGTGGATGTCGAGTATAAACACTTCAAGTTTCGAGTAAACAGTTTTGGACATAGTTGTTTGTAATGGAAAAAACTTCTATGTAAACCATTTTTTAGCCAACTTAAGGATTGTTTTGCAATTCTAGATGATAAGGATGAATCTTTATTGAGGATCCCTATGTAGTACATGAAACCAATCATTTGAAGGGATGTTTTAAGTGGAAAAATGGGAAAATCACAATCATTCATTCATACCTAACCCTAAGTTGCCTAGGTCTTCTTAAGGAGGACAAATCCTAAACTTTGTATGAATGTGGAAGTAGAAAAGAGAGAATTTTGCATGTGCAAATAGAGCATTCATGGTGACTAAAGAGTTGTGAATTGAGATAGATTGTAGAATCAATTAGAGGATAGAATAGATACTTCTGATTAGTGAGGATTAAGTACACATCAGGAAAGAGGTGATCTATTTTCTAGTGACAGAGTGCTAACCATGGGATCATTGTTGATACATTCTAGTAGGTGAATCAGTTAAATATCTTAACAAAGTAGTCTTAATAGGTTGTTTTAAATCCTTTAACAGGGTGCTTACTTCATTGGAAGTTAAATTCCTTTAACCAGGCACACTTCTAACAAGGTGTTGAAATTCTTTAATAGGGTAAGATCCAACAATCTTGTAAGCCTTTAATAGGGAAAACCTTTCACATGGTAGATCATGTCTCATGATCAAACATTGTAGTCTTGACTAGATACACTTTATTACTATAGTAGTGAAGATTTGTGGGTGTCCTCCCCCTCCTAGTTTTACCTTTTCATTGGAGGGTTTTTGGGTAACCAAATATCTTGTGTCATACATGTGTTGAATATTATTTGCTTTCATACTATGGATGAATATGTTTAGCTAGCTATTTCAATTTACATGCAAATTGTGAGATGGATTTGTGGTGAATGAATTTATGGTTAAATTTTTGAAGGACTGATTCACCCCCCTCCCCCAAAAGTTTACTTTCCCTATTGTATTTCCAACACATAAGTGCCCCATTTAGTTGTGAAGGTTTGGATTGTCACTTGGTTGTAACCTAAAAACCCATCTAGGAAAGAAAATCTTTAAAAGTCATTGACCTTGGATAAGATCTATTCCATGGAAGGGATAGGATGGTGATCTTTGAGAAAGGCCCTATTCAAGTCCCTAAGATTCACTTCATAATCTAATTTCCCCACCCTTCTGCCTAACATGAACAAGGTTGGCTACCCAAGAGGAATGCTTAATAGGAAAAATAATATTAACCTCTATTAGTTTGGATAGCTCCTTTCTTATCTTGGGCTCAATCTTAGGACTGATAGGTCTTGGCTTTTGCCTAATAGGCTTTGCATCATTATTTAAATTTATGGTATGTTGAAACAAACTTAGGTCAAAACCCTTTAAATCATCATATGTCCATGCAAATACATCATTGAATTCTTGGCATAAGTTAACAAAATTTTCTTGTTCAACTTCAGAGCATACCTTACCCAAAATGAGAACCCTTCCATCAAAAATGGCAACTAGTATGTGATCATCTTTATTTGTAGCTAGGTTTAGACCTCTGCTCCTTGCTTGGTCATCAAGATTTAAAACACTCTCTAAAGTAATTAGACCTTTAGGCAGCTTGTCAAAGCTGAGGTTCATGATCTGATCGCCATACTAGCTTTATAACTTGGACTAATTCCTATTAGAGAATTCTACTTCACTTTGTAGAAAGTTGACAATTTGTACATCAGAGTCAAACACCTACCAATTGGCATGGTTATTTGGAACTATGGGTCTTACAACCAATCTGATGTGTTGCTCTCTTTTTTCCTTAATATGCTCTAGAAAATCATAATGAGCACCTATTTTTGCAAGTCTATCAACATGTTTATTATCTTTTCTAGGAATACTCTAGATGTTGAATGCTTCAAAGCCCTCAAGTAGATCCCAAACTCTATGTTTGTATGATTTGAGTAAATTATTCTTTGTGATTTTTTGGTTCCTTACTTGGTTAACAACTAGCTCATTGTCTCCAAAGACCTCTAAAGATCTAATTTTCCTTTTTTGTGCAAGTTGGAGGCCTTGAATCAATGCTTCATATTTTGCTACATTTTTAGTGAAACTTAACTGTAATCCCTAAGAGAAGTAAAACTTCTCCAAACTAGGAGAGACAAGCATCACACCATCTCCTGAGCCATTCTTTTTTCTCGAGCCATCAAAGAATATTCTCCATAATCCATCAATGTCCTCTTTTGTCTCCATGACACTAGGAATAGCAATACTTTTCTCCAATATATAATATGTATCACGGCATGTCTGTAGAACTTCTTGTACTAAATAAAATCAAAAAGTAGCAGCCCACTCATCTAAAAGATAATTAGATACCTCTGCTAAGGAAGTGGCAAGTTCATGGGTCATGCCCCCATCATCTATCTCATGAATTGTACAATTCATGTTTACAGGACTAGCTGTGTAGGTCTCTATGTGATTAAGGGCCAAAGGTTCTGTCCTTATAGAAGATTTTGTCCCATATCTTGTCCTAAAGAACATATAGGACCAATCTTCAACAATATAACCACCTATCTATGCAGTGAAGTTCGTAGAAAGATAGATGGAAAAATGTGTGTCAACCTCAGCTACTGATATGTCTTGAGTAACAATACAACCAATGCATGCATGCAATGCTATTTCCACATTTTTTAGGATTCCTACTATTTTGATAGAGCTATCATCTAACTAAAGCACATCTCTAACCATTGGTTCATATTTAATACCAAGGAGCTCAACTATACATTTAGGCATCATAGAATTGCTAGCCCTAGAATCTATCATGCAACTATGAACTAGTTTGTCCACTACAATCAAAGAGACATAAAAAGGAGGAGACCTATTTTTCTTACTCGTGTCTCCTTGTTTTGTTGGCTACACCAAACTTTTTGCATCATCCAAGGTGGCTAACTAATTTGATACCTCTATACTCATTAACCCCTATTGGAGTAGCTCCATCTTTGATGGTATAGTGGCAACATCCCATAGAGAAAAATTAGTAGTAGTCATCTTCATCAGATCTATTATGTTGAGAGGAGTGCCAACTACTTTGACTAAAGCCTTGGGGCCTATAGGAACTGATGACTAAAATTGAGTAGCCTAAGGTTCAGTAGACCTCTTGTTATTTATGTTTTTCTTTTATTGGGGGCAACATTTGATTGTGCATTATAATTATACATGAGGAGCAGTACCTTAAGTTGAAGCTTGATTTGGTGGAGGAGGTGTAGAATTTTCAATAGATCTTATTTTTCTTATGGTATTATGATCTATAGCACCATGGTTATCATGGTTAGCATGAAAATGTTTCTCTAGCTAATGGTTCATAAAAGAACAATCCCCTTGCTACTGTAGATGAAGACCATCAGTAGG
Source organism: Cupressus sempervirens (assembly GCA_028749045.1). Classification (NCBI taxonomy): domain Eukaryota; kingdom Viridiplantae; phylum Streptophyta; class Pinopsida; order Cupressales; family Cupressaceae; genus Cupressus; species Cupressus sempervirens. The sequence goes on along the minus strand of CM053787.1, from coordinate 352,441,299 downwards.
TTGATTGGCATTATTTTGTTGTCCTACTGCCAGATCCTGTATGGTCATTACTTGGGATGGTTCTACCCTAAAGCACATACAATGTTCATAGGGATAATTGCAAGAATGGGAAAAATCTTTCTCTTGAGCCAGATTGTTTTGAGGAACTAATGTCCTTACTGGATTTGTGCTTGTATTTTCTGTAGAGACATTACCCACAGGCCTATTTTGGTTGTTTGGAACATAACCCTAACTTTGATTTGGTGGCCTATATGTTGGGTTTTGATAATGAGGCTAGAAAGGCCTAACATTTTGAGCTTGTTGCCTTTCCAAGGTCACCACCTTGTTTCTCATCTTCTACCCCATTGATAAGTTGTCTTCTATCTTCTTTTCCCAATCTTGCAACTTCTTGTCTATATTTTTCATCAGGGCCTGTATCAATTCCTTCAACTCTCCTAATTCATTGGAAGACATAGAGGATATTGGAGTTATGGAAAGAGGTTGACTTGTGGATGTGGTAGGAATAGGGGCTACTGTAGGCTGATGAGTTGGCATGTCAGGAAAGAAAGGCATTGGAGGCCTTGGAGCTAACTTCCCTCCTTGAATCAAGATATTCTCTACTCTTATGGCAATTTCATATGTAGCTGGTAAAGTATCCCCTCCCATGGCTTGTAAGGTGGTAGCAATATCACTATCGAAAGCCCTTAGGTAATACAAGAAAGCATTACCAAGGGAAGGTTTTACTACAGTAGGTATTCTATCCCATGTCTTTTGGAATCTATAATTAAAGTCAGTCATACATTCATGTGGTGCTCTCTTAATAGTAGTTAGTTTCTTTAAAAGCGATTGGTGATCACTTTTATCTTCAAAATTTTTGCATAATATTTCTCCTAACTCATCCCATTTATTGATAGAATTATGTCATAATCCCCTATACCATTGTAGGGATTTTCCCTTCAATGATGAGGCTAAAAGTCTAATAAAAATATCATCCTCTATAATATCATGTATATTGCAGAAATTTGAAACTTCTATAATATGTTCTATTGGGGAAATAGAAGTTTCACCAGTGAAATCAGTTAGGCTTTTACGAGCAGATACAAGGATATCATGTCTTTGGGATAAAATGAGAGGGTTGCTACCATTAAAGCTAGCAAACACCTAATTCTTAGGGAGGGCCATTCGGAATAAAGATCTATTCAAATGGAAAGATGATACCCTAGATTGTGATCTATCAACAGGAGGAGTAGAAAGAGATCTTGCAGGTGTATGTGCTACTTCTAAACTCCAACTGGTGATAGAGAAAGTCTATTTCTTCTTCTTCTAGGATTTGAAAATGAAAGTTTAGAATATTGAAAAGTACCTCTAGAAGATGCCCTTGTTTGAGCCTTGGGCATGAATTGCAACAACTTTGGTCTGGAACCAAGTGTTGGTCTCTGATTGGTTTTGACAATCGAGTGTCAACACACTTAAGAAAATTCTAAGGTTGATGTCAAGTATAATATAGATGTCAAGCTACAATATGTGCCAAGCCAAAAATTCAACAGGTGCTGAGTGAACTTCAAGTGCTGAGCAAGTATCAAGTGTTGAGTGATAAGTGATGTCGAGTCACTATAGGTGTTGAGTAAGGTATAGATGTCAAGCAAGATAGAGTTACTATAGGAGTTGAGCAAGACAAAAGATCCTATATGTGTTGAGCATCAGTAATCAGTAAGTGTTGAGTAACACAGAATCAGCATATGAGTTTGTGTCTTCACAAACTCAGATGTGAACCATTTTTGAGCTGACTCAAGATTAATCTCGAAGAATCTAAAAGATAAGATTGAATCTTTTGCATTCCCTATGTACTCAGCATGCAGCCAATCATAAAAATGGAGAAAGCATGTAACCAACAGGAAAAGTGTAAATATTTGAGTGGGAAAGATGGATGAATATCGATCATGGATTCATACCTACCCCTAAGTCTTGAAGCCTAAAAGGGAGGTTGAAACACCATAATTCATGGATGTGAGAGTTGTATAGAATGTATGGGAGAATTCTAGCAAAGTTCAAAGGGGTTTAAAGACTTAGAGAAAGAGCAGCACTGCAGAATCAAGTTGGTTAGAATAGAGCATCAGCACTATGAACAGAGAGTTATTAGATCAGGAAGGATCATATCAAATTTAGCAGAATAAGGATCTAGAATCAGCAATTGAAGATTGTAAGTTATCAGTTCAACACATTCTAATACTTTCTAGCCATTCTATTAGGAGAATGAAAACCCTATGAGAATAGGTTAGCTTAACAGTTATTTTGTAGAACCTTTAACAAGGTGATAAATCCTTTAGCAAGGTAACATTCCAAGAGAGTGTTTGTAAATCCTTTAGCTAGGTCACTTTTAATAGGGTGTAAATCCTTTAACAGGGCATGCCTTTCATAGGACAGACCATTGGAAGTGGTCAAACTTTTTAACCTTAACCAATTACATATTGTTGCAGTGATAATTTATGGGTGTCATCCCCACCCCAGTTTTACCTTCTCATTTTGGAGGGTTTTTGGATCACCAAAATCTTGTGTTATCTATTTCCATGCATGTCTTTAATTTCATGTTTATTAGAAGATGTCAGATGCAATCGAATGATCTTAGCTAAAAGTTTTAGAGGTTAAAGTTTGTTACTTCTAATTCACCACCCCCCCCCCCTTCAGAAGTAAATCTTTCGACTCATAAATTCCAAAAATTGGTATCAGAGTTGAGTTCTCACAGGAAGAAGCCTTACGACTTGAAAAAAGATCTGGAAATGGAATTCTACAAACTTGGGACGATCATATAAAACCAGGTGATTAAGATATAACTCATTCTACATTCTTTGGAAGAAGCCAACGAAGAACTGAGGAAATTCTTTTTTTTTGAAAGAGAGATTGCCATAGATGAGAATGATACACAGTACAAGGAGATTAACACCTCAAAAGTGTTTCTAAATGGAGATTCCAAGGATTTTGATGCAGCAATAGTAGACCTAATGAAGAAGAATAGAGCTCAAGCAGAAAAGATCAGAACTCTCAAGATTCAACAAGAATCACAAGCCATGATGCTTTATGAAGTAACTGAATAGAAGAAAAGAGCCATTGAAGATAAGGCTATGCTAGAAGAAGACAAGAGAAACCTTACTAATAGATTGGAGGAAAATTCAATTGAACTTGAAACAATTTCCAACATGTGGTTAGAATTGGTAAGCCAGATGATGAATGCACACCATGAGCTGAATGTCAAGGACATTGAGAACTCCACATTGAAGATGTAAAATGAACAACTACAAAATGACTTGAAAAGAGAAAAGGAGATTGTAGAGGGCTTCACTAAACCTAATGAGGCTATCAAGTACTTTGAATAGCTACTAAAATCACCAAGAGCCGGCAATGACACTTCACGACTAGGATACACCAGCATTGAAAAAAAAAGAGTTATCCAAGGCTGCAGAAGAAAGAAGTGACAAAGGTAAGAACACTAAACCCACTTGTCATTTTTGTGGTAAAAAGGGACATACCTCTAATGTGTGTAGGAGAAATAATGCCAATCAGCATGCCAAACCCAAAAACATGGGTCACTGTCACAAGTGCAACAATCAAGGGCATCAAGCACATTATTGTAGGACAAGAACTATCAGGACACCAAGATTTGAAGATCACTGCTACAATTGCAAGAATTATGGACATAGAGCTTTTGAGTGTAGATCAAAGCCTATGTATCAACTAGCAAGGTCAAACAATCATGGATATCACTACAATTTGGACTACAAATCTAGACTAAACTATCACTACTATCAATAATATGGACACATCCCACAAAATTGCATAAGAACACATTTCAGTGAAAACTATAGTAGATGGTTGAGCCAAAATACATGGTTTAGTTGTTTTAAGACTAGACACATCAGCAAAAATTGTCCAACAAGGTCAAAAGCACCCAACTCAAAATTTGACAAAGGAAAAGGGAAGGTAGATGTTGAACACATTAAAGAAGAAATGAATAAGACATGGAAGAAGAAAGATGGAAGCAACACATCCAATGAAGGGATCACTTCACCTAAAAGGTCAAGTGGTCACACTTCATCTAACTAAGATAAAGAAGGTATGTGGGATTGATATACAAAGCTTTATCATACATCAGTTCCAAGACAAGCAAGTATTGAAAAGGAGAGATCAGCATGAATAGAGACGCAAAGTTAAAACTTCAAGTTTTCACTAGTATTTCCAAGTGAGGAAAGTTTCCCTCAGACGTTGAGTAAAGATCTTGTACATGCCAAGTTATATGTCAAAGTCAATAGAAGCTGAGTGATTAGTTGCAACCAAGATGGTATTGGATGTCGAGTGAAGAGAAACTCCAGTTGAAGCCAAGCAACAGAAACTCCAATGGATGTTGAGTGGTGGAAAGATAATAGAAGCCAAGTAAAGAAAAATCGCTTAAGAAGCCGAGTGGACAGTTGTAAATGCACTATGTATTAAATGTTATGCAATAAGGGTATATGATCACATTTTGAATCATTTTTCACCATCGTAAGCAAAGAACAAAGATGAAGAAGAAAGTAGAATGATTTCCAAGTAGAATTTTGAGCATTTGAGCAGATTTCTATAGAGATTCAACACAATTTCATTGATTTCAAGGTATTTATACTAGTGTCAAGCTACGCAGTTTGAAATTTTCTTTGTGTTTAAACCATAGATTGTAAAAATGGCATCCAGCCTAGGAAACCTTAGGAGAAAGAGCCATTTGAAGTTCAATTAGTGTCGAATGAAGTTAAGCAACCTAATTTTCAACCTATCCTTATAGTTGCCTACAAAAATGACCCAGTTAGAGCCCTATCTATAATTCCTCCTAAGGTAGTAATGGTGCAAGATGTTAGGAGATGTTATAACTATAAGATAGGATTCATTGGAGATATGGAAATTAGAGAAGCTTATGATAGATTGTGTGAGAATGGAGTCTTGAAGGAAGAGTTTCAAATTGTTGAGAAGAAGGGTTTAATTCATGCCCTAGAATTCCCTACTGTTTTCAACACCGAATGGATCAAAATTATGTTGAGTAGGATTCATGATGGTATTTTATGGTTAGAAGATGGCCTAGTTAAGATATCAAAGAGGATTGTTCACAGGGTAACAAGTATCCAACCCTAGATCAGCCCAAAACCCTAAGGAGTGATTCTAAGAAAGCTATTGAGAATAATACAAGAGAAACATGGAACAAGAGAGGCATGACCATAGACATCATTAAGGATCCTCTTGTTGATTTTACTGTCAGAGTAATATCCCACAAGTTTTATCAATCTAGCAGACTCAATAGTGTTCCATGTATTGCAGTGGATGTTGATTATAAACTTGTTAAAAAGGATCATACCTATGACTTGGCAAAATTGCAATTATAGCAAATCAATGAATATCTTGGAGCTATAAGAAGAACTAAGGGAGCCCAACATAAATTTGGTGCAATTTTGATTTGTATATTTTTCTATGTATAGAATGAATTTCCATCTTTTGGAAAAGTTAGCTAGAAGACAAACAAGTCCATTATAGCCCAGGTGAATGAATATATTCAACAAATGAGGGCAAATTTTGAGACATTAATGACTAGTTATTTTGAAGATTTCAAGGATTCAATGAAGCAAAGACTTAGGATTCCAGTATCACTTGTGGAGCAACACACAAATGACATTTTCGTTCTTGTTGACATTGATTACACTTACATTCAAGTAGCCATATCAAGGGTAAGATGGCTTATACATCTTGGTTATGAGATAAACATTGATGAAGCATATAGAGCTATAACAATACTATTAGCAGAGGAAGTAGATAAGAGTGCACCACATTTTGGCACATATGATGTGGTGAGATCCAAAGTGGATATGAAATTAAAGACAACTTCTACACTTAAGAAAAAGGATAAATTAGTAAAGAAGCTCAAGGCCAAATTTGGAGAGGGTATAGCAGAGGAAGAGGAAGAAGATGATGAAGAGGTTGATGATGATGAAGATGAACAAGGGCAAGGGCCACTAGCATTAACCAAAGTAATGGGTGAAGATGTTGAAGAAGAAGAAGGTGTCAAGCAGGAAGCACCTAAGGTAGAACCCAAAAAGATGAAAACAGAAAGGTAGCCTGTTACATAGCCTAAATGAAAAAAAAAATTAGCTAAGCCAAGCCTAGCAAAGCCTGCCACAAGGGCAACAACTAAGATTGCAAAAGAACAAGAAAAAGAGAAAGCCATAGAGCAAGGAGGGCCAGTAAAGAAAAAGAGAAGAAAATATGTGGCACCTCCAGAAACAGATGAGGAGAGGATAGAATCAGATGACAATGATAAATTTAGAGTGGTAAGTTATACCACTAAATCTGACTTATAAAATGTTTGTGACAATATTAGGGATAATGCAAATTTGACTAGATTGAAAACTATTGATTTTAATAAGCTGACAAGAGAAGAGAAAAACATAGTGGAAGAGTCAATTTACACTATGATGGGAAAGTTCAAATATTACTCCACTTGAACTAGGAAATACTATGCCTAAGGAACTATATACAATTGTAGAAAATAAATGGTATTATTGCTTTGAAATGGAGAAAGAAATAAGGGAGTCAACTTTCGCTCATGTAATGCCTGACCTCACAAAAGGTCAAATAAGAAAGGCAAGCAAGAAACATGGGAGCAAATTTGTAGCCAAATATAGAGCCTTTAGCATTTTACAAAATAGAATAGAAGATGTTGTGAAAAGGTCCACACAAATGTGGAAATTGATTTATGGGTTGACTACAGTGAATGAAGGACAAGAAGATCCCTTTGAGGGAAGAAATAATGATGAGGAAGAAGAGGAAAATGAAAAGGAGGAAGAAGGAGAGAAAGAAAAGGAAGAATTTATAGTGGAGAAGGAGACGCAAAAAGGTGATATGGAAATAGTTGAAGAGCAACAACAGGAATAGAGTGTGCAAGACACATAGATGCCACCACCTAGTCCTCCACATGCAACACTACACCTGCAGAGACAATAATTGTGAAGGATTTTCTTGACACCTTTGGTCAAAACATTAACCCATTGACTGCAGAGGATCTTAGAAAGATCCTTCACCAAACAAATTTACAATCACAATTGTGTACCAATCTAGTTCTGGTGAGTGTAGAAGAACTACAGAAGGCAGTAGCTAAGATAACTAAGGAGAAGGTGAATCCACAAGAACCACCTTCACAAACTCCAACAACTACAAGTGAACAACCACAAGAGCAACAAGCACGAGATGCATCTACTAAGGTGATTCCACAGTGATAGTTACTTCAACTACTGAGGAGCAAGCAAAGGAGCTAATAGGACAAAGGGATATCTCTACTCCTACAATACAAAGTCAAGGTGCACCTCCTCTGATCACTATAATTGATCAAGGTAGAACTAAAGAAGACAAGGAAGAGGAGAAGACCCCTAAGGAGAGAGAATAAGAGGCAATACAAACATTGGTCAATTTTCCTACTATAGGGACTCCTACTAAGTAGCCAAGAACTGATGTAGTATCATTGCAAATATCAGCACCAGGCTCAAGTTCTACCAAGGTAGCAAGGGTACTTCACTATGGACATCCTGCACTTGATGAGGAGATAGTCATACCAAGCTATGATTATAAAACAATGAATATAGAACAGATCAATGAAGTGCAAGAGGCACTGGAGAAGAAGAAGAAGCAAGAGATACTCAGGAATGAGTATAGGAAAAGGCATGCATTGATAGAAATTAAAGACATCTTTCTTGATGCTTTCAGCCTACTAGTACCTAATGAGACAAAGCCCGTCATGGAGCAACTATCCAACATAGTGGACCAGGTACAAAATGAAGACCTATACACCAATGTCAAATTACTTGAATGGTTTGAAAAGAATTTCCAAATGAAGGTCAATGAGAAAATATCTAGGGAATTAGCATTGTCACAAGTAGAACTAGCAAAGCAGATAGAAAATGTGAAAGTAATACTTGAGAATATATTCTCATTGTACTCCAAACTATGTGATTTCTCATACTCCACACAACTGACAAGCCAAAGGATATTGAGCTTGGAAAGGAACCTCAAGGTATCTAGCACACAACTACCAAAGGATCTAGCTCAAGGTGAGAAGCATTTTTCTACAACGCTTCACACCCAAAAGGAATTAGTTCTACTCACAACAGATGAGGCAAACACCAAGGAAAAATTAATATAGATACAGTCTACAATAGCCCCTCACATGGAAGTGTTGCACAAAGAGATGGCCTATGCAGAGAATATTTTAAAGAAAGATCCTAATCTTTCTACATTAGAAGGCTTGGTACACCTTGTAGCACAAATATCCATCTAGCTTAAAGCACTGGAAATTGTCTTAAACAATTGGGATACTACTCTAAAGATTATTATGGAGGTAAATAAATCTTTTTTGGCTAAATATTCAATTCATTCATAGAACCTTTTGACATGAGTATCAAAAATGGGGAGAAATACATTTTGAGGGAGATAATAAAGGGGGAGATACCCAAAGGGGAAGATAATCAAATTTTGAGTTTTGTAGAGAAATAAGGAATATAGAGGAGATATAGTCAAAAGGATACAAAAACTGCAAGGAAGATGTGTAAAAGGGGGAGCAAAAATAGAGCAGATAGAAATAGAGCAGAGAAGGAAAGGAATGACAAGGTAGAGAAAAGGAGTATTAGAATAATTAGCATGAGACAAATCTAGCTTAAGGAATTTTGGATACGAAAATGGCACATCAACTCAGGGAGAGTTACAAGTTTGAGGTATATAGTCTTCTACAAAATTTTGAACAATTTTTTGAAGTTTTGTACATATGTCAAACAAGTTGTATATTATATTCATAGAGATAATATTCATAATGCTCAGTTAAGTGTTTTTGACACTCATGTCAAAGGGGGATATTGTTGGTCTTAGATTGGTTTTGACAATTGAGTGTCAACAAACTTAAGAAAATTCTAAGGTTGATGCCAAGTATAATATAGATGTTGAGCTACTGTATGTGTCGAGCTAGAAATTCAACAGGTGCAGAGTGAACTTCAAGTTTCGAGCAAGTATCAAGTGTCGAGTGATAAGTGATGTTGAGTCACTATAGGTGCCAAGTAAAGTATAGATGCTGAGCAAGATAGAGTTACTATAGGAATCGAGCAAGACAAAAATCCTATATGTGTCGAGCATTAGCAATTAGTAAGTGTCGAGTAACACAGAATCAGCATATGAGTTTCTGCCTTCACAAACTTAGATGTAAACCATTTTTTAGCTAACTCAAGATGAATCTCAAAGAATCTTAAAGATAAGATCGAATCTTTTACATTCCCTATGTAATTAGCATGCAGCCAATCAGAAAAATTGAGAAAGCATGAAACCAATAGGAAAAGTGTAAAGATTTGAGCAGGAAAGATGATGAATATTGATTGTGGATTCATACCTAACCCTAAGTCTTGAAGCCTTTATAAGGAGGTTGAAACTCCATAATTCATGGATGTGAGAGTTGTATGGAATGTATGGGAGAATGCTAGCGAGGTTCAAAGGGGTGTAAAGACTTAGAGAAAGAGTAGCACTACAGAATCAAGTTTGTTAGAACAGAGCATCAGCACTACGAACAGAGAGTTATTAGATCAGGAAGGATCATATCAGATTGAGCAGAACAAGGAACTAGAATCAGCAATTGAAGATTGTAAGTTATTAGGTCAGCACATTCTAATACTTTCTAGCCATTGTATTAGGAGAATGAAAACCCTATGAGAATACGTTGGCTTAATAGCTATTTTGTAGAACTTTTAACAAGGTGATAAATCCTTTAATAAGGTAACATTCCAAGTGAGTGTTTGTGAATCCTCTAACCAGGTCATTTTTAATAGGGTGTAAAGCCTTTAACATGGTAGACCTTTCATAGGGTAGACCATTGGAAGTGGTCAAACTTTGTAACCTTAACCAATTACATATTGCTATAGTGATAATTTATGGGTGTCATCCCCACCCCAGTTTTACCTTCTCATTTTGGAGGGTTTCTGGGAGACCAAATCCTGTGTTATATATTTTCATGCATGTCTTTACTTTCATGTTTATTAGAAGATGTTAGATGCATGTGAATGATCTCAACTAAAATTTTTAGAGGTTAAAGTTTGTTACTTTTGATTCACCCCCCCCCGCTTAGAAGTAAATCTTCCCACTTGTAAATTCCAACACCAAGATGTAGAGATGGAGTCACCAAGTTCTTGAATGTGAATCTCTTGAAGGCTTTAAATGCTAAGAGAAACACTATCTTCTCAACATAGAAGTTGAAGTCCTTTCTTGACACCAGCAAACTAGTAGACTTCTTAGTAAGTTTGAATATATGTCCCACTGGGCATGCCAAAAACTATTGTCACAAAAGTTTGCACCATTGCCTAAAGTTTGACCTAGAGACAGCCTTGTGAAACATGGAAACAATATCCAAGAACATGGGACTTGAACAATGAGAACAAGTCTCTAGAGAAGTTCAGCTTCCTTACTATCAGGATGCACCTAATTACTTCTTAAGAGGAAAAGGGAGAAGGAAATGTATGAAAATAAAACAACCTAATCAAATTTAGAGGGGTGATACACCAAAATAGTATGTTCAGTCTTATCTCTGCCTAGAAATATACAATTCATCAATACAATCCCAAAATACACAGATTCAATCCTTTTTTTCACTTAATGAGCATATGTATAGTAGAAACCAATAGAATTATATATGGAAGGAACATCACTTTATATCATTCAAAGGACAGATAAATACAATCATACAAGTTGAGGAATGGAGGTAATACATTAACAGAAGGAAAAAGATATTGCATAATGTATTAATGGAAGAAAGAGATACAACAAAGACTTATATTCAGAGGCAAAGGAAATTACAATAGCAAAGTATGCAATACAACTGATATAGAATCATAGAAGAGACTGACCATTTAAAGAGTTACACAAATTTCTTTTATAGCTTAAGCATAACTGAGAAAACTTCCACTGAAATCCAAAACCCAACTATTACCTTCAAGTTACAGAGAGAAATCATTGTTGATCCCAGAAATATTTGATCTGAGTATGCATCCATATGCAAAAAATCATACCTTTGCATGAAAATTTTGGCCTTGAAGAGACAGAAATAGCGGCCATAATTATATGACTAGGTAGATGGATAACCCAAGGTGGTGAATGTAATGTCTTTTGCATTTACTAGGCATGGAGAACACCAAAAGGTGGTTGCAGGTGATCAAAGGACCTATTCACCATCAAAGATTTGTTGTTTCATGTTCACAACCATGCCAAATTAGCTATCTCATCAAGTTAACTAGATTCAATCGTCAAACTCACTATGTTGACCTATACCCTTGAAGTATTCCACCAGATCATCTACCTCCTATCTATTATGTTGACCTGCTAACTACTTCTACACATGGCTTCATCACTCATTTTTCTCTTTAACTATTTGGTCATGCAAAACAATAATGTCTTCATTTCATGCCTTTTTCATTGCTTCACATCTTGAAATCACTTTATCTCATTAACTATTGTGACCTTGTGAACAACATAAAATGGACTACTTCAAACCCTCACAACTGTTAGGACCTAGAAATTTTTTAACTATGTGATGTTGTGAAGGAGTCATCCTTTTTGTTTTTCCTATTACAACTACTAAACATGAAGTCCCTTAATAATGTATGATACTACGCACATTGTTCTAGGTGATCACTATCAATTCTTCACAGCTTCACGACTAAAAACTATGACCGTGATTAAATCCTTGTGAAGCTACTCCTAACCCTTAACAACTTCAACATTATTTTTTTGTAACTTGACGACTTAAATTCATAACTCATGCCTTAACCTCATGAAGGTGTGATAATAGGCTTTCGCCACTTCACAACTTGGACCCTAGATCAATATTAACTCCTTGTGATACTGTGACAGTTATCTAACCTTAACTGCATGACACCTTTCACATCTTTGCAACTTAGAAAACTTTAATTGTGTTTCCATCTGCAAAGTTGTAAAGACCAACCTCAACTATCAATCCCCCTATCACAGCCTAAAATATTAACCATACTTTTAACCCTGTGAATGAACAAATAAAGGGAATCACATCATCACCACCATAACTCTGGGTTAACTCTGACTATGAGTGAAGATGCAGAGACCAGTAAACTTAACTACTTCCTTGAATCACAACTTTACAACTTAAGATCCATAATGCATAATTGATCTATGACCATGCAATTGACAGTGAGTACCTTCTTCATGACTTGGATTCAAATGCTAGCATCATCAGCTATGAAGTCGTGCTAATGGTGAAGTTGACTATTTTGCACTTTTTCAACCCATCTCATGCTTAAGACATAAAGTGGAGTGGCAAGCTAATGAAGGGGCTTCACATCATCATGACTTGAAATACTTCATTCGATGCAAAGAATTTAAAAGACTTAGTGATATAAAAGAAGGAATAAGGTTTTTACATTTACCTAACATGCTTGCATGTCAATAAATAAATAATTCAAATAATGTGGTCATGGTTATCACCCTAGATGCCTCATGAGACTAGAAACATTGGAAAATTAGGAAGGGGGCTAAAATGGCTAGTAATATTTTTGAGTTGTCATTTTGCACAATGCTTAATGAAAGGAATCCATTCGATCTCCTCTCTTGAAAATCCAATCAAGGATCAACTCTAAGGTTCTGAGAGATCTTGCAACCTACTAGAATTTGGTTAATAGAAGATAAATGTGAGTGTTCATGAGGAGGCCTTTCCTAGTTCTGACCGATTTAAGATAAGATTTGAATCTGCTTGCTATCTCAACAGAATAACCACACAAAAGAAAATATATTTTTCTATTTCTTCTTAACAAATGCAATCTAGCAATGCAACTATATGAATTCCTAAATTAACCAAGAATTTGTAAAAGAAAATAATGAAGATAGGGTAATAAGAAGTTTTAGCAAATGACTTGAGAAGTAAATTTCCTAATGGACATAAGCTATGAAACAATGTGTCTGTGAGTTAAGCCTTTAAAAATATTGGTAGGTAACCAATGAAAATAGGAGCAATGCTTTCTTAATTCCACTAAAGCAATCATCAATGGGAATTCAATCATCATAAGATGTTTCACTTTTCATCAGATCACAAAGCCACAAAAAGTGTGCTCATGCGAGACAAAAAGCTATGTAGGAACAATATGGTGATCTCTTCTCCAACTAAGTATGTCAGCAAAATTTGTAAAATCATAGAAACGGTAGAATTAAAAGATTGCAAAATCAAAATAATGCAATAAAACTATTGGCTCAATTACATTCCTTGAACATACATTCACAAAATATAACACACTTAGGAAAGAATCACTACACTCAAAATGTGAGCACCAATAGTATATATTATTGAATCAAAATAATGACTTGGAATACATGTTACATTCCTGAATTTATAAGAAATCATCTCCTCAATTAGTGTTGAGAGTGAGAGATCCCTATATGCTTCTAAACTAATTTTTTAAAAAATTATGTACAAACTAACTCTCTAATTGGTGCTAAGTAGGACTCCATCCTTGTTTATATTATTAAATGGATGCATGAGCCTTTACATGTCTTAAAACAAAGAAAGCATGAGAAAATAAGAAGAAGAAATCCCTTAAACAATGCAAGAGTGTTTGGAAGTGCCAAAAATAGAACCTCCATCTTCACTAGGTGTTTATAGGAGTTAAACTTCTATCAGAATGCATTTTTGATTCATGGAAAGCTCTAAACTTGGAACTGGCAGTTAACTGTAAGTGCACCTTTGACTTCTTCAAAAACTTTCAGTACACCTTAGAAGTAGTGCACCTGGTGCACTTACACACTGGCACACCCACGCACATCAAAAGCAAGTTCAAAAAATGCGAAGTTTCACCAAGTGTCAAAACTAAAATTCTAGCTTCTGGGTTTTGTTCCCTTTTATAACAAAGCTATGTTTGAGTATTTGCTCTTAAATTTGCTACACCCTTAATATTGGTGTATATAGGGTTATGAATAGTCAACTTGTGTCTATCTTAATCCTTTATTAAGTCATGTTATTATTATTATAGTATTATTTAGGTAGGTGCATCGACCTAGGTGTTATGTAAGGTTTTTGTTTATTCAACCTAATCATAATCAGGTATGTATAGAAGGTTGTGAGTCTTATTCCATCATCATATTGTGAAGTGTGTTCTCATTGGAGATATTTAGAGGTTTCCCCCTTGAAGTGGCATATTACTCTAAGTTATTATCAAGCATTTATATAATATTTCATATTATTTCTTCTATCATGTAAGTTATTTCATTACAAATGGTATCAGAGCATGATCTTGGCACCATAGAGGTAAGATTTTTTCTCAACATTGGGGCGATTTTGGGAAGAGGATAACTTTCAAATTTTAGAAAATTATTCAAAGATTTTCAAAGGGTTTTTGAAGAATATATTAAAGAAGCTATAGTTCAAAATTCAAAGGAATTGGAGCAAATTATTGCAGAATTACTATTTCTACTCAATTTATTGAGATCTACATATCTCTCACATCTTGCCAAATTCAAGTATAACTTGTATTGGGTTTTTGAATACATAGTAGAGGAGCCTATTGTTGGAGTTGATGAAAGCCAACTCCGAAGATGCCCCAAATCACCTACATGCGAGTGTTAGTGTAGTTTTTTATTTTTTCTATTTTGCTAGGTTTTTCCTACACTTTTAATAATCTCGCTTAGGTTAATAAAGCATGTCTTATTAGGTGAATGGTTGTGAGGTGTCACCTTCCTACATGTGAGCATCCATTAGCTATCTTGGGAAGATACTTTGCTATCTTTAGTCCGATAGATGGTTGCTCCTCATTGGTTGGTGTTGCCACCTCCTCCCTCTTCTTAGCCTATATAAGCATGCTACCTGGCTTGTATTTGTATCTCTTATTTTTGCATCCTCTTAATGCTATTTTGCTTCAAGCATTTGCATTACTCTCTTGGAGACTAACTCTATGATGCTATTTTGATTTTGTATCATTTGCATTCATAGTTTAGATATTTACTCTTTGCACTAGTTTTCTAGGTTATTAATCTTTTCAGATTCTAACATGGTATCAGAGCTTTTCTATGTGCAAGAGTAGATTTTAGTTTCCTTATTTGAGAGATTCCGGGGGGGCAAATAAACTTTATTCTAGTTTTTTGAAAAACGAAGTATGCTCTTCTCTTGCATCTTTGGATGATCTTGAGAATCAGAAAAGTTTTGACAAAAACAGTTTTTCTCTGGGGTTTCAATCTCAAATCTGACAACCAACTTGCATATTTGGAGTTTTCAATCAGTTTTGCAGGTTCCAGCATGCCATTGATGGACTTGAGAAGCTGATCCAGCATTTGCATGTCAAATTTTGGTTGCTGGGGTCATTTTTTGATTTTTGGAGCCGTTTTTTTCTGTTAAAGGCGTCTGATTTACACTACAGCAACATCTTCTGTTCATCAGCAAGAAAAACGCTTTTTGGGTTTTGTTTGCAGCCCCGAAAAACCATCTGGGTATCTTTTAGATTTTGCATGCAAGCTGTATATTTTTCAGGATCGAGCATGCAAAGCTATAGCCATACCCCTCTCCGTTGGCAGCCGCAGATCTGAATGCAGTTTTCAAATGTCTCGTTCTTGCTCATACGGACTTTGATTTTGATGATTCTTGTTATGAACTTGGCTATTTTTTTGTGCTCTATCCAATAATGGAGTTAGTTTTTGATTTTCAGGCATGAATTCTTCAGAAATTACAGATTCTCAGCCGTGACTGTGCACAGTTCTCGTTTTGGAAACTTCGGAGGATCATAACTTTCTCATACAACCTCGTATCGAGGCGATTCTTTTTTTTAAAGTGCATGATTTTTCGAGTAGATCGCAGTGGTGCTATTCGTTTCCTTGATTCCAAGTTTCACTTTTAACATATGCTCTTCATGAGGGTTTGTAATGCATTGAAATCAAGACCTACTTGTGGTTTTTTGGCCATAACTTTTGCATATGGAGGTATTTTTCCGATCCAAAAAAAAAAAAAAAAAAACGTCGGAAAGCTGGTTCTGAGACGGAGATGCCGGTACACGTGTTTTTGAGTTTTGATTCAGTTTGGTTGCCTGTTATGGCAGTCGAAGCCGGATGTTCTATTTTGCACTCCGGGAGGCGTATCTTGAGCTTTCGATCTCCAATTTTGGACTTCTTTATATCGTTGGAAAGCTCTTTCTGTGCTTTTTCCAGTGATGCTGGTTGTTGTTCCAGATTCTGTTCCAGACACATCCTATTCAGTCTTTTGCATTTTAGCATTCTGGTGGATATTCTGTTTGTTTCAGCTCCGGAGATCGATTTTGTTGCTTCAGTTGCTTCGTTTTGGGCTTTACCTTTTGTTGTTTCAGCCTTATGTTTTTTCTGATCATTGTTGATATTCACTGTAAGCATCTTTATGCAACGCACTGAGATAAAGTGCCACTCTTGCAATTCGGGATCCTTTTCATCATTGTGATTCGTTGTACTCGCACTATTATATAAAGTGCCATGGGGGGGATAGTTGTTTGCCGCTTATAGGCTCTCTTTCTCTAATTCCTCATGCAGTGTCGACGACACATGCCTTTATTTGTGTTTGTACCTCACTCTCGATGAGTTTGGCTCCTGTGTTGTAGGAGATTTTTTGGCCCATCTTTTCAGCTGCCTGTCACCTCACCTACCTTAAGGGGAGGTTATATTGTTTTTCTATGCTTCTTTGGTTGATGGTTCATGCCTTCTATTTCCATGGAGGTTCCTTTGGTTGATGGTTCGTGCCTTCTATTTCCATCGAGGTTCCTTTGGTTGATGGTTCGTGCCTTCTATTTCCATGGAGGTTCCTTTGGTTGATGGTTCGTGCCTTCTATTTCCATGGGGATTCTACAGATCAGCATTTTGACAGAGTTTTGCGGTTCTTCATGCTTCAGTGATGCCGCTTCTTCATGATCACTCCTTGTTCCTATTTTAGGGGACAATTTCCCTAGCGGGAGACTTCTTCAGTTCTTCACTAGGTTCTTACCTCTTTTTGGGGGAGGGTTTTTCCCTTGTGGTTTTCTCTCTTTCCCCACTTTCAGAGGTTGCATCTTCTTGCATTGTACTTGGGTACCTAACATGGCCTCGTTGCCGGGACCCATTTCTACATCCACCTAAGCTTCGCTTATGGGGGGGTGTTAGTGTAGTTTTTTATTTTTTCTATTTTGCTAGGTTTTTCCTACACTTTTAATAATCTCGCTTAGGTTAATAAAGCATGTCTTATTAGGTGAATGGTTGTGAGGTGTCACCTTCCTACATGTGAGCATCCATTAGCTATCTTGGGAAGATACTTTGCTATCTTTAGTCCGATAGATGGTTGCTCCTCATTGGTTGGTGTTGCCACCTCCTCCCTCTTCTTAGCCTATATAAGCATGCTACCTGGCTTGTATTTGTATCTCTTATTTTTGCATCCTCTTAATGCTATTTTGCTTCAAGCATTTGCATTACTCTCTTGGAGACTAACTCTATGATGCTATTTTGATTTTGTATCATTTGCATTCATAGTTTAGATATTTACTCTTTGCACTAGTTTTCTGGGTTATTAATCTTTTCAGATTCTAACAGCGAGAACCTGTCAAAGAGAAGCTAAGGAAGGAAGAGCATTGAGTAAAGGAAAAACTCTAAACGGACATGAGAAACAATATGTGCAAATACAAGAAGAAAATGTATTTACAATATGCACAATGCCTTATGAAAATACAATGAGAGAGCTCGCTTATAAAGAGCTCATGGAAGCTTTGTAGAATAAGTTGGAAGGTGGTAGAAGATAAACTTAAGAACTCAGCACACATCCAGAAAAGGTGGAACATGCCAGAAGGGAACAAACTCTCGTGTTGTCAACAACTAACCACTACATGCATTAAATACAAAATATTAAATAAATGCATTTACCTAAGTAAGCTTAAGTAATAGAATAAATAATTAATAATTAATTAATTATTTACTCTAACACCCCCTTTTAAGTGCAACTTAGGGAAATGCCTTAAGCTCACAAAACTAAGATGAATCCAGAATGGGTCTCAGCAACGAGGCCATTTTAGGTACCCAAGTACAATGCAACCTCTGTAAAATGGAGAAAGAGAGAAAACCATGTGGGAAAAACCCTCCCCCAAAAAGAGGTAAGAACCTAGTGAAGAACTGAAGAAGCCTCCAACTAGGGAAATGTCCCCTAAAACAAGAACAAGGAGTGATCATGAAGAAGCATCACTAAAGCATGAAGAAGTCGCAAATCTATCAAACTACTGATCTGAAGAACCTCCATGGAAGAAGAAGGCAAGAACCGAGCATGTCTATATGCTAGATGATCCATCTCACCGAAATGCATAGGTAGCCAGCCACTACAATCGCCTTATATATAGGATCAACCACTGAATACATAGTTCACACTATCAAACCATCGAACCACGGATGCATTAGAACAAGAACATAACCCCCCTTAATGCAGATGAGGTGTGATGGTAGGCAACTGAGAAGGTGGGCCAAAGTCTCGTGCAGACGAACCAAGAACAACGAGAGAGGGAAAGAGGTACAGACACCTATAAAGACATGGTCAAACTGACTCTACATGGGGCTAATGTCGTGGAAGAGACACTCACTTGAAAAAGGGAGAATGCCTAAAATAGCAAATAATTATCCCCCCCATGGTGCTTTATGAAAATAATGCATGTACAACTGACTCAAAACAACGTTCATGACTCCCGAAATGCAAAAGTGGCACTTTATCTCAGTGTGATACATAAAAGTGCTTCAAAATGATAGCTAAAATGATCAAAATTAAAAATGAGCTTCAAAAAAATAAAGTACAATCGAAAACAAGAGAATCCATGCCAGGAAAACGATCCTCGAGCCTAAAACACTCAAAATATCCACCATATAGCAAAAATGCCAAAACTATGATAGAAAGAGCATGGGCCAAAAACTAAGAAAAAAGACCACATTTTTGAAAAGGTGACAGAATCAGCTTTCCAAAAATATAAAGTTTTCAAAAAATAGGCATGGGATGCAAAAGATATGCTTGTCGGAGTCAAAAATAGGACTTTGGACTTCAACTAAAAAAAGGGCAATAAAAAAGCATCAAAACTTAAAAATACCTACACCAATGTCTTCGTCTCAGAACTAGCTTTTTGACACTTCTTTTGGATCGAAAAAATAACTCCATATGCTCAAGTTATGGACAAAAAACCAACAGTAGCTCCAAAACAGAATCACGAGAGGTGCATGCAAAGTCTGATGACACAAGCGCTAATGTCATGCTTACATCAGCAAGTCAATGGTTTAAAATTGACAGCCACATGGATGTCACCTCAAAAAAAAGCCACATGGCAGTGCCACATGGACGCCACGTGGCAGGCAGCTGACATGGCAGGGTCCACATGGCACCCATGCCATGTGTCACCTTTGGGTTCGCTGTGACTAGGTGAGTGGTACTCCACGCGTTAGTGATTGATTAGTTGCAGCAGCTAACAAAGTTCTGAACTGGCAGGCAGAGCTTTGATTGGTGGAGGTGGTGATTTTGGGCATTGCATCAGTCGAAGGCGATGGACTTGGGAGGCACGGCTGGTGGAGTTTTGTGGGCGAGCGGCGAACGAGCTGCGGCAATGCTGCAGTCGCGCAGTCGGTTGTGGCAGCCCACAGGCTGAGCATAGGTTGTGCGGTGGTGGTGCAGTGGTTGTGTGGTGGCAGCATGCCAAATTATTTTTTTTATTTTTTATTTTGCTCAGAAATCCATACGATCTGTACAGAAATGGCCTCCGTATAAACAAATTTGCCTCTCGGAGCTCTGTCTCCAAAATCAACAAGCTTTATATGAATCCTAACTGCAAACGGTCTTCTGGATCCAATGGTGGTGTCTATTTGGGCTGAAAGTGCAACAAAAAATCATGGATCCCCTGATTTGAAGAAAAAATGCACAAATAAACTAGGGTTTGTGACTTCAAATCATGGCTTCAAAAATCCTTCAACGAAGCAGCAGCAGGAAGGCTCTGATACTATGTTGGAGTTGATGAAAGCCAACTCCAAAGATGCCCAAGATCACCTGCATGTGAGAACCTGTCAAAGAGAAGCCAAGGAAGGAAGAGCACGGAGCAAGGGAAAAACCCTAAACGGACATGAGAGACAATATGTGCAAACACAAGAAGAAAATGTATTTACAATATGCACAATGCTTTATGAAAATACAATGAGAGAGCTCGCTTATAAAAAGCTCATGGAAGCTTGTAGAACAAGCTGGAAGGTGGTAGAAGATAAGCTTGACAAGTCAGTACACATCCACAAAAGGTGGAACATGCTAGAAGGGAACAAACTCCCGTGTTGTCAACAACTAACCACTACATGCATTAAATACAAAATATTAAATAAATGCATTTACCTAAGTAAGCTTAAGTAATAGAATAAATAATTAATAATTAATTAATTATTTACTCTAACACCTATATTTCAAAGATTGGAGAAATTGAAGCAAAAATAAGCAAGTTATTACAAAATTAGGAGCATTCACTTTCAAGGCAGCAAATTTGCCAAAAACAAAATTATTTTTCCTAAGGGTATCTTGGCCCTAGTAAGTTATACTAAAAACTAAATTAAAAAATCAGATAATTTATATTTTATTTGTGTGATTTACTTCAAAAATATTGGTTTCCATCATGATAGGGCCTCCAAAAATAGGCAAAAAGAATGCTACCACACTAGAGAAATCTTCTAATCAAAATTGGGAAACAATAGAGGATAGTAATCCCAATGAGGAAATAAGTAAGTTCAAGGAAGAGGTTAAGAGGAATATGTGTGACCTATGAGGAGATATATCTAATATATGAAGCATGTTAAGCACCTATATAATTGAAAAAGGAAGGAGTTGTCAAGCAGTCAAGGTGAAACCTTCAAGTCGATTAATAATGACACAAATTTTAATACTCCTATGGGATCTAGGAATTTTTTTCCAACAATGGATATTCACAAAATTGATGGCAAGGATCCTCTAACATGGATAAATCAAATGGAGAATGTTTTTGAGGTACATCAAACCCCATATGGAAAAAAGGTCACAATGGCTTCCTTATATCTAGAACTAGATCAATTCATTTCGTATCATTGGAGGAAAAAGGGTGTTATTGTATCATGGTCAATTTTTACAGAAGAAATCCAAGCACAATATAGCAATAGTGTGATAAAAAAACTTCTCTAGCCAACTTGCTAAGCTTCAAAAAATAGAATCAATTAAGGATTATAATCAAAAATTCCAAAATCTATCCTTAAAAGTGGATAAAATTACAGAGGAGAACTTATCAATTTATTCTTGGGTGGTCTCAAGGATCACATTCAACATGAGGTTTGCATGTTTAGTCCTAGCTCAGTAAATAAGTCTCTTATATTGGCACGTAAGGTAGAGGAGAAGTTCTTGATTCCTAGAAAGTAAGGGGATAATGTGACAAGAGAAAATGGTTATTCAACACCTTATCTTCCTCAACCTACTAAGTTGACTCCATAACAAATTGAGGAGAAAAGAGCAAAAGGATTGTGTTTCAATTGTGATAGAAAATACAGTCGAGGGCATAAATGTAGTAAAAAGAAATTGTTATATATTGAAGGTCCAAATGAGGAAGAAGAGGATGAGCCCATAGCAGAGGAGGATTGGGAGTCAAGTGAGGAATCACATGATTCTCAACCAATCATTTCTTGTCATGCACTTTCACGTTTTAGTACACCACAAACTCTCAAGGTAGTGGGTTTCTTAAAGAAGCAGAAAGTAATAGCATTGATCAACTAAGGTAATACTAATAATTTTTTCAATAAAAAATTGGCAACTCTTCTAAATTATTTTATATATCTAGCCCCAAAGTTTTAGGTTTTGATTGTAGATGGGGGCACAATTAGTTGTTCAGGGAAGTGTCATAGCATCAAATTATCTATGGGATATTATCAACTTGATACCCCAATGTATGCAATATCCATGGGTATAGGGGATATTGTTTTTGGAGTACAATGGCTTACTACATTGGGAACAACTAAGATGAACTTCCAAGAACTATTCATGTGATTTCAATCAAAAGGAAAGGTAGTGGAGCTAAGGGGATTGAAGGAAAAATCCCCACAGATGGTAAGCTCTCATCTAATGCAAAAGTTTCTTAAGAAAGATGTGGATGGATTTGTGGCCTAGCTATGTTCATTAGAAGTCTCTCAATATAATGCTCTTACTCATCTAGATTTTCATGCAATAATTGATCATCACTCAATGATTCTTGGAGATATGCCTAAAGGACTTCCTCCTAAGAGGGATCATGACCATGCCATACAACTAGTTCTAGGGATCCAACCACCAAACATCAAGCCTTATAGGTACCCACACATACAAAAAAATGAGATAGAAAAAATTGTTGAGGAAATGCTAGAGGCAAGAATTATCAGGCATAGCCAAAGTGATTACTCCTCACCTATTGTGATGGTGTGTTAGAAGGATGAAACTTGGTGCATGTGTCCAAATTATAAAGTGCTCAGCAAGTACACCATTAAAGACAAGTTTCCTATTCTAGTCATCAATGATCTTCTAGATGAATTAAATGGAGCTATGTATTTTACCAAGTTAGGACTTAGATCGGGTTATCACCAAATTTGGATTAAGGAGGAAGATATTTGTAAGAAAAAATTTCAAACTCATGAGGCTCATTATGAATTTTTGGTGATTACATTCGGTCTTACGAATGCACTATCTACATTCCAAATTTTGATAAATTCCATTTTTAAGAAGTTCTTGAGAAAGTTTGTGTTAGTGTTTTTTGATGATATATTAATTTATAGCAAGACTTGGGAAGAACATTTGCAACTTGTAGGTCAAGCATTGTAATTACTCAAAGATCATCAACTTCATGCTAAGCCATCCAAGTGTGCTTCTAGTCTTAAGGAGGTGGATTATTTGGGACACATAGTTTCACATGAAGGAGTAAAGGTGGACCCTAAAAAAATTAAGGCTATCATGGAATGGCCTATTCCAAAAACCATTAAGAAGTTGAGGGGTTTATTGGGATTGATAGGGTACAATAGAAGATTTGTGAAGAATTATGGTCGTATAGAAGCACCCCTTACCACTCTATTGAAGAAGGATTCTTTTCATTGGAATGAATCTATTAATGTAGCATTTGAGCAATTAAATAAGGCTAAGTATAAAACTCTGGTGGTTGCCACTCTGGACTTCACCAAGGAATTCATTGTAGATAGTGATGCTTTTGAAAATGGGATAGGAGCAGTTCTCATGCAAGAAGGTCGACCAATTTCTTTTGAGAGTCATCAATTAAAAGATAAAAAATTAACTTAAACCTATTTATGAGAAGGAAACGCTAGCAATCCTTCATGTAGTTAAAAAATGGAGGCCTTATTTAATTGGTTGACACTTCAAGATTAAGATAGATCATGATAGCCTAAAATATTTTTTGGAATAATGACTATCTTTAGAAGAGCAACAAAAATGGGTCACTAAGATGTTGGATATGACTTTGAAATTGTATACAAGAAAGGGAAGAAAAATATTATGGCCAATGCACTTTCCAAGAAGGATGAAAAAGATGAAGCCTTATTTTTTTCCCTTTCAATATTACAAATTGGGTGGTAGAAGCCAAAGAAGAGTGGAAAAATGATGTTGCAAAAAGTAATCTCATGGACAGCATATAAAAAGTAACCCTAGTAGTTCAGAAAAGTTTTGTTTAAAGGGGGATATTCTTTGGTATAAAGAGCACTTGTATCTCTAAAAGAATTCCACTCTTAAACACAAGATCCTCAAAGAACTACATGAGTTTCCAATTGGTTGTCATTCATGCTTTTTGAAGACATATCATCGGTTCAAGCAAGATTTTTTTGGGAAGAGCTAAAAGGTGATGTTCAAAAATTTGTGGTTGACTATTTGGTTTGTCAAAGAAATAAGGGGGAAACAATTAAGACACTAGGTATCTTGCATTCTTTATCTATTCCTAGCCAATGTTGGGAAGAGGTATCCATGGACTTCATCAAAGGGCTTCCAAAATCTAAAGGTCATAATGTCATCATGGTAGTAATTGATCACCTCACTAAATATGCATATTTCATTGCATTATCACATCCCTTCACAACAAGTATAGTGGAAAAAATTTTCATGTAGAATATCTAAAAGCTACATGGTTTATCTAAGGTTATTATTAGTGATTGTGATCGTATCTTTACTAGTCACTTTTGGAAAGATTGATTATCATGTTTGGGTACTCAACTGGCTCATATTTCTTCATAAATCCTCAATTTTATGGGAAAATGAAGGTTGTTAATAAATGTTTGGAAGGATATCTACATTATTTCACTTTAGAAAAATAATCTCAATGGGTGGATTGGCTACCTCTTGCAGAATGGTGGTGCAATACTTCTTTTCATAGCTCATCAAAAATGTCTCCATTTTTGGCACTTTATGGATATCATCCTCCTTCCATCACATCATCATTAGAGGTGTCATCAAGAGTTTAGCTAGTAGAGGACCACTCGCTTCATCAACAACAGGTACTTTTAGGACTCAAGGAGAATTTAGCTTTGGCACAAAATTGAATGAAACAACAAGTGGACCAACATCATAGTGAAAGAAATTTTGAAGTTGGGGATTGGGTCTTCCTGAGATTGTAACCTTATAAAAGAATCTCAATGAAGAAAAATAATAATAATAATAAGTTGTCTCCAAGATATTATGGACCATAGCAAATCATGCAAAATATCGGTAGTGTTACCTACAAGCTTGAGTTGCCACCACCAACAAATATACATCCAGTCTTTCATGTTTCTTGTTTGAAGAAGGTAATTGGGAAAAATATTCCAACTCAAACAGGTACTACCAAAACTTGATGAAGAAGGAAGAATAATTTTGGAACCAAAGGGCATTCTTCAAACATGCATGAAGAAGTTGAGGAATAAAACCCTAACTTAGTATCTCATCCAATGGAAGAACTTACTAGTTTAAAAGGCCACATGGTAGGATGAGGAGTTCATTCAAAAGAATCCAAACTTGGTTAGCATTGAGGACAATGCTTCTCTCAAGGCAAGGGGCATGCTACACCCTTAATATTAGTGTATATAGGGTTATAAATAGTCAACTTGTGGTTATATTAATCCTTAATTAAGTCATGTTATCATTATTATAGTATTATTTAGGTAGGTAGGTCGGCCTAGGTATTATGTTGGGTTGTGTCTATTCAACCTAATCATAATTAGGTATATATAGGTGGTTGTGAGTCTTATTTCATCATTGAATATTTGGAGGTTGCCTGCTTGATGTGGCATATTACTCTCAGTTATTATCAAGTATTTATATAATATTTCATATGATTTCTTCTATTGTGCAAGTTATTTAATTACAAAATTTCTCAATAATCTCGGTGACTTGGATAGCATCCAAAAAATCTAAAGTTTCATATTTGTCCTTCAATTTTTTCCTATAATTGCCTACCTTGATGCGAGTTTCTACAAAATCTCTCAGTTTCACATCCAAGTCTAGTAATTCTTCTTTTCTCTTGAATGTTTTCCTAATATCATCATCATTAGAAGCTTCTTCAAAAGTCTTCTGGAACTATTCAACAACTACTTCTACACTCATTAATTTGTCCCTTCAATCATCTTCAAAAATATCTAAGCATGCATCACTATAATGTTTCTTTGCCTCCAAAATTTTCTCTTGGATTTGATCCTTGAGCTTATGAATATATGCATGTAATGTTTCCATTACTTTATTTCCATCCGCAATCTTCTCTATCCAATCATCAATTTTATCTAACTCTTATGTTGCATATACCTCCATTAACATCTTATACCTTTGACCCTTGATTGACTGTAGTGCTTGCAGGTCTTTGCCCCAGGTATGTACTTCGTCCATTAACCCAAAATCTTGGTTCAAAATAGCCACCAGATTATCTACATTATTTTGAATATGGTGTAGCAGTTTAAGATTTCCCTATTTAATCTACACACCTTTCTCTTCAAAACTTTCTTGTCATTGCTGACAAGCTTTCAAAAATGGATCAAGTTGCACATTCTCCTTATCGCTTTTCTCAAGTGTTGCATTTAAAGTCTCCTCAAGATTTTTAGGATCTCATGAACCAAATACTTTGTTTAGATATTCTTATAGGATCTCATTCTACTTTTGAAGAGTTATTAGTTCAATCTAATCTTGTTCTAAGTGCCTAAATGCTTCTTTGATTCCCATTTTCACCATTAACTTGGCAGTGTCCAACGTGGGTTTCGTAAGAACAACCTCCCTAATTTGATAATCCTTTAGAGTTAATTCCTCTATATCTACATGTGGAGGAGGGAGAGCAACATGAGAAAACAAGTCTTGATTCTGATGACTCGTCACAAAGGCCAATGCTCGTGCATCTTTTGGAGGCAACTTGAGCTTCTTAAGAGCTTCAATCAATTCTCTCATTCCCTCTTCCTCAATATTATACCAATGCCTTTTGTTTCTAATCACCTCTTTCCTCAACCATCTTATAATATGTTCCATTAGAGATTTATCTTTTGAAGGAGTTTGTTCTGCTATACTCTTCCCCTTATCACTCCTCTCTAGAGTCTTCTCCTTTTGTGAGAGATCCACATCCAGAGTCTTTGTATCTGTGGAGTCCACAATTCTCACGTCTATGTCTTGGGAAGTCTGCTAAGGTTTCTCACACATTTCTCCTTCCTTTGACACTTCATTGGAAAGTATGTGTTGTGACTCTTCTTCCTATTCATCTTGGACTTGTTCTTCTTCATTTCTCAAAGGGAGACGAGTAGCCAAACCTTTATCCATGTAAAATGTTCCCTGATCTGGGGATGATGGAGCTACTTTGGGTTCTTGTGGCTAAGATGGCAATTGATTCCAATCCTCTTGTAAAGGTTGATAAGTCAGAGTATCCCTTCTCTTATCTCTCACCAACTCAGTGCCAATTGGCATGAAATCAAAATTTGACATATGAAAGACATCAACCCCTTCATCTTCTTGTTGATCAATCCATTACTGCAACTCACCCTCTGAGATAGTAGACTAAATAGGTTGAGTGGGAATGGATGGTGCTGTAATGGTAGAGCTTCTTCTCGATTCGACCTTTGTGACTCTAGCAAGATGAGTCTTCCAACTCAAAGGAAGGTTATCTTCTTCATCTTCATCATCATCTTCTTCCCCTTCTGGAATGACTTCTGGAATTGATGGAAAAGGAATCACCTTTTGTCTCCTCTTGACTAGAGTTTTGATCTTTCTTCTCTTAGGAGCCGATGAGGAGACTTGTACCTCTTGTTTAGGTGGAGACACTTCTTATAATTCTATTTTAGCTCCTCCTTGCCCTTGCTCTATCAATGGCACTTGAGGATTACCTCTGGTTTGCATAGCTTCTACATTCTCTGACCCTTGTACATTCTCTACCCCTTGTTGTGGCAGTGCTTGAATTGTTCCTTATTCTGGCTTGGCTTGTTGAGGAAAAGTTCTTTTCCTCTTGCATTTACCCTTCTAAGCCTTGTAATATCCAACTTCTTTGTCAAGTTGGTGTACTTTTCTCACCCTTACTAGGGATTGAGTTGTGAAAGTGGGCACTATTACCTTGGCTCCTCTACCTCTTATTGGGCAGGTTGTAGCTTGGAAGACTATCGCTTGAGGAATATGATCCAATTTGAAAGGTCTTTATCCAATCCTTGGTCATTTTGATGATGTGCCTAGCCCTATGATTAATATCTAAATTTTCTTCATTATCAATCTCTACATTCATAATAGGTCGATCAAAAATCTTATCACTATTATACAATGGATCTAACACAACTTTAGTATCTTGGTGCACTATATTTAAAGGAACCTTTATCTTCAAAGCACTACTTTCCAAATAGAGAATCATCCTACAATAATCCCTTATACAAATATCATAATCGTCTACTACAATCATCTAATGGTTTTCAATTGTATCTTCATGTTGGAATTGTTTGCCTGCCAAGTGCTACACTCTTCCAATGTTATCAAAAAAAGGACGAGAAGAATTACATTCATCCAAGGGATACTGATCCAACTCAAACCCCAAAGGTGGAATATCTTATCTCCAGACTACACTAAATGGTCCTAGAGTAATGGGCCACACAAAGGTTATCTTGTGCTACTCCTTGACTCTGTCATATGTAGACAAGAGTTGGTGAGTGATCTCCAACAATATGAGTTTGTCACATGGATACCTAGGGAGCTTCTTGGGATTGATAGTCATACCTGCTACCCTCAAATAAGTGAATGTCCTAAATTGGATGTAAGAGGTGCCAATTTTTGAAATCTTTGTTGCTGCCTCATCTGACATCCTTTTCCCATAATCCCCTTCAATGAACTAGATAATCATGAAAATAAAGGCATCATTCACTATTATGTATTAATTGTTATGCTTTGCAAGCTTTTTCTTTACTAACTGGGGATATGCTATATAGGGCCATGCATTTGCATCTTGCATGATGCCCTTTTTGAATAGTCCTGAATAATTAGTCATCCTTATAGCTAGTAGGTACACCAAATAAGATGTCATATAGAACTTATGGTTGTTCTTGATTGCCACTAGTTTCTCATCCAAGTTCTCACTAAGAATCAAAGCCCAATCAATTAGTATTTTCATTGTTTTGATAGTCTTAATGAAGTGTACAATCCATATATTTAGGTGTCCTGATGTTGGACTCAAAGATTACTTTAGTGGCGAATATTTTCCTTTTGGAAATCTCGTCTCGTGGGTCGATCATCATTTGGAAAATAGCACATGCAACATAGGCCAACCATGTCACTAGATATTTATCAAATTTGGGTTCAACGCCCGTGGTAGTCGCCCATTAGTTATCACATGATTGGTCAAAAATATTGGTCCAATCACCAATGTAATATACATTTATTTTAAACATTTTACCAACTTTTGCATGTTTGTTTCTTATTGGCCCATGTAATTTCACCATTACTACAACCAAATAATTTTCCCTTGGGTTGGGCGTCGCCTACCATTTTCTCAACCTGTGTCAACCACCAGCCCCATTTAGCCAACTATTTCATACTATGGGCTTGCATAGGAAGGTGTGCTTCACCTACATTTGACACTCCTACTTATTAATCCTACGTTATTTGCCAACCTAAATTACACTATAAGATATAATTATTCTACACAATTCGTTATTTAATGCTCTAGAGACTAGCATTTCTTATTTTTGTCGAAGTTTCAAAGTGTTGTGTGCATTGACCATTGACTCGTGGACCCCAATTTTCATAAAATGCAAGTGATTTTTAATTTTTTTATGTTGACAGTGATAATATCGTACTGGTATAGTGGTACTAGTTATTTTTTAGTTTTACCACTAGTGACAAGACATCTCACATGCTAAGATAGCCTATAGGTTTGAGAATTTTATTGTCGTAGACTATAGTACCATAGTAGTAGTACCATTTTTTGGAGAATGAAACATATTATTGTTATTATATGTAGTCTATGTAGTCTACTATCACTTTTTACAATCTTTGAGTCATCACTATTTGAGTCTTTTGTTCAACAACTAAGTTGATTTATTTTTTACAACGTTTATTAGTTTGCAATGTCAAACAAGAGGGGTAACAGGGTTTCTAGTAGGATCCCTAAAAATCCAAGAGAGGCCACCATTACCAAAACACAAAAGCATAGCAGCATATTTTGGTGGTGGAAATGTTGGTAGCCTAAAAGATTCACAAGTTAGATCTCCAGTGCTTATTGAAAAATGAGATTCGTCACAAGTTGGAGACTCAAACCGTATTGAAGTTTAAGTTGGTGAACCTGATATATTAGTCGAGAACAAACTTGAACACAATTTGGAGGCACTTCCCCTGAGTAGGAAGATAGAAAATGATATTATAGAGTTGGAGTCAGTCCTGGACCAGTTGGGTGAGAAAACCAAAAGTGATTCCATAAATCATGTTCACGTACAAAAGGGGAAAAGAAAATTGGAATCAAAGAAAGATCAATCTCGTTGGGATCTATCCAAAAGGAATTTTCAGTTAGAATGGGTGGAAAATTATTGGTTCATTGAAGTAGTGGCCAATCCAATTGATGGTGAGCCTCCTATAGAATGCAGATGTAAGATTTGCACAGAGATAACAAAGAAGGAGAAGAGGTTGCATCTTAAACGTGATACTGTAGAAAATCATGTTGGTAAAGTTTTAAAAAAGGAAACTATAGATGGAGTTGAAAAATCCATGTTAATTTGGAAAACAAAGGACATTTATCTGCATATCAAGAATGCTGAAATATACGAGTTATACTAGAAAATACAGGAGAAGCATTCTATAGTAAAAGGTTCCATCGAAGATTTCATTAGGAAAGCAATGGAAGTGCAAAATATGGGAAAATTAGTTCAATTAAGTGTGGTCTTTTATATTTTGAGTAGAGGACATCATATGAAAGATTACCTTTCAATTACTACCTTACTGCACTTTTTCAAACTTTGAAACTATCTGAACAGTCACTGGTCAGTAAATAGCAGGTGGGAATGGGCTAGATGTCTTGCATGGGTTGAAAAAGAAGATATGAAGCAAAAAATAAAAAAATCAAATTTCATTGGATTGTCTCTAGATGAACTTCCAGCAATTGATAATAATTCCTGGGTGTGCATGCATGTTTATCCTATAAACAATCTTTGTCGTCAACCCTTTCTATTATCTATTGCTAAATTGAATTGTAGTATGACAGCTAAATATTTATATGATTTATTAAAGAGTACTCTAATTGAATGTGGAGGTTTGGATAAAATGGAGATTTCCAAAAAGTTGGTGTGTGTTGTAGTGGGTGGAGCTTCAGTTATGCAAGGTCATAAAGGCGGTCTTTGCAAAAAGATCAAGAATGATTTGGCACCCTATGTTATTCTCATTCATTGCATGGCCCATCGAATTAATCTAGCTTTTGGAATTATCAGAAATTTTGGTTGTGTAAGTAAAGTGGAATCTCTAATCAAAGAGATTTACCAATACGTTTGTTGAAGTCCAAAACAAGTCTGAGAATTTCAACACTTTTCTTAAGGACTTACTGATGGGAAGAATCTTCTTAAGGACAATGATACCATATGGATCTCATTGGATGGACCAACACATTGAGTAATCTTTGAATATCCTTCATTTCTTGGACTAATTCACTCTGTCTGAGACATATTTCCTCAGCTATATTCATGTCTAACTAATGTTAAGATACCCTTAACTTTAGCAGCTATTCTCCCCATGCTATAGGACATGAGAAATATTATAAAAAAGGTTCAACAAAGAGCTATGTACATTGCAGAATATAAGAAGCTACGTAAAATGACATGTAATATCCTAGATACTCTGTATTGATTACTACCATTAGATGAATCAAAGTTTGCAAAGTGGATAGAAATCACAAATTGAACAATCCTTAGAACATTTTACATATTGGTACAAATGATGAAGTTTATGCTAGGGTATTTGGAGTTGACATACCAATGCAGTACTATACTCGCATCAACCTGGACTCCAACCCCAACGAAGTAGGAAGTGAAGTTTAATAAGAACCAGAGAAGGTACTTTCATGTGTTACAAGTGAAGACTTCAAGAAGATAAAAGACTCTATGCTTGACTCTGTCAAGCGAGTTTGCTACAATCTTTCATTAGAAATTAGATTTAGATTCCCCCCATAGGAACTGCTCGAATCAATGCCAATTATTTTTCGACAATATTGGTCTCTAAATTGTCTGACTGATTTTTGAAGAAGGATGACGACTTTGATTCAGCATTTTTGCAAACCTAAAGTAATCAATGGAGTAACTATAAATGGAATTTTAGATGAATCTTGACTGAGAGATCAATCATATTCTTTTGCAAACATAATGAGGGAATAATATAATTTTATGGAGAAACCAAATGACGAAGGAGCGATAACAAAGCTTTGGAAAAACTTTGGTGAGAGAAATCAGTTGAGAGTGTCAATACTAGGATATTTCAAGCTTACCAATTTATGTTTGACAATGATATTGGGTTCAGTGGAGAATGTGAGAGTTTTTAGTACTTTGGGCATCTTGAAGACAAAGGTTAGAAACAAATTAGACAAAAATCTTGATAATTGTTTGAGGCTCTATAATTCTAGGTATGAGATAGATAGTTTCCCTTATGAAAGGGCTCTTAGAATTTAGAGAAACCAATGTCAAAGAAGAGGGATTGCAAACATTTTAAACCCAAGTGGTAGTGGTAGTGGTAGTGTCGGTGGCAATGGCAG
Organism: Cupressus sempervirens; assembly: GCA_028749045.1. Taxonomy (NCBI): domain Eukaryota; kingdom Viridiplantae; phylum Streptophyta; class Pinopsida; order Cupressales; family Cupressaceae; genus Cupressus; species Cupressus sempervirens. Next base: position 352,409,050 of record CM053787.1, on the reverse strand, counting down.
TGGCAGTGGTAGTGGCAATGGTGGTGGCAATGGTGGTCGTAGTGGTTCATGTCCTGATATTGGAAGCAATGAAGATGATGTTGACCTTGGCATGCATATTGATGTTGATAGTGAATCTGAAGAAAACACAATGAATAATGAAATTTTATGTGCAATAAATGAGGAGGATTATGATGATAGTGATGTTGAGTCAGTCCAAGAAAATTGGCAACTATAGCAGCTTCTCGACCTCAAGTTATAACGTTTGCATGAGTCAAGTAGTAGGCTAGTAGTAGTAGCTCTGATCTAAGAATCTATCTACTAATTAATTATGTTTGTAGAAGTCAATTTATGGCCTTCATTCACTATCCTTTTATAGATGCTTAAAAACAAATTGAACATGTTGATGTTACAAACTTACATGTTGAGATTTTCATTGATTGTATTCTTTTAACGTGTTGAGATTTTCATTGATTCTACTTTATTTAAGAAATTGTAACATAATGCATTTAACAGAATAAATTCTATTTTTAAAAAACTGTATTATAATTTATAATTATAAATTAGCCTGTAACATAATACATTTAACAATTAAAAACAATTACAACCCTTTGCAAATGACTCGATGTCAAATTGAAATGACCATTGACCCTTAATTCCCTTTTGTAGATACAAGGGAGCAACCATAACTGTAGGTCAGTTTGTAATTGTATATATAATCAGGTTATTACTACACAATACATTATGTGTATACAACATAGTTCCAAGAACCATGGCAATTGACATGATTCACACAATTCGACAACTTGATTCACGATTTGGTTTGAGCTTGCCGATTCTGATTGGATTACAATTCTTGTTACTTTGGCATACAATCACATTTCCAATTGTACAATTTTTTCAAGTAGTAGGGAAATTTTCTCCATCTGCTCTGTGTAGTAACAGTATACCAATGTTTGGCTGCCCAACTATCTTGATATGTTGACTCTTGATTCCTGTAACAATTAACATTAAACAAAGTTGAAACTAAATCCAAAATTCGAAATTAAAGAGCAACAAGTAAAAAAATGATTATAGTACTATCACTTATTAAGTTGTCATTTCTTAGTACTATCAACTATGACTGCCAGTGATAGCAATAGTAACAATTTTAGTTTGAGAAGATGACCCAACTTCAATGAATTTCTTTAGGGCACTCCATTCTGCATCATTTGGAAGCTCCATTTGTTTGAGGTTGTAGTTAAATAGTTGTAACCTCATCAACAATAAATAATTCTGAGAGATAGTTTTATATGAATCGAGAAATTTATCTATAACTTCATTCATTGTTGATAGTGGTTTGATGCAACTTGCAATTCTTTCTGGAGTAGTTTCCTCAGCCAAGTTGCCTAAATTAGAATTCATGTTGTCCTACAACTTTTTCATGTAATTTTATTTTCCAATGAATCTATCGTCTGAGTTAGCTAGATTTGGTAATCCAATAGTCAACAAGTTTAGTATGATGTTATTCATTTTCATCAAGTCTTTGAAAGCAAATTTGAGAGCTTCAGCTATTTCTGTTACTTGTTCACAATTGTAACATACTTCAATTGTCATTACAAAGGCATCCAAGTGGTTGTTTATTCCATGGTTTGCAAAATCCCTATCATTGGATCTCTTTACTTTATTCAAAATTTGGTCATAAAGATTTTTTAAGGAATTGGTGAAGATTTGTCTTTTATCCACAATATCATTTTTTACATTTTCAAAGACAAGTCTGAGATTGCTATTTAAATCAAGCCATTCAAACAAACTATCACTATTCTTCATTATTTTGTCCCAATTTTCTTGTTTGATAAGCTTAACCATGTTTATTATAGTATCCTTCACATGATGGTCTTCGAAAGAGGTCGTTCTATTTTCTGCCATTACATTCTCCATCTTTTTCTTCATTTTAGACATCTCTTTTTCGCTCTTTTTCTATATTTCCTCTAGTTGCCCTTGCCAATTAGTTGCTTCTTCCTCTCATCCTCCAATTTCTTCTTCAAATCTTGGATTGTATTTATAGTAGTTACCACTTTTTTCTTCTCATCCTTGAGTTCCATTTTCAAATCATGGATTGTCTTTGCAGTGGACGACTCCTTTTTCTTTGCATTGTCCAATTCCTTCTTCAAATCATGGAGTCTTTGAGTAGACTCCTCTTTCTTTGTGTTCTTCAATTCCTTTCTCAAATCGAGGAATTTCTTTGCAACTAACTCCTCTTTTTTCTTTGCATTCTCTAATTCCCTCCTCATATGGTGGATTGTGTTAGTGCTTGTAGTAGCACTAAACTCCAAATCACTGATAGTTTTTGCAGTTGACTCCTCTTTTTGTTTCATATTCTCCAATTGCTTATTCAAATTGTGGATTGTGTTTGCACTAGACTCCTCTTTTTTCTTCTCATTCCCCAATTCCTTTTGAAAAATTAAAAATCATCCTTTCCCTAGACTCCAAATTTTTCTTTTCATTCTCCAATTCAATCTTCAAATTATTATTTTCCTTGACAGCAGAGACTAGGTTAGTTTTCAATTTATTGTTGACCTATGCACTACTCTCTACAGACTTGAATAACTGTGTAGTAGAGGCTTGTTCATGCTGAAGTCTTTTTTGGCACTCATCCAATTCTTTAGTCATTTTTTGCACTTGTTCATTCATCTTTTCTTGTTGGACAATTGCCTCTGTAGGAGAAGATTTCTTTATTCTGTTTTACAATTCTTTGAACCTATTATCTGTTGCTTTCTCCTTTGCCTTCATATTATCAAGGTCTACCTATAAATTTTCTATTTTCTTTGTAAGCCTTTTTTTTCAGCTATCTATTTTCAAAAGTGTAGAGTAGACCATTTTGTTGCTCTCTTTTGATATATTGATTTTGTCAATATTTTTCACTTTTGAAAAATCCATTTGAAGACTGGTAACTTGTATATCATTACGATTTATTACATTTTGTGGTGCATTATTATCTCTACCTAGGGGCATAACAGCCATGAAGTTCATCATTTCATTATTTGGATCATATGTGGGAAATATTCGGTTAGTAGATCCCTAACATTTAGCAACTGCATCACTTTTCAAAGTCTTCATAATTTGCCTATTTCTTTCGCTTGCCTATTCAAACTTTGATGCAAACTCGTTCAAACTAAAATTTGGCTTTGTTGACACAATTGAGTGTTAGAAAGGTGAATTATCAATTATATCATTGTATGATCCTCCAACTCCAGTTAAACTTACTCCACCTACAATTATATTTTGAGGATTTCCAATAGACTACAGATGGCCCATTCCAAATCCTGGCATTTTAGGACTATTTTCTGGGTTTTGTATAGAAGCTACTAGTGCATACATTGGTGAAGTAATCACTGACATTGTTGGCGGTGTAATTGTCATAACTTTTTTCTTTTTTGCACAAAGTTCATCCATGCTAGTGCCAGTGCCAGTGCCAATGGTATCAACTACAACTAGATTTGAAGATTTAACAAATAATGTGTTGGGGTGACCTTTAGAAGCAGAAGTATAATGTTTTTTTCCCTTTCTAGATGAACAATCTTAAATCTCAAAGAATCCAATGATTAGATTACATCCTATTTTGGGTGGGTCTGGTACTGGAACTAGATTCCAAATCCCTTCACCACTTGCACCAATGGGCCCTATACCTGCATAACCCATCTTTCATATCATAGTTGCCCCTTTACTATATGTTTGTTTAATAGAATCACTCATTTGAAGTTTAACAATATCTCTACCCTTGGTTGACCCAGAATCCTAAATACCTTGAATGTCGGCATCAAACTCGACGTCCTTCTATCTTTCATTATCACTGTCACTGCCAAAATCATATAGTACAGATGGATGTTGTTTATTCCAATAATTGTTGAAAAGTTCATCCTCCTCAATTTCATCAAAACTAGCTGATAAGGAGGCTTATGGTCTATGTCCAGTGTAACACTAGTAGAGGACTCATAGTTTATTAAACCCTTAATAAATGAATCTTTAAAAACTCTTTCTAGCTTGTCATAAGCTTGTGCTAGTTTATCCAAGTTAGTGCACTCATTAAAGCTTTCTGGTTTAAACCCTAGCCCTAGGTCTAACAAAGTGAAAAATTCACTCTCAATTATGGATAAAATTTCCTCCTGGGTGTTTTGGTTTATAATTGCCTTTCTATTTTCATCATAATTTTGAGCACATAGCATTACAATTTCAGGGCAAAGGAATACTTCGGGTACAGCAAGGTTTGCTAATCTAGTAACCAAAGGAGCTAGTTTATTTGTATGTGTACGAATATTGTTGTTATATTTGTAATAATTTCTCCCCTTCAGTGGATCTTTCCACTTATTAAATAACAAATGTCTAATTCCCATGATTCATAAATCTCCATAGATAATAGGATCAAAAATATCATGACATTCATCTGTGAAACCTAGGGTTTGTAGCACTTGCTTGAGTTCTATAATGTGTTTCTTTTCCTTTATGCTTGCACTAGTGCGGGAGGTTTTTGACTTTGTTTTGCCCATGCCTGCTACTCGTTATTACACAAAATTCTTCTTCGGGGCCTATTTAAAATAATTGTAAAGTGTAAACCTAAGAGAGTTAAAATCAAGATTTCTATTGCTACAAATTACAATGAAAAAAGTTTTTTAAAAATTAAATACCCAGAATCGAGATTGGGTAATTGGTGTTGTCGTCTAATACTCAAGTTTCACACTTTTAGTCTTTAGAACACAAAATGGAATTCTACCAATATTTAAAAATTTGAAATTTGAAAACCTTATCGTATTAGACTTGACTTGGAGAACTTTCAACTTCATACTCTAAAAACATTCAGGGTTAGTAGTTAAAAAGAAAGTATTAAGTAATTAATGGTTTTAGGTACTTTACTAATAGTATGTACAATGTACATGTAAACGACATAAAGAGTCAAGACTCAATAATTTAGTAATGTACATAACAATAATGATAAAAAAGTAAAAAATTTATTACATTGATATACATTTGAATAAATTTGTTCATTTTAAATAAATTAATCAATAAAAATAGAACTTAATTATCGATGATTTGATATGATTTTTAGGTGAATTTGTGGAGTGATATCATTATTGTCAAGAGTCATTCGGAATCGTGACACTTGTCAAGGACACATGTCACAATTCTAGATGAATCTAGGCACTTGAGAAAGCATTCCCCAAATCAGCCTTAAATTCATCTTAGGTCGTCAATCCTTCTTTTAGTCAATGGTCAAGATTTCAATTTTTGGGTAGAATCTTGTAGTATACGTGTCCCAATTTTGGATTATTTTAACTATTTATATAAAATATTTTTTAAATATAATTTATAATAATTATTATAATAGTTATAATATAATATAAATAAAGGATTTTCTTTTCTATTAGAGAAATGATTTTCTTTTCTATCATAAACTTTTTATTGTAAAGATGATATGAAAAATTCAATGAAGATATATTAAATTTTATAAAATAAAATTGGTTCAAGATATGAAACAAGTGCCACTAGTACTTGCCTTTAGTTTTTTTATAAATCTAATTTAAATTTATTATAATATATAATATATTTTAATTAATAAAAATGTAATATAATTATATTTTTCTATAATGATGCTAATTTAAATTTAAATTTTATTCATAGATATATTATATAATCATTGATATATATGTTCTATTATATCATATAGTTATAATTATATTATATTATATTATATTATATTATATTATATTATAAATAATTATATTATATGTTCTATTATATAATAAAAATAAAATATTTACAATAATAATAAATTTTAAATGATTATATAATATAAGTAATATTATTTTTAATTGAATGACAAAAACCATATTATAATTTATTAAAAAAATACATTATTAAAATATAAAATATAAACCAATGCACTTATATTTAAAAAAATAAAAATATTAACGTTAATGAATCACATTGAAAATGAAATATTTAGCTCTTAGCCCTGAGCCTAGTACCTATCGGCAAGTACTAATAATTATTAGTAAATTATAATGACAATAGTTTAAGTTAAATAAATTTTGAAAATATAATTACAAATGTTATATTTTTATTCAAATTTATTATTTAGTTTCAAAATAAAAATGTAATATAGTTTAATTATCTATAAATTATTAACATATATTGATAATTATGATAATTGTTTATAAACTTAGTTATTAATAATATTAACTGAGTCTTCCAAATTGTAGTGACCAAACACATGTCACGATTCTAGACGAATCTAGGCACATGGGAAAGCATTCTCCAAATCGGCCCAAAATTCATCTCGTGCCATCGATCCTTCTTTTATACAACGGTTAGAATTTCGGGTAGAATCTTTGAGTACACGTGTACCAATTTTGGGTAGAAATAGACTTTATCTTCAATCTTTTAAAATTTGACCCGAAATTGTGTCGCGATCATTGAAAAGAATTTTCAATTTACATAGCATATTAATTAATATAGAAAAAATAAAAGAAATTTTTATTAATTATTATTATTTTACTTTTAAGCTTGAGCAATGAGCATGCCAAAATCCTGATGTTAATTTAATTATTTATATAAAATATTATATGTATAATATAATTAATTAATTATTATTATTATAGTTTTAATATATATTAATAAAGGATTTTATTTTCTATCATAAGCTTTTTATTGTAAAGATGATATGAAAAATTCAATGAAGATATATTAGATTTTATAAAATAAAATTGGTGCAAGATATCGTGAAATAATAATAATGACAATAATTTAATGTAAATTAATTAATTACAATTTAAAAATATAATTGCAAATGCTATATTTTTATTCATATTCATTATTTAGTTTCAAAATTAAAATATAATATAGTTAAAATATCTATAAATTATTATAATTTAACATATATTGAAAATTGTGATAATTGTTTATACACTATTGTTCATCATTAAAAAGATTTCATAATGAAAAAAAAGTTAGGAATAGGTGACAAGATAGGTATGAAATAAAAGATTTGACACATAAATTATCAAAATTATATTTAACTTTGTTAAGGTTATAATCTATTAATCTTTAGTTTTCTTTGAAGCTCCATTTGTTATAACCAATCAAATTAAAGAAAAATAGTTAATTATTAATAGTTAACTATTTTTAACAAAGTTGCAGACTAATAATAACATTTCAACAGTGCATTGAGAATCAAGATGCCAAAAATAACCTTACAAAGTCGTAGGCTAACAAGAACAACGATTTGAGAAGCCAAAAACTATTATTTTCATTGATAATATTTTAAACTGTACAATGTACATAATACTGATTCATAGCATAGATATTCAAAATAGCTAATTGAATCAACCTGGTTTTACTATTTCATAATTGATAAGTAGGAGATGATTTCCACAGCTAGTCAAATTGTGATGTGAATATCAGGATTTAACTGTGTGATTTTTGAGTCAAACTCGATGACCCATGTTTCATGAGTAGTGATTCAACATGAATCCATCTCTCATGAGAATAAATGGAACACTTAGCACTCATTGGATCTAGGTGATGCTCACAGGGGTGAAGCACCGGGACTTCCCGGGAGGTCACCCATCCCAGTACTACTCCAGCCTGAGCGCGCTTAACTACAGAGTTTCCTCCATAGTTAAACCCAAAGCTTGCAACCCCATTTGCAAAACCTTCACCAAGTGTTGTGCCTTATGAACCATTCATTAGAAAGCCCCTTAAGCTCATCAATTGATAAGTAGGAGATGATTTTCACAGCTAGTCAAATTGTGATGTGAATATCAGGATTTAACTGTGTGATTTTTGAGTCAAACTCGATGACCCATGTTTCATGAGTAGTGATTCAACATGAATCCATCTCTCATGAGAATAAATGGAACACTTAGCACTCATTGGATCTAGGTGATGCTCACAGGGGTGAAGCACCGGGACTTCCCGGGAGGTCACCCATCCCAGTACTACTCCAGCCTGAGCGCGCTTAACTACAGAGTTTCCTCCATAGTTAAACCCAAAGCTTGCAACCCCATTTGCAAAACCTTCACCAAGTGTTGTGCCTTATGAACCATTCATTAGAAAGCCCCTTAAGCTCATCAATTGATAAGTAGGAGATGATTTCCACAGCTAGTCAAATTGTGATGTGAATATCAGGATTTAACTGTGTGATTTTTGAGTCAAACTCGATGACCCATGTTTCATGAGTAGTGATTCAACATGAATCCATCTCTCATGAGAATAAATGGAACACTTAGCACTCATTGGATCTAGGTGATGCTCACAGGGGTGAAGCACCGGGACTTCCCGGGAGGTCACCCATCCCAGTACTACTCCAGCCTGAGCGCGCTTAACTACAGAGTTTCCTCCATAGTTAAACCCAAAGCTTGCAACCCCATTTGCAAAACCTTCACCAAGTGTTGTGCCTTATGAACCATTCATTAGAAAGCCCCTTAAGCTCATCAATTGATAAGTAGGAGATGATTTCCACAGCTAGTCAAATTGTGATGTGAATATCAGGATTTAACTGTGTGATTTAACTTATCAATTGATGAGCTTAAGGGGCTTTCTAATGAATGGTTCATAAGGCACAACACTTGGTGAAGGTTTTGCAAATGGGGTTGCAAGCTTTGGGTTTAACTATGGAGGAAACTCTGTAGTTAAGCGCGCTCAGGCTGGAGTAGTACTGGGATGGGTGACCTCCTGGAAAGTCCCGGTGCTTCACCCCTGTGAGCATCACCTAGATCCAATGAGTGCTAAGTGTTCCATTTATTCTCATGAGAAATGGATTCATGTTGAATCACTACTCATGAAACATGGGTCATCGAGTTTGACTCAAAAATCACACAGTTAAATCCTGATATTCACATCACAATTTGACTAGCTGTGGAAATCATCTCCTACTTATCAATTGATGAGCTTAAGGGGCTTTCTAATGAATGGTTCATAAGGCACAACACTTGGTGAAGGTTTTGCAAATGGGGTTGCAAGCTTTGGGTTTAACTATGGAGGAAACTCTGTAGTTAAGCGCGCTCAAGCTGGAGTAGTACTGGGATGGGTGACCTCCCGGGAAGTCCCGGTGCTTCACCCCTGTGAGCATCACCTAGATCCAATGAGTGCTAAGTGTTCCATTTATTCTCATGAGAGATGGATTCATGTTGAATCACTACTCATGAAACATGGGTCATCGAGTTTGACTCAAAAATCACACAGTTAAATCCTGATATTCACATCACTATTTCATAATTTACAAAAAAGGGAAAGGCCCAATTCAAAGAAAAATACAGATATCTTAAAAACATTTTTTTGTCCTAAGGGCAATGAGTAAGGAAATAATATTCAGAAATAGAGAACAGGGAACCATGGAATCAGGGAGGCTAGAAGCATCAGCAGGCTGAGGGGACGAGGATTTGAAGCCTTTAATCAGAAAGGTCTTCAAGTTCATCTGCTAGGAATCTATTGGAGAAGATGATGTCACTGAACTCATCTAGCCATGTGAAGTAGATCTTGTTGACGTCGTCCAACATAAACCATTTATGTAGAAAATCCCTTTCGATCCGTGCCCACTTTCGATGGTGAGTCAATTGACGTCCGTTCATGTCAAGCCAGAAAGGATGCTTATGTATAGTGTACCGTATGCCTTCCTCCCAGCACTTGTCTGCTACATCTGTAAAAGGGATGCCAATGCCCGGCCTCGATACTTTCTCAGCCTCCAAGGTCGAGAAGAGATGCGAAAAAGCAAGAGGTAATATCCGTAGACACATGGTACATCTTATCATTTCTCAAGAATTCATGACCAAGTACCATGAATATAGCATGGCAGATAAAAGGACTTTAAGCATCTACCTTGCAAACCATGGCAAGGACATCGTCAAGAATCTTGCCCAAAAAGGGCTTTTTCAAAGCCATTGTAGTGCATTTCAGGCGAATTGGCATATCCATGACTAAGGTTTAAGAAACTCTACAAAGTGCAATTGCAAACCAAATTTAGATTGAAGAATATGAGAAATGATAATGAAAGAGGAATTGAAGAGGCTATTTAATAGCAGTTTCATTTAATTCTTTGGCGTTCACAATCTTTCATATCTTATTTTTTGTATTCCTATTAAATATCAAGTGTGTGAAACGTCAAAATGTACTAGCATTAATGTCGTACAGTTGATAGTGCTTGACATTGAGTAATGATTTCCATGTAAACCTTTCCACATGTCTCCATTCTAGAGAATTACATGTGACTCTAGTTCTTTTCAAGCGAGTGGCCCTGTGATGCATCTTTTATCGTTGATCTCTAACTAATCAACGGTCAATAAAACTATTGTATTTACTATTAACAATACAAAAGTGACGATAGTTGACTTGGTAATAGTGACACTGACATAATGATGTTATGACATTAATAATAATAATATACCTAAGACAGTACACAAGTTGAAACTTGAAGTGATTACTCATCAATCAGTACAATCACTAGCCAATACATGTGCAAATTTTACTTTCAGATTAAACAATTTTTCAGTTTACCACTGAAGATTAGCCAAGACAATTATTATTCATTTTCCTACAAAACAAGTAATTCGCCTCTGACATTATTAATTCATTTTTGGCAAAGGAAAAAATAGACATCATTTATTTCTCCATCAGCAAAAAAAACATTAATTCGCCACATTTAAAATGATTTTTGCTAGGGCAAGAAAAAAATTGCCAACATATAATATTTTATTTCCCTATATGGAACAAAAAAATCACCCTTGACATTGAAATTTTCTTGCCCAAAAAATGCTGGATTCACCAGCATTTTAGGCTTTTTTTTGGGAGGGGTTTCTTAAAGTTATCACTGTTGGTAACCCCATAACTCTACTCAAAAGTATTATAGAATATCTAATATCCTCTTTCATATAACTGCTTGTCATGTCCACTTTGCCTAATTTACATCCAAGAGAATGTTTTCTCGATGAGATATGAGGATTGGATGATTTTTTATGCCTCCTCTCCATGTTCTCTACACCATCTTTCTGCCTGGTGGTAGGTCAATCTAATGTATTGATATGCTCTTGGAAGATGGAATACCTTTTCTATGTTCTTAGGTTGGAGATCTAGCACAATCTCTCCATTTATACTCTTGACAACCCTTTCTTTGGAGACATAATTTTCCATCAGTGCCATGATCAACTATGAGGACTATACTGATACTGGGTGTGATGCTATGTTCACTAGTCCTGATCAAATAAGAGAAGATATCATCAGGGACCTCCCTATAGACTTGTTGCACAACACTAGGAATGTTTTCTAGATGGTATGACCAAGTTCAGTATCCCAAATCTCTGAATAGTCATCTTGGAAGTGTGACTTTGTCAGAACACCTTGAAATTTGAAAACCACTGGTTTCAGGACAATCTTTGTAGTGAGGGAGAACAATGAAGAAGCCATTGAATCTGCACAAAATCAATGTCTATTAGTCCAAAGTTTTTTTTAAAAAAATTAAGACAAACCCTAATGACGACAAGAAATAACCCAGAAACCTTGACTCTAAAAAAAACTATTAAAAAACATCAAAAAGAACTTAATTTTCTAACCCTAAAACACAAAATATTAGTGCAATTGGCACACCTTGGAGGTACACTAGGTGCACACCAACTTTATTAAGGGTGTGCATCTGCGCACCTCATGGGGTGCACTAGATGCACACCCTTACAGTGCAAAGGGATGCTTAGGTCTATGTAAAAGTGTGTAGTTGCACACCTTGAATAGGTGCATAGTTGTGCACCTATACCTAGGTTGAGGGTATGTTAGTTTTAATTTTATTAGAGTTTTAGTTTTTATGTTATGTTAATGGAAAAAGGTGTGCAGTTGTGCAACTTGGATAGGTGCACAATGGAGCACCTTTCACATAGGTGTGGTTTAATGTTGTGTGTTATGTAGGAGGGCATGGAGAGAGATCGAGCACAATATCACACCTTGGGATTTGCGTAGGTGCGACGTGGGGAGCACAAAGGCAAAAATAAGGTGAGGAGAGAGGGGGTCTTAAGTTTTATATAAGCAGGGCTTAGCACACCCTTTGGAGGTGTGTTGATGCACACTATCAAGAGGGAAGTACTTTCCCCTTTCTTTCCTTATGTAGTTTAGTGCACTAGCGCACCTGGTGAGGTGCGCTAGACGTGCTAGTGCACATCTTTTAATGCAAAAATGACTTTCTCTTTCAAAATAGAGTTTCTAGGAATGTGGGTTTCTATGTAGAGACCCTGACTAGGCAAAGAATAGTAAGCAAAACCCTAAAAAGAATCAAGCCCCAGACTAGGGATCTAGAAAGCTAAAAAGTAAAGTAGGTGGTCTCCATTTCTAAGAGAAATGGGGTGTGTTTTGTGAAACCACAACAAGTATTACCCAAGTGAAATGCAATATTCACTCAGTATAATTTTGAAGAAGAAGTTAAGAAAAATGTAATATGAGGTTGACTTATGGTAAAATAAAGAATGTTCAAGAAGATCAAAGGTGTGAGTCAAAGTTTGTTACAAGATTAATGACTAGAAAATACAATGAAGAGATGATGATGAAGATTGAGACAAGATAAGAATGAACACAAATTTTGAAGAAACTTCTAGTTTTAAATGACTAAGTACATTGAATCTAAGATCTACAAATGTGGTTAAGTTGCAAAATTTGGAAGAATCTAGAAGCAGATAGTTTTCTATTTAAGGAGAAGTTAGAACAAGTTTCTAGTTGTTGATCAATATTGTTAAGTTAGAGATTTGTGCGAAGAAGAAGAAGGAAAGAACCAAGGAGAACTGAGCATAGAAGAAGGATGATCAAGTAGACTTAAAGAAAAGTGAAAGTGTTAAGGGGTGAATCAAACCAACAAAGATCAAGTAGAGATTAGAGAAGGAAGAAGACAAAGAAGAACAAAGATATGAACAAGCAAGGTAGTGCTAAATCTTATAGATCATATAACTGTTACTTTCTTAGCATTGTAGTAGAAAAGATGCTTTACTGAGTGGACCTAAAAATTCTATGAAATCCTATATGGTAACATAAATTAGTGATGTTTGTAAATCCTTTAGAGAAGACCACTCTTTAGACATGATCAAGGAATGATAATATCTAGATGACCTTTATGTTAATACGCTCTAACTAGGTCACACTAAAAATGTGTATGCAAACCTTTAACAAGGTTGGCTCCTAGTAGAGCTCACTTCAAAAGAGTGAAAATGATTTGGGTTGTCGATCCTAGGTGATTTTTCCTTTATAAGGTTTCCATGAAAAATCATGGTGTCAATTGTTTGAATGTTGTTATGTTTCAAGTTGTCTTTCATGGTATTAACTTAATACTGTAACTTAGTAAGTGCTAGATAATAGTAAGGTGAAAGCTAAGTTTTATTTTCTAATACTTGGTAATAACAAAAATAATGAGATAATAGTTTAAAGTAAATTGATTGCAAGATTGAATTGTGAAGTTGAATTAGATTGCAAGTAATGGATATTGATGTTTATGAAGTTTAATTTGTACTCAACTATTTGAAAGGAATGTAGGATAACTGGACATAACTGATTACCCCCCCCCCCCCCCCCCCCCCCTGCCTTCCTCTTAGTTATCTAACAATTGGTATCAGAGCTTAGTGGTTGGAGGAAGAAGTTTGAAGGAACTTGAGCTAAAGATCTGAAGATGAATAAGAAAGAGGTACCAAACCTTAAGAAGGAAAATGTATCCTCATGAGAAAATAGAACCAGGTTATAACTATCTAGAATTGGTGAATATACTACATATTGGCTAGATAATGAATACATGGCACCTCCACTTCCTATGACTTGGAACAAATTGTTGAGAAGAAAGATCGTAATAGTCTAATGATTTAAATTGCATCTCCACTGTATGACTTTGAGTTTGATAATGTTAAGAATTGTGTTAATTCTAAACAAATGTGGGATAAACTGGCACTTGTACGTGGTGGAGAACATTCAGGAGGATCTTGGTTCTTTGAGAAATCTTGCATCAACCAAAAATCTTTCTTGTTTTATGTACTACTCTATTGTTCACAAAGTATCTAATGCTACTTTTGGATTTACGTTGTGCATAGTTGGTATCATGTCAAGGACCTATCCTAGATTCTTTACGGTCTCTCTTTCCTACAATTTTCATCCAGTGAGACATGTTGTTTCTTTTAACACAATTTCCTATGCAGAAGTGGCATCTTGTGCAGTTGGGATTTGGTTCCTAATTTTTATTTGGACATATTCCTAAGAATGCATGATCTTATGTATCCATTTCTTGGGTTTTGGTTTACTCTTCCAAGAATGGACCTATAATGTAATTAAATGTCTGACTAGCCAACATGTGGCTTAGTTGGCTATATACAAAGTTTGGTTAGATGTAGGAGATAATCATCATCTTAAAGAGAAGAAGATAGAAGATGCAAGCTTGGACTCTAATTTTGTAATTATCATTGTATATGGTTGCAACCTAGAAGGCCTCATAGTCATGCATGTTTCTTTCTTATAGGTGAAGTGAAATAATTTCACCTATTGATTTTCTACATATGGTCGTGTGTTCCTTGTTGACTGTTTGAGTAAAGCCTCTATGTTTATCTTAGCAAGGGTAGATTGGGACTACTTCCTTGGAATTCCTAGCCTTGCATCACTCAACAAGGATAATTTCTCCTCATGGAAAAATAGGATGAGGTTATATATGTCTGGAATTGGTGACAATGCTACATATTTTCTGGAAAATGAATGCACTATACCTCCACTTCCTATGACATTGGAAAAAATGGATGAGAAGATAGATCATAATAGTCTGATGATTTAAATTGCATCTTCCATGTATGACCTTGATTTTGATGATGTTAAGAAATGTGCTAATGCTAAAAAAATGTGGGACAAACTAGAACTTTTACATGGTGGAGATCCAAATGTGTTTAGAGCTAAAGCATAAATTTTAAGAGTCAAGTATGATGATATGAGAGTGAAAGAAGGTGAGAATGTTGCACATTATGTAAATTGAATCAAAGAAGTTGTTAGTGCAATCATAATTGTTGGAGGATTCATTAGTGATTTTGATATTGTAAGAAATCTAAAAACTCTTCTACCCATCTATGTTATAAAATACTTTGCAATTTAATACATTAGAGCTATGCTTGGTAATGATTTGATACTTGACATTTTAGTTGGTTCGTTGACTACATTTGAGTTGAGAAACTTTGATAAAAAAATTGTTACGCTTGGAAATTGTTTTAATTCTTCACTAACCATTGGAAATTCAAAGGAATATAAGAGTAGTAAAGATGAAACTAAATCTAAATTTGAAGATGAAATGGATGATATTGAAGCATTGTTTGCAAGGAAATTATCAAGAGGAAAAGGTAAATTACCCTTAATCTATTTTCAGTGCAATGAAGTTGGTCATTTTGCAGCTAGGTGTCCTAATAGAAGAAAGAGTGACATAAATGATGAGAAAAATCACAATTATAGGAAGAACATGGATTACAAAGAAAAAGAAAAAAAAATCATGCTACAGTGTTGAAGAAGAGCACACCAAGTCAAGTTTGGATGATGAGAAAGAAGTAGTTGAGATGGTGTATGTTGCTATCAAGGAAGATCCAAATAGAGAAAGGTATGAAAATTCAAATTATCTTATTTCATGTTTTAGCAAGAGTGATACTTGGATAATAGATAGTGGATACTCACATCACATGACTAGTGACATAAGTTTTACAAATTCAAAGAAATTGATGATGGTGGAATTGTTAAGCTAGGTAATGATGTTCCATGTTAGGTGAAAGGTAAAGTATCATTAATTTTGAATGATAAAATCATATGTGATGATTCTTTTTGGGAACAAGGACTAAAATATAGTCTTTTAAGTGTTTCTCAATTGAACAATTTAGGTCACAAGGTGGAGTTTCATAACATAAAAGCCAAGATCTTTGATGATGAAGGAAATCTTTTTGGAACTGGAATGCAAATAAAAGGTAATTTATATTATCTTGATCCTACTATTGAAATATGTTTATTTTCTAAAGTTGAGGATGTATGGTTGTGGCATAAGAGGTTGTGTCATGTAAACTTTGTGAATATGGTGAAGGTTAGTAGAGAGAAAAGAGTTAGAGGATTAGTGAATCTACATAAACTCGAGAATTCTATATTCAAAGAATGTCAGCTTGGTAAGATGAAAAAGTCAAGTTTTTCAAGCAAGTCACACACTTCTAATGATATTGAAACTTGTTCATGTTAGATAACTTGGGGGTGGGGGCGGGGGGGGGGGAGTTGGGGGTGTGAATTAGTTATGTCCAGTTATCATACAATCCCTTTGAAACATTTTAGTACCAAGAATCATAAAAATTAACTTTAATTACCTAGCATGAACATCCAACTTAATACTTGACACTTTCATTCACTTCATTCCAAACTATTAACAAATTGTTCCTTGCATTACCAAATTATAGTAAAATTCCAATTATTACCTAGTAATATCTTAGTTATTATCAAGTTATGTAAACTATGAAGACATGTAAGACAAATTGAAACACAAATAAGATTCACACAATTAACACCATGATTTCAACATGGAAACACTATGAAGGGAAAAACCACTTGGAACTGACAACCCAAATATTTCACTCTTTTGAAGTGGTCTCTACTCAGAAACAACCTTGTTAAAGGTTACATACACATTATTAATGTGACCTTGTTAGAGGATTTCCACAAAATATCATCTAGACATTATCACTCATTGTCCTTGACTAAAAATACTAGCCTAATTTAAAGGACTTACAAACACCACTAATTAATGTTACCATATAGGATTTCATAGACTTGTTGGGTCCACTTGATACTTCTGATATTTTCTTCTACAATGGTTAAATAGTAAAAGTGCAAAGTGATATGTTAGAATAAAAACTACCTTTGCTTGTTCATATCTTTGTTCTTACTCTTTCTCTATCTAATATCTCTCTTGGATCTTCTTCAACTTTGTACTTTAACTTGGCTAATTAACTTCTTGTCTTTCACCTTTCTCTACTTGGTTCACCTAGCTTAACACTTTACTCTTTTACTTTCAAAAACTTCACGCTTCTCAGCGATTCAACACTTTAGCATAATCTCTTTCTTAGTAGCAACATGAAATCAACATCAACTCTGAACCATCACAACAACCAACAACCTAAAACTATTTTATCCTCTTCTTTAAATAGTTTTCCCAATGCAACTTAATCCTTCTATATTTTTTCATTTAATTACCATTGTTGATCTTAGGGTTATAATAAAATTCCTTCGTGCAATGAATTTAGACACGTAGAAAATTAAAAAATACATAGAACTTTGTGTCCATACTTATCTTCATTCAATTTCCTTCATCATATCCTTCTTGATTTTTGTCAATGATAGATCTTGCAAAAAACTTGAATCATGTCTCAGACCTTCTCAAACTTTCTAAATTTCCATCAAAAGTCGGCCTCAGATTCCACATTTCCAAACTTGTTCTTCAAGTTGTCACTTGGTAAACATAGCATTTACTTAGGCAACATAACACTCACTTAATATTGACTCACTTGGGAAACATTGTGTTTTCCTTGTTCCTTTACCAATTACTTGGGCAATACTATAGTCACTTGGTGAGTATAGTCTCCCTTCATTGCCCTAGTAACTTGGTTAACCTTGTGTTCTTCAATATATTGCAACAATACATTATTGTAAAATAATCAAACAAGTAATACATTATCATTGTACATCTCATTCATGTAACCATTGAATACCTTACATGTCACTTTTATCTTCATCATACTTTCTTCAAATCCTCTTCATCAATCTAGATGATATGTTACTTAACTGAGTTAGCATAATGTCTAGCTAACCAAGAATTTAACATCAATGATAATATAACAACTGATATGAATCTTTCATAAAATCATCTCCTAACAATCTCTGACTATCAATTTCATTATTAGTTGGGGCTAACAATCTCCCCCTTTGGCATTGATGGAAACACATAAGATTTTCCATTAGAAAATGTTACATAAGATAATCAAATGTGTTCATTGACAACAATATAATTTTGCAAAATGGTTCTTCAAACTAGTACTCAATCTATATCTTCAACAACAATAATCTTCAACATTTCTCCCCCTTTGATTATGATGTATTTCAGTCTTCTTTCCCATCTTCATCTATATGTAGTGCTCCCCCTTTGACATTCCTTTCTCTTACCATTTAGTATATTCTTCCATTTGATCTATTCTCCCAATTTAGGTTGTTCTCCCCTTCGACAGTAATGTCAAAGTTCATCATAAATTTCATCATGAAACTTATAAAACCTTGTAGTTATCCTTGTACCTTGTATGTACAAATTACTTTAAATTCATCACAGTCAACTTCACAACTTTAGAAATGCTCCTAAAGTGTGAACACTTCTACATCAACTCCATAAAGTTATTACAATTCATCCATAAATTGATGCAACATGCAACTCCACCTAGTGAATTTTGAATATGAGAGGGACCCCCAATTTACCTCTTAGATACTCAAAAGCATCCGTAGGTAATGGCTTTGTGAATATATCAATAATTTTCTCCTTAGACTTCACATATTCAAGTCTCACTTGTTTCTCTTGTACTTTTTCCCTCAAGTAATGATACTTGATTGATGTGTTCTTTTTTCTTTTTTTTTGCATGCATCGCCAAATTTTTTTGAAATATTTATGGCACTTGTATTATTATAGTAAATAGTGATAGACTCGGTTACCTCTTCTTGCATTCTTTCCAATAATTTTTTGATCCAAACAATAGTTGAAAAATAGTAGTAGAAACATATTCAACTTTGAAAATAGATCGTGAAATACATCTTTGTTTCTTGCTTATCCATGTAATCAACCTTTCTCCTAAAAAGAAAGCTCCACTACAATATTTCTATCCCAATCAACATCTATTTATACTTTAAGATTAGATTCATCCTTTTATTTATACCATAGGCCATTGTATTTAGTTCCTTTACGATTTTGAATATCCTTTTTACATTAGTCATATGAGTTTCCCTTGGATTAGATGAAAACCTTGCAACAATTCCAACAAATAGGAAATGTTTGGTCAACTATGTAGAACATATTGTATCTTTCCAATCATAGATTTGTATAATGTTTGATCAACCCCATTAATAGTGTCTTCTTTTGATTTTTTCACTCCAATCACCATAGGTGTACCGACTGGCTTTGAATCATTCATCCCAAAAGTTTTCAAGATTTATTTCACATACTTAGATTGAGTAACATATATACCATTCATTGTTTGATGAACTTGTAATAGAATTAATTTTTTATCTCTCCAAACATTGACATTTCTAATTCAGAATTCATTTGTTCAACAAATATCTTACTCAACATGTTATTTCCACCAAATATTATGCCATCAACAAATATATCACCAATCAACACCATATCCTTAGCATCATTCTTCAAATATAGATTATTATTTTTACTTGTTCTGGAAAATCCAATCTTAATCAAATTAGAGTGTAATATTTCATACCATGCTCTTAGGGTTTATTTTAGTCCATATAATACAACTTTAGTTCTATAATTCTTAACATTTCCTTCACTCGATAAAATTGCAACTTCCTACTTGGATTGTGATATCTGGTGCTCAAGTATAACTATCCAAGACTTAGATGTCTTTATCTGGTTCTTAATAGCTTATTATTGTAACTCAGGTAGAGTATTAGGTGCTTATTGATAGAAATAAAATAAAATTATTTCTTTCTTTCTACATCGTTTCTCTCTACAAACTTACCAAATCTCACATTTTCACTTTCAATCATCTTGTTAGTAGCCTTGTTCAAACATTTTTAAGCTTTTCTCTTGGATGGATAACCAAAAAATTTACCTTCATCTCCTTTAACATCAAGTTTATAGTTCCTTGTATCTTTATGAATGTAACACCTACTTCTAATTTTTTTTTGAAATAACTTACATTCAATGTGTTAGTAAACAGTTTTGTCCTTCGGATAGAAATGCAAAAAAGTGACTCAATATGCTTCAAAAGAAGAACAAAACGTACTAACAATTGGATAGATTATCATTTCATTGATAATTTTCCTCTGAATTGAATCATACAACTCCCTCATTTATAGATTTGCAATGAATTTAAATGATAAGATGTATTTTAACATGAAGGTACTTAAGGTTTTCTGAAATTCATTCATAGACATGAAATGAATGTGTTTACAAGATATATAAACTATATAGAAGAAGAAAGATGAACAAATAGCCATAAGACTACCTGGCCAATCTTTCTTATTATAGAGAAAATGGAAGGAAGATTTCTTCATTTTACAAACAATAAATGATGATACAAGAAATGTATCTTAGATATGACAAAAGTGACTATATAATCAACTTAGTCTAAGAAATTCATATCCAGACTCCAAAATCTAACATATAAAGTTCCTACATCTCAAATACATAACAGTATAACCATAGGATTACCCTGTTCCTGCAAATCAAATCAAATTATGGTAAAACAAAATAAATCTTTCTTTTACCTGTTACAAAATTTCCAACTCAAAATCCCTTCCCTTTTCTTGAAAAATGTGTTGACATTTCTCAACCCAAGAAGAACCCTTTTCCAATAGAATTTCTCTTTTTTAAAGAAACCCTACCCAAGTAGTTTCTCAACTACCATAACTCCCTTTCACAAATGTTTTATCTTTTTAAGACACATTACAATAACAATTAATTCCATTCAAGAATTAATTATTCTTTTTCTAATCTAGCCCATTCCCAAAGAATTTCTCTTCGTACAAGTTTTCCCATTACAATGATAATTAATTCTCTTAAAGAATTAATTATTTTGAACTTTCCAATTTACCGTCCCCCACACTTACCATTTTATTTCCATGATCCCATTAATAATTAATTCTTGGTAGAATTAATTATGAGGGAAATAAATGTTACTTTAAAAGTTTAATGTTTAATTATTTAATCTTTATTAATATTTAATTATATAAATAATTAAATATTATGCAAAATAATTTATAATATTTTAACCTTTAAAGTATTTTTTATTTTTTTTAATTTGGGGAGGGGAAATATTTAGAGTTCCAAAACCCTAAGTAACAGTGGCTCTTTCTGGGGACTACATTCTATGCCAAGATGTAGAGAACTCTAGAATCTTTGTCTTATGTTGTCCAGTGCCTTATCCATTGGGCTATAAAGTCGCTAACCAATGTGAACCTAAACCTGTATCTTTTCAATGAATATTGCAATAAATTTTATATCAATATCTCTGGCTTCTTGAGCTGTTAAAACTCCTTCAACTGATGATCATCCATGTGGTTTCTCCTGTTTTGATGTTCCATTAATAATACTAACCACTTTCTTCATGACTAACAACTTTCCACTCATTCTTTATACTTTGTACACTTTGCTAGAGTATCAGCTAAACTACTTAGATACTACTCAGATGTCTTCAACAGGTTGGAAATTCTCCAATTTTCACCATTGCATGAGCTAAATTAATAAAGATATTGTGATGCATTGTTTACTTCCAACTTTGAGCATCTCAATGTAATATGTTATACTATAATAGAAATGAAAAAGCATCATTTACATATTTAACAGCAGAGAAGGCTTATCCATTACTAGCAATAGACAAACCCGAGAGGGATCATCATGGATATTGAATGAGCATCAGTCCTTTATCCATAAGTGTAGACATTGTCTTCACAAGCCAAAACTCAAGTGAATAGAAATGTTGGGTCTCCTTCCAATTATTAAATTCTTTGTAGCATTGGTAGGAGAGCCACCTTTTTCTTTATTGATCACCAAAGAATTTCCATGTAGTTTGATTTTCCCTTATTCCAAAGACTTTGTAGTTGTATGTAAACTAGCTCCATTATCTTCATGACTTTTAGCCTGTAACCTAAAGGGAGGGTTCAAGCACAAATATCCCATTGGGACTACTAGAATCACTTTTCATATTAGAAAAATCATCTTCAATTAAAGAATCATGAGAAGCACTGCATATATATTTTTTAGAAGCTTCCTCAAAAGCTTCTCCAAGTTTCCACTCTAGCACAAGAGTGATTATTTCTGCATCAATCATGGCTGCTATATTTCTCACATCATGATCTAAAAGATCTATCTCTATTACCATTTCACTTATAACACTCATTGTCATGTCAGCATCTTAACTTTGAACACATAAATGTAATTGTTGATGAACCTCCCAACTTCCACTATCTCACCACAGTGTCATGTGCTTCAAGTTCTACTACAACTGGAGGATGATGTTTAAAAGTAATTTTTTTGTGCTCATTCATTAATTTTTTATATCTTATTACACAGCTTCCTAAGGCTCACTACTTCCTTGGAAGAAGAAGAAGACAATTGGTTTCTCTGTTTCATGTCTTTTGGAAAGGGAATACGCAGCATCACTAACAGAAACTTGATTACATTCAAGGTATCAATCAACAAGGTTTTGATTCTTCAGGCTCATTTATTTCAGACGATCATGATGTATAAATAATTGATCCCATGATTGTGCACATTTGTCAAGTATTCACCTAAAAACAATTGCAGTAGTAGAAGATGGTGTTGTATGTTAGTTTCCTATTCATAGTTCATCAGCATTAAATCTTATTGAGCCTTTTCATTTCTACACATTGATAGCATTCAAAATTGGCATCAAAATAGACCTAGGGTTCTTAAACTTCTACAAGGCTAAGTTGAACATTATCTGTCGCATTTCAAGCCATTTGAGCTTGGGTATAAGTGAACGAAGCGTTGGCTCTATTCCACCTACCAGGAGGATGATGGCATTGTCTAATGTTACTAAAGCCAATGAAGTGCTAAGAATTATCCTACTTCTACTCTTTTCTCTTGGCAATTCAAACTTGCAATAATTTTTTTTCTAATGTTTGAATTGATGAGCACCAGATGACCCATGTCAAATCTGCACCCCTGTCATGTCAGTCAAATTATTTTTGAACCTTGTACACCACCTTGTGTGTTTTAAAAGTGAGACGCTCCTTAAAAATGTTACTTGTGCCTTTGGAACATACATCATAGTTCCAACTTTCCAAACCACCACTTTCTATAAGCTGAAGTGAGGAAGAAGATAGCCCCAATACATGTGTCCTATTGATCTGGGTCATGGATGAATATGGAAAAAATTCTAGGGTACAAATATTGGGGAAACTTGAGCCTATGTATATTTCACAAACTTTCTACATAAGTCTACCAAATTTATTATTCACCGGCATTTTCATGAACTTTGTGTTATATTATGTGTGTTTGGCTTTGACCCAATTACCATCTAAAATAAATGGCTACATTTATCATCTTTAGAACTACACTACATAAATTTCTCATAGTTCAGTTTAGATGCCCAAAACTTAATGGTAGGTTTCTTTGAAGAACATTCTCTACTTGCAGTGCATTCTGATTCCACAGGTTGGCTTCCAAAATACGATTCCCACTAAATTGATATAAAGCTAGTTTGTAACATACATGTCATTGAATTGATTAATGAACTCATGGACATGTGGTATTAACAAGGCATTCCCAAAGCCTCTATTGTAATCATAAGCACATCATATTTATAATCACCATCTTTTAGTGCTTGAAGAAGGCCATTATCTGTTTGTTGGTTAACAAAATAATCAAGGAGTTCAATCATGTATGAGCCTAGTATTATATTAAACTCATAAAATCTTCATTAAATGTTTAATCTATCATAACATCTAATTTGAAAGATTCTAAAATGCCCTGGTAAAACCATCACAAATATGAGATCATAGACTATTTTTGGATACTTCTGCAAGCCCATGTGCTATCTAATCACACCATAACTATTAGATTTATCTCATAAGGGATTGATTGATGAGATAATTTGAAGGCAAGTAAGTACATTCAAGATCCCTATCATGCACAACACAATGATTTCAACTTCATGTCCTTGTAATCACATAGGTCTTCACAACTGAGTGTACTTGCATTTGCATATCAAAATCAAAATCTGAATCTGAACTTAAATCTGAAGCTCGAGCTATGCATGTGAATCTTCAAACTTTGAACTGAACTTTGAAACTGCATG
This sequence comes from Cupressus sempervirens, assembly GCA_028749045.1. Lineage (NCBI taxonomy): Eukaryota > Viridiplantae > Streptophyta > Pinopsida > Cupressales > Cupressaceae > Cupressus > Cupressus sempervirens. The sequence continues at coordinate 352,384,994 of CM053787.1, read as the reverse complement.
CTGAGATTTTAGAATCGAACCTTGGATTTGAACTTGGATAGTTTTAGAACATGGATTGACTCAAGGGAAGGGACAGATGCAAAGATGATGCAATGTTATTGAAGGGAAACACCAACCCAAACAAAAACAAACAAACTCAAGCCAAATTTTGCAAAAAGGAAATGGTTATTTACAATGGAAAGGAAAAAAACCTAAAATTTAAATGTGACCATTTACAGGCTGAAAAAAGTATGAGCCTCTTTGAACCAACTGTTGACAGAATGGAAGAATGTTTTGCACACAATTGAGCAACATGGCCAATGTGAAGCACATTTCATCTATGAAATATGCATGCGAGGAAAAATAAATATAGAATTACAATCTCCTTCTACATTTTTCAAATCAGCATCTTTCAAAAAGGTTTCCATACCTTGAATTTCTTGGACTCTTCATTGATCATGTGATGTTTCCTCTGCAAATTGCTGCATTGATTCCTCCAACGGAAGATAGTGAAAAATACTTGTGGGAGGTTGAAAAATATCTAAATCTTTTCCTCTTTATTGTTCACTAAGCCCTCTCCAAGAGCATTTTCTTGTCTATGCATCACTTCACCAATTTCTTTTTCTTCGAACATTTTGTCTTTCTTTTCTGCTTCTGGGAAATTATTTGTTGCTTTAGGTTGTAGTAATGCTTTATTAGTCTCCAAGAGATCAAACAAGAACAATTCATAATCAACTTCATGCTCATAGGAAGAGCTATCCAAGCCTTCCCAAACAACATCATTTGGTGGAATATTATCAGAAGTCTCAAATACAAAAGAATTAAATTCTAAATTTTCAAAATCTCCTAATAAATGTTCATTTGATATTTCACCCTCCAAGCTTTGTTCAATAGGAGATATATCAAGGCCAGTCATTGATTCAGTTGACTGTGAAGCATATTCATCATCATAATCAACATGTAAATGGTAGGCTCCAGCTACACTATAGGGAGTACTTTTACTCATAGGAGGGATTAGGAAATCTTCATCATTGAAAACTGTTAGACTTTGACAAAAAGTTGGTGTTGATTTCACTACTTTGAGAATGACCCTTTTTTGTTTAGGCTTTTCTTTCAAATAATTCTGTTGTTCGCAAAGATAAATTCTTGCCTATGCATTTTCTTTACACTTCATTCCACTTAGAATCATATCATCATCTAAACTAATAGCCTCCCTTTGAGCATCTTGCAATGTTTGCACTTTCTAACACTTTAATAAAAACTTGATTTCAGTTTGTAAAGCAGCAATAAAAACACATAGTTGATTACTTTCACTTGGTTGGCTATTTTGGGGAATTTTACCAGCACACCTATTAAACCTATCTATGAATTCCCTCATAGATTCAATCTCTTTCTTTTGAATTTGAAAGAAATTTAACAATAACTTGGCAACATCAACTATGGGTTTAAATCTTTGAAGAAACTTTACCTCAAGATCACTCTAGCAAGTGACACAACCATTATGCAAATTCTAAAACCACTCAGCAACACTCCCAATGAGACTTCTAGAAAATAATCTAACAAAGGCATTCTCTTTTTGCACACCAAGAATACCACAAGTGATTGTAGTTGCTTTAATGTGATCATCAGGGTCCTGATTTGCATCACCAGAAAACTTCAGGAGATATTCTATTGAACCTTTAGGTAAGGCTGAGTATTGAGATAGAGAAAATGACCCAATTTGAGCCCCCCATGGCTAGGCTGCAACCAAAGCCATAACACAAAAATTATTTCACCAAAATGAATTAGAGTAGCCAACCTCTGTCCTCGGGGAGGTCATCTTCAGATTTCCAAGAAAAGAAAAGCACTGGAACTTGCTTTCTTTCCCCAACAAAGTCACCAAAAACTATTAGTAAACAATTTTTTTCCTTCGGATAGAAATGCAAAAAAATGAATCAATATGCTTCAAAAGAAGAACAAAATGTACTAACAATTGGATAGATTATAATTTCATTGATAATCTTCCTCTGAATTGAGAGGTACAACTCCCTCGTTTACAAATTTGCAATAAATTTAAATGATATGATGTACCTTTAACATAAAGGTACTTAAGGTTTTATGACATTCATTCATAGACATGAAATGAATGCGTTTACAAGATATATAAACTATATAGAAGAAGAAAGATGAACAAATAGCCATAAGACTACCTGGCCAATCTTTCTTATTACAGAGAAAATGGAAGGAAGATTTCTTCGTTTTACAAACAATAAATGATGATACAAGAAATGTATCTTAGATATGAAAAAAGTGATTATATAATCAACTTAGTCTAAGAAATTCATATCCAGACTCCAAAATTTGACATATAAAGTTTCTACATCTCAAATACATAACAGTATAACCATAGGATTACCCTGTTCCTGCAAATCAAATCAAAGTATGGTAAAACAAAATAAATCTTTCTTTTCCCTGTTACAAAATTTCCAATTCAAAATCCCTTCCCTTTTCTTGAAAAATGTGTTGACATTTCTCAACCTGAGAAGAACCCTTTTCCAATAGAATTTCTCTTTTTTAAAGAAACCCTACCCGAGTAGTATCTCAACTACCATAACTCCCTTTCACAAATCTTTTATCTTTTTAAGACACATTACAATAACAATTAATTCCATTCAAGAATTAATTATTCTTTTTCTAATCTAGCCCATTCTCAAATAATTTCCCTTCGTACAAGTTTTCCCATTACAATGATAATTAATTCTCTTAAAGAATTAATTATTTTGAACTTTCCAATTTACCCTCCCCCACACTTACCATTTTATTTCCATGATCACATTAATAATTAATTCTTGGTAGAATTAATTATGAGGGAAATAAATGTTACTTTAAAAGTTTAATGTTTAATTATTTAATCTTTATTAATATTTAATTATATAAATAATTAAATATTATGCAAAATAATTTATAATATTTTAACCTTTAAAGAATTTTTTTTTGGGGAGGGGGAAATATTTAGAATTCCAAAACCCTAAGTAACACAATGTATGACCATATCACAACTCATAATGTGTATTGTTAGTTCCTTTCTTCAATTGAACTCAGTTGAGAGTGTAAACAATAACACTGATTGCTTCTCTCTAGAATATCTAAGAGACCTCTCTCTCAATCATTAGTGTTCTTTCACAATCCATGATAAATTTATTATCCTTTCAAGAATACCATTTTTTTGTGGTTCCCTTGGTGCGGATAACCATCTTTTATATCATTCTCAGCATAAAACTTAGTGAATTCAGTAGGCATAAATTCACTACCTCTATAAGATCTTAAACATTTCAAAGATTTACCAATTTTCTTTTCAACTCTAGTTTTATACCATTTGAAAATATAGAAAGAACATATTTTCACTTTCATGAACATTATACTCATCATCCTTGAATAATCATCCACAAACAATATGAAGTATATATCACCATAGTAACTATCAACACCAACTGAACCACATAAATCAGTATGTGCCAATTCCAGAATATCATTTGAAGTGTGTGCCTTGCTATAAAAAAAAATACTTTGTCATCTTACCAAGATGGCATTCTTTGCACATAGCATTCTCAAGTTTTTGTAAATTTGGTAAGCTTCTTACTCTTTTCTCTATAAAGATTTTCACCATATTCTCAAAGTTTACACGATAGAACCTTTTATGTCAATAACCATACATCCTCAATTTTAGTAAATAATAATGTCTCAACTATAGAATCAATGTAAAATAAGTTAGCTTTTTTTTTCCTTCCCATTCAAATCAAATTTCCCTCATCATTAAATATCTTGACCTCCCTTTTCTCAAATTCTAGCTTGTGACTCAAGTTATTCAATTGGGAAATACTCAAAAGATTATATTTAAGTCCTTGAACCAAATATGCATCATCACATATGATCTTATAATTCATCATTAGGGATCCTTTACCTTTCACCAAGTATGGAACATCACTTATAAACTTAATAGTTCCACCATCATCAATTTCTTCAAACTTATCAAACTTACTTAGATCACCAGTCATGCGATGTGAACAACCACTATCAATAATCCATGAAATATTCTTAGTGACATGTGAAATAAGGGTAGTTTCATTCTCATACCTTTCACCATTTATATATTCCTTGATTTCAACATAGACAATTTCAACTACTTCCTTTTTGTCATCAAAACTTGATGGTATGCTCTTCTTTAGCAATATAACATGTCTTCTTGCCTTTATCTTTGTAATACCTATTCTTCATGTACTTGAAATATTTATTATCTTGTCTATCATTTCTATCATATTTAGTTTAGTTAGGACATTTAGCATAAAATTGGACAACCTCATTACATTTGAAATGGATCAAGAGAATATTACCATTGTATTTACCTTTACCTCTTGATAACCTCCTTCCAAGCAATGCTTCAATCTCATCTAGATCATATTCAGTTTTAGACTCACTTTCTTCTTTGGTTTTCTTCTCTTTCTTTGAATTGTTAATGGTTAGTGAAGACTTAAAAGCATTTCCCATTGTAACTATATTGTTATTATAGTTTCTCAACTCAAAAGTAATCAACCAACCAACTAGACCATCAAGTGTCAGATCATTTCCAAGAACAACTCTTACTTCTAGAATAACAAAATCTTTGATAGCATGAATAAGTAGAAGAGTTATAAGAACTTTAAAAATAATTTCATAATCAGAAATATCTCCTCCAACAACACTTATTGTACTTATAAAATCCTTTATTTGGTTCACATATTGTGCAAAATCTTCACCTTATATCATTTTCATTTCATCATACTTACCTTTGATACTTTCATCTTTGTTTCTTCTTATATTACCATCTCCTCCATCAACTAACTTCAGTTTATCCCACATTTTCTTTGCATTGGTATGATTCTTGATATTATCAAATTCAACATCATTGAGAGCATATGAAATGTCAAAACTATTATGGTTTATCTTCTCATTCATTTTCTCCATAGTCAGGGGACTAGTAGGTGTTGAATATTCATTTTCCAACCAATGTGTGACATTATCTCCAATACCAAAAAGATGTAGCTTCGTTTGTGACATAGTGTGAGCCCCAAAGGAGATTTACTAGCCCCCAACTATATAACCATGTAGTGGAAACACAACAACAAGAAGCAACAATTCAAGATCTGATACTAAATCATAATAATATATTCATAAAATATAGCTGATTACATGCAATGTGTCGGGTTGTAAGGCCTTCCCAGTTATGGCCAAATATAAAGCAAGTAATAGTTCTACAAGATCCCTCAAGATCCAAACCCAAACCCTAGCTAGTCTAGATCCACACTCTGGTAGAAAAACCTCCAAGGAAGATCTCAACTTGAGCTCGCAAGCCCACCAAGCATTCTCCTTATTTTCCAAGCCACAGCTACTAGCCCTTCTCAAAATGCACTCTCCCAAGGTCCTCCTTTTCTCCACAATGGATGAGTAAATGCCTAAAGACTCCCCCCCCCCCAACCCCTACTTATACCAATCTAAGCCAAAATTTGGCCTAGAACACAAATTAAATACAAATACATAAATTAAATGCCACAACTTGGCCTCCTACAACAATTAAATTCCCAAAATCAATGTCTTAGTAAAATTGCAATATCTCCTAGCTCCTAATGAATTATAACCCAAGCTTCAAACCATAGGTAGAAATCTAGGCCCTCTTCAATATTTAAAATTTTCATCATTTAAATCATTGTGTAAAGTTAGTTATATAGACTGAAACAAACACCAAACTCCTAGACCATGCCGAGCAACCAAACACCATGCCGAGGTCCATAAACCATGTCAAGTTCCAAAGACCATGCCGAGAAACCAAAGACCATTCCAAGCTTCCAAACCATGTCAAGTTCCCTAGACCATGCCAAGTTCCCTAGACCATGCCAAGCTCCCAAGACCATGCTGAGCTCCAAAGACCATGCCAAGCTCTCAAGACCATGTCGAGCTCCTAGACCATGTCGAGCTCCATAGACCATGTCGAGCTCCCAAGACCATGCCAAGCTCCCAGTGTATGCCGAGCACTAGTATTCACCAAGCTCCATAACCCTTAACCAAAATCCCTCTCAAACATGTAGGATTGCAAGTGAACCCAAGATGCTCCTGCATCAAACACCCCAGGTTCAAAAAGATGTTCTAGTAACTGGAAGAACATCTTATGGGATTAAACACATAAATCCCATACTGGTTCTTCACATACATATCCTCTGAGTATTCAACTTGTACACTCTTTCTCTTGTTTTTCTTCTTCACATCCACCATAGGTGTTCCATAGGTCTGATTTCCATGCTGATCTCCAACTTTATTAGAATTTGCCAACTCAACTCAGCCGCCAATACTCAAGTTCCTCCTACCAAGATCTTCATTCTACAAAGGAATCAGGGAAAACTTCCTACCACCTTTCTCAATGCTAAACAAATTCCTAACACAATCATGCATAGACCTGCAATCATACTACCAAGGTCTACCAAGCAACACATGACAACTGTTCATATCCACAATATCATACAACACTTGATCCTTATACTGCCCAATCTGGAAATCAACAAGGCATTGCTCCCTCACTTCCAAAGCATGCTCACCTTGTAACCAGCCAATCCTATAAGGATAAGGATGTATCATTCTCTTCAAACCAAGTTTTTGAACCATCTCTTTAACAACAAGGTTATCAGTACTACCATCATCCACAATCAGTTTGTAGACTTTACCAGCAGACTTACAATGAGTTTTGAACAAACTAGTCCTCTGACAAGAATTCAATGTCCTCTCACCAACCAATACTCATCGAGCCAACAAACTCTCTCCTTGCTCAGGTTGACTCTCCTGGACTTCAACCTCATTCACAACAGCAGCTATCCTACCAATTGGACATTCAAAATATCTATGCCCCTCTTGACCACACTTGAAACAATTACCTCTGAACCCACCTCCACCTATCCTTCTCATCAATTCCATAGGTTTTGGTTCACCTTCTTCTTTTGGTTTAGCTTGTGTTGAACTATCCTACTTCTCCTTCCCTCGAGAACTACCTTGATTCTTCCTCTTTACTTTCTCTTCTACTCTTAAAGCATACTAATAAGAATCCTCAACTGAAGAAATATTCAGCATACCAACCTCATCCTGAATATTGAATCTCAAACCATTAATATATCGTGCTACCTTCTCTTTTGAAAATTCTCAATGTCCAGACCGAATAGTCAACTTGTAGAATTCTTCTGTATAATTTTTCACAGTCATATCCTTCTGCTTTAGATTTTGCAACCTCTTAAATAGCTCAAGTTCATAATCAGTAGGAATGAACTTAGCCTTCAACTTAGTCACCATCAATTTGCATCTGGTGATCTTCATTTCACCTTCCTCTTCTCTATCTCTTTGTAGTTCTTTCCACCAAAGAGCAGCATGTCCCTTCAACTTAGTCTATGCCAACCTTACTCTGAGTGGATCCTCAATATCCTCAAGCTCAAAGTAGTCTTCCAATTCACCAATCCAATCAATCAAGTCTTCAGGATTCAAAGTGCCTGAAAAATTAGAAACCTCCATCTTATGCTTTACCTTCAACTGAGATCGAAGTCGAGCAAATTGACCAGCCCTAATTCCAATAGGTCTCTCCACATGATCAAATCTATCCTCACCACCAGATCTAGTAACTTCAAAGTCTTTAGCAACTTACTCATAACTACCTTAAGTACCCACATTCCTAGGTACACCACCTAAAGCACTCACAATTTCAGCAATCATGTCACTCTTCATTGATGCTATCTCTGCTCTAACATTCTCAAACTCAAATCTAATATCTGCTTTAACCTTCTCCAAAATCTATTCTTCTATAGCATTAGTAAGATTAGCAATTTCCCTAGGGTCCAATATTTTGGGAGGCATCTTCCAAAATTTTAGAAAACCCTAAGCAACAAATCCACAAACAGAATCTACCTCTTCAACCCAAGTCCTGGTGCAAACTACCTCAACTTTGGTGATCTGTCCACACACTCAGGAACAACCTTCGCTCTGATACCACCTAACATAGTGCAAGGTAGGGGAGTCCCCAAAGGACATGTCCTAGCCCCCAACTATATAACCATGCAGTGGAAACACAACAACAAGAAGCAACAATGCAAGATCTTATACCAAATCATAATAATATATTCATAAAATATAATTGATTACATGCAACGTGTCAGGTTGTAAGGCCTTCCAGTTATGGCCAGATACAAAGCAAGTAATAGTTTTGCAAGATCCCTCAAGATCCAAACCCAAACCCTAGCTAGTCCAGATCCACACTCTAGTAGAAACCTCCAAGGAAGATCTCAACTTGAGCTCGCAAGCCCACCAAGCATTCTCCTTGTTTTCCAAGCTGCAGCTACTAGCCCTTCTCAAAATTCACTCTCCCAAGCTCTTCCTTTTCTCCACAATGGATGATTAAATGCCTAAAGACTCCTCCCCCAACCCCTACTTATACCAATCTAAGCCACAAGTTGGCTTAGAACACAAATTAAATACAAAATACATAAATTAAATGCCACAAGTTGGCCTCCTACAACAATTAAATTCCCAAAATTGATGTCTTAGTAAAATTGTGATATCTCCTAGCTCTGAATGAATTAGAACTCAAGCTTTGAAACATAGGTAGAAATCTAGGCCCTCTTAAATATTTGAATTTTTCATCCTTTAAATAATTTTGTAAAATTAGTTATACAGCTTGAAATAGACACCAAATTCTCAGACCATGTCGAGCAACCAAAGACCATGCCGAGCTCCATAGACCATGTCGAGTTCCAAAGACCATGTTGAGAAACCAAAGACCATGTCAAGCTTCTAGATCATGTCAAGTTCCCTAGACCATGCCAAGTTCCCTAAACCATGCCAAGCTCCATAGACCATGTCGAGCTCCCAAAACCATGCCGAGCTCCCAGACCACGCTGAGCTCCATAGACCATGCCAAGCTCCCAAGACAATGCCAAGCTCCCAGTGTATGTCAAGCACTAGTATTCACCAAGCTCCATAACCCTTAACCAAAATACCTCTCAAACATGCAGGATTGAAAGTGAACCCAAGATGCTCCTACATCAATTTGGTTTTTCCATGAAGAAAAGTTATCCTTGTTCATCTTTGGTACCTCTCTCTTATAAATCATTGATCTTTAGCTCAAGTTCCTTTAAACTTATTTCTCCAAGCACTCAAATCTAATGCTAAATTTTTAGATAACTAAGAGGGGGGAAGAAGGGGGTGAATCAATTATGTACAGTTATCATATAGTCCCTTTCAAATATTTAAGTACCAACTAAACATTATAAACATTAACTTTAATCACTCAGTGTGAATATCCAGCTTAATACTTAACTTTTTCATTCACTTCATCCCAAAATGTTACCAAATTGTTCCTTGCATTACTGACTTATAGTAAAACTCCAATTATTACTTGGCAATATCTTAGTTATCACTTAGTTGCAAGAAACTATAAAAATATGTAAAACTACTTGCAACACAAATAACATTCACACAATTAACACCATGATTTTAATGTGAAAACCTTGTGAAGGAAAAAACCACCTAGGATTAGAAACCCAAAAATTTCACTCTTCTAAAGTGATCTCTACTAGGAGAAAGCCTTGTTAAAGGTTACATATACATTATTAATGTGAGCTTATTAGATGATTTCACCAAAAGATTATCTAGACCTTGTCACTCCCTATCCTTGACTAAAAAGAGTGCACTGATTTAAAGGACTTAAAAATACACTAATCGATGTTACCATATAGGATTTCATAGACTTGTTAGGTCCACTTGGTAGTTCTAATATTTTATACTACAATGGTTAAATAGTAATAGTATAAAGTGATATGTTATAATAACAACTACCTTTTCTTGTTCAGATCTATGTTCTTGTTCTTTCTCTATCTGATCTCTCTCTTGGATCTTCTTTCAATTTGTAATTTAACTTGGATTTAACTTGTTCTCTTTCTCCTTTCTCTACTTGGTTCACTTGGCTTAACACTTTACTCTTTTTCTTTCAACAACTTCACACTTCTCAGTGACTCAACACTTCACCATAATCTATTTCTTACTAGCAACATGAAATTTGCATCAACTCTTAAACAACACAACAACCTAAAATTGTCTCAACCTCCTCCTTAAATATTTTTCTCAGTGCTTCCAAATCCTTCCATCCTTTATCATTTAATCAACATCATCAATATTAGGGTTATAAAAAAATTCCTTCATACAATGAATTTAGACACAGAAAATATAACTTGCACAGAACTTTCTATCCATCCTTATCTTCATTCATTTTTTGCATTAGATCCTTCTTGAATTTTTTTAGTTGTATATCGTGCAAAAAAAAATTACTCATGCCTATGACCTTTTCAAACTTTTCAAATTTCCATCAAAAGTCAGCCTTGGATTCTAATTTTCCAAACTTGTTCTTCCAAACGTCACTCAGTAAACATAAGATTTTCTAAGGCAACATAAAACTCAATTAATACTAACTTGCTTGGGCAACATTGTGTTTCCTTCTTCCTTTACCAATTGCTCATGCAACATTATAGTCACTTAGTGAGTACAATCTCCCTCCATTAACCTTGTAACTCACTTAACCTTGTTTTCTTCAATATATTGCAATAATACATAATTGTAAAATAATCAAACCAATAATACATGATTATTTTTCAGCTCATTCAAGTACCCATTGAATACCTTTCATATCACTTCTATCTTCATCATACTTTCTTCAATTCCTCTTCATCAATCTAAATGATATGGTACTTAACTGAGTTAGCATAATGTCTAGCCAACTAAGACTTTGACATTAATGAAAATATAACAACTAATAGAACTCTTTTACATACATTTATAACATCGTCTCCTAAAAATCTCCCACTATCAATTACATCTTCACTTGGGGCTAAAAGTGCATATTAATTTATGTGGATCTTTGAGAGTTAAAAGTTACTGTGGTGATAGATACTTTTTATTGTTTGTTGATGATTTACTAGGATGATGACTGTCATGTTCATGAAGGTAAAATTACATGATTTTGATATGTTCAAATGGTATAAGGCTATATTTGAGAAAAAACCGGTAAACATTTGAAATGTCTAAGATCTAATAGAGGTGTTAAATTTATGTTTGTTGAATTCACTAACTTTTGTGCTAGGAATGATATCAAAAGATAGTTATTTGCACTAGTAACACCATAAAAATATGGGATTTTTGAGAGAAGAAATAGATCTATTATCAATTTTATGAAGATATTGTTGATTGAAAATTTGTGGCTCGGATGTTCTAAAGAGAAGCTATAAAAATACAGTCTATACTCTTAATTGAGTCCAATTGAAGAAAGGAACAAATAAGACACCATATGAACTCTACTATGGTCATACACCTAATGTAATTTATTTTGGAATTAGGTGTTACATTCATAAGAGTGCAAGTAATGGTAAATTCAATTCAAAAGGAGATGAAGATATCTTCCTTGGATATTCATCAAAGAGAAAAGCATATAAATGTTTTAACAAAGCTATTAACATAATGATTTAAAGTGCAAATGTAAGGATTGATGAGTTTGCAAATAAGAATGAAGTAGATAGAAAGAAGGAACCTAAAAATTACAATATATTTCTATATGTGCATGAAGATGTACCTAATACACTACCCAAACTAAAACATATAGCTAATAAGGTACAACATACTTTACCTAAGCAATAGATAGTACAATCTGAGTAGGAAGTTGAACCCTAACTGAGTGAGAATAATGTTTAGAATCAAGGACATGGACCCATCTTAGATAAACATGTGAGAAAGAATCATTCACCTAAAAAAAATCATTTTAGATAGGAGTGTTATAGTAATGACAAGAAGTAAGTTGAAAGATAATACATGTTTAGTCATTGATTTTGAACCTAAAATAGTTAAGGTTGCACTTGATAATGAGGGTTGGTAAATGCTATGAATGAAGAAATTGATCAGATAGAGAAGAGAAGTGCATGGAAATTAGTACTGAGACCTCAAAAAAAATGTGATAGGAACAAATGGATTTTCAAAAACAAGTTGAATAAAAATGGAGAAGTCATGATAAACAAAGAAAGACAAGTTTGCAAAGCTATTACATCTACATACTTGATTACATTCCAAATTCAATAGCATATTTATAGATTTACATTGCTTTATGTTAGATATATCACTACTACTTGCTAGCATTGTATCTTTATTTCAATTCAAGGTTAATTCCTAAACAGGGGTTTGACTGAGGAAAACCTCCCTAACAACAAACAAAAAAATTCTTTATTTTGTAGGTTTCAAATATCATATTGATGAACATCTTGCAGATCTAAGTACCCTTTTTGGCCTTCTTCAAAACTTTGAAATTACAATCAACATTGCACTCATTCCATTAGGGTCAATTGGGCTGCCCTTGATGAATCAACATTGAATGGGTCACCCCTGATCATCCAATTTTCCTCTGACAGGTCATTGAATGATTTTTGGATTTTGTCTTTCTCATAATTTTTGGTATTTTAAAGTGAGATTCAATTCTTTTGGAGGTCACCTGGTAGCCCATTTATAGGTTTTTATTTTGTGAGGTATATCATCTTCCTCTTTTTTGTTTCTATATACTTTATCATTTTTTCATATATTTATATCTTAGCTCTATATTGCATATCTTCTTGCTTAAACTCTCTTAAGGTGGAGGTGGAAAGGAAATAATCTAGATTTGTTCATCCTTTTGTATTGGGTTTATGAATTTATACTTCATTTTGTGTCAATATAACCTTATCCAAGGGGTGGATCTTGGTCTTCCCCCTTCTAAATGTGTTAGGGTGACTAGTTCCATTTTACCCCTTGCAGATTTTGGTGAACCTGACTTGAGCCCTTTTCTTATTGGAGGTAGATTATTTCCATTGTGTGTTCATCTTCTTTTGGTGAACCTAATGTCTTATGCACCTTTTCTTATTGGAGTTATATTCTTTGTATTGGGTGTTTATCTTCTTTTGGTGAACTTGACATCTTATGCATCTTTCTTATTGGATTTAGTTTCTTTGCATTAGGTGGTTACCTCCTTCTTGTTGAACCCAACTTATGACACCACCTTTGTTTGATTTTGGAGTTAGGTTTCATTTTGGTGTATCTAGATCTACTTTTTATGTTATTATTTGCATTATTGGTATTTAGATCTAATTTTTCATTATTATCATATAGATTGCATTTCATACATTTGTATTTTAATAATACAAAAAATTGCATTTAGTTCATTTTTAGATTTTTTTTTCCTTTCAATGGGTTTGTTATCTTTGTTTTTAAATTTTATTCATGATATTCAATATGTTCAATTTCATGCATATGATGAAATTTTGGTTTTTTCTTGCATTGATTCTCATTGCCCTTCAAAGGGTAATCTTTTTAAATATGATGTTGATCAACCTTTAGTGATTCATGATGTTACTAGCTTTGATAGTGATATTCTTTGGGATGAGCCCTTGGATAGGAATATTGATTATTCTCTCCTTCTTGAAATTTCTTTGACTCGTGATTGTTCCTTCTCTAATGTGTGTTCTCTTCCCTCCTTAGATGCTTCTATTTGGGATGAACCCTTTGACACAGACATGGGTTACTCTCTTCCCCATGAGACACCTTTGGATGATTTTAGGGTTCTTTCTCCTATTGATCAACCTCTTTCTATGAATTTCATTTTCATTCCTTTTATAGACAAGGCCTTGATTATTTTTTGTTTGTCCTTCTCCTATTAGTGCCTTAGTGATAGATGACTACACCCTTAACTCTTCCTCTTGATCCTTTCAAGATACATCTCAAATAAATCTAGGTCTTATTCAACATGATAATCATTATGATCTTATTTTAACCAATTCAAACTTAGATCCTATAGATCCTACTCATATTGACCCTCTAAGTGGCTTCTCAATTCTTCAAGATTGGGAAACCTTAGATTTCACAACCTACATTCTTGACTTTTTGTATCAAACACCTTTAATTAATGAGTATATGCATGTTGAGTGCCTCTCTTTACATTTGCATCTAATTAAATTTAAAAGATATACCTTTTCTATGTTTTATCATTGTTTTCAATTCATTTCTTATGTTATGTTTCATATGATTTGCAATGATGGACGGTATCCTTTTCATGATAAATTTACTTTACATTTATATATCCCTATTATGTTGCTCCTAGGTTTGTGACATTGTTAGCTTGTGCTTTGGGGGGGCTCATTGTCCTACTTGTAAGTAACATAATAATAATTTCCCTTGTCTCTCCACCTGAGGGGTAAAGGTCAGCCTATTTCCTCTTCCTATATCATAGGATCCATTACCTCCCTCTATTGACTTATTTTCCTTTTATATGATGGCATATTTTCTTGTATTCATTTTCTCAAAATTACATGCCTAGTGTAGATTGAAACTTCTTATGGAGACATAATTTTTCCTTCTTGCAATCCTCAATGCATCATGTATCATTTATGAATTTTCAGCCTATTATATGAAATCTATCATTTAGGGCTTGTATTGGATTTTTCTTTCTTCTTCTCTCTAGGATCAATTATCCTTTTGTAGTTTTTTTTTTTTGATAACTAAGTTTTCATAACGTGATATCCCTTCATCTCTCTATCTCATTTCTCTATGATTTGTATTTTTCTATGGAACATTCTTATACATGTGTATGTATTGCTTTGTTACACACATGATCATGGTTTTTTCCTAACAAATGTCTTCTCATACTTTAGATTTTAATGCTTCTCATTTAATAATCATCTATAGTTTACTTCTTAAGCGATATCTTTTATATCATCTTTTGTTGATTGGAAATTATTATCCTATAATATTTCTTTATTTTATCCAATCTATGGCATAGCATTATATACTTCTTGTTGCAAATAGGGTGTTTGTATTTTGTGCATGGCTGTTGAATTTTACTTATGATTCATCCTTATATCTTGCAAGATTTTGTTATATAATTCACCATAGATTTTCCTTTTCTCACGCTAGGGGGAAAGAAGGCTTGTATATTATTTATTACTTTTTCTGAGTATCTACTTTCCTTGGGATTTATTAGAACTTGTTTAGTATGCAACATTGTTCTTTCTTTATGAAGAGTTATTTATTGGCTATGGATTCTCTCTTTTGCAAGAGTTGTATTTCCTAAGTCATCACCTCTTCTTTATCAATTAAAAATATGTCCATTCTATACATTTTTTCTTTCTTGGAGATTTTTATCCTTCATCAAAGGATCCCTATTCTACATATATAGGGAGCTAAATAGGTGCATTCTTTTTCTTCTTCCCCTCTTCCTTTTTTTAAGAAATGTTATTTTAATGAAGTACTCCTCTTAGGTGGATGTCTTGTTATTAAGATTTCTCCTTTTGAGGATCCTCTTTCCATAAGTGATATTTCCTTTTCACAATTGTCTATGTTCTTAGATATTAAAATCTAAAGCTCTTTGTTATGAATGTAGTCCAAATTGTTGATTTAAGGATATTTCCTTGTTGCCTAAAGTAAGTATTCTCTTTCTTTTCCTTCTCATGTCTAGTATCTAGACATGATAAGGAGGGGGGCATATATACTCCCTCATTTTACATCGTTTATTCTCTCATGTGGTAGAAAATACAGATTATGAGCATGTCTTAGAGTACTTTAGCCCTAGATGCTAGGTATGCTCACTAAGTTATTGATGTAGGAGCATCCTGGGTGTAAGAGCAATCTTGTATCACCCAAAAATATTTTATTTTCAGTCTTTTCTATTTTAAATAAGGACTAGTAGGTAGGGTGGTTACTATTTATGGGAAATTGCTATTTTTAGTAAGTTTGTCATATAAGCTCAAAATGTTCTTATTTTCTATAGGAAGGTTCACTTTAGAGATATAAGCCTACCATAAAAATCCCATTTCTCAAGCTTAATTATCGAAGAAGTTATTGTAGATTTTTGGTGGAAATATTTGCACAAAAATCTTCAAACTCACCATTTGAGGCCTTAGAATGCTTGGATGAGGTCTGAAAACTTGACAGAAGGGAGCTAGTGTGATTTTGAGCCTGTAGATCAAGTGTTGGCATTTCCAAAAAGTGGTTATAATAGCCAGTCAGAGCAACAATTTGTGAGTTATGGTCTTTCAAAGTTGGGCTACTTGAAATATCTAAAATAATTGTCAAAGATGTTTTTGGCCAATTATATATGTATTATTAGGGTCCATCGGCCCTAGGTATTAAGTTTCAATATCTAGAACCTTCCCGACAGCATAAAATTTCCTATTTAAGAAAGGCCCGAACATTGTATAAAACAACTCTGGGTGTTAGTTCGCAGCATTGTCTTGCCAATTATTGTAATGAAGGCACCCATGTGGGTTGGCATATTGTACTTGTGAATTCTATAATTCTATATTTTTGGCACAAATAAGAAGTCCATATTTTTTTCTTGTTTTTTTTGTTGTTTCTTTGTTTCTATTATGTGTTTATGGTATTAAGGGGAGCACCCTTCATTAGTTATTCTTGGATATATGCATTGTTTCTTCATCTCTTTCTATTTTTCACACACAAACACATATGCTAATTCTCATCTATGGATAACACATAACAATTTTCCAAGTCCCATACATAGGTAACACATCCAAACATATATGATAAATCTTATATTTGGATAGTGCATAAAAAACTTACTAAGTTTCAATATAAGTAACACATTCAAGGCACAATATACTAAGTCCCATACATTGGTAACACATTTTTACAAGGTCATTCCATGGTGATACAAAGGATGTTGATCTATGGATGGAACTTTAGTGGGTTGATTATTGGTTTACCACCCCATTCGACTTTTCAAATCCATCTTTTATAGTAGCTCTTTGTAGTGCTTGTCCCTAGTTTACATTTTTGTTATCATTTCCAAACTCTTTTAGGCCATTTTTATGTTTGATTATTGGTAGTATTGTTTTTGAGATTATCATATATTGTTATACATTCAATTGATTTTATGATGAGTTTACTTCATGTATTCATGATGATTATTACAGTGTTTTCAGTATATAGATTATCATATGTGCCTTCTTATGGATATTTACCTCATACTGCATGTGTATGGTGTGCGTGTGTGTTTTCTTTATGTATGGTGTTTCTGATGTGGTTAAGGAAGGGAGTCGTCACTTGCTAGTCAGGATCCACATGATGCCCCACTTCCTGCCATTGCCTATTTAGTTTAGAATATTGTGTTTGTACACACATGGATTTTATGCAGATTACAGGTACCAGGTATCGACTTCCCTGAATTGCCAGGATGAGCGTACCCTATTGCATTATCTCAATGGTAAGAGAGGGGAGATAAATTCTTAAGTCGAAATCCTAAACCTTTAACCCATTTGCCCTAAAAAATTAGAACAAGTATCCAAGTTCTTTACCTTCTGAATGCGTCGAATGATGTTAATTCATGATTATAACCCTTTAGTTTGATCTTGTATGTGTTTTTCTATGATGGGTTTTTGTATTTTGTTTTATGAGTCCTTGGTGATTTTTCTATTAATTAAGTCAAATTAAATTATTAAATTAATAATTTAATTTAATGGAAAAAATTTATGGTATTTTAATATTTAATTAATTGGGAGATTAATTAAATAAAAAGAATTAAATTTGAAGATAAAAGTTATAAGAATAATTTTAGAACGTGATAATATTTATTTAATTTAATAATAATATATTCAGAGTTCATTTTTAAATAAATGCTAAATACTATTATTATTTAAGTTAATAAATATTTTATCATTTAACATTCGAAAATAAATTAAGAAGTGAAAAAGATATTAAATTATTAAAAGTTTCAAATTTGCATAAAGCGTGCATGAGATTAAAATTTCATAAATTAATTGAAAAGAGAAGTCAAGTGAAAATTAAATAAAGTTATTTTATAATTCAATAAAAGTGTATGAAAAAGATAAAGATAAGATAATAAGAGTTTTAGTCTAGTGAACAAAGAGTTCTCTCGAGTGAACGCACAATTAGTACCCTAATTTTAGCAGAGAAGTCCTTATCACCAATTGAGGGTTCATTTTCGAGGGACCGCAAATTTTGGAAGGAATTTTTGGAAGAAGAAAGAATTTTGGAAGAGAGAAGGTTTTGAGAGGACAAATTTCTCTCACAATCTTTTGGGCATAGCGATTAGCATCAAAGTCCAAGTAGACTCTTGTGATTATTTGCACAGTTTATTACGCTTTTTCTTTTCCTTTCTTCTTTGTGTCTGTGAAAAAGTTATCTGAATAATTCTTTGTGACAAGTGTTTTAATTGGGAATTTCTAGTATGCATGTTGTTTTCATCTATGTATGGGAAGATTAAAATATCATTGCAATCCTCCTTCCATAGAATTAAAATTTGGAAATTAAATTGGGAGGGGTTTTGAAAGAAAAGAAAATTTTTAAGTAGAAATTCAAATGGTTAATCATAATTTTTCTATCAAATTAAAATTGAAAATGTTTATAAAATATATATATATATAATTTTATTGGGGGTATCGTTTGAAATAAATTTTATAAAACTTTTTTTTTAAAAAAAATTAAAATATTTATATTTATAAAAATATTTATGGGGGAGAGGGAGGCAGGCCACCACATCCCACTCCCCCTCCTTTCTCTTCCCACCACTCCGCTAGTACTCGCAGCATACTATGTTGTGGCAGCAACAGAGTTACTGCAATGGCCATGTGAGTGGCAGGCCAACGGGCCTTTATAAACGTAGGTATGGTGTCTTTATTTATTTTAAATTTTTCAATTTTATTAAAAAATTTAATTATGTTATGTTTAAATTGTAATGTAAATAAATTTTATTTATTAATAATTTTTAAAATAGTTTCTTTATTATTAAAACTGTTATAAATTAATAAATGTTTTTAATTAAAGTTTAATATTATTAGAATTAAATAAATTAACATAGTAGCTTAAATAATTATTTATTAATTAAGTTCAACTATTAACGAATGTTATCTAATAATGTTTAAATTTGTTTTGTTATTAATTAATGGTATTTTTTTAAAATTAAATGATAATTACTTCTTCTTTTTCTTTTCTTTTCTTTTTAAAAAAAAAAGAAGAGTAAAAACGTTATTGACCATCAAAACAAATTATTACACAACAGCAAAGGGCCAAAGCCCCAGGAACCGCTAGAAATCACAAAAACCAAGAGCAAGTTCAGCCTTCCCTACTTCCACTAACATCCTTAGTAAGAGTCCTCTCCAAATCTTGACATAACTCACAGGGCATCTACTCCCATTCATCAATCATCCCTCCATCTATATTTTCAGATGCGCATTTTGCCAAACTATCAGCTGCCTTATTCCATTCCCTTGGAATATGGGCATAAGACACTAAATCAATCAAAGAGCTAACCTGTAATATCTGCTACACTATCATAGACAATTGCCAACTTACATTTGAGATCTTCCTCTCAAGGAGAAGATTAACCAGAACTTGAGAGTCAAATTCACAAATCACCTTACGCTACCCAAGAGCATAAGCCTGCTTCAAAGCATATAAGATAGCTAGACCTTCCATCCTATTGACAGTCTGCACCCCTTTATTGGCTGAGAAAATAAAGACCACTGATCTAGAAGAATCCCTACCAATCCCACCTATCCCATCTGAACCTGGATTACCCCTAGAAGTTTGTATTAATTTTCAAAAAACCAACCGGGGGGGTAGCCACCCCCCATCCTTTGGACTTTCTGCTTCGCACACCTGCCTCTCCTGACACAGGCTAAAGCTAGAGATAACCCCTGTATTCCCAACTTATCAGCCATCTCAGCATCGCTCTTCTCAAGTGGCAACACAATCTCACTAGCATTGACAGTCTCCTGGATTATTCCCATAATTCTGAGCCAAACCTGTTGAATCCCCAAATTTTCACCTCGAAAGATTCTTCAATTTCTTTCCAACCAAACTTGCCATAGCAAAAAGACAGGTCCAACATACCAAACATCCTGCAAAAAGGGAGTCAAGGAGGGGGGCCTCTCCAGACTCATCCAGAACTCTGCTAGGGAGGAGGCATGAATACATGGTCATTTCCAAACATCCCACCAAAAGTGCCAAAGTTGAAGGGTGAAAGAGTAGCGAAAGAACAAATGCATAGAATCTTCCTCTCCACAGCTACAGAGAACACACCTTAAAGGGCCATAAAAACCTCTCTTTTAGATATTGTCCCAAGTCAAGCATCTATTCCAAACCAAAGTCCAAAGAAAGCAATTACACTTTGGCCAAGAAAACTTATTCCAAACTCTCTTCCACCATGGAACCTCCCCTCCCACAAGTTGTTGGGAGAGAAACTCTTGATACCTAGAAGAAACAGTGTAAGTACCCTTAGGATTAGGGGACCAGGCCAAAACATCATCCTCTAAAAGGGAGCAACAATTTTGGCCAAATAGAATGTACTGTAGTTCAGTGTGCTCCATGTTCAACCCAAAAATCGGCCATTCCTTTGGGCTCTTCCATCTTGCCTCCACCATCTATCCCTGGATGGAAAAGGACTTAAATTTGCTCACCCTTGTCCATCCAGCCTCACAAAACCTCTAGGACAATATGCGCAGATGAGGATATTGAACAACCATGGGAGGGTAGCCATCCTAAGCATCATCCCAGAAATATGCGTCTAACCCACTTTTGCATATCCAGAAAAGGCCACTTTTAATGAGCGTAGCCCCTTTCTTGAGGGTGTTCCAAATAACTGAACCTTTCCCAGAAAGGCTATACCTAGGAATATCCTTCTGGGGGATTCCAAGAAAGTACTTCTGAGACAAGATTCTAGCCCAAACACGGTCTTGTTCTACACACCATCGCCAATACAATTTGGCTACCAAAGCAGTACCAGTTAGCATTGATTGTCTTAATCCAAGACCACCAAAATGCTTTGGGCTACAAATAGCCTCCCATATAATAAGACTCCACTTAGATGTAGATAAACTACCAATCCATAAAAATTTTCTAGCTAAAGCACCCAAGTCCCTAGCTCATCGATGCCACTTGAATCATACACCTATAGAGAGGAAGAGCCTGAACCACAGATTGGATCAACTGGACCTAACCCGCAAAGGATAGCCACCTATGGGTCCAATGAGTGACTTTGGCATAGAATTTATCAAGAATGACCTACCAAGAATCCCTAGACTATCTGCCCACTGAAATAGGAATCCCAAGGTAGAGCAATGGAAGACTCCCAATTTGGAATCTAAGAATATGAGTAATTCTCCTTTGAATAGATAATGGAGTGTTGAAGAAAACAATGGAAGACTTGCCCCCATTAATTAGTTGACCTAAGGTAATAAGGTAGACATCTAGCACCTAGCGTATGTTAGAAGCTTCTTGAATGGTAGCCATACCCATCAAAGTCGTATCATCCACGAACTGTAGGTGTGATTGAAATGGAAGGCCCCCTCCCCACTGCTAGCCATAAATGAAGCCCCCTTCTATATTCCTCTTTATCAACTGATCCAAACCTTTAGCCAAAAGAATAAATAGGTACTAAGAGAGTGGGTCACCTTATTGTAGACCCCGAGAGGCACCAAAAAGATCAGAATGCTCCCCATTAATCAAAACAGAGAAAGAGGTCGATGTCACGCAACTCATAATCCAACAGATCCAAGCCTCCTCAAAACCAAAGGCACCCAAAACCTTTTGGAGGAATGACCAACAAACTCTGTCATAAGCCTTAGCCATATCCAGCTTGATGAACATAGCCTTGTCTTTAGAGTTGGCCATGGAATGAATAGTCTCAGTAGCCACCACCACCCCATCCAAGATTTGGCGACCCACCACAAAGCCACTTTGTTCTTTAGAAATAAGCTTTGGAAGCCACATTTTTAGCCTATCAGCAATCAACTTAGATATAATTTTATAAATAACATTCCAAAGAGAGATAGGGAAAAAGTGACTTAATCGATCAACCCCTTCCCCCTTGGGAATGAGAGCAAGGAAGGTAGAGTTTAAGGCCCAAAGCATCTGCTTATTCCTCTGGGATTCTTAAACAATTGCCAGTAAATCTATCTTGATAATGTCCCAAAATTCCTAGAAGAACTCAATCGGAAAACCATCAGGACCAGGAGCTTTCCCTTTTTTCATCTGGAAAATAGTCATCTCTAGCTCCTCCAAAGAAATGGCTCTCATAAGGTGCTCCTTCATTTCCAAAGAAACCAAAGAAGGAATACAAGAAAGGACATGAGCCTCTTCAACTGATTCCCCCTCCGAATCCTCCCTAAATAAAGAAGCAAAATACCGCATAGCTTCATTGGAGATATCCTGAAAAGAAGAAAGAACCTCCCCCCTATCATTCACCAAAGTTGATATAGCATTACCATGTCATCTAGCCTTCACTGAATTGAAGAAGAATGCAGTATTCTTATCACCCTCCTATAGCCACTCAATCCATGCTTTTTGTTTCTAAAAGATTTCCTCCCTCAACTCTCATTACTCCAAGGCTCTTAAGGCCCTAGCTTCCTCACATAATCGATATTCGGACACCCCATCTTCCCTAATCATCCTGGTAATATCATTCAACTTAGCTTGAGCCACATTTTTTGCATGGAAAATATTGCCAAAACATTATTGATTCCACCGCTTGAGCTTATATTTAAGAAATTGGAGGAGTTTAGCAAAAATATACATTGTTGTACTGTAGGCTTGTCTACCAATCTTCCACCACTCAGCCACACATCCATAAAGGTTTGGGTCCCTCAACCACATGAGATGGAATTTGTAAGGTGGCTTCTGAGGCATCCGAGTAGAAGAAATAACTAGCTTAATGGGCCAATGATCCAAACCTCGCCAATCCAATATTTCAGAACTGGAAGACCACAATCTGCCCACCCAAAAACATGAAACCATAAACTGGTCAAGACATTCAACAACACAACTATCTCCTACCCTTCTATTGTTCCAAGTGAATTGAACATTGCTGGGCTTAACATCCACTAGATTGAGTGCCAACATATTATCCCGGAATAACATAGAAGAGGGCTCAAGCCTAGCATTGCCCCCCCATTTTTTAGATAAATCAAGGATAGCATTAAAATCTCCCGCCATAATCTATGATAAGTAAGGAAATTGACTACAAACAAAATGAATATTATTCCATGCAAGAAGTTTACCTGGGAACTCAACAAGAGCATAAACATTGGTAAACAGAACAGATTCCCCTGACTCAGGGCACAAAGAGACCATGGATAAGGAGGATCTAAAAGATATCCACCACAAAGGATGAATCTTTCATGGGTTCCAAAGACATGCCACAACCCCTGAAGTGCCCTGCGCTCTAATGCACTGACATTGACCACCCTTCCATAATTTAGGTGCCAGGCTCATTATGCATTCAATAGAAACCTTGGTCTCCTAACGAAAAAAAATCAGGAGAGTGACTTCTAACCAATTCCTGAACAAATTTTTGTCTAGGGTTGTTGTTCAAGCCCCTAACATTCCATGAAATAATGATCATTTTGCGAGGGTCAAAAAATGAGAATCCAAGGTCTTAATAGATCTTGACTCCACCAGAGTCTCCCCTACCATCTTGATCTTCTCTAAGTCCTTCTTATGTCCACTCTTACCACTTTTCTCTGAAACCCCCTTCTTGTCATCCTTTTGAAGGATACCCAAATGGGAAGAGGACTTACCACGCTTGTCCATATTTGAAACAACCGTCCTTGCAGGAAGAATAGAGCCCTCTTCTCCCTGTCCCAAGTCATCATTTGGCTCTAGAATCAATTGAGCACCTGTCTGCCCATCAGTGACCATAGGCGTACCAGATTCCACTTGTAGAATCGAAACAAGAATGGAAGTGGCAATCGCCAGGCTTGGATCCACCACTAATTGATCTACACTAGTAAAATCTGGAATGACTTCTTTCTGACCCAGCTCATCCAAGACCTCAAACCTGTTAAAAGTATCTCCCTCTTGTCTTTCCATTAGAGTCCTCTTTTGACCTCTTCTTCAGTTAAGAGCCTTAACCTGAACAAAACCCCTAACATCCATACCATCACTAGAAATGGGCTTCTTCCCTTTATCAATACCAAGGGTGTTTTGATGAGGAGGCAGAGGCTACTACTCCCCTGTTTTGGCCTTTAGGCATCTTCTCATCAAGTGGCCATATTCACAACAAAGGTGACATCAAAAGGGGAGGTTTTCATAATCCAATTGTTCCACCCAATAATGTGACCTTGCACACATTTCCACCGCATCTAGCAAAGGTTTACTCAAATCAAGTTCCACACAAATCTGAGCAAAATTCATTACTTTCTTACCAAGGGTTTGTGTTGAAGGCCCCACTGGCCTCCCAAGCATCAAGGGAAGCATATGAAGAACATCCTCTCGGCAACATTCTATTGGAAATTTGCGTAAATGTACCCACACTGGCACCTAATTTGGAGGCTCCTCAGAGGGATTAAATCCTGCATGCCATGGCTTAACAAAAAGCCCAACTTGGTTGTAAAAATAGGGCCCTCCCTCAAAAACCCTATTGCAATCCGCCATGCATGTGAATGTAACCATGAAAAAGTTATTTTCAAGTAGCGTGACCTCCATTTCACCCTCTGGTTCCCAAGTTCTTCGAGCCCAATTCTCCAAAATTGCAGGGAAACTCTTAATCCCAAAAAATTTCAATATAACAAGTGCTTAGAGTAATACTCAACATCTTTGGAAATCATTTTAAAAGGGATTACTAGTTTTTGTCTTTCTTTACATCTCTCAAGGCAATAGTTGATCTTCAAGATCCGAGATCCACCAAGCAAACTCGAATTCATAGCTCCTGAAATCTAAGAAAAGAGAGCATCATCAAACACCCTTGCCCCCTATCCTATCAGACACACTTCCTCTACATCAAGAAAATCTAAATCGGGCGCAGCCCTAGAAGGCTCACCCTAAGGCATCGTTGGGCACCAGCCTAAACTGTCCACAATAGGGAACACTGTCCAGGCACTTCCACTAAAGAGTGAACACGTAGAAACCCTCAGAAAGGTGGCCAAAAAAAAAAAAAGACCTGTGTCCACCAACAGTTGCAGCAAGTATTCTTCACCTCTACACAACCAAACACTTCTCCCCGCCCACGGAAGCTCAGAAAGGACAGAAATGAGCTAGGGTACGACTGCCCTAGCTCGACGTCAAGATGTAGATCTCTGCCATTACCGCACCAAACATTCTCATAGTTTTTTCTACGGTAAATGATAATTACTTTATTTTAAAAAGTAATGATTATTATTTTAATAATTGAAATAAATAAATTACCCTTAAATTAGTTGGAATAATTGACTTGTAATTGAATAGGGGTAATTGTGCAATTATCTAAAAATAAGAATGTGTTAATTGTAAGGCTTAACTATGAAACTTATTACTTGAAACATATATTAAATAGAAACCAAAAACCTTACTATCTAACTATGTGTTTTCAAATCAAACCAAACTGTGAGGCTATTCTATTTTCTTTGTGTTGTCTATGCTTTGGGATTGCGGGGTTTGACCTAGAGTGTTGACCAATCTTAGGATGTTACCAGAGGCTTGGGAGTTCTGCATTTGTGAGGTTATGATGATTTGACTTTGATCTTTTATACTCAACCATGGTAATGTGTTTGGTATGCTCTATGATGTGTGTTGATCTATTGATTGTTATTATTTTCTAGTGTTCTTGTGTGAAGCTGAGGTGAATGTTATGACATACTTGACTTAACCATTTTGGAGTCTTCAATCAGTTATATATGGATTGCTTTCTAGTCGCTTTTATAGGACTGAGGTGTTTGGTATGATTTTTTCTTGTTAATGTCATGTTATGAGATATTTGACTTAACCATTTTGAGTCTTCGATTAGTTATTTTTGGGATGCTTTCTAGTTGCTCGTAGAGAACTGATGTGTTATTGTGAGTTTTCTTTTGATGTTTTCCAATCACTTGTATAGGACTAAGGTGATTTTATATGATTCTTTGATTTGTTTTTTTATGAGCCTAGGGTAGGTTATCTATATGTAATATCGAGAAGTGGCTTGTAATGGAGGTCGGGGCCCTAAGTGGCTGCCAGGGTAACCCATTGTAAGTTGTTTAATAAGTGAAAACACTACACTAAATGAGAGTAAAATGAACCTAACAAGAGTCTTTGTATGTCCTCACCCATGCCTCAAGTGCTATTATAGACTAGGATGGGAGTAGAGAGAACACTTGGTTGTGACCATGAATCGTTAGTATGCATTGTCAGTACGAGAGGATACTAGTGCCACATAGGGATCACTAGGGGGCTGGGGTCCTGAGAGACTGCTAGGGTAACTCTAGTGTGATTTGTGTGATGACACTTGCCCACTTACATAGTAGGTTTCCTATGTTTCTTTGTGTGCCTCTAGGTTTAGATGTCGATTTATCTTAGAACCTTTGAGTTAAATTATTTTTAGGGTTTCTTGGACTTAGAGAGTACTTTTGATATTTATATTGATATCATGTTTGGGACTTGATACTATCTCCTCAGCGTGGTGGGAGTGGGCCATTTAGGTTCCACATAGTCAGGTGGTAGTGCTTTTTACTCTTACCATTGAGATCTATTTGTTGCTACCGTGACTAGAGTTTCCTTGTCTGCATTTCCTTTCATTCTATCTTTGTATCGTTATCATGGATGGTTATATCTTTTATGATGGATGATTATATCTTTTATGATGGATGGTTTCATTTATGATATTGTACTTTGTATCATGGATCTGAGGAGGATGGTGTAATTCTATTTGTGTAAATGTATATTCTTTTAGCCTTTCATACCGTGTGACATGTACAGTGGATGATTGAGCATTCTAAATTTTATTGCCAAGTGGCATTCGAAAAAAAATGTATATTATTTAAATGGACATTGGACTTTTAATTATTCTTTTATATGGATGTGGCATTTATTAGATCAGTATTAATTATATTTAAATGTGATTCAATGTCTTGGGATCGTTAAGGAATGTAACCTATTAGATATGCTTATAGATGATTGTATGTTATTGCTTCTGCTACTTTATGATTAATGTGTATGTTATTCTTTCTTGTTCAAAAAAAAAAAAAAATTTGGCAAACTTAGTAAAACTTTAGGTTAATTCTTTTGGATCCCTTGGTGGGGCGTTACACTCTTCCTATGATTCATGGTAAGGTGGCAACCTTACCAGGCAAGGTAATTATTTTTTCTCTCCCTTCTCTCTATTTTACTTTCATGCTAGTAGAGATAGATCCTAAAGATATATTATTAATTATGTTTCTCTTGCATTTCTTATGTCATCATTTATGCTCTTGTGACAACTTTCCAAATATGATATTAGTAGGTAAAACATTTCTTTAGTCGAGGTCTCTTTTACTGGTTGATTTTGGTTTGTTTAGTACTAACCCCTTCTTTTGTCTTTCTTTTTTCTTTTTTCTTTTTGCGCCATTTTTCATGGATGTGGAGTTAGTACCCTTGGTCTTGGGGTCTTAATCCATTTGAATAACTAATGTTCTATCTTGTTATGATTCGCTTGATTCTTCTCTTATTCTCTCTACTTTACTACAAGTGTGGATTGGGCCACACTCTCACTAAAGTGGGGGATAAATGTACTATCTTAAAGTTTTTAAGGATGATTTACCACACAAGGTCATCATTCATTTGCACTAATCTTCCTTTCTTCCCTTTTATTTCCTTTCTCCTTGGTGGAATTGGGGTAAAACCTAATGGATCCTCTTTAAAGATCCTATTTTCATGTTGTTAAGCTTTAGATAGGATCTACCCTCCTAGTTCCTCCCTTCTCTTCATTTAATCACTTGGAATATGATCTCCACACTTAAATGGCAATATCTTAGACTCTATGCTTGATTTCTAGGATTTGGGACTATTTTGGTATCTCGAATGAATCTCAAAGGTTCTAGCCATTGGTTATCATGAGTAAAGTTCACCCCTAACAAATCAAGGGTGCAATCTACCCCTAATGGTCCAATAAAGGTCATAATGTTCCCTTTATTAGGCCTTATTTTGAGTCCTTTATTTGGATCTTGTGACTGAATATCTTTAGGGTGTTGATTCCTAGGTAGCTTAGCCTACAATAGTTAATCGATTCTAAGCCTTTATAAACCCTTATGTTTTCTCATTTTCACATCATGCATTCACACACTCAAGCTCTCAAGTTCTCAAGAATTCTTCAAGCATTCAAGGAATTCAAGAAATATTTCATTAAAGATCAAGGATTCATGCATTCAAGCTATTGGAGGAGTTTATGACAGATATTCTATTGTATTTTCAACATTCAAGATCTCCCTTCATACATTCAAAATACTTTTGGCAACTTCTACAAAAATCCTCTCAATATCTATATTCATCTACATGCATTCATAAGGTAGATTTCAAACATATTCACTCATGAAGGTTTTGGTTTCAATTTGATTTCCTTTTTAGGGTTTTTGAAGTTGAATCAAAGCTATTGCATCTTTGTACTTGATTACATTCCAAATTCAAGAGTATATCCATAGATTTAAATTTATTTTTGTTATATTTGTCACTACTACTTGCTAGCATTAATCTATCTTTATTTTAATTCAAGATTAATTCATAATTTGGAGTTTGATTGAGGTAACCCCCCTCCCCACCAACAAATAAATAAATAAATCCTTTATTTTTTAGGTTTTGAATATTGAATTGATGAACAGGTTACATATTAGAGTACCATTTTTAGCCTTCTTCATAACTTCAAAATCATAATCAACGTCGCACTCAATCTATCAAGGCTAACCAAACTGCCACTTTTGCATCAACACTAATTAGGCTACCCCTGGTCATGTAGTGCACTCCTAACAAATCATTGAATTATTTCTAGATTTTTTGTCTTGTAATTTTTAGCCTAAACTCAAAATTCAGCCCTTTCAAAGGTCATTTGA